>OZ010790.1:266786127-267986127 GCA_963932465.1 Maratus speciosus
GAAATTTTATAAAATGCTTTTAAAATTAAAATATAAAAGTGGGGATATTTAAAAAAAAACAGATAGTGCGACCACATCTACAAAGGAAGAGCTTTCAGTTAAAATATATATATATTAGTAAAATTGGTTCAGCAGAAAGATCAGGGCAGATGACTAAAAAACACACTTGTGTTTTAAATATATAGATTATATAAAATTAGGAAAAATTAAATTAAGCAAATTATGTTATTTTGATAAAATTATAGTAGAATGTCCTAAAGAATAGCATTAAAATTTTATTATTCGAGAGAATTTTTGACAAAAACTTCAGGAACACGATATTATTTTAAACCACGAATTATTTGTTTGCTTGTCTAACTCGGCGAAGCAAATCCATCCAGGCGAGAATCATCAATTTCTGTAATATAAATCGCTATTATTTGCATGTCGCCTCTCTTTTATAAAGGCACTCTACATTTTTGTAAAACATTGCGTTTATCAGTGTGTGCTTTCGATTACATTATTTTCAAAAGTGAAGCATTTTCACCTGTGAAGAGTTTCAAAGCAGCTGGTCTGTGAAAATGACGCACTTCTACAAAACATAATTCAGGTTTAAGAATTAAAATAAATGCTTTTTTATAAAATGACGTCATTTGCATCCGCTAAAGCAATCTACTTTTACAACCCAGTCTTAAACTTCGTCTATAGAAATGTGTGCATATGACGTCATTATCACGGAATAACAGACAATATTCTTGACATAGCCCATATTTTATATTCAACTATTTTTTCAGGTTTTATGAGAAATAGCAACAAAAAGATACAGTATCTCCTATTTTCAACTATTTTCCGTTTACTTTCAATGACTTTCAATAGAAATGAGGTACTTTTGTTGCCACGATAAGAAAAATGGTATAAACAACTGCAAAAAAATTAATATCTCAAAAATTAATTGAGATACAGTTTTCAAACAAATGCATTTAAAAGAGCATTTTTTTCCTTATACGACGGTGTAAAAATTTAAAATGCGCGATGTTTAGAAGTTTAAAAATTTGCAGTAGAGAAAATTGCAAAACCAAAATTTTATTTCAAATTTCAAAGTGTTGCATTCGCAAAATGACGTATGCGTTACGCACAGATATATTTGTCCTTTATAATATAGTTTCGCAAAAAGCCGTATGCGTTACGCACATATATGTTTGTCCTTTATAATATAGATAGGGTAGATATATATATTTTATTTTCATCGGGGGCAGGGCTAAATTCTGAAAAAGCAGAATTCCTGTTTTCTAGTATTCTCAACTTCTCTGTCTATCCGTCACAGCGCTCGCACTCGGAAGCCATTTAATTTAGAGACTGCATTTTTTTTCTTTTTTTTTTAAGGGTTTTGTTTATCTGACGAAACCCTATTCGTCTCGCTCCTCTATCTGTCTGTCCGCCTGTCTGTACGTCACAGAGCCCGTTCTCAGATACTATTCATGTTGGAGACTTGAAATTTTGCATACGTATGGCGAAACACATCACATCAAACGCAAATCATAAAATTTTCAAAAAGTCGTATATTTAACCCTTTGGGGTCTGACATGTGTATTTTAAACAATTCATTCTAAGTGAGCCCTAATAAGGTTGGAGGCGTGAAATTTTGCATACTTATAGTTGAACACCTCACATTAAACGGCAAATCATAAAATTTTGAAAAAGCCGTACATTTAACCTTTTGTGCTCCCACATGTGTATTTTAAACAATTCTTTCTAACTGAGACCCTATTTAGGTTGGAGACATGGAATTTTGCATACTTATAGCTGAACACCATCATGCGACAAATCATAAAATTTTGAAAAAAATCGTACATTTAACCCTTTGGGCTCCCACATGCGTATTTTAAGCAATTCTTTCTAACTGAGCCCCTTATTAAATTGGAGATTTGAAATTTTGCATACTTATAGCAGAACACCTGAGGCCAGGCGACAAATCATAAAATCTTTAAAAAGGTCTTACGTTTAACCCTCTGTGCTACAACATATGTATTTTAAGCAATTCTTTCTAAGAGACCCCCTAATTAAGTTGGAGACATGAATATTTGCATATGTATAGCTGAATACCTCAGACCACACGACAAATCATAAAATTTTCAAAAAGTCTTATATTATTTACTCCTCCGGGCTCTATCTTGTGTATTTTAAGCAATTTTTCTAACCTCCGCCCTTTTCACCTGGGGAGCACTTTTCCAACTTTTGCCGAGAACTCGTTGACCATTTTTCATATTATGCAACATAGCCTTACATATTTTAGTTCCACTTTTTACCGCCAGGGGTGCCTACTTATCTCGGGTGCTATGGGCCCAATCCCCTCGACTAATATATCTACGGATAGTCGTTCGGATAGAGGTTTTTTTTAGTATAGAGTGCGCCCCTGGTTGCGAAATGTGGAACTAACAGATTTTTCAAAAGGATAAAGTGTTTTGAAAGGAATATTAAACGAAATCCTCTGTGCGATCTGTGATCACACTTACCCATTTGTTTTGTTTTACATAGAGCTGAATACGCCTGTCATACCGAAATCATAAAATTTTTAAATACTCTTATATTATTTTAATTAAGCAAATTCGCTCTTTTTTTATTTCAAAACATACTCTGAAATTCGACAAATATTGCAGAGGACAGATAGTGCCGTGGCAAAGCGCACGTATCCCACGCAGTAGGTTGTTGGTTCGAATCTGTCAGGGGGATCTTTAAAATTCTGATTTTTATTATTACACTTCATTTTCAGATAGATTTAATTGAAAGAAAATTCCATTTTGGGTAATTTTAAACGCTTATTTTATTTATTTATTTATTTATTTATTTATTTTTTGCTCAGTGGTAATTTTTAAAATTTCTTTTTTTTTTTTTTTCAGACAGAGAAAATCTGAAATTTCAATAACTAAAATCCGGAAAATTATTCATATAAAACAAATGCACATTTAGTAACAACTAATGTTTAACCCTGTCAGGGGCAAGGTACTTCTATTCGTAAAATGTTTAAATGAGTAAGTGACACCAGAATTTTCAAACAAATTTACTTCAAAATAAGCAATTATTTTGTTCACGTATTTTATAAAATGGAAATTTTATTCGAATATTCTGGTACCAATGTGGCATTTAGACATTAAATTTAAGTGAACCAAAAATGAATCGCCGCTCTTGAAGTGATTAACATGTCAGATGATATAACCATATCTATATGTAATATAAAAATCTTTCATGTTTAATAATTAATTGGATACAGAGGAATAAATATTGGAATCATCTGCAACAAAGTTAAAAGATAAAGTTTAAAATTATATAACATATCAATTTTCTTGATTTTCTTTTTTAAATCTTGAATAAATATTTTTGTTTACTGCTGCCAATTACTGGCCATTTAAAAAATATAAAATAATGGACATATGTGGACTTTTTCAAGTTATCATTATAAGCAACAATTAGGAATTGAATGTTTTGTTTTCTTTTTTTTTTTTTTTTTTCGAATTTAAATAAATGTTAACATTCTCTTTGGCATCATTTAGTGGCTGTTTGAAAAAAGGAAGAATTAATATGCATCTTTCCAGAAATATTTCACCATATTAAGTATGTTTTAAACAATTTTTTGCTTTTAAACATTTTGTATTTTATTTATACCTCCGCTATTTTTTTTTTTTAATGCTGAATTAAAAAATATTCGGATATATTAATTTTATTTAAAAATATTTTTAGTTACTTAAAAAATTAAATATAATGGTGTTGCCATTTGTGTAAGGATTTATTATTTATAAATTAACAATTTTGATTTATTAATTTACGGAAAAATTGTTTTGAAAGTGATATTAAGCGAAAACCTCTGTGCGATCTGCTATCACACTTACCCACTTATTAAAACAGAATCACAGTTCAGAATAATATTTCGGTAAAAGTATTGTATTAAGACACGGAATCATCCAAAGGATATTGAGAATGATTTCTGAAAAGATTCTCGATTAATGGCCGAGATTTTAATTTAAAAAACTATCTAGAAAAACACAGCAAAGACCACGCCGGCTTTGAAATTACAAAAAAATCTCCAAGCGCGCTCGGCACAGAGGTAAGTTTATGTTTTGTACAGGGTCTTCCTTTGAGATACAGAGAATCATAGCCGTAAATAGTCAACCTATGGAATCCTTTGTGCGTGAGTAAAACTCGCACTTGTCTGATTAATTTTTAGGATAATTTAGTAATTAAAATTTATTGGAATCTTTCTCTCTCCTTTTATTTTGCCAAACGTAATTTTTTTATATAAATTTAAATAGAATAATTACACAAAATGCTATTTTAACCCGTAAGCACACTCGTGGAATAAATTTTACCCAATCACAATTTTTTTCAAAAAAAAAAAAAAAAAAAAAAAAAAAAAAAAAAAAAAAAAAGAGAGTACATTTTTTTGAGCACGCTTCAAACCAGCCTTGCACTTTTCAAGGTCAAGGTTGAGAAGGGATGGAAGAAGAAATGCCATTTTTTGTTTGCTAGGAGGTGATAAATAAGACACTTGGATTAAATAATCCCGCGAATGTAGTAATGTTTCTTTTCGATACGTTCATTTCTTATACACTGTTAAAAATTTTGCAGCATTCTGGCAGGTCATTCGACCGTTTTTGAAAAAAAACGGTTTCATAACCATAATTTAACTATATTCTGACCATAAAATGACCAATAATATGGTCAGAATAGTGTTAAATTACGGTTCTGTAACCGTTTTTGGAAAAAACGGTCAAATGACCTGCCAGAATGCTGCATATTTTTAACAGTGTAGGATAACACACATTAAAATAATTTTATCGAAAGGAAAACATGAAAGCAAGGAATTAAATGTAATTACTAACAATTTTGCGAAATAATTAATATTTTAAGCAGTAAAATAAATCGTTTCCATATTTTCTTTAAAAAAAAAAAGAACGTGATTTTTGCTGAAACATCAACAAAATCTTAAAATAAATTTGAAAAGCAAGATTTTTTTTCTCTAAAAAGTAGTAGAACTGATACATTTTACAATATAGAGTAAGAGATTTGCTTTTAAAACGCATTTATACATAAACAAAATAGGAGACAATATGGGGGTGAAAATTACCCCATTGGAGACTGACAATTATAAATAATCATTTATTAAATTTAGATAAACATTAAATTTCTATCAATATGCATTTAAAGCTACTATGACAATAATTATAATGTGTTTTAAGATTAAAAAATAAATAAAAGGGGAAACTAGTTAACAACTATTTTATTATAGTTTGGGCACATTAAATATATGTATTTTTTACAGTTTATTTTTTCTTTCATTTCTAAATTTCATACTTTTAATCATACAAAGTACTGATATTTAATGTTTTTTATTTATTTATTTTGTGGACATTTTCCAAAACTCCTTCTTCCCGTAAACCTTAATTAAATTAAGAAATTACCTTGTAAAGTTTCCAAACCCTTTTTTGTCGCTACATTAATAGCCCCGTACCCATGGGAAAATAAAGCTTTTATCTATGGACTTTGAAATACACCGTGAAAGATGTTATTAAATTGATAACAGTTTGGAAGTGTAAAAGTAATTAAAACTAAAAGCTTGGTGCTTTTATAATTATTACTAAGATAAAGTTCGCAAATTCGTTTCAAAATGTATAGTTTATGTCAAAAAGGGAGGTGTGTTTTCAGACATTAATAATTGTTTTCGAAAGAGATATATGGGTTTTAAAACTATTTTTGATTTGTTTTGTAATATTTGCGATTTGAAATTTGAGTGAAGAGTTCTTTAGTAAACTATATGTTATTTTATATTTCGTTGCTTCTTGTCCAATACTTTATTTGTACATTTTTATTTTTTGTATTTTTCTCAATTTATATTATAATTTTAAGGACATTTAAGAACATTTTTGGCCAATTTATAACAGTTTTACTTACAAATATGAGTAAAAATATTTTTTGTACCTTTTGCAAAAAAATACAGTATTTCATATCCCATACATAATGTGTGATAATATTTTTCTATAGCTTTCATTTATGTTTCAGTATTACATATAAAGAATATCAAGAAAAATGTACATAGTGTATTTTTTTTAACATTTTCATAAATAAACTATGTTTTTTTTTTTTTTTTTTTTTTTCAAATAGTTCCCAAAATAGCTTTAGAGAAATCGTGAAAACAATGTGGTGACGTTTACTATTCCTTCTTTGCAAGCATACCAGTTTAGAAAGAAACCTGTCTAGCATATTTATCTGCCCTATGTATATAAAATCCTAATGAAACGAATTTATGAAACGGATAAATGAATCGACTGAGATGTAACAAATTTATGAAACGATTCTATAAAACGATTCTATGAAACAACGGATTAAACAACTGATTAAGTTTCGCGGCGACTTCTCCTAAAATATGGAATACTTTGCAATGAAATTAACACCAAAAATCCGTATTGATCTGCAGATCGCAATATTAATTTTTTTCTAATTTTAAATACTTTTTTCTAATGATGGAAACTCAAATTTTAATCATAACAGTTTTTTTTTCATATTTTAGAAAAGGTTATTATTTTAAACTAATTTGGCGACCAGTTTGGTCTCCCTTAAATGTATGCTAAGAACAATGCTTTTCTTTTTGTATTTCATTACCATTTTATTTAATACAAAACTTTCATTTAAAACTGAAAAATTAAAAATCAATGGCTTTCACTTCTTTCTTTTTTTTTTTTTTTTAACGAAACGAAAAGAAAAATAATAATTGCAGATGTCATATACGCACCGGGGTACCTAAATAGCGCCAAAAGGGCATTATTATGCCTGTATATGGTGTTATACATGGTAACCCGGCTATTGATACTTATTTATTAATAAATGTTTATTTACCTTTTTTTGTTTTATTAAAAAAAAAAATGTTATAAATTGTTTTGTACTATAATTATTAATTATTTTTTTATTTATTGTTATTTCATTTTTAAAATATTAGAAAATAATTTAAAAATGCATATGTAACTGGTATTCGAAAAAGAGGTTTTCGCCAAATTGTCGTAAAAAAAGAATCACGCCAAACCCGATTAAATATTGCAAGAAATCCTAACATTTAATTTAAAATTCAAAGCAATGTTTTAATGGTACTACCTAGTTATCCTGTCGAACAATTTCGCCAAATTATATAAATCGCCAAAGCACTCACCAAATTATACAAATTGGTGTAATTTTTATTTTAAATAGCGAAAGAATAAAAAAAGGCCCAGATGTCATATGCCCCATATTGGCGCGATTTTTTTCTGACGCCAATGTCGTTTACGCAACGGGTAATAACTGGCGCCAAAGTATCGTTATTTTCCTTGATATGGTAATCCGGATGTTGTTGTTTATGCTGTTGATGTTTTCGCCAAAATGGCGTCGGAAAAAATCGCACCAATATGGGGCGAATATGACATCTGTGCTTAAATAAATTAGTATAACATTAATAAAAATAAAAATAAAACGTCGAAAAAAAATCACTTGATGGCGTAAACGCGTGTAACTTCCTTAGAGTCAAGTTAATGTGATATTTACGATCAAACATTATTGGCGTTTAATCTTATAGTCTGGCGATATATTTTTGGTCGATGGGATAACTAAGTAGTACCGTTTTAATTTACCACTCGAAATATTAAAAAAAAAATGCTAACTGGCGAATTTAAAAAAGCTATTCGAGAGATCTGCACCCGGCTAACATAAAAGTACCAAGCATTCTTTGCGATCATGGCATCTTTTATGTAGTTTTATTCGAAAAAATAACTCAGATTCTTCAATCAAAATGGAAAAGTTTCTTATGAAAAGCGAAGGGTTGTAATTGTTTATGGCAGTTACATGATTTGGACAATTATAATATAAGTGAAATGATGGCGATAGAATAATATTTGACGACTTACCACCTGTGGCTGGCTAACATTAAAGTGCCAAAATGGCCGCCTGGAATATAAAAGCAAAGGGACCCGCCCGGAACTGTTGATAATAGTCACATGACTTAGACTATTATTATAGAGATTGTTTTCAATCCTAAAAACAGTGCAAAGAATAATATTTCCGAACGATTAAAAATTTTTTTACCCGCGACTATTAAAAACAGAAAAAATCTTTAAAAGTACTATTAAATGAGTAAGAGTTAAAAGCAGGAAAATGGGGAAAATTATGTCTTGAAAATTGTATTTACACGTGAATATTAAAATAGAAAGGAGACTTTAAAATAATAAATTCATTAATATGCGTTTAACCCTTTCAGGGCAATGTACTTCTATTCCTAAAATGTTGAAATTAGTGAATGGCACCAGAATTGGCAAACAAATTTCGAAATACGACAATTCTTTTGTTCACTTACTTAATAAAGGGAAAATTTTCATTCCAATATTCTGGTGCCAATGTGGCATTTAAGAATTAAAATTAAGTGTTCCAAAAATGAAGCACCGCCCTTGAAGGGGTTAAAGCGGCAAATTGTAGTAATTGTAATATATTGTATTATGTCAATCGTTTTATAACGCTGTTAAAAAATACCGGGAAGTAAAGACTCTTTTTACTTAATTCATTTTATTTTAGCTTCCTTTCAAACGTTTAACTGGTCTTCTTTAATGAAACACGAAAATATCCATTGGATGTCTTAACAGCAACTGATTCGACCTTAAATTTTCGCAATCAAAGGGAATTGAAAGGAAACCCGTCTACAGGGAGATCGCTACAGGTTTTTTCATTATAATTCAATCTTCTCTAATCTTTTTAAAACCGATCAAATTAGCATGCTTTTAGATTCTGCGATGTCTGAACGGGGGGTTGGCGAGCGTAGCTTGCAGGGGGTAAAGCCCCCTAGTTGTACTACATTTATTCACCTGTCTACCATATTCATTGCTCGAATAATCGTACAGAAATTGTGAAGGATCTTTCGATTTAAAAATATTTTCCCCATAGTTCACTTCTCAAATTTATATTTTCTTATAAAATTATAATCTAAAGCAATTACATGTTAGTAATAAAATATGTAATATTTTTTTAATCATCCCAACTACGTCTGCAGATATCTTGACAAAAGTATTTTAAGAAATGACTTTAAACAGATTTTCTAAATTTCACCCCTTTAAAATTCAATTTTTTAATTAGTTTTTCTTCGGAAGCCTTTGAATCATAATAACACCCTTTCGTCAATAAACTACAATATTAACGGTTATTTTCGGTCAAATTACCTTGGTGATTTTCCTTATTGAAACGATACTTACTTCTGGGTACGTATGGTGATAAAATGGTTTTAAAATATTTTCGATACCAAGCACTACTGACAATTTGAATTTTTTTGCAGCAACGTCTTATAATATCCTGCAGAATATGAACTAATTTGGAAACACCATTTCGATGCGATGATGATTACTCCCACAAACACAAATATACACATATCATCGAAAGACAACAACTACAACATGAGGTTATGGTATCATCCGTGGCAAAAATGGATGCTGGAACCTATAAACATATGGTAACACAAACACATACACACAGATATACAAAATTGTTGAAAATTAAAAATGCAGATTCAAGATAATTTAAAATGTAAAGATGTACTAAAATTTCATAGTCTGGGTTTCAACCATGATTATAATAGTTTTCTTATAGTATATGCGTACATATATAGCATATGCGCATTAAAATATTTATTTACATAATCTTAATTTAGTCTGTTTAATTCCGGTTGAGTGAAACATAAATCTTTGAATAAAAAAAAAAAAAAAAAGCAATTAAACAAATTACAAATACCATTTAGAAAATTATTTTTTCGAACACTAAAATTTAAGACATAAAAAATCGCATGGAGTTGATCATACATTACGTACGCCATGAATTAAACATTAATAGTGTTATTACACGTAAAAATTGCAAGCGACAAAAATCGCCTACGACTTCTCAGATTTCTTGAACCTTACACATTATCCACCTTAAACTTACGTATTATCCAAGCATTTCATTGGCTGTTCAGGAAAAGGCTTTTACATCGTCAGATTTCCAAGAAATCTGACGATCAATTTTAAATGAAATTTCATTCTTAAACTTCTAAACATCCCACAATATTACTTTTACACAGTCGTATAGAGAAAAAAATGTACTTTTAAATGCAATTTGTTTGAAAGCTGTATCTTAATTTGTTTCTGAGTTATTAATTTTTTTTTGTAGTTTTTATTACTTTTTTGTCATAGTGGCATCAGAAATATCCATCTCCGTTGAAAGTAAAGGGAAATACAGATTACTGTTTAGAACAATCAGAAAACGAATAAAATGCGGATTCAACTAATAAAAAGCTTTAGGTATGCTTTTGATTTCCTACCCTGACGAAAACAATAACCATTTTTCCAAATGGTTAAAAAAAAATGAAATACTTGACAAACATTCGACCAAATTTACAAAAGATTCAGAGTAATTCTGATTTTAATTAACAATGTTTGTCGTTAACAAAAATATACATTACATTAGCAACATTATATCTTTCGCGACGAGCGTCTTTTTCTGAATTTTTAAACTTTTATCAAAGATTTTTCTAAACAGAATTTCTTGTGTAATTGAATCGGGAAAATGCCCTCATTAAATAAGGTAAAATCTAAAACAAAAAATAACTGGTGGGAATAATGATGAATTCTGAGAATCTATTGCTTCACGGATACGTGATGCTCGTCCCGAAGGGGTTAAGATAACCCCTAGGTAACCACTAGAGGTTAAGATAACCCCTAGGGGTTAAGATAACTACCTAGGTAAAAGAACACTAAAGTGGTGAAAATAATATAATCGCATATTTCGTGATATAACGCAATATTTTGATGCAAAAATTGAAAATAAAGTCTCGTGTGCGCATTATACGCCGAGATTTTTTTTTTTTTTTTTTTTTTTTTTTTTTTTTTTTTTTTTAGTAAAAAAAAAAAATTAGATTTCTCAAATTTAGATTTCTCTTTTAATTAATATGCTATTTATTTACAAAAAAGTTCTTTAGTTTCGTGCAAGTTATTATTAATTTCTTTATTGTAATTTAACATAGGTATAGTATCCTGTATATGGCGAATATAGATACATGCCTTTAACATGCATAGAAACATGACTCTGCAAAATCTCGCGGCGTGTTATACTGCTGAGGATGATTGTGGTACACCGGAATGTCAGGTATATCATATATTCTGTATCCTACATAAGTCAGGAAAGACTGGATGGAATTCTATGACACCTTTCGTTGTTGATACTAAGGGACTGAGAAAGAACAATTGGTTTTGATAAAATTTAATGATATATATTCTATTAAATTAAATATATTGGCATTTTACATAATTTATTTACTCTTTCAACTAAGCTATTTCGTACATAATTCCATCTAAACTAAAGTAAGGTATTCCATTTGAGTGTAAAAATACTGGCATTTACACTTGGGTGGAGTGAAAAAAAACGAAAATCGGAAAACCAATATGTCAGGTTCAGAGAAACATCTGCTATTAGAACTCGGGTTCTATAATATTTTTGTCTTAATATATTATATATTGTATGGTCTGTGTACTGGAATTTCCAAAATAACATTCTTTCATTGTCTAAAACTGGATCTAAGCCGGTGAAAATGTATAGATGGAATGAAGGGGAAAAAAGATAGTTGGAAAGGAGTTTGCACAACCTTTTGAGATGTTTGTGGAATACAAAGACATTCCACGAACGAAGAAAAGAGTTTGGAATGGGAGCCAGGTAGAAAACCCCGAGGGGGCTACGTTGAGGAAAGGGAGAAGGTGTCTAGTGGCAGGCTCTGCTGCTGAGGCAGTGAGTTGGAGTCTACAGCGCGAAGTGCAAGGTGAGTTCCTTGGATAGCTCTGAGAGAGAGCTTAAGGTTAAGTGAGGCTCGGAGAGCTTAGGCTTAGAGCCCATGTGTTGGGAGATTGAGATTGATCTCCGGTAAAGCTTATTTAACGTGTATAGAGTGAGAGTGAGATAACATAGTTTTAACAGTACACAGCCAGCATTTACTGTATTTAATTTAATGTTGAACCGGATCACCTACATCCGAGTTTTAAGTGTAAATAGTGTTTTGTATTGTGTAAATAGTGTGTAAATAAACTATTAATTTAGTTAATTGAAAGCGTTGGTTTTCATTTAAAAAATCCTCTCAGCGCATGACCGATATCACGTAATCATATCGGTGGTGGCAGCATATAAATAGCACGGAATTTCTTCAAGTTGTGCGGACTAAGTGGAAACTCCGTCGCAATATGTAATACCACGCATAAGTTGTGTATTTTCCTCAATAATAAAACTGCACAGTTTTTTCGAAATGACGTTTTGTCTTCCGGTGCCCCAGGGCCCCCCCAATTTTCGCCAAACTCGTCAAAAATACCTTGTACAAGTTATAAATCGAAATAAAGATAAAGTTGGAAAATATATATGTCACATCGCGGAAGAGTTGTGTATGACGTAGTAATAAGCCTGCACAGTTTTTTCGAAATCAAGTTTTATCTTTCGGTGGCCCCGGTAACCTCCCCCCCCCCCCAATTTTTGTGAAATTCGTCAAAAATGCCTTGTACAACTTGCAAATTAAAATAAACATACAGTTAGAAAATAAAAGTGTTATACCGCGGAAAGGTTGCATAAAGTGCGTAGTAATATGCCTGCACAGTTTTTTCGAAATCGCATAATATCTTCCAGGGCCCCAGTCATTCGAAATTTCGAAAAAATTGCCGTAAATTCCCTTTTATCCGTTGTACATGTATAATAGATGGCATCATACAAAAACCAAGAGTGCAATACAAACATTTTATCTGTGAAAAGTACACAAACAATTAATGTTCAACAATGAAAACAAACATTTAAATACGTTAAAAGAAAGTGTTCAAAAAAATGTAAAGTTCTATTAAATCAGTCCGTGCTAGACGCATGCAACAGGAGATAATACAGTTATAGTGGGCTGATTGGAAAAATAATGGACAAGTGTGAATCTCTTCCCATCTTTTCTAAGGTTACTATCGATATTAATTATAACATCGAAACAGTTATTGGCGATCTCAGTATCGATCAAAAAATACCTCCAGGAAATGATCCTATATATTAAGAAAAGAAGTTGTTCGAAAGACCGAGTAAATAGATTTCCTGGTAGGCTTGCACATAGCAGATGGGTTCTCTATGTGACTCTATGTGGGAATTCCGGATCCAATTGATAAATCTGAATATATTGACGGAGCTTTTAGTCAAAGTGTACGCTCGTGTATGGTTTTCAATTAAGTGCAAGCCATCTTTGGGATTTTTTTTTTTATTTTTCCAGGGATTTGACCTAGGTAGTTAAAATTGTAATTGACCCTGTAATCCAGCGCAATGCCATTTTTGACCATCCAGTAAATATGCTGATTGGCATGGTAACTGATGATCGGAAACACATCCGCGAGCTAGTATTTCGTGGAATCCATAAAGTGCTAGGTGCGAAAACTAATCGAGAAATCAGGCAGTTCCAAGTTCCTGCAATCAATTTTAGCGCAGCGGATTAAATTGATCTGATCCATTGGTATAAGGTAAAAGTTACGGAACCACCTATTTTGACTAATCTTTCGTCAGATGATTTAAAGATGTACATTGGCAAACGTGATCGTGAAGATTTCATTTCGTTTGCTGAGTTTCCATGCCCCACACAGAGAATAGAAAAGTGTATCAGAGTTGTCACTGGAGCTGCCGCGACAGTTTGTGGTGCAAGCAACATGGATGGATTTATAACATCCGTTATGCCCTATTTTGAAACCAAGTCAGATTTTAAGGTTACAAAACTCCAACAGCACCAACAAAAAACACCAAGCCCAAACATATCGAATATTTCGATTTTAGTTTTGATTAGAACGAACTGATTTAATTGAACTTTAAAATGTTTGAACGCTTTTAACAGATTTAAATGCTTGTTTTTCATTCTTGAACTTTTTACAGATAAAATATTTTTATTGCTCTCTTGATTCTTATTTTATGCCTCCTATTATACATGTACAACATATAACAGGGAATTTACGGCAACTTTTTCAAAATTTCGAATGACCGGGTTCCTGGAAGATATTATGTGATTTCGAAAAAGCTGTGCACATATTACTACGTACCATACGCAACTTTTCCGCGGTATAACTTTTTTATTTTCCAAATTTATGGTTATTTCGATTCAGGCATTTTTGACGAATTTCACAAAAAATGGAGGGATCTGGGGCACGGGAAGATAAAACTTGATTTCGAAAAACTGTGCAGCTACGTACCATACACAACTTTTCCGCGGTATGATATTTTTATTTTTTATCTTTATCTTTATTTTTATTTAGAATTTCTATAAGGCGTTTTTGACGAGTTTGGCGAAAATTGGGGGTCCCGGGGACACCGGAAGATAAAATTTGATTTCAAAAAACTTTGCAGTTTTATTACTGAGGACCATACACAACGTTTGAGCGGTATTACATTTTTATTTTCCGATTTTCGGTTTTTTTTCACTCCACCCGTTTACACGTTTCAAACACGTTCCAATTTACACGTTTCAAAAACTTTGATTTTAATTATTCCGATAATATAGTTTCAATCTCGAAAATACATATACACTATAAAACTGAATACATTCAAAATTTCATTAAATTCAAACTTCTAATATCTTAAAGTGTTGCGAAAGGTTTTTGGAGCATAATATTAACTGCAATTCAATAGGAAAAGAAACTTTCCAAAAGAAGGGGGAACCGAAGGAAATCGAATGTAATTTGAGTTTACTAATCATTGATCAATCAAAAATCTCTGCTTTAAGTTTTTCAACGTACGTATATAAACATTATGCACGTTGACTAACGCATAATATGTAATATAAGAATATATATATCTTAAAACCTAGACCTGATATGTCAAAATCAAAGTCATATTTGGATTCAGGGAGTTAATTTCGTGTAGGAATGATGTTTGTTTCCTAAACACCAAAATCATTGTTCCCCAGTTGTTATAAAATTTCTTTCAGCTATGCGATGTTTTCTCTAATTAATTTAAGACGACATTAAATTTATAATTAGTTTTAATTTTATTCTTTCCAAACTATTGTCAATATTAACTTTCACATTAAAATTTAGTTATCATTCTTAATTTATCTTATTACCTATTAATATCAGTTACATTTTTATTGTTTAAAATAACTATCTTGTTATAAATAATTCAAAAACATAAAATATGAATTAGCATTTTGTTTTCAATTAAGGGGGAACAAGGCTTGAAAACTTTCAAAAATCGATCTTTTTTAGTTTTATTTTCATTATTCAATTAATTCTGAACACAGTGCAAAAAACCGCATAAAAATATTTCCATTTTTAAATGAGTTATAAGCCTTTATGTAAAGCTGCTTTTAAAGTCGCGCCCATTTATAAGTCGCGTTTTCTCAAAACTTGATTTTGACTACAATCCATAAGATTAAAAAAAAAACTATTTGATGGAATGGCTTAATTTTTTTTTGCATGCATATATCATTATCTATAGAATGAATTAATACATTTTAGATAGTTTAATATTTCCAGTATTTTTTTATGAAAAAAAAAAACGTGTATTTTTTAGGGATTTTTTAAATTTTCAAATTTGAGAGATTTTTTAATAAATTTTCCTTTGAGTGATAGTTATACCCTTACTTCATTCTATGATGTAAAGCTTGCTGATCCTTGTAAAGCATAAATTAGGTTCTTATGTCAATTCAACGTTAAGATATCTTACGGATGGTGATATGATAACTAATTTTTTTTTTTCGAAAATTGTGTTATATAAATTTTGCTACATTTTTTTATTTAATTACATTGAAGTACTTCATTTTATAATTTTATAAGGCTACAAACATACCTTAAAAATATCAGAAAGTTTAAATTAGTTACATTGAATACTGTTTTTATATGGACTCGAAGCGAGAACTCTGTTTACATGTTTTTCTGTATGATCAAGCGCTGAGGCCCGTTAAGGACTATACTTTTCATAAATTTCATATAATTTTTTTGATACATTTTCTTAAGAATTATAGTTTTAAGCCAATGGAATCATTATATGGAATCATTATACATTTAAATTAAATTTGCATAATCGCTTGAAGTCTGATTTATAAGATTCTCCCTGTTTTACAATTTTTACTTCGGTCGCTTAAGATTAGCGTAAACGTGTGGTAAGTGTATTTTATAATATTATTCACAAAATCACTACGAATAATATGTCAGGTAATTTCAAGACACTTCTAATATTTGTTTTTCAAAGCAATACTCTCTTTAGTACCTTTTTGTATATCAGATTTTTTCACCTTAATTTTAAAAATATGCAAAATATTTTTACTTTTTCCCATAACCATAACCATAACTGCCAACTTGTATGGATTTTTTTTTCCACTACAATTTAGTAGAAATTTCCATCTTATCTAAACATTAAAAATTCTTGAAATTAGGTGATTCAATTAGCTAAAATTCACTATTAAATTTTTGTTCATAACGCGTAAAATTTATGCAACAAATTAAAAATATTTACTGGTGGATAATTGTTTTTAATCTGACGTTCGTTTAGAAATCTATAGTTTGTTAAGATTAGCTTATATAGAATTACGGTGACTTTGTAGATTTGTCGAAAAATTAAATGTATCCAGTTTAATTTTCAAAAAAAGAAGGCATCGATAACTTTTACAGTTTTAGAGTAAGAGACAAAACAAAACAAAATAATGCATACACATTATTCAAGGAAATCAATTATCTGGTTATATATATATATATATATATATATACATGATTCAAGAAAAATCATTACCTAGTTACATATATATATACCAGATAAGAAATTTCCTTGAATCATATGTGTGAGTTATTTTTTTAATTACATATATATTATAATTATATTTTAATTATATAATTGTTAAATTATATACATGTATATATATATATATATATATATATATATATATAATTAATTACGTTAATTTGAAGTATGACATATATATACATAAAACATTAGTATATATATGTATATATATATATATATATATATATATATATATATATATTTGTTCCGATAAATGTTATTATTTTATTCAATTTAATAGAGTACTTTTTTATGCTATTTGGTCGCAATGTAATCATACTTTCTTTAATATTTTTACTTTCATAGATTGTGAAATTATTTTGAAGATAATGGAATTGAATATACAAAATAACAAAATACATAATTGAATTATTTGAATTACGTATTTTGTTGTTTTGGCTATATGCACTTTCCTTTAGCGAATTAAGACAAACAAACTGCACATTTTCCCTATCATCTGTCTATTAAGTACTTCAGAAGAATAAGAATAAAATCGTGGATTGTACAGGGGTATAAGGAGAAACAATTCGAGTAATATAGTTAACATACTTTAAAGTTAATTTTAGTATGATAACCGATATAAGAAAATAATTATGCGTCGACATTCCATCTGGAATCAGGAACAATAATTTACACGTGTATCTATGTAAGACATGGAAACGTAAGACATCGGAGATGACCTACAATTTGGCTTTTATACCCAGCCGTCGTTGAAAAGTTTATGCATACTTAAGATTCTTTAACTGAACTCGGACATTTAGAAAACAGGATATACCTTGTAACGAACAATTAAGCCGTAATTATTGTAACATATCTATTGTGGTTCCTAGCTATTTGAAGTGTTAACTTGTGTGAGGTATAGAAATTGATGTAAAGACTTAAAATACATCAATGAATATGTTCAGAAACATGTAGAATAAAGCTAATAGAGCACCTTATCAGTTTTATAATTGATATAAATTGATTCAAGGTTTCATTGATCCAAGAACTAGATGTTTTCAGGAAAACCTATTTTTCATTGTTTATTCTGAAAAACGAATCCTAAAACTTTCAAAATATTTGTTTTGCATTGTTAGTAAAAATTGTAATGCGTGTTTAATTCTTTTAACAATGTGTTTGTTAGTTTTGTTATTCAATGACATTAGCGTCAAAATAACTTATCAATCTATGAAAGAAAAATCTTAAACTATGAGTACATAGCTGTTATATAGCATAAAAATCTAAGCTATTAGACTGCATATAAAAGTAAAGCACAGTTTATTATATTTTAAAAAAAAGATAAAAGCAAAATTCCATTAAGTTTAATACGAATATTAGAAAAACACGCACTAAAGAAAAGAAATAAAAACAAACATCATTAAAATAAACTACTGTATAGGTAATTATTAATTTTCACAATTTTAACATTATATGCTTTGAAGTTTTACTTCTTAAAATATGAGCTTTCGTCTTTTTGAAAAATATGTTAACGCGCATTTTTTTACGATATTTCTAAGAAAAACATAATTATGTATATTTTATATACTATGCATCATAATCATATGTATTAATACATGTATTTCAAAATAATATTTCTTCTAAACTCTTTCGACTCAATTTAAAATGTTTATTAATTCTAACTAAGTTTAATGCTTCTTGACAACTGCCTAAATGAAAACAAAACTAGACCATAATTTATTTTCATTTCATGACAGCAAAGAGCTTAAGTCTCTGAATTTTATTGACTGCAATAACAATTTTATCACCTTTCCGACATTTACGAACTCCAGACGCACGAAATGGAATTGATTCACTAAATGGTTGACAGTTATTTAATAATAGACGCGTCTTAAATTCCGTTAAGTGGTAACTCCATTACGCAGGCGTGTTTTATTAACGCACTTGTTCATCATGACTACTTCGCAATTTAATTGGAAATAATGATATCTTCATAATAATGGTTTATGTTTTCAATTTATTTTATTGTTTCTAAATTACTTTAAATAAGACTGAAAGTATATGAGATATGTTGAAAGAAACGTTTTCATGTTGAATGCTATTTCTCTATAGTACTCGAAGTAATAGATCAATTGACTGCATTAGACAGAATTATTTTTACCCGACTGCCAAGAAGGGTTATGTGTTTCACGCGTATCTGGGTATGTGGATTTCTTTATACCCTCGAAACATCCCAACGGCTGGATGGATTTTAAAGAATGAGGTCCCTATCGATTCGTCTTAATCACCCGATGGTTATAGGCTAGGTTTTGTTTTTATAAATTCAAAATGGCAGCCGTAAAATACAAAATGGTTGAAGAGGCTAAGAAAATTTTTACGCACCATATTGAGCGGCACATCATTGGATAGGTCTTTCAAAATGAAGACGATGTTTCATTGACTATTTTACAGTCAGAAGCTCCGTTTAAATATTACACAACCTAGAAGTTGTGTAGATAAGATCTCTAGCTTTACTGTAACTCTAAACATCATAGACATCTATATGCCTCATCAGAACAGTGTTTATAGATAGGAACTAATAATTAAACACAACTTAAAAGTTATCAATAGAAGTAAATAAAAAAATAGGTAATTAATATAAAAAATAGTTTCGCATTGATGAGAAATAATTAATTAGTTCGTCGGTCTTTTTTATTTTTTAAATTTAATTTTTGCTTGTTATATTACGGTGATTGTCTAGGTTTTATAAAATCTATATTTCACTTATTAAATAAAATATTTTTAACGTACCTAATAATTATAAATTAAGAAGTTATTTACTTTTTACTTGTTATTTTTAACTCCAATATAATTTTAATACAGTTGTTCACTTTTACATGCATTTGATTTTTTAACACTTTCAAATGTACTTTTTAAACACTTTCAAACACAGTTGAAAGGTGTTATGAATTTTGTTGGTATTCCTGTCTGCCTCACTGTCTGTCCGTTCTCTTACTTAGATGTACTCGGATTGCCATGTAATTTTTATACAGTCGGGCCTCGTTATCCCTACACCGGGTTTTAACGTCACTCCGCTTATCATGTCAGTTTTTCAATGTCCCGATTTTCCGTATATGATTTTAATGTAAATAAACTCCGGATTTTACGTCGTAGAATAATTTTCAACTCCGGATATCCCGGCGGTTTAGGAAAATTGTCCATTTTTCATAATCCATCTCATAAGCACTTAAATTAAGCCGTAAGAAATGTCTTAGCCAAACTTTTCTCAAAAGTGTCTAAAATACTCATTGAGATCAATGAGAAATTTTACTTCAATTCTTTATCTGAAAAAATTAACCCACACACTATGAATGACACACTTAAGCCCAGATAGACATATCAGTCTACTTGCTGTCTTTTTGTTCTGGTCAGTCGGCGCTTTCTTATGGCTACATGACGTTTTTCATCCGATTAAAACCAAAGCATCGCATTGCATTGAAACAATCAGCAATTATCTAACATCCATTTCTAAAACAATGAATATTGATTACAATTCATTGTATAATATCGAAAAAAGAATTGTAAGAAACACATCTAGGGATAAGTAAATCTTAATTCATCAATATTTCATGCAACAATAAAAAAAACAAGCCTTCATAAATCTGATTTTTATTCTTTTCAATTTTGTTTTTGCGTTTATTTTGTTTAATAAGACTTTTATATTGCTGAAATCTGCAAGATCAGTTATGAACTTAAAATTCTCTTAAGTTAATTAAAAATCTAGCTTTTATAAACTTTTCTCCAATCCCAGTTACCGTGACACTCCGCTTATGACGACACTTTTTTCTAGTCATTATAGTATCGAGATAACGAGGTTCGACTGTATATAATTCATATAAACTACATAATGATATAGTAAACTGAATAAAAGTGCGGTACAATCTCTTCAGTTCAAAGATAAAATAATAACATAAATGCTTAGTCATTGGTTTTTCTCAAACAAAATGACATCGTAAATGACAGAAAAAAATATCATTTCTGAAATGGATCCTTCAGACGCTTAGTAATTTAGGTCAAAAAAATGGATCTAACACTACAAATCCCCCTTTAAAACATCAATTTAATAACTCTTAACCTAAATTAGCGCAATCATAAATTTAAGAGCTTTAAACAAGTAAATAATCTACAAAACCTCAATTTTTTTTATTGGAAAATATTTAGGTTAAATACTTATGAGAATTTCTCACTCTCTTGGTCATACAGTCATTTGGGCATTTTAGGCATTTTGCAAACTAAGATGAAAATAACATTTATTTCATGAGGGAATCAGCTTCGATGCTGCTATTTATCCCTTTGCTTTGAACGCAAAAAACATTCAGCTATTAAGAAGTGATGTGAAAATGTAAAAAAATCGGACATTACAGTTTTTATAAGGAAAAGAACATAGATCCCCGTGTGGGCACCCAGGGACCTAAGGTGATAAAGCGCCCGGTGGACTAAAATTAAGTATGTAGCATTTTTAATTATTTTACAAGCATACACAAACTAATTACGTTACGTTATAATCTATATGGGGTAAAAAAATTAAAATGCATTTTAATGGTGTTAAAATACTTATTTAAATTTATATAATCAATGATGTGGACTGGAATATGTTTTATCCGTTTAGAATAATTTACACTTATAATCATTCGCTGGAATTACAAAAAATTTCATTACATTATGATTTCTGTGAAAAAGTCGTTAACGATACATTATAATGGTAGTTATGATTTTTCAAACATAATAAAGTTCAAAATAATAACTAAGATGCACTACGACATGAGTTCTATACAATATTGGGTGTGAGCATTTATCCTTAATTTACAGAGTCGCTCAAGACAATTCAGGAAGGAATATGATTCATTTTATAGTATCAGAAATAAAATTTGTTAATAACATTCTTTTATAACATTTAAAAATGAGGATATATGTTTTAAGGTCTAATTATGAAACTATTATTTAAGGCAATTTAGAATACTTCAGCTATTATAATATGATAGATGTAAAACATAACCGAAATTAAAAAAAAAATGAAATATAAAATGTATATTATTTTAACCTACCCCAAACGAACATTAAAAAACACATGATATTAAAACAATACGAAATTTTTACCACTAAAATCATGACTTGCTGAACCTTTTTATACACATTATTATACAAGAGCTTTTATCTTTCCACATTGTATTATAAGTAACAAGTGAAACAATTGTAATCTAAATACTTTAGACTTCAGGTTTTCGACAGTTTCTCTCGTTTTAAGGGTCAAAGATCGCCCAAAACACTTTTTTTTTTTTTTTTTTACAGAAGTCTGTGAGTCTCTGTGTCCACAGACACTTGTGCCCATGTGTCTGTTTGACTTTCTTTGTATCATCGGAAAGTGTATGAAGTTATGCATAGAATTGAACCAAACTTTATTATATGTATTTGACTGTCGCAGTCAGGTCCCATTTAAAATTGTTGCTATTCACATCGTACTGTGATAGCGAATTTTGTATGAATTCTCTTTTGAATCGTCGATAAGTGTATGAAGTTACGTTTAGAAATGAACGAAATTTCGTACACATGATTTTGTCTATGGATGTCTGGTCCCAATTAAAATGTACATATCAATATCTATCCTACTAGGATTCACTGTGATGGCGATTTTTGAGGAAATATCTGAATTTTTTGGAGTTTAAGTACAAAAATTATGAATATTTTTTTATGAATATTCCTAATTAGATGTAATGCGATATGTCGAGCTTTATATAAAATTTTGGAGAAATTCGGCCTGAACGTAGCGTTGGTTAAATGAATTTAGGTGCGATTTTTCTTTTATAACGTCGTAAAATGTATGATGTTATGGATAAAATTAAATCAACCTTTTTTTTTTCTTTACTCTTGGTCTCAATTCAAAATGGGGAATATCTCTGAAAAGCCGCTCTGACAGCGATTATTTCAGTTTAAGTGATAAATATATTAATATTAAAAAATATATATATAAGTTTAGCTTCAGTGTAATAGGCTAAGTTTTTGATTTCATTTGAATATAATATGGTTAGCACAGTTTAAAAAAATTAAAAATGAGTACCATTTAGTTTATTAAATGATATACTGCTACTTATTATTGCTTCGCATAAAAAAAATAAATAAATAAACTACAACTTGGGGATCTTCGACAGCTGTTCGAACCGGCTTTTTACTTCTTCGGGATCTTTGGTATCGAGCATTACGCTCTAGAGCAGTGGTTCTCAACATGGGACTCAATTTGACATTTTTAGAAATTCTAAAGTTTTGTTACTCACCCATTTGCTACCAGTTTCTTTTTTTTTTTAATAGTAGCTTTGAATACTAAAATTAAGTAGAATACCAGAAAAATTTTAAAGAAATCAGATTTTTTAAAAATGAAATCTAAAAATGTTTTTAATCAAAAGTTTAAAATAGAACCAACACCAGAATAATTATATTAGTAATCTTTTAAATACTTTTGATATACGTTTTGTAGTATTAAGAAATCTACATAATTTTTCTGTTTTATTTTGTATTATATAATTTTTCGTAGCGATTCCGATTATTTATTGAATATGCGTATGACTAGTATTCGCTGTGCTATATGCCGCACGAAGAATTTTTTACACGTGAAACTACTGAAAAGAATATATAAATATGGCTTTCTTGATGTAAAAAATATATGAAATATCTGAAAGTGGTACTACCAACTTTATAAAAATTATAAATCTTAAATAGCATTAGAAATGGGTAGGTAATAAATAACTATGGCTCTAGTACAGGCAACCTACACAGCAAATACATTTATATGATTACACATACATTTCCAGTTTAAACATCAGATCATACATGGTAATCAATTACTGATATCGGGAAAGGGAAAACAGAGAAAATGTATTGTGATGAGGAATAATAGCTACTTAAAATTGATATAAATGAGAATCTTGAAATGATCATTCTTATGCAGTTGTGTTAATCATAGAAAGAATATTTAGTATTCAAAACTTTTCTACCAACTCTTAAAAAATCACAAAAAATTAATTATAAAATCTGTGAATGTTATCAATTTTAACGCTAAATGTCAGTCTCTCTTAAAGATATTTTGTGAAGATAAAAATGCAGGCCGTATAACACTTTTTTTTACGTTCAGGTTAGTTGAAAAGTAGCACAAAATTAGTTCTTTTTGACACAAAGGCGAAGATGTTTAGTATCATTGCTTTATAGAATTACATCAAAAATACGTTTATAACAGAAGATTTGCTCATTTGATAAGTTTAAAATGTCTAATGAATTGATTAGTTTCTATGACGCTTTCACTGTGTGAATAAAATTTACTTTTTAAATAAAAAATGATATAAAATTCAAAGTGAGGGGGGGGGGGGGTACTGACTTTACTTATGCATTGGTAGGACGTGGCCAATAAAGGATTGGGAACTAGGGTGGGTCAAAAAAAAGAAATTTTTCATTTTCGGAACGCTTTAGTGCGGAAGAGTTGCCTATTGTAATAATAAGAAAAACGGCATAAAAATTTTTAAAATCGGTTAATATCTTCCATTCGCGCATCGTACTTAAAGTTGTTGAAAAATTGCAAAAATCGCGCCTTTTCTCTATTTCTTTGAAGTTAATTAAAAATTTAAAAATAAACACGCTTTAGCTTTTTGTGCTAGTTTCATGGTTTACACAACCTAAATAAATTAAATTCTAATCAATAGTCTATTTTTTCCGTTCGCGCAACATCTTTGAAAAAAACATAAATTTAGCAGTTTTTCGTAATTTTCACCGTGCAACTCTTCGCTCGTTTTGCTAGAAAAAAAACGAATCAGAACTCACTACGTGGATGAGGCATAACCAATTTAGTCTTCAGTATTGTTCGTATATAGCCATCTCTAGCTTCATGTCCATATACTTTATTCGAGGTCTCTGTCACATGTTTGACGCATATCTTAACAGTCTCGATGTGACAGGGAAACATTTGTATTTCTCTGATGAGAATAGTGTCAGAGGTGATGAACGATTTAACATCATCTTCATTTAGGTCCCGCGGCATTGGGGAAGGATACACCGCACAGGAATTTCAATTAATAATTTCTATGTAATCGAAAGCTTGAAAGTTTCCATTCGGTGGCATTACATTTCTAGCAGTCTTCTGCTTTGGGACGGTTTGTCTTGCTTTTATGATCCTTCTGTAACCAATATCCCGAATATATTTTCTTTAATCGACAATTATTGCCAACAAAACATTCTCTGGTTGAGCAAAAAATGCATTTCATCCTGTTACTGAATCGACAACTTGTAGTAATTCGTCGGATAAATAGCGTGATGTTTGAATTGCTTTAAATACATGTTTTTGTCCGTCAGTAAAATATTTGCTTATTTTATGGCATATTACACAGGTATGTATGATTTTATGATGAAGCCAACTATTTCTTTTAAGTTTTCGGATCAATGTAATACAATCTAAGGACTCGGTTGGCCTCAGTTAGTCATCTGCAATCGGACAAAGTACCAGGGTCCCAATTCGCCAAGTCTTCTGGACACTGTCCCAAGGTGATTGTTTTCAAAACGTCCCAAAAATACTGTTGTTCTTCGCTCAAAGAAGTCGTCTATATCAGGAACTGAACAATCTGCGGGTTCACAATAGACCACAGGAGCTTTTTCACAACAAGTGAGCTGCTACTCGATTGGCTCAATAAAATATTTAGGCCCTTCAGTTTGACTGTGAATATCTTGGAAAATTTGGCGATAAAAAAGGTCAGTAAAATGCCGGATGCATATGCTCCACATTTTATGATTTTCTAGTCGGTGGAAAGCACCGTTATTCCATCCAGTGTTTGTTACAGTACCATCACACCATACTACTTCTAGTTTTTCAAGTGATATTGATAGTTCAGACAAACAAGAAATAATGCTTTGACTTATATCATTTGATGAACTCGAGGAAGGACATACATATCCAATATAAGTTGATCTATGTTCCTGGGTAAGAGAATAGTGTTCTTATTTCATATTCCTGTGAAATTGCTTGGCTTTAAATATTTCGAGGAACACAGTATCTCAATTTTGTACGTCAAAAAAAGACCCGTACTTTCCTCAGGTGGTGTGCATCGGCTTTTCAAACCCGTCCTAAAACGACTTTTGTCTCTTTTTATCTTACACTTATCAACCACATCAGAAGAATCTGTGTCGGTTATCCACTTGACGCTATGACAGCTTTTGGCCGATCAGAAAGTCCGAAACGATCGCTGTTTAGCGCTGTTCCGTTAATTTTAATTCTTATCTGCCATTTGGACTTTTAGTCGATGTACTCAGTTTGCATTTATCTTCCTCATACTCCGAGTCTTCAAAAGACGTGTATTTTAGTTCATGAATTTCATAGTACATTGCCAATTTAGGCAATTTAAAACTTATTTGTGGAACTACTCAGTGCTTGCTGAAGATCACGAGCTTTCCCCTCGGCCTTCACATTTAACTTTTTTGTAACTGTTTTGTAAATACATCCAATTTTCCTCAAAATTGTAATTCCTTTGAAGAATCATGAACCTCAACTCAAAGACACGAATTTTCTTTGTTTTTTTTATCTAAGCATTTTATTAGAATTACACATTGACATGCATGCGGTCTTTTTTATATAATATAAATACCACACCCAACAATTCGACGGTTGGTTGTGTAGGATATGAGTTGAACTCAACGTGTAACCACCACCACGTGGTGAGTTTTGTGTCGTTTTGTTTTAGCAAAACAAACTAAGAGTTGCACGGTGAAAATTGCGAAAAATTGGTATATTTATGTTTTTTGTAAGTTCTTGCGCGAACAAAAAAAAATGGATTATTGATCGGAATTTAATTTATTTAGGTTATGTAAACCATGAAACAAGCATAAAAAGCTAAGGCGTGTTTATTTTTAAAGTTTTAATTAACTTAAAAAAAATTAGAAAAAAGGCGCGATTTTTACAATATTTCATCAACTTTAAGTACGATGCGCGAATGGAAGATGTTAACCGATTTTAAAAAAAATTATGCCGTTTTTCTTCTTATTACAAAATCACTTATTTCTTCTTATTTCCGAAAATAAAAAATTTCTTTTTTTCGACCCACCCTATTGGGAACCTTTGATCTGGAGTCTAGATATTTGCTGTTAAAAAAAAAAAAAAGTTTTTATCTCTAAAACCGGTTCTTAGTCGTAAGATTCAGCCTTATCTTGGTTTGGTGGTTCTTTAAAATCTGTCATTCCTGCCTGACTGACTGCCGGCTGTCATTACATAGTTCAATTAATAAGACGCGCTATTATCAAATTACAAGAAATAAGTGTTGCTTCATCTGTTTAAAATATATTTGAATGCAGTCATTCCGTTGTTAAGATGCTAAAAGAAGTTTTCACGAGACCTGATGTCATCGACAGTAATATCTTAATACATTTAACTCTTATTTCAATTGTTAAACAATTATGGATTGTTTGAAATGATAAATAACGGGGTTCCTAAAGGTCAATGAATTTCCCAGACTTTAGGTCAGTTATACAATAGTATTTTCTTAACCATTAACTCGCCATTTTCAATCGCGTACATAATATAAAATCTATGGAAGTCGAGTTTTCTTACATAAAAATACCGGTCTTTCAGTTGAAAGTGTAGGAACCCTGAATAAGGAGAAGAGCAGAAATATCACTGTATTATGTAATATGCGATCTTAAACTTTAATGATAATATTTTCGAAAGAGAAATAACGGCTGATAGCATAAAATATTTATATGATGCTATTATAATTTATATAAATTTGAAAAAAATTAAGCATACATCAAAAAGTTTTTAAAATGATGCCGTAATATATTTAGCGCTCAGTTTATTTTAAGAAGTGTCTTTAATTAATACTCTAATGTTTATAGTTGCGCATATACTACTATACTGTAAAAAAAAGATGTAAATTTACAAAACTAGTTTTTGTAAAGCTACAGCTACTCTGTATGCTTACTAAAATTTTACCTTTACACATGTCAATTAAAATAAAATAAAATAAAATAAAAATAAAACGTAAATCTGCAAAACTAGTTTTTGTAAAGCAACAGAAATCTGAATAAATTATTAATTTTTTGTTGCATTTACGTAAAAATTTACATGCATCCCAGTTTCCTAGAAAATTCTTAATAACCGTACATTTTTTTTTTTTTTTTTTTACTGTGTAAACATGAATCTGTTACATTTTTTTTTTTTTTTTTTTTTTTTTTGTAGCTCTTTAAAAAGTTCTAGGGATCCTAGTATCCTAGAAAATACTTAGTAACCTCATAGATTTTTTAGGTAGATTTCGTATGAAATAATATTACATTCTCCCCTATGTTCGAATTTCGGAAAAAGTTTTGCAGATCTTCACCGATCTACCACCCCTAGAACCCAAAACCACCCCCAATAAAAAAATTTTTTTATCAATCTATCTATCTATCTATATCACTTTTTTATGGACACGATAACTTCCATAATTCTGCACAAACATTTTCCAAACTAATATACAAAATCAACAGGCATAAAATCTTGGTCAAGTTCGTTAATGGGCAAAATCGGACCAAGGAGGTAGAAATTGAGAGGGGTTTTGTGAAAAACGAAAACCCCCTCATAACCTCTTAGTTATAATGTACATCAAATCTGTTTAAAGTTTTTATTACTTCTAAAAAAAGGGCTAAAAATTTATGTATAACATATTTTTGATAAAATTAAATATGAGCTCAATGGGCGAAAAATATAGGGTTTTGGGGAGAAAACAATTCATAAGTTCGTCAATTCTCAAAATATGGAATACAATTAAATATACTAGAAATTGTCTTAATAATATCTACAACTTTTATATTCATAAGTTTTTGATTGGACCAAATCTTAGCACAAAAAAAAATTAAAAACGAAAACAAAAAGGGTGGTGTGAAGAAGAAAAAATCCATAACTTCGTCAGTTCACAAGATGTCCAATCCGCTTAGATTTATTGTACAACTTCCGAATAATAACTACAACTTTTATATTGACAATTTTTTATAGGACCAATTCTTACAGAAAAAAAAAATACAGAGAGGTTGAAGAAAAAAAATATCGCATTACTCAAATCCAAACTGCTTATTTTCTAGCTCATTTTTAAATTCATTTTTGCTTTCAAACGCATCCAATTGGTAGATTCTGTTATTCAGAAAATATATAATGTGCTGTAAAGGTCGATTTTTTGATAGAGTCAGAATATATTTCAAAAAATGCTGTCAAATTGGGCATTTTGAACAGAATTTCACACAGCGATTGTATTGGAAACTAAAAATATTGTTCTACTGAGAAAATAATTGTTTATAAATGAAATTCTAATAAATTGACCGAAAAATAAAAACACCGGTCGCTTTTAAATCTCTTAAAAAATCACGTCATCAAGTTTCATGTTTTTCCTTTTAAAAATAAATCGGAAAATGTGTCGGAAAATTTCGAGTTGTTCAGCATGCGAAAATATTTTTTGAATACTGCCTTAACATGGTTCTGATAAACCAGCTCTTAAGTAAAAATGAAATTAAAAACTCGTCAAAAGCGGTCAGATACAATTGTTAAAGTGGGTTTATCTCTAATCATGATTTAGTTTTTGTTTGTGAAATTTGTACTTCACTTCGAAATCTACATGCGCCTGTAGGACAAGCCGACAGGGATGTATATATATATATATATATATATATATATTTTTTACAGTATAACGTGCGAATTAGGCTGACATTTTAAAATTTAGATTACTTGATTGCTACCAGATTTAAAAAAAATATTTCTTTTACTTAATGACCAATTAAATAGGGACAATATTATTTTTTCGCAAGATCATTAGATGATTAAATAAATTTTGACAATTTTGTCAGCCAATCTAATTTTTGGCATATGGAAACCGCTATTATCAGAAAAGGTAATGAAACTATTATTTTCGTCAGTCTAATTCACAGATTCGGGAGCAACAAAACTAAATTATGATGCAGTATTTCTTTCATTTACGAGTTTTCTGGAGACAATAGTTATTCTGTCCATTAAATAATTTTAAGAGGAATATTACTTTGAAATGTTCTTTAGTTCTGTAGGATGTTAGAATAGCGAAACAATTCGGATCTGCAAATCCCCAAACTTTCTACCATCTTATACATATTAACACTTCAAAAAGGGTTATTATTTTTTTATTCTGAATTTTAGAAATAATAAACAGGGAGTTTACAGACCTGTTATCATTATTGTTTTCTAGAATTTAAGTTTTTGTCAATAAGTATATCAGAACAATTGGAGGAGGGGGGAATTTCGTAATGAAATCTAATCGAGTGGTATTATGAGACAAAAAAAAGGATAACTTATGTTTATTACAAATAGGCAAATTTAACCTAGATTGAACAAGTTGTGGAATCAGTATGCATTTTTTAAATAGCTACCGCGCTTGTCTTGAAAATCGAAAAACTCGATATCAAAAAGCCATCTTTAGGCGAAATTTTTATAAGAAACACGGCCTATTACATTACATCTAAAAATAAAATTTCATCAAAATTTATTCATAAATTCTTCAAATGGAAAAATAAATGAGAATATTGCATAAAAACGCTGTCACAGCTCTCTTCCCATGGGATATATCCCCGTTTTTAAATGGGGCTGACGTCACTTGTCAAAATAATATATATCAAGTATAGTTCATTCTATCTATAACTTCATACACCTTCCGATGATAAAATAGATTAATCGCGCAAAAACCGCTATCCCTGTAACCACTTTCGGTGGGGATATTAACAATTTCAACTGAGACTAGACGGTCATGGTCAAAAAGACATATATCAAGTTTGATTCGAACTTCCGATGATACAATAAGGAAAATGGCAAAAAAATCATTATCACAGTGCCTTATTTCAACGGATTTTCTCCAAATTTAACTATGATCTGCTAGTCATATCCAAGTATATATATATGAAGTTTTGTTTTTTTTTAATTCTATGCATAACTTTGTAAACTTTGTAACTATGCATAACTTTGTAAAATTTCCGATGATACAATAAGGAAAAGGGCACAAAAATCATTATCACAGCGCCCTATTCCAACAGAATATTCACAATTTTAACTAGGATCTGCTTGTCATAGCCAAGTATGAAGTTTTTTTTCAATTCTATGCATAACTTTGTACACTTTTTGATGACACAATAAGGATAAACAGACACAAACACACGAACCAATAGATATATTTTTTAATCCTGTTTTTCGATATCTCTGACCTTAAAACGTGAAAAACCGTGGAAAACGGGTAAACAGTAAAATAAATCGATTTCAATGCATTTATTCATTATAGATTTTGGAAAGTGGATCGATGAAAAATCTTAAAGAAGTATGTGTATTAAAGGGACTCATATCCTTTAAAATCTTCAAAAAACCGATTTTTGTTTTTTAATTCGTTTGACAGGTAATGTTTTTCTGAACAATTTGCTACAAACCGCATCAAAATATTCGTAAAATTACGCTCGTTATAGTAAAAAATATAAATTAGCCTTGGTCTGTTTCAAGCGAAACAATGATTTTTCTGAAAATCGATATTATTTTTCTTGTGCGCATGATAACTCCAAATGTATGAAAGGTAATGATTTGAAACTTTATATATATATCTTTACTAGATCATTTTCCACAAAGTGAGCTAAAATCTAAGAAATTTAACAAAAATTATTGAATATATGGGTATTCGAGCGACAAAAATTATAAAAAAAATCATATTTCTATTTTGAAAATCAAAATAACTTAAGAAACTCTTTCTTTATTCATTAGATTTTATTTCAGTTTATTTTTGTAATATTCTTATACTTATATAAAAAGTTTCAAAGTTCTAGAGGGTTTAGATCTTTTAAAATCATTCGCGCAAGTTATATACATTATCATTAATTTAAAAAAAAGCATACATTAAGGAATGATTATTATTAATTAGCTATACAACGTTTAATGCAGTTTATATATTATATTGCACGGAGAAAATAATGCAGTATATATATAAAAAAAAAAAAAAAAAAAAAAAAAAAAAAAAAAACTGAGGTGGTTAGTACAAAAATGAGTGCATGGAGCCACTTTAAATATTTTTCTCCGAAATAAAAATTTTCACCTGTTTAAAGGGTATGCGCCCCCTTAAGAGAAAGAAAATTTTAAAAGGTTGTGAAGAAAGTCATAAGTTTAGTGGTAAAAAATTCGTATTTATTTATTTAATAAAATTGTTTTTTGGCGGTAGGTTTCAAAGATATATTTTATGTTTAAATATTTAAGATAAATTTGATTCCTCTTTACTTCATTATAATAGTATAGCTGAAACCATCTAAACTGCCTAAAGTAATAGTTTCATTATAGGTCCTTAAAACATATTTTCCATTTTAAACTTTTATCTAAAAAAGAATATTATAAACAATTCTCACTTTTTCATAGAATGAAATCTGTATTCTTTTACCCTGTAATAGAATTATTTTGCACCTTTCTGTAAATGAATGATAAATACTAACACTTCATAATATATAGAAAACAAGTCGTAAAGCACATTCTTCAGAATTATAAATTTCATCATGTTTGAAGTATCATAACATCATTAACAGGCATCTCTAGCGATTTTTCAGCGTAGATCATAATGTGATTTTTTGGTACTACTTGATTATCCCGTCAACCAATATTTCGCCAAATTTTACAAATCGTCAAACTATTCGCGAAATTTAAAATTTGATTTATTTAGATGATTTCGGACAAAAGAATACTAATAGTTTACATATTTAAAATCATAATTATTAAATTAAGCAATAAACAAACAGACATTTTTAAGATATTGTATACAGATTAAAATGTAAGTATTTTAAATATAAAAATCTAATTTATTAATGGACACAATGAATATCAATGATAACGAAAATTGTAAGGAACCTAATGCCGTTTATTTAGTTAAAAAACGTAGACGGATATAACTATGGTATATATGTAAACATTAGATATAAACTTGAAACAAGAAAAAGAATTGCAGTAATTTTAAATTAAAAAAAAAAGGCCAAATGAACTAGTAAAACTTTAGTAAAAATTACAAACAAATCGTCGAATTAAAATAACTTGATGATATAACAAACTCGTGTGACATGTTTAATGTCAAGATTATGTGAAATTTATGATCATTCATGAATGACATTTAAATTTACAGTTTGGTGACAACTTTTGGTCGACGGGATAATCAAGTTGTACCAATTTTTCTAACGTCCCTGAATCGTAAACACAACTTATTCTATACTAAGAAATTATGTTGAAGTCGAATTCAGTGATGCATATTAATTTCAATGGGATTTTTTTTATCATTAAAATGCGTCTGAATCGATTATACTAAAATGAAACGGATTTTTGTTGTGTATCCATGTAAATGGACTATAAACGCCAAAATTACATGTCAAACCAAAGAATATTTAAGAAAGTAACAGCACGGATAGACGGCCAGTCGGACAAGGACATTAACCTAATTCATAACCCACTTTATCTATGTTGAAAAATGTTTAAAAACTATGTTGGAAATTGTTAAAAAAACTCAGGTGAGTGTCAAAGTGTGTCAATCTTTGACAAAATGTTATTGTAATTAAAAATATTAAATTATAAATGTAATTACTTCTTAATTTATACAATTATTTGGTAAATAACAAATATTTTATTTAACATTTAAAATGCGGGTTTTCTTGACATCATGATATTCAGAGTGATATTAAAATCATTCTGTCTAATGCAGCCAATCGATATATTATTTGAGTACTATAGAGAAATAACATTCAATGATATATCATTTCTGTCAGCATATCAAATACATTTTCTTTCTTATTTATTGTAATTTAAAGACATTAATTCAAATTAAAAACCTTAACCATTCGTACGAGGCAATCATTATTTCCAATTAAATTGCGAAGCAAGACATGGTAATAACTGCGTTAATAAAACACTCTTGCATAATAAAGTTACTACTTAACTGAATTTAAGAAGCGCCTAAATAACTGTCAACCGTTTAGTTAGTCAATTCCATTTCGTGCATCTGGAGTTCATAAATGTCGAAAAAGGTGATGAAATTATTATTGCAATCAATAAAATTCAGAGACTTAAGTTCTTTGCTGGCATAAAATGAACATAAATTATGGACATGTTTTATTTTCGTTTGGACAGTTGTCATGAATCTATAAAAATGTGTACAATTAATACATTTTTCAACTTTAGTCGAAATAGTTTAGAAGAAACTTTATTTTGAAGTACAGACATTAATACATGTGATTAGGGTGCCTAGTGTATAAAAGATTCATAATTATGTTTTTCTTAAAAAGTCGTAACAATAATACGTGCTAAGGTAGTATTTAATTAAGGTAATAAGGGAATTTAAGAAGCGTCTAAATAACTGTCAACCATTTAGTGAGTCAATTCCATTTCGTGCATCTGCAGTTCATAAATGTCGAAAAAGGTGATGAAATTATTATTGCAATCAATAAAATTCAGAGACTTAAGTTCTTTGCTGGCATGAAATGAACATAAATTATGGACATGTTTTATTTTCGTTTGGGCAGTTGTCATGAAGCTATAAAAATGTGTACAATTAATACATTTCTCAACTTTAGTCGAAATAGTTTAGAAGAAACTTTATTTTGAAGTATAGACATTAATACATGTGATTAGGATGCATAGTATATAAAAGATTCATAATTATGTTTTCCTTAAAAAGTCGTAAGAATAATGCGTGCTAAGGTATTTTTCAAAACAACGAAATATAATATTTTGAGTAGTAAAATTTGAAGCTTATATTGTTAAAATTGTTAAAATTAATAATTACATATACAATAGTTTTTAATGATATTTGATCGTTAATTCGTTTCTTTATAGTGATTTTTTGAAATATTCCGATTAAATGCATACAGAATTTTGTTTTGTAAATTTTTTAAAGACAATAAGCTGCGTTTATTATTTATGCAATCTAATAGATTAGATTTGTTTATGCTATATGATTTGTATATAATCAAAATTCATCTAAGATGTTTGTGTTCATAAACTGAGAAATTATTTAGAAGGTAATGGAACTGAAGAGCCAAGACAACAAATTACAAATGTAAATGAATTCAAATACGCATTACAATATTTTTTAAAATCAAAACAGAAGTTTTTCAACAATCAGAAATTTTCCTTGTGCAGAAAAATTATGTATATATATATATATATATATATATTATATTATATTATATATTCAAGAAATTATTCATTAATATATTTTTCTTAAGTTCCTACATCAATGTTTATATATGACCAGTGTTAGCACTTCAAATAGTTAGAAACTCATAAGGGACATAAGTCACAGTAATGATGACCTATATGGCTATTACCATGTATAGCCTGCTTTATAAATGTCCGAGCCCAGTTAGATAATGCCGACATATCTTCGATGTCTAAGCACTCTTCAAACGCATGCTAGCAAAAGTATGCATAAACTTTCCAACGACCGACGGCTGAGTATAAAAATCAAATTCTGGATCATCTCCCTCTATCTTGTGCTTCCTTGGCTTGCATTGCTAATGGGCGTAAATTATTGTTCCTGATTCCACACAGTGCGTAGACGCATAATTATTTTCTTATATCGACCATTTTACTAAAATTAAAGCATTATTACTGGATTACTGGACTGCTTTCTCCTAATACCTCTGCACAATACCGCTTATAATTTTAGTAATAACCTGATTTCCAATATTCCAATTGATCTGCTTTACAATACATTAGCAAATATTTTTTGATTTATTTTATATTACAGAGAAACTTGGCATAAAAAGAGATTTTTGTTGAATTTATGTATTTTTTGTTTTTGCAATAATTCCGTTACGTTTAACACATTTCACACATTTTTAATGAAGTTTGTGGCAGTGTTTTAGGAACTAATTTTGAAAGTACAACACATATTTTTTTTATAATGAATTTGGTTATGTTTTGCATACTAATAAATTTTTTTAAGATTACAGATATATTGATGGTTTAATTATTTTCGATGACAAGCTTCAAATATCGATATTTGAAATTTATCAAAGCTGTTTAAAATTAAAGAAAGCATCGTATAAATGTTTACATGTTAATTTTTTGGATTTAGATTAAATAGTTACTGATAATATTGTGTAAATTAAGATTTTTGATAAACGTAAATTTTGCAATTACTTTTCAAGTTTAAGTAAAAAGGTTTTTATTAATATTATTTTGAGACAAATTAATAGGTTCTAAAAAATATATAATGTAAGGAATTTTTGAATGAACAGATTTTCAGATTTAAAGCAAATATTTTTTACTATAAGTTTTATCCATATCATATTATTTTTCATTATGTAATGATTTTAGAAAGCATTTTTGAAATGGCAACAGCTAGAGAGGCAAACACCATGAAGGTAATTGAAGGGTTATCTTGAGAATAGGAAAACCTTTGTTAAAATGTCGGATGTTGTCGTACATGTTGTCGGATTTTTTATCAAAATGGGACTCCAGCAGACGTGTTTGTTGTAAATTACAGTGGGATATGTAACAATAAGTCAAGTAATTTTTTTTTTTTTTTTTTTTTTTTTTTTTTTTTTTACGCTAGCTTTAATCATAACACAAGCGATATAAGCTCTAGCTAAGAAAATGGCGTATGTGGGTAGCAGATAAAGTTATATCCTCGAAGTATCCTTTTTGCAAGACATCACAGGATTAAAGTACGGGTATGTCTTCTTGCATGTTCATATTTGATTAATTTTGAGGTATTACAAAATTTGAACTTTAAATTAAAGTGGATTTGGGTAAGACTGTAATTGTTTTTCTTTTTCAATTTTCATGAGTTATTCATTTTAATTATTGAACGTTTTTCATAAATTTCTGTTATTTATTTTGAAGTTTTGTTGCTTTTAATTTAATTTCTATTTAAATTTGTTACACATTTGGAGTATGCGTGTTTGCCATACCTTGAAAAACCTGTGAGGTTACACATATTTTTGATACTTCTCTGCTCATCCCAACTTCCGATAAGCTAGGAGCTGCATGTGTTTTGAAAGTTGTACTTATAGTTGTTGTTTACAATGTTTCATCATTTTTTTAAATGTTGTTTCATAATAAAAAAGCAGGAGATTTATGCAATGAAATGTTCAATATAAACGTGAAATTTCAAATACACCATTCAGCGAATGGTGTATATAAAATAAGTTAAAAACTAAACAAACATTAAAGTAAAATTAAAATAATCAATGTTTCAGTCATTTCCGTCATCAACTTTCGCATTGACAGGAAAGAGTTTTATATCACTTTAACCCTTTATCTACTGACGGTACTTATAACTAACACTGACTTTAAACTTTCATCCCAATGTGAATATTACACATATACTAATGGTACATTGCAAAAAAACTCTTTTAACTCCACTTTATCCGTGTACATGGCAGCAGTAGTTCTAGGTTTGTTATTTTAGCGAGAAAGGAAGCTATCTTTGAAACAGTCGATGCGTTTTGTGCCGACATTTTGTACAGATTCTCACGCTCGTCTTTTTATTGCTTCAAACACAGTAAAGGATATAAGAGAACTGTTGGATTTTTTTATATCTTCACTATGATCTTAGAATTCATTTTGACTAGTTATTTTAGGTGAACGCTGTATGTATTTAATTAACAGTTAAATTACGCGGTGGTACTTCTAAGTACCGTCAGTACAATGGGTTTTGGAGAAAAACTTCTTGTTCACTTTTCGTTCTCCATCATTTTCACCTGTTTTAAAATGTAATTACTATAATATAGTGTAGTAATATTTTTCCTAGTATTTATTTTCCGTTTCATTATTATTTTTTATAGGAAATCGAGAAAATTGTGGCAACGGTTTTTTTTTTTTTTTTTTGCTATGCCAGAAATGACATAAGTAAATTGATATATTGCATATGTGGAGATGTGAGAACTCATCTTGTCCCTGGAATATAGACGTCGCAAAACTAAAGGATTGCTAACAAGATTGAAACCTAAAATAATAATAATAATAATAATAATTTTTTAAACCCTTAAAGGGGCAAAGCATTTTTAATGCTAAAGTGTTTAAAATAAATGATTGATACCGGAATTTTCCAAACAATTTATTTATAAATACGAAAAGGGGTATATTTCACATACTTATTAAATCGGAAATATTTTACCACAATTCTGGTGCCATTTGAAATACCTTGTGGGTTTTCTGTTACGACAGTTAAGTCATAGTGTACTGACGGTACTTTAAAGTACCACTTTAATTAATTACCTCCAAGGAATTAAATTTCTCACGGGTGAGTATTATTTATGTTTATAATTAATTTTCATAGTAGTAACTGAAAAAAAATCACATTAAAAAATTGCAGAAAATCGTAATGCAGTAGGTAAAGGGAAAGAAGAAAGCCAAACCGTATTGAATTCAAGACTATTTGACATTTTTCTATTGTTGTTTTCTTTGTTCTTCGTTCTTATTGTGCAAGCTAGCGACGTTTTCTTTATTTTTATAAAGACATGCAAGAGATTTTTAAAGTGTAGAATTATCAAATACAAAAAAGTTTTTAAAGAAAGTACTATTTTGAAAACAATAAATAGAAGTACTTTGAAATTACCTGACATTTATTCGTAGTGAATTTGTAAAATAGATTGTAAACTACAGTGAACTCACGTTTATGATAATTTTAAGCGACAGAATTAGAAACTCTAAAACAGCAAGAATCTTATAAATGAGATTTCAATCAATTATACTAGTTTAATTTCATGCAGTCTATTTTATGGTTCCATTGCTTTAATTTAAACTATAATTCTTAAGAAAATATATAAAACTAGCAGGCTATGCCCGCTGCGCTGGTCCATTTTTCCAAGCGAACCTTGAATCAAACGAAATGATGTGTTTGATCTTGTGATTTAAAGAAATAAGACCTTTAACTGAATGTCCTTCCGCAGTGCTGAATCGATATGAACGCCATTGTGCTATTTTATTTTCTAATGTGCAGACAAAATTTCAGCTGTCACGGTTTAACTCTTTTAGATTATCCCTCACAGTAGGATTTAGTAAAGAGTGATAGTACAATATACAATATTTCATTTTGTATCAGAGCATTCTCGTTAAAAAGAGCCAATATGGTGAGAATTCCGATCACAGAATTTTCCTCATCTATATTTTTATATTATTTAAAGAAAATGTATTTTAATGTCTCAGTGCCAACCTGAAGCTATAAACCAGTTTTTTTTTTTTTTTTTTTTGTCCCATGTTATATATTATAACATCCATGCTGCAATGTGCAATCTAAATGCTTAGTACTTTTCTGGCATTTCAACAACATTGTCGCCAAGCGCAATTGTTGGCACCAAACGAAGCATTTAAAAAATAATAATAACATTGTTGGCGCGAAAGTTATCATTTAAAAAATATATTATTTCAAAATTACAGAGTTTCTACAACTATTTTATTAAAGGAACACAAATATATACTGAAAATAAAAACACAAATAAATATTATACAATAAAATATTTTATTTTAAATAGCAGTTTAAACTACACAAAGAAATTGTGTTTCTTAGCAATGCTGTAAACATTTCCATTTTTGAATCAGCAAAAAATGAAATTATAACTTAATTTTACTTAATAACAAAAATATTTTCGACTGGAAAAATAGTAAATGAAAAAATGCATGGTTACGACTAAATAATAATTGAAGCCAAAAGTGATTCACGTTCAATAAATAGCAAGTTACAATGTTTGGCGCAATTAGGGCATCAGAAAGTGAGATTTGTTGCCAAATGGTATAAACAGTTATGAAAACAAACTTGATGGACTATTTTGCTTTAATATATTTATTTTAAATGTATGTATATTATTAATGTTTATTTATACATATTAAATGGGTTTCGATATAAAATTACATAATTGGCGTTATTACGTAAAAAAAAAAAAAAAAAAATAAAATAAAATAAAAAAAAAAATGCTTGTGTAAGTAAAATGAAACAGTGAATAGGTTGTCAGAAAATATATTGCCAAATTTCCTTTTCCGCCAATGCTATTTTTCCTAGTTCGTCAAGGTACCGACCGATATTGAAAAAGTACCAAAAAATCTTTGCATGTTCAGGTTTGAAATAAATGACACAATTTTGGTATAGTGTTGGTGTAATGCAAATGTTGCAAAATGTCTCCAAAAAATTGTCCCAAATTACTCCAATTCTCTTTAAAACTCGATTATGGAAAAGGTCCGCTTTAAAAACAAAGAATGTTATCACTGTCACGGTATTTTAGTTTGATCTGCGAAATATTATTATAATATTCAATATTAGCACTATTTCTGATAGTATTAACAGTCATAGAAGCGGTCTTTTTTTGGTCACCAATCATTTTTTAAAATTATTTCTAATTGTAATAATATGACCCAACTACTACTTCAACTTCTGCTGTAATTGTAATTGTTGTTGATCGAATATTTACTAGTTAGTTTAAAGACGTTAATATAAAAGGCCTTTGTGGCATATCCTTTATCTGCTTAACTTAATATAATTAAAATTAGTTAGTATACGATTATGTTTATTTATTTATTAAAGTAAAGAGCACCACGCAATATGACATGGTGGCAGCTGCATTTGGCATCGCAAAGGTCAGAAATTTTTATACATATATTTAAGAGCAATTGATTGTATGTGCTTTTGAAAATAATTTTTTGTATCCGTTATAATGGATTTAAAGGCACCTTCAAATATGAGTTTAAATGGCAATTTGGCCGAGAATTGGAATAAATTTAAGCAAAGATTTATGCTTTATTTAGAAGCTTCTGAGAAAATAGCTAAGCCTGATAAGCTTAAAGTAGCGCTATTACTAGGAATAATGGGTGAAGGATGCATTGATATATTTAATAGTTTTAAACTTAGTGATGATAATTCAAATAATTTTCAAACTGTTATAAATTCTTTTGACCAGTATTTTCAACCGAAAACGAATACTGTTATTGTGCGCTATACATTTTTTAACTGTAGACAAAAAGAAGGTTAATCTATTGATTCGTTTGTTACAAATTTGAAAAATTTGTCTAAAGATTGTTCTTTTGAGGATCAAGAAGATATTTTAATCCGAGATTTGTTAATTATTGGTGTTAAATATTCCGCTATGAAAGAAAAGTTGCTAATGGAAACTGAGTTAACCCTTACAAAGGCAATAGAATATTGTAGGGCTAAGGAGTCCAGTGGTAAACAAATGGAAATAATGAATAAAAATAATTGTTCTACCACCGTAAATGCTGTTCGTGCAAACAAAAACGAAACACATAGGAAAATATACAATAAGGAAAAACTTAATTATGTTAACCAGAAAGTTAATAAAAGTTGTTCTAAATGTAAAACTGTTCATGATTATGGAAAATGTCCTGCATTTGGTAAAAAGTGTTATTATTGTAACGGATTAAATCATTTCTCGGTTGGCTGTAAAAATAAAGGGAAAAGAATAAATAAAAAAGTACATGAAATTTCTAATAATGATAATTTTTACCCATCGAGTGATGACGGTTCTGTTAAATTGGATTCAGTTAAGTGCCAGGTTAATTCTTTAAAATCTGAATGGAGAGAAACTGTTCTTATAAATAATTCAGAAGTGTCTCTTAAAATAGGTACCGGAGCTGAAGTCAATGTTTTGCCACTTAATATTTTTAATGATGTGAGAAATAATGAAGTTGTTAGTGAAACTAAAAGAAAGTTGATGTCTTATACAGGACACAGTTTAAGCGTAATCTGGGTTAGTAAGTTAAAATGTAAAGTTAAAAATAAATCTGAATTTCTAGATTTTTACATTATTAATCAAAAATCGAGTGCTTTATTAGGAATTGAAGCTTGTGAAAAATTGGGATTTGTAAATAGAAACATCAGTGTTGACTCTGTACATGCTAGAAATTTTATAGAAAAGTTAAAGATGTATTTACAGGCAAAATCGGAAAATTACCATACACGTACAAGATAAAATTAGATGCCAATGCTGAACCTAAAATATCAGCCTCTAGGGTTATTCCACATGCCTTAAAATTGAAAGTAAAGCACGAGATAGATAAAATGGGTGATCAAGGTATATTAGAAAAAGTTGTAAAAGCAACTGATTGGGTGCATCCTATAGTTACAGTACAGAAGCCTAATAATCGTGTAAGACTCTGTATAGATCCACGTATGCTAAATAAATATGTAAAGCGAGAACATTATCCAATTCCAACCCAACAGAGCTTATTTTCTCAGATTGAAGGAGAATTTTTCACAGTACTTGATGCATCGTCAGCTTTTCTGCAAATACCCCTCGATCAAGAAAGTTCAGATTTATGTACAATTGCCACTCCGTTTGGAAGATACAAATTCTGTCGTTTGCCTTATGGATTGACGAGTTCTCCTGAAGTGTACCAGAAAAAAAAAGATAATATTTTTGGAGATTTAGATGGAACTTTAGTTTACATTGATGACATTTTAGTATTTGGCAAGACAGAAGCAGAACATGATAGAAGACTTGAAGCAGTCCTGAAAAGAGCTCGAGAGTCTGGTTTGAAATTGTCTTTGGAAAAAAGTCAAATTAAAAGAAGTTCTGTAAAATATTTGGGTTATAATTTAACTGGAACAGGAATTTCAGTAAATGGTGATAAAATTAAAGCAATTGTAGATTTCAAAGCCCCTACTAATAAACAAGAGCTACAGAGATTTTTAGGCATGATTACCTATTTAGGGAATGTTACGGCTTCTCTTAACCTTGACTGTCGCGCGCGCCTCCATGGCGCATTCTTCTGTAATTTAGGTTTGGCCGTTTGGCAACCTTTAAGAATAGTCCAGTTGTTTGGTTTTCGACGATCTCTGCGGACCTATGGTGCGTTCGCTGGATCCAATATTCTTCCAATCATGTATATAATTCTTCGAATAATGTATAAACTGTAAATAATATTCTTGTATATAAAGTAAATTAAATTAATAAGTGTAGTTACTGAACCAGCAACTATGGGTATCTCGTTACTCGCACCATTCGACATTCGACATTGGTCCGTCGAGCCGGAGGTGGTTTTGGTTTTAATTCTTCGTTTACATTAGGATTGTAATTTAGTTGTTGTGAAATTACCAATTGAAATGGTCACATTAGTGTCCTTAAACAGATCGGGGGGCTCGTTAAAAGCTCAGCTCACTAGGCTAGAAACTCTACTAAATGATGAGACCGCTACATGGTCAAAAATCAAAATCGATACAAAACTCAAGACTCTTGAAAAGGTTTCCAATAACATCGATTCGTTACGTACCGATTATTACACAACAGCTCCTGACGATCATGATATGACGGAAATCGACTCTTCATTAATGGAGTTGGAAGAACGAGTGGAACAGCTAGAGGTAAGTTTCAAACTATTATTAAATTCTGATAAAAATGAAACTAAAAGTCCTGAATTAAAATTTAGTAATTGTAAGATCAAATTGCCAGAAATTCCACTTCCTCAATTTAGTGGAAAGTATGAGGATTGGAATATGTTCAAAATCGAATTTAACAATATTGTTACGAATAATGAACAGCTATCTGAAATTCAGAAATTACATTATTTACATTCCGCATTAAAAAATGAAGCTAAACAATTAGAAACTCCAGAAGACACATTTGATTCATTGTTTAAAGCATTAGAAAATAGATTTGAGAATAAACGAATTATTGTGAATATACACTTAAAGGCTATATTAGATTTCGAAAGAATTGCACACGAGTCATCTAAAGAACTAAGGCGATTAGTAGATGTTATAAAAAAAAATATCAGGGCTCTAACCAACTTAGGATTTGAGAGAAATAAACTCTCGGACATTTTGTTTACAACCATAATTTTAGACAAATTGGATAAGGAGTCTCGGAAACAATACGAATTGTCAATAAACACATCTGAAGTCCCAAGCTTTGACAGTTTAATGCAATTTTTAGAAAAAAGAAGTCAATCGCTCGAAAGTATAAATAGAAACGTAACTAGATCAAAAATCAGTAGTGAAATAAAATCGAAATCCTTGTTAGTAAATTCGAGTTCTGAGAGGCAGTGTGTTATTTGTGATCAATTTCATCCTCTATATAAATGTAAGAAATTTCTTAATATGCAGTTTGGTGAACGATATGCTATCGTTAAAAAGCATAAGCTTTGCCTGAAATGTTTTTCGGAATCTCATTTAGTTTCTAATTGTGTGTCAAAACATATGTGTAAACATTGTAAATCACCTTCATCTCATAACACTCTATTACATAGAGATAAATCAATTGCTTCTAATAATGAATATCGAAATCAAAAGGCAGAAAAAGAGCAGACAGTGGACCGGGGGGAAAGAAATGCGGCGCCTGATGCAGCAGTTTCGCAAAGTCTTTCAAATTGTTTTCCTTCTTCGAATAAAAGCGTCATTTTATCAACTGCAATAATTGAAATTAAAACGAGTAAAGGGAATTTTATTCAGGGAAGAAGTTTATTGGATTCTTGCAGTCAAATTAATTGTGTATCATTTGAGTTTGCAAAAAAATTGGGTTTAAAGAAAACAAAGGTTTTTGCTCCTATATCTGGGCTGAATGGCACAGCTACGACACTGAATTATAAAATTGAAACTGTGATTTCAAATAAAAATAGAGATTTCACAAGGGAACTGGAATTTCTTTTAGTGCCAAAAATTACAGAAATAACCCCACATACGCCCATTCGAGTAGACATTACTGATATACCCACAAATATCTCGTTAGCGGATGCTAAATTTAATATACCAGGAAAAATACATTTATTATTGGGTGCTCAATGCTTTTTTGATTTATTGAAATCCGGTCAAATTCGCTGCTCATCACAAAACTTGTTATTTCAAGACACCGTGTTTGGATATGTAGCTAGCGGTGTTGTGAGTAATTCCCCAAACGATTCTCAATATTGTGGTCTACTCACTCAAAATGAAAAAATAGAACAATCCTTGCGACAATTTTGGGAAATCGAAAATATAAATGATTCCAGTTCGCTGCTCAGTGAAGAAGAGAAACTTTGCGAAAATCATTTTAAAACTACGCATTATCGAACTGCCACTGGTCAGTACGTTGTGAGCATGCTTATGGAGGATGCTACATTTTTAGGAGAATCAAAAAAATTAGCCGAAAAAAGACTCGATCAAGTTTGGCACCGATTAGATAGCGATTCGAACTTGCAACCTCTGTATTCGGAATTTATGGACGAGTATAAAAATTTAAATCATATGGAGTTAGTGGAGGAATCGGAACCCGTAAAGGACTGTTATTATATACCTCATCATGGAGTTTACAGACCAGAAAAAAGTACTACACGCTTGCGTGTTGTGTTTAACGCGTCAACGCCAACGACGTCTGGGTTGTCATTGAATGACCTCCTTTTAAAGGGTAAAATTCCACAACAAGAGTTATTCTTAATTATAATTCGTTTTCGAAAACATAGATATGCATTCACTGCGGATGTAGAGAAGATGTATCGAATGGTATTAATTAATCCTTCGCAAAGAGACTTTCTTCGAATTTTGTGGAAGAACAATATTGACGCGCCAGTACAAACTTATAAGCTCAATACAGTGACTTATGGGACATCTAACGCTCCTTATTTAGCTACTCGTGCTCTTAAGCAATTAGCTCTGGATGAACAAAAAAACTTACCTCTAGCATCGTCAGTCGTCTTAAAGGACTTTTATGTAGATGATCTTCTTTCCGGGGAATCAACTCTCGAAAAAGCTAAAATCCTTAAATTACAATTAATTCAACTTTTGAATCGTGGAAACATGAAATTGCACAAATGATGTGCAAATCATCGAGAATTAGTTGAATCTCATACTAGGGTTGCCACCGAATATAGTTTCGATGATCAGCCAGATTGTACTTCAGTAAAAACCTTGTGTGTTCTATGGGAACCACAGAGTGACTGTTTTCTGTATAAATTGAAAGTTCCTAACAAAGAATTTTATAGTAAACGAGATGTTCTATCTCTCATTTCAAAAATATTTGACCCGTTAGGATTAATTGGGCCTGTAGTAACAAGGGTTAAGATATTTATGCAGAAGCTCTGGTTAGCCAAAATCGATTGGAATGAGCCATTACCGGATTTTCTGGAGAGAGAATGGAATGACTTTCTATCCACCCTCTCAGAGTTAGAGAACTTAAAGATTTCTAGATTTGTTTTTCATGAAGATCGCATAATCATGCATGGGTTTGCTGATGCCTCTTCGTTAGCCTATGGAGCTGCAATTTATGTTCAGTCTTTACCAGTTGAAGGATCTCCTGCTGCGCAACTATTGTGCAGCAAATCCAGAGTCTCTCCTATAAAAACAGTGTCGATTCCTCGCTTAGAATTATGTTCTTGCCTCCTATTAGCGAAACTAATTCATAAAGTTCTACCGTCACACTGTAAAAAAAAATCTGTAGTTCTACAGATGTAAAGTTACATGCTTACTAAACTTTCATCTGTAACTGTACGAAAAAAGCTGCAAATCTATAAAACTAGTTTTTGTAAAGCTACAAAAATCTGTAACTTTACAAATGAATCTGCTAAAATTTCAGTAATTTTACTAAACTTTTATTTGTAACCCTGGCTGCAGTTACATGAAAAGTTCTCGGAATCCCAGTTTCCAAAAAAATTCTTAGTAACCTTACATATTTTTGGATTTTCGGCGCAAAAGTGTGTCTGTTACATGAAATTTTGTTGTTGCCGTTACATGAAAAGTTCTAGGAATCCAAGTTTCCTAGAAAAACTTTAGTAACTTCACAGATTTTTTTTTACAGTGCACTGGACATTCGAATTGAAAATATCGTTCTCTGGAGTGACTCCACGATCTCGCTTGCTTGGATTAGAAAACCACCCCATTTATTAAAAATATTCGTGAGCAACCGAGTCGCTGCTATACAAGAACTTACAGACTCTTACCAATGGCAGCATGTGACATCGGATAATAATCCAGCTGATGTAATATCTAGAGGACTGGACGCTAAGGAACTTTTAAATTGCAACCTTTGGTTTTGTGGTCCGAACTTTCTTCGTGACAAATTTCAGCATGCAGAAAATAATCCAGTAGATCTAGAAACAAATAATGACTATGCGTTAGAATTCAAATCAGTTCAGGACATTAACCTCGCAGTTAAGACTGAAAATTTACTGTATAATTGTTTGTTTACTTTCACTAATGATTTTTTGAAATTGATTCGTATTATTAGTTATATTTTTAGATTTATAGAAAATTGTAAAAATGATAAAGAAAAAAAAAGTGGTCCTTTAACAATTGAGGAGTTGAAAAAAGCGGAAGTTGTCCTGATTAAACAGGTACAGTATTCTACATTTTCTGAAGAGATAAAACAACTGAAGAACGCGAAGAGCCTGTCAGGTAAAAGTCAATTAAAATTTTTTAATGCATATTTAGATTCTGCAGGAATTATCAGAGTTGGAGGTCGCCTAGACAACTCCAGTCTGACTTTTGAAAACAAACATCCTGTTGTTTTACCCCATAATAATAAATTAAGTGAAATTATTTTTGAATATTTTCATAACAAGTTTTTCCATCTAGGGCCACAATCCTTATTACATCATGTCAGGCAAAAATATTGGGTAATAAATGGGCGATCTTTAGCGTGTAAAATAGTTCATAAATGCATAACCTGTTTCAGAAACAAGCCAATAAGTGCGAACCAAATAATGGGAAATTTTCCTTCAGAACGAGTAAACTCTAGCCCACCATTTCAAAAATGTGCGATTGATTTCTGTGGACCCTTTATGATTAAGTATAAAAATCAGAGAAAGGGCAATTATAATAAAATTTATGTTGCAATTTTTGTTTGTCTCGCCACAAATGAAATTCATTTGGATATGGTAACAGATTTAAAATCTGAATCCTTTATTGCCACCCTGAAACGATTTTTCGCTAGAAGAGGTAAAAGCACAACTATAATGTCAGATAATGGAACTACATTTGTAGGTGCAAATAAAGAGTTGAAGAAATTACATGCCCTGGTATGTAAACCCGATGATGCTTTGTCTAATTATTTGGCCTCTGAGGCTGTTAACTGGAAATTCATCCCTCCTCGTTCACCCAATTTTGGTGGAGTATGGGAGGCTGGGCTGAAATCCTTTAAATATCATCTCAAAAGAGTCTTAGGCAATTCTCGAGTCACACTCGAAGAATTTTGGACATTAACACACAGAAATTGAAGCAATTTTAAATTCTCGACCTTTAGTCCCTTCCCGTCAGATCCAAATGAAATTGAAGTCTTGACCCCTGCCCATTTTTTAATAGGCCGACCAATTACTTCAATTCCTGAACCGGATTTGACCAAAATTAATGATAATATGTTGTCTAACTGGCAAAAATTAGCTCAAATGACCCAAATCTTATGGAAAAAATGGCACACAGAATATTTGGCTAATTTACAGCAACGCGCAAAATGGTACATTGAAAAAGAAAATCTAAAAGAAGGATGTATGGTCATCCTAAAGGAGGATAATTTACCTCCTGGCAAATGGGCATTAGGTCGTGTCCTTAAAGTAATACATGGCTCTGATAAAAAAGTCAGAGTTTTACACATAAAAACAGCAACAGGTATAGTTACGAGGTCCGTCTCAAAAGTGTGTCCTCTTCCATTAGATGATTGCTGATTTCTATTATCTTAAAACATTTAACTCATTGCATTATTATCATCACTATTGTATATTTTTATTTTGAACATTTATTATGTATATCAAGTTAAAATTGGGATAACAGAACGCAATTCTTTGCTTCAGTTTTCACATAGAATTTAAATCTAACTGTTTCCGTATCTATATATTTTCTTTAATTAAATATTATAAACTTTGTTAATTTTATTAGTTTGCTATGTGTATTGAGTGCTAATTTTGATAATAGTCTTTTATGATATTCAAGTGTAACCACTGTTTGCATTATAATTTATCTAATTCTCATTTTTGGAAACTAGTGTATATTGTTTTTAGAAATTTAATTCCTATTGTTTATTGTTATATTTAGTATTATTATGTTGAATGTTGACACATGTCAACGGGAGCCGGTATGTTACGGCTTCTCTTAACCTTGACTGTCGCGCGCGCCTCCATGGCGCATTCTTCTGTAATTTAGGTTTGGCCGTTTGGCAACCTTTAAGAATAGTTCAGTTGTTTGGTTTTCGACGATCTCTGCGTACCTATGGTGCGTTCGCTGGATCCAATATTCTTCCAATCATGCATATAATTCTTCGAATAATGTATAAACTGTAAATAATATTCTTGTATATAAAGTAAATTAAATTAATAAGTGTAGTTACTGAACCAGCGACTATGGGTATCTCGTTACTCGCACCATTCGACATTCGACAGGGAAGTTTATTAAAAATTTATCAGATAAAACAGGAATTTTGAGAAAACTCTTAAGTAAGAAAAATGAATTTATTTAAACGGCTAATGAGCAAGAAGCTTTTGAAAATCTGAAGAAGTTGGTAGCTAATTCACCTATTCTGTCTTATTATAATCCAAATTTGAAATCAGTTGTTTCTGTTGATGCTAGCCAGTATGGATTAGGTGCAGTATTACTTCAAGAAGAACATCTAATTGCTTATGCTTCATGTGCTCTAAACGATACCCAGCAAACATATAGTCAAATCGAGAAAGAACTATTAGCTGTTGTCAACGGACGTAGAAAATATCAATACTATGTGTATGCTACTGATTTTATAGTAGAAGCCGATCGTAAACCTCTCCTCGGTTTACTGCATAAACCGATTGAAAATTTGTCTCCAAGATTACAGAGAATGGCAATTGAATTATTTAAATATATATTTAAACTTGTGCATGTTCCAGGGAAAAATCTTTGCGTAGCAGATGCACTCTCCAGAAATCCCACAACCATGAGTGTAGATACAAGTTTTTTTGAAGATGGAGCTGCTATTGTACATACAATTCTATCGACCACTGAAGAACGCACAAAAGAAATGCAGAAGGCAACACTAGAAGATGAAGATCTTTCGAAGTTAAAGTTGCTAATTAAGAATGGTTGGCCACAACAGTGTAGTCAATTGCCCGAAAAATTAAAACCTTATTGGAATAAGAAAGAAGAGTTGAATTGTTTTAATGACTTAATTTTTATCGGAAATAGATTAGTAGTACCTAAAACAATGCAAACTCATGTGTTATCGAAACTGCACCAAGTACATCAAGGTATCACTGCTTGTCAAGAAAGAGCCAAGACAGCTTTATATTGGCCCAATATGATGGAAGACATCAAGAATTATGTTGAAATGTGTCACATTTGCCAGCAGCATCAGCGTGCTAATTGTAAACAGCCGTTTATGCCTTATGAAGTTCCTAGTCTACCTTGGGAAGAGGTAGGTGTAGACTTTATGTATCTTGCAGGAGATGACTTTTTACAAGTAACTGGTTACCACTCCAAGTTTATTGAATTAAGAAAAGTTAATGCTAAAATATTTTCTGCAGTAATTAGTGCATTGAAACAGATGTTTTGTACTCATGGTATTCCACGAAAAATTCATTCCGATAATGGTCCACCATTTGATAGTCAAGCATATTTTTCATTTCTGAAGTCTTATGATATTTGCCCTGTTACATCATCACCTAAGTATCCAAGATCCAACGGGATGATTGAAAGATCTATTGGGACATTGAAAAACCTTCTCTTTAAAGTGAGAGCTTCGGGAGGAGATCCAAATCTAGCTGTTCTCGAGTATAATAACACTCCAAAATTTAAATTGCCTTCTCCGGCAGAGATGCTGATGGGAAGATATTTGAGAACATCCATTCCTTGTAAGACGAAATTGTTAAGACCCAGATTTCCAATTAAGAATACTCATCATCAATTACAGGAAAATCAGAGAACACAGAAATATTATTATGACTCATCGACCACAAAATTAAAAGAATTGAATATTCAAGATCCAGTCTATCTTCAAACTTGTCATCGAGAATGGACACCAGGAACTATTGTCCAAAAACACAGTCCAAGATTTTACATTGTGAAATCTTCAGAAGGATCAGTTCTTCGTCGCAACAGAATTATTCATTTAAGACCTAGGAAGTTAGCGATTGAAGTTCCTGTAAATTCACAAGAAAATGCTGATGCAACACAAACTTGCAACCTGACTAATACAGAGACTGTAAAAATGTCAAGTCCTCAACCCCATGACAGTCCATTAATCCAACCTGATTCTCTGTCTGGTCAAACAGTCACCATCAATCCCAAACCTGCTTTTCCAGTACTGTCTACTCCAAATACACCAAAGATAGAGAGACCTAGAAGAAGTATAAAACCACCTGCTCGCTTCAAAGACTATATTTAAGTTTTTTTATTAAGACTTTTCCTTCGAACACTTCTTTGGATTCTAAATATCTTTTTTAAATTTTGCTGTTTTGAAAAGAAAGGGCATGTAATAATATGACCCAACTACTACTTCAACTTCTGCTGTAATTGTAAATGTTGTTGATCGAATATTTACTAGTTAGTTTAAAGACGTTAATATAAAAGACCTGTGTGGCATATCCTTTATCTGCTTAACTTAATATAATTAAAATTAGTTAGTATACGATTATGTTTATTTATTTATTAAAGTAAAGAGCACCCCGCAATATGACATGTGATAGGTTGCCTCAAAAATCTCAAGGAAAAACGTCACTTTTATGTTAGCCGGCCACATTTGATAAACAACAAAGTATTGTTTCCATTGCCATTCATTTAAAATATAAAGCTTTCACTCTTTTAATTTAAAATACACACATGTTAAATATGCATATTACATACATTTAAAGTAGTTGCTTTTCACCCATTTCATAAAAAAATCAAAAGGATAAAAATAACAAATAATGCTATGAACAAAAATATTCTACTTCATCATCAATGTATTGTTTCTAATTTACACTTGTGAAAAATAAAATATGCTACTGCCCTGAAAAAAAAAGATATTGGCGAGATTTGTGCCCGGCTAACTTAAAAAACCGTTAAAAACCTTCTTGCGTAGCTGGTTTCTACGAAATTTGTAAGTGAAATCTAAAACGAAAAATTTTGTAAGGAAATTGTGTTAGTCAAAACAGAGACCACTCTGATGCCTGTATTAGTGAACAATCAAGTTTGATGTCAAATATCAGTCAGGAATTGTTTGATTAAACCCATTTAACGAATATTTCTCCCCAAATCGACGATGGTTAGCCAAATAGCAATGCTGTCATTTGAGATCTGTCATAAACGGGTGCATCTGATTACATAATTTGCTATACTTTTCCAATATAGGGTCCTTGTCGGGTTTTTTTTTGTTGTTGTTTTTTTTTTTTGTTGTTGTTGTTGTTTTTTAAGCATGGCGCAATTCGGACTTCAAAAAGTGAGATTTTTGGACAAATGATATGAACAGCTATAAAAATAAATATGATGAACTTTTTTGCTTTTTTACCTATGTATTCATATAATAAACTTTTCAATGAAATATATTATTACTATTGTTATTAATATTCTGTTTTTAAATAAAAAGAGATAAATGGCTTCTTTATAGTAAATAAATTCTATAATTATTGAACAAAAAATACTCATTGAAACTTTACTCCTTCCGTCAAAACCATTTTCTGCATCTCGCCAAGGGATTGCCAAGGATCGCCAAGGATATTGGAAAATTACCAAAATTTCCCCCATTGATATATAACTAAGCAATGTAAAACAATATATTGTATGCTAAAATTGTCTTTGAAAAATTACCAAACTAACAATGCAAACCTAGAAAAAACTGTATATTAGAACTTTTTAAAAAGGTAAATTTTTGATAATTGGGGTCACCAGATTACACAATTCTCCCAATAGCTGTATAGCTGAGCAAGGTAGAAGGATATGTTACATACTTAAACCCTCCCTGTAAAATTATCTGATTAAAAGTGCAAGTTCCATCGAAAAACATTCGGCAGAATCTTTTCAAAAGATTATTTTTTCATAATCTGGTTCATCTCATTAAAGAACTTTAAACCAGAATTGAATACCTAAGCAACGTAGACAACGTAATGATATGTTATATACTAAAACCTTCCAAAAAAATTACCCATTTAATAGTACAAGTTCAGTAGAACTCGAGTTATAAGCAACCGTAGCGAAATTTCCATTTGTATTATATATACATATATATATATATATATATAATTCCATTTGTATTATATACACTGCTCAAAACAATTAAAGGATATATGAAGTTTTATATAAAATAAAGATATAAACGATTTTTTTGCCGAAAATAGAAGAAGAGAATCACAAATGCAAATTTTTCTGGTTTTCAAACTGTGGAGTATGCAAATTTTGAGTTCGACGTCAAAAACGTCGCTTCAGCGGCAGCGAATGAAATTTGACTTTCAACTGGATAAAAGAGAATGAAGACAAGGATGATCGACATTCAGTGATTGCTTTGTTTCGATGAGTACGATGTCTCAGCGAAGTCATTTGACAGATTCAGAAGCTTTGAGAATTGTTGGTAGGTTAGAAGGGGGCCAAACTCAAGCCGAAGTAGCGCAAGCCATTGGAGTGTCACAAAGTGTCATTTCCAGGATCGGGAACCGTTTTTGGAGAGTGGATGTGCAGGCCGAAGACCAGGGCAAGGTCGTAGACGGGCAACAACGTCCAACGAAGATCGGTATTTAGCGTTAACAGCTCGGAGACACCGAACCATGAACGCTACTCTTCTCCAACAACACCTTCGCTCGGCTACAGGCTCCACGATTTCAACTCAGACTGTCCGAAACCGGCTCCATGCTGTAGGTCTGTATGCTCGCCGACCGATGGTATGTGTTAGATTAACATCAAGGCATCGTCGCGACCGCAGGGAGTGGGCAACCGAGCATGTCAACTGGAGGAGAAATGAATGGAGCAATATTCTGTTTTCTGACGAGTCCCGTTTTTCTGTGCATCCGGATAATAGGCGTATTTTCATCTGGAGGGACCGTGGCAGTAGGAATAATCCTGCGTTCGTGCACGTAAGTGTCAGATTTGGCGGTGGAGGAGTGTTGGTGTATGGTGGCATCTCCATTGACGGGTGCAAAGACCTCTACATCATTCGAGATGAAGCTGTGACTGGTCGCCGATATAGCGATGAGATCCTCAGAACTATTGTAGTCCCTTACGCTGCAGCAATCGGAGATAACTTCATTTTAATGGACGATAACTGCAGGCCACATCGTGCAAACTGGTGGAGGATTTCCTTTTCGAGGAAGGAATCGTTCGAATGGAATGGCCAGCGTGTTCTCCAGACATGAATCCAATCGAGCACGTTTGGGACGCTCTAGGAAGACGAGTTTCTGGCCGCCAATAACCCCCACAAACTCTCCAAGAACTGGAAAGAGCTCTTCTGGAAGAGTGGGGCAGAATACCCCAACTCGTCATTAATAGCCTCATTGAGTCCATGCCTCAAAGGTGTTCAACGTTGCTGGCCGCCCGTGGAAAACATACCCCCTACTGAAAATGATTTTCTTTGAAGAAAACACCTTTTCTTATTCTTTTTTTCTCGTATGCACAAATTGAGTTTTTTTTCCTTTAGTACACAAATGCGCAATAAAATGCATTTTTTTCTGCCAAACATGTGTAATTTATTCTCATACAACCTACTATGTCTGTCGACCATGTATCAATCCGCTAAACAGTTTACCAGATACAAAATCCACCTAAAACTGCAATATCCTTTAATTGTTTTGAGCAGTGTATATGCATATATATATGTGTGTGTAGTAGAATTAGATTACTCCAAAAAGGATACCGTCCGCTTGAAAAATCACCAATATTGTAAACGTCGCTCAAACCAATGCTACGTTTATGCCTTTTTGGCTTAAAATCATATTATTTGGCGATAAAATCAATATCGTAAAAAAACTTACAACATCTAACTCACAAGTACCATTATTTTAAGTCTAATGATGGATGCGTTTGATAAAAATAAAAAGTAAATAAAAAAAGAATCCAAAACAAAAACAAAATTGTCAGTCTAATATTGTCTTATCAAATTTTCTGGCGCATTTTTCTTAACCTGACGCAACAGATAAATCACCAAATGTTGTTTAAAACTGCAATCTTTTTTTTTTTTTTTTTTTTTTTTTTTTATAAATTTTTACTCATTACGAATATTCTCCTTCTTGTTTAAATTAAATATTTTCTTTTTATAATATTACCACTCGTCAAAACTCTTTTTCATTTTCTCTTTTTCTTCTTTTTTTTTCTTTTAATTAAAATCAGTAACAGTTTTTCCTTTTATTTTTCAAGGTGTAATAGCCGTTTCAATTTTTTTTTATCAACGATAAATTTCGCCAAGAAATAAAATGGTACAACTTATCGTCCAAAATAACAGAACTTTTCGTCATAATTCTATAACTAATCTAGGTAAAATGATGTGTTATAGCTTAAAACCTTCCCTGAAATGATACCTATCTAACGGTATAAGTTCCGTAAAAATCCATGCGGTAAAACTCGAAATATCGGCGTTCGGAACGAAATTTCCGTTTGGATTATATATATACAAGGTGGAACCCGTCGAACTTCGACGAAGGAAAATGTTTAAAAAGGAAATGTTTCATTGATTTATAATAAAACTACAAAATCAGTTACAATAGAAAATGCACTGATATTATTTTAAACCTCAAATTATTGGTAAGATCCTCATTGTTTGCCTGTAAAACTCGACGAAGCGAATTCATCCAGGCGATAATCATTAAGTTCTTTAATACATGTCACTATTTTTTGAAAAAAGGCTTCCAAACTGAGCATGCACATTGTATGTCACTGCTCTTCTATAAAGACACTGTAAAATTTTGTAAAACATTGAGCTTTATCAGCCTGTGATTTCGATTACGTTATTTTTAAAAGACGTTTTTCACCTGTGAAGAATTTCAGGGCAGCTGGGGTGAAATGATGTACTTCTACAAAACATATTTCAGCTTTAAGAATTAAAAAACATGCTTTTTATAAAAAAAACGTCATTTGCATCCGCTAAAGCATTGCACTTTCATGATCCAGTCTTTAACAACATCTATATAGAGCTCCTAGAATTCTTAAATTTTGTAGTCAGTCTTTCATCTACAGAAAAGTATTCAAATGACGTCATTATCGCAGAATAATACACAAACACAACAAAAAGCAACATCGTCATTCAAGAAGCTTGGTAAAAAAATAACCGAATATTTAATGTTACATATGCCTCCACTTGTTTTTGTTTATAATAGCTACATGTTTTATCAGAAATCATTTTTTCAAAATTCGGAAAATATTATTACACACGGATAAATAAAATTCATTCTTTCAGCTTTCTCATACGAAATAAGTAACTGTGAAGGAAAGTCACACAGTTATTTAAAATACGTTTTCGTAAAAAGAAATAGTTATATCGTTTGTAAAATAGTTTTGCTGTAAACTAAGAAATATTTAATTGATGAAGAGAAACAAAATAAAACCAAAATTCACCGGATTCAGAAAGAATTTTTGGCAAAGCATGTATTTTAATTTCAATTTTTATGAGGAAATGGCAACAAAAAAGTATAATAATCTACTATTTTTCCTCTACATTTAATAGAAATGGAGTACTTATGTTGCCACAATTACAAATTTGGTACTAAAAACTATAAAAAATTAATACCTCAAAAATAAACTGAGATACAGCTTTCAAACAAATTGCATTTAAAAGCACACTTTTTTCCTTATACGACGGTATAAAAACTGAAAATGTGCGATGCGTAAAAGTAGCGAAAATTGCAAAACGAAAATTCATTTCAAATTTGAAAGTGTTGCCATTCGCAGAATGACGTATGCGTTACGCACAGATATGTTTGTCCTTTATAATATAGATAATAGATAAATTTCGATAAGAAATAAAATGATAAACCTTATCGTCCAAAGTAACAGAACTTTCCGCCATAATTCCATAACTAATATAGGTAGAATGATGTGTTATATCTTAAAACCTTTCCTGAAACGATACCTATCTAACGGTATAAGTTCAGTATAAATCCATGCAGTAGAACTTGAAATCTAGGCGTTCGGAACGAAATTTCCGTTTGGATTTTATATATATAATAGATATATATATATCTGACCTTTGTCACACTGTAACTCTCGTATTTATGAACCGATTTGGATGTAATTCGGTATGTACATAGTACATATCAATGTCTCGACCGAGTTCGTTGGCCAGCTTCATCCGCCATTTTGTTTCAAATGGCGGCCATTTAAAATTTGAAAAGTGGTACCAAAAAATTGAAAATGGAAAAATATTTTTTCTTACGTATTTGACCTTTATACAAAGATTCCGGAGCAGTTTTTGTTTCGTCTATATCTTAAAAAATGGCTGAGTTATAGCATTTTAAATTTCTAGCGTGGCTGACATTTTGAAACGTCCTGAATTTTGTCACGCGACAAAAGGCGCATTTATGAACCGATTTGGATGTAACTTTGTTTATACATAGTACATACCAATGTCTCGACTGAGTTCGTTGGCCAGCTTCATCCACCCTCTTGTTTAAAAATGGCGGCCATTTACATTTTAAAGAAAAATTTAAATTCGAAACGTAGTACAAAAAAATTGAAAATTGAAAAAATATTTTTTTCTTATGCATTTGACCTTTATACAAAAATTCCGGAGCAGTTTTTGTTTCGTCTATATCTTAAAAAATGGCTGAGTTATAGCATTTTAAATTTCTAGCGTGGCTGACATTTTGAAACGTCCTGAATTTTGTCACGCGATAAAAGGCGTATTTATGAACCGATTTGGATATAACTTCTTTTATACATAGTACATACCAATGTCTCGACCGAGTTCATTGGACAGCTTCATCCGCCATCTTCTTTAAAAATGGCGGCCAATTAAATTTTTAAGAAAAATTTAAATTTGAAATGTGGTACCAAAAAATTGAAAATTGAAAAAATATTTTTTTTATGTGTTTGACCTTGATAAAAAGATTCGGGAGCAGTTTTTGTTTCGTCTATATCTTAAAAAGTGGCTGAGTTATAGCATTTTGAATTTCTAGCGTGGCTGACATTTTGAAACGTCCTGATTTTTGTCACGTGATAACAGGCGTATTTATGAACCGATTTGGATGTACCTTGGTGTGTACATAGTACATACAAATATCTCGATCGAGTTCGTTGGCCAGCTTCATCCGCCATCTTGTTTAAAAATGGCGGCCATTTAAAAAAATTTTTAATTTAAAATGAGATACCAAAAAATTGGAAAATGAAAAAGATTTGTTTCGTATGTGTTTGACCTAAATACAAAGATTCCAGAACAGTTTTCGTTTCGTCTATATCTAAAAAAATGGCTGAGTTATAGCATTTTGAATTTCTATTGTGGCTGACATTTTAAAACGACCTGACTTTTGTCACGCGATAACAGGCGTATTTATGAACCGATTTGGATGTAACTTGGTCTGTACATAGTACATACCAATGTCTCGACCGAGTTCGTTGGACAGTTTCATTCGCCATCTTGTTTCAAAAGGGTTGCCATTAAATAAAATTAAATTTAAAATTTAAAATGAGGTATTAAAAAATTGGAAAATTAAAAAGATTTTTTCTATGTGTTTGGCCTTGATACAAAGATTCCGGAACAGTTTTTGTTTCTGAAAATTTTTTCTTTTGTTTATATCTTAAAAAATTGTTGAATTATAGCACTTTGAATTTCTAGCATGGCTAATATTAGGTAGCTTTCATTACAAAAAGCTACCTATTGCAGCCGTTCGGAGGAAAGCGATTTCAAAACCTTTTGGTATATTTTCATCGATCATGACCCCCAGACCCCGAAACCACCCTCCGTTCAAAATTGACACACATATATATATATATATATATATATATATATATATATCCATATATAAATATATATATATATATATCCATATATATATATATATATATCCATATAGATACATATACTAGCAAACCCTGCGGCTTTGCTCGCGTAATAGTTGAAATATGCCAAGTGATATTTACATGACTATACTTTATTAGAAGAACACTTTTTGGAATAATTCAAAAATTACAAATTAAGCCACAGTTTGACTAATCTTCATTATAAAAGTGCAATAGACAGAAATGATATTTTAATTAATAATAAGAACTAAATCTAATTCCAAATAAATGATAATTTAGAAAGTATTTTTAGATTCTTATGCTCATTTCAGCATTCATTTGAAGTTTGAATTTTTTAGAAACCATCTTACACACATTTACATCTTAAAATTAAACATCATGTCAAATTCCAAGCTTCTTGTCTAACAGTCTACCACCTCTCTTGTGTTAGTGGCACCAACATAAAATGCCGAAGCAGAATTGAAATAGAATGTCTTGAAAAATGTTGATACAGAGACTGTCACCATTAATTTGCCAACATTAACCTTGAAATCGGTTGGTATTTCCTAATATTCTCTAGAAAACGGAATTTGGATGTTTTTAAATGCTTTCTTGTTGTTTTTGCCAACCAAGTGGTAATGACACCGGCATAAAATAGGTTATATCCGTATATAATAGGTTAGGCCCGTATAGGATCAGGGACTATCACTCTTGATTCGCAACCAATAACTTCTGTAATCGGTTTATTATTTCCTAAGATTCCATAAAAATCGTAATTTAGGACTCTTTTAGAATGTTTCTCGCTCCTTCCCTTCGCTTCACCCCTTTTTAATTTCTAATTTTCTTGCGACTGTTCTTAGAGGACATTTATATTTTATAAGTAACTACCGTACTATATTTGAAGTTTTTTCTAGAATCATCAGTACCGCAGAAATCGATATTTACAAAGGTTTTTGCTCCTGCAACAATCTAGGGGTTGTGGCGCCCACATAAAATATAGCTTATGTTCTATCATCATCAATTTGCAAATATTATGCTTGAAATCGGTTTCGTATTTCATACGATTCCATAAAAATCGTAATTTAGAACGCTTATAGAACGCTTTTCGCTCACTTCATCCTTTTAAATTTGGAATTTTCTTTCGAAAATTATTAGAAAGCATTTGAATCTTTGAAGTAATTACCATTCCAAATTTAAAATGTTAGACCCCCTCTTTAACACAAAAACGCAATTTAGAACATTTTTTGCTCCTGTAACCCCCACGTGGTAGTGACAACAACGTAAAATATAGGCTATGTTGGAGCAGAGACTGTCACCATCCATTTGAAACCATTACTTCTGAAATCAGTTTATATTTTCTGAGATTGCATAGAAATCGCTATTTAGAACGTTTTTAGAAGCCTTTTCGTTTATTTTTCGCTCCATTTTAATTTCAATTTTTTTAGAAACTCTTCTCAGAGAACATTTACATCTCATAAGTAGTTGCCAAATTTTAAGTCGCTAGCCCCTTCAGTAGTCTCAAAAATAACAACTTAGAACCTTTTTTTAAAATACAACCGCAATGTGGTAGTGACGCCGACATGAAGTATATCCTATGTTGGAGCAAGGGCTGTCATCATCAACTTCGTACCATTACTTTTGAAATCGGTTGGGTACTTTCTGAGATGACGTAGAAATCGCCATTTAGAACGTTTTTTAGAACGCTTTTCGCGCATTTTCACCCCTTTTAAATTTCGAATTTTTTACGAAATGTTCTTAGAGATCATTTATATCTTATAAGTAACTACCATTCCAAATTTCATGTTTCTAGGTCCTTCAGTAACACAAAAATCGTATTTTCGAACTTTTGTTTTTGCTCCTGCACCCCCATTGGAGGTAGTGGCACCGACATAAAATGTATCCTATGTTGGAGCAAGGGTTGTCACCATCATTTTGACACCATTATTTTGAAATTGGTTTGGTACTTCCAGAGATTACGTAAAAATCGACAATTAGAACGTTTTTTAGAATGCTTTTTACGCATTTTCACCCCTTTTAAATTTCGAATTTTTTAAGAAATGTTCTTAGAGATCATTTATATCTAATAAATAACTACCATCCCAAATTCCTTGTATTTGGGCCCTTCATTTAACTCAAAAATTGCAATTTCGAACTTTTTTTTGCTCCTGCACCCCCTTTAAGGGTAGTGGCACCGACATAAAATGTAGACTATGTTGGAGCAAGAGTTATCTCCACCATTATTTTTTATATCGATTTGGCACTTCTTGAGATTGTGTAAAAATCGCCATTTAGAACGTTTTTTAGAACGCCCTTTTGTGCATTTTCACATCTTTTAAATTTCGATTTTTTCAAGAAATATTCTTAGAGATCATTTATGTCTAATAAGTAACTACCAAACCAAATTCCATGTATCTGGGCCATTTATTAACACAAAAATCGCATTTTCGAACGCTTTTTAGCTCCTGAACCCCCTTTGGGGGTAATGGCACCGGCATAAAATGTAGCCTATGTTGGAGCAAGGGTTGTCACCATCACTTTGACGCCATTACTTTTTAAATCAGTTTGGTACTGCCTGAATTTGCGTAAAAATCGCCATTTAGAACGTTTTTTAGAACGCTTTTCGCGCATTTTCACCCTTTTTAATTTCGGTTTTTTAAGAAATGTCCTCAGAGATCATTACTACCTTATAAGTAACTACCATTCCAAATTTCATGTTTCTAGGCCCTTCAGTAATACAAAAATCGCATTTTTAGAACGATTTTCGCTCCTGCACCCCCTTTTGGCCAGTGGCACGGACATAAGATATAGCCTATGTTCTAAATTGGACTAACACCATCATTTTGATACCATTACTTTTGGAATCCGTTCGGTAGTTCTAGAGCTTACCTCCTACAAGTAAACAATTTTTACCTCTTTATAATATTAACTAGCAAACCCCGCGGCTTTGCTCGCGTAATATTTGAAATATGCCAAGTGATATTTAAATGTCTAATTTTTATTAAAAGTTACTAACTAAATTTTTATTTTATTAAATGGTAAAATTTTATTTTATTAAAAGGTACTTATTACTTTTAGGAATAATTCAAAAATTACTATTTAAAACACAGTCTCATTAAACATCCTTATTACACTGCATTAGGCAGAAATGAGGCTTAAATTAATTAAATGAAATAAAAATAATTAAATGATAATTTAGAAAATATTTTGAAACTTTTATGCTCAATTAATACGCTCATTTCAGTAATCATTTGAAGTTTTGAATTTTATAGTAACCATCTTCTTACATCTTAAAATTAACCATCATGTCAAATTCCAAGTCCTACCACTTCTCTCAACATAAAGGGCTATGTTGAAACAGGAACTGTCCCCATTAATTTGCCAACATTAATTTTGAAATAGGTTTGTGATTTCCTAATATTCCACAGAAACGTAATTTAAAAAGCTTTTAAAGCCCTTTTTTAGAACGTTTGTTGTTCCTGTGAACCCCAGGTGGTAGAATCACCGGCATAAAATATAGCCTGTGTAGGATCAGAGACTGTTACCATTGATTCGCAACTATTACTTTTATAATCGGTTTATATTCCCTGAAATTGCATAGAATCGTAATTTAGAACTTTTTTAGAATGCTTTTCGCACCTCCCCTTCGCTTCACCCCTTTTTAATTCGAATTTATTTTCGACGTTCCTTCGAGGGCATTTATATTTTATAAGTAACTACCATGTCATATTTAAAGTTTCTAGCCTTTTCAGTATCACAGAATTCGCAATTAGAAAGTTTTTAGCTCCTGCAAACCTCTGGTGGTAGTGGAACAGACATAAAATACAGCTTATATTTGAGCAGGTTCGATCACCAAAATTTGTCATCATTATTTTTTTAATCGGTTTGGTAATTTATAAGTTTGCTTAAAAATTGTAATTTATAACGCTTTTCACTCAATTCATTTTTTTAAATTTGGAATTTTCTTTCGACTGTTCTTAGAAAGAAGTTGCATCTTGTAAGTAAATACCATGCCATACTTCAAAGTGTTAGACCCCTCAATTGTGCAAAAAACGCAAATTAGAACATGTTTTGCTTTTGCAACCCTCAAATAGTTGTGACAGAAATATAAAATGTAACCTATGTTACAACAGGGACTGTCACCGTTGATTTGCAACCATTACTTTTGAAATAGCTTTGGTATTTCCTTAGATTGAGTAGAAATCGCAATTTAGAACGTTTTTAGGACACTTTTCGCACATTTTCACCCCTTTTTAAATTTCCAATTTTTTTTAAGCTTTTCTTAAATATCATTTATATCTAATAAATATGTACCTTGACTAATTTTAAGTTGCTAGTCCCAACCGATCACAAAAATTGAAATTTAGAACGCTTTTTTGTTCCTGTAACGTCTTGGTGATAGTGATACCGACATAAAATAGCGTCTATGTTAGAGCAGGGGCTGTCACCATCAATTTCCTACCATTACGTTCGAAATCAGATTCATTCTTCCTGAGATATTGCCAACAAATTGGCATTTAGGACGTTTTTAGAGCGCATTTTGCTCCTGCATCTCCTCTGGGGTAGTGCAAACACATAAAATATAGCCTATCTTGGAGCAAGATTTGTCACCATCATTTTTACACCATTATATTTGAAATCGGTTCAGTACTGTCTGAGATTGCATAGGAATCGCAATTTAGAAAGTTTTTTACAACACTTTTTGCGCATTTTGACCCCCTTTTAAATTTCGATTTTCTTAGGAAATGTCCTTAGAGATCATTGATATCTTATAACTAACTACCATTAAAAATTTCACGATTCTAGGCCCTTCCGTAACGCAAAAGCCGCAATTTAGAACGTTTTTCTCCTGCACCCCCTTTGGGGTAGTGCCACCGACATAAAACATCGCCTATTTTGGAGCAAGGGTTGTCACCATCATTTTGACGCCATTATTTTTTAGATCGGTTTGGTATTTCCTGAGATTGTGTAGAAACCACCATTTAGAACGTTTTTTAGAACGCTTTTCGCTCATTTTCACCCCTTTTAAATTTCGAATTGTTTAAGAACTGTTTTTAGAAATCCTTTATATCTAATAAGTAGCTAATATTTCAAATTTGATATTTCTAGGCCCTTCGGTAACGCAAAAATCGCATTTTAGAACGTTTTTTGATCCTGCACCCCGTTTCGGGTAGTGGCACCGACATAAAACATAGCATATGTTGGAGCAAGGGTTATCACCGTCATTTTGACATTCTTATTTTGACACCATTATTTTTGAAATCGGTTTGGTATTTCCTGAGATTGTGTAGAAACCACCATTTAGAACGTTTTTTAGAACGATATTCGCGCATTTTCACCCCTTTCAAATTTCGAATTGTTTAAGAACTGTTCTTAGAATTCCTTTATATCTAATAAGTAGCTAATATTTCAAATTTCATATTTTTAGGATCTTCAGTAACACGTAAATCGCATTTTTAGAACGTTTTTTGCTCCTGCACCCTCTTTGGGGTAGTGACACCGACATAAAACATAGCCTATCTTAGAGCAAGCGTTGTCACCATCATTTTGACACCAATATTTTTTAAATCGGTTTTGTATTTCCTGAGATTGTGTAGAAACTACCATTTAGAACGTTTTTTAGGACGCTTTTTGTGCATTTCCACCCCTTTTAAATTTCGAATTGTTTAAGAACTGTTCTTAGACATCATTTATATCTTATAAGTAACTAATATTCAAAATTTCATATTTCTAGGCCCTTCAGTAACGATAAAATCGCATTTTTAGAACGTTTTTTGCTCCTACACCCCCTTTGGGGTAGTGGCACCGACATAAGATATAGCCTATGTTCTAAGTTGAACTAACACCATCATTTTGATACCATTACTTTTGGAATCGGTTCGTTAGTTCCAGAGCTTACCTCCGACAAATAAACAATTTTTCCCTCTTTATAATAGGAGTATAGACTAGCAAACCCCGCGGCTTTGCTCGCGTAATATTTGAAATATGCCAAGTGATATTTATATGTCTAATTTTTATTAAAAGGTTCTAACTAAATTTTTACTTATTACTTTTAAGAATAATTCAAAAATTACTATTTAAAACACAGTTTGATTAAACATCATTATTACACTGCATTAGGCAGAAATGAGACTTAAATTAATAAAACGAAATAAAACTAAATAAATGATAATTTAGAAAATATTTTGAAACTTTTATGCTCATTTAATACGCTCATTTCAGTATTCATTTGAAGTTTTGAATTTTTTAGAAACCATCTTCTTGCATCTTAAAATTAACTATCATGTCAAATTCCAAGTCCTACCATCTCTCTCAACAGAAAGGGCTATATTGAATTAGGAACTATCACCACTAATTTGCCAACATTAATTTTGAAATCGGTTTGTTATTTTAAATATTCCACAGAAACGTAATTTAGAAAGCTTTTAAAGGCCTTTTATAGAGCGTTTGCTGTTCTTGTAAACCCCAGGTGGTAGAATCATCGGCCTGTGTAGGATCAGAGACGGTTACCATTGATGCGCAACTATTACTTTTATAATCGGTTTATATGCCCTGAAATTGCATAGATATCGTAATTTAGGACTTTTTTAGAATGTTTTTCACACCTCCCCTTCGCTTCACCCCTTTTTAATTCGAATTTATTTTCGACAGTCCTTCGAGGGCATTTATATTTTATAAGTAACTACCATGCCATATTTAAAGTTTCTAGCCTTTTCAGTATCGCAGAAATCGCAATTTAGAAAGTTTTTAGCTCCTGCAACCCTCTGGTGGTAGTGGCACAGATATAAAATATAGCTTATGTTTGAGCAGGTTCTAACACCAACAATTTGTCATCATTATTTTTTTAATTGGTTTAGTATTTGATAAGATTGCATAAAAATTGTAATTTATAACGCTTTTCGCTTACTTCGTCTTTTTAAATTTGGAATTATCTTTCGACTGTTCTTAGAAAGAAGTTGCATCTTGTAAGTAAATACCATGCCATACTTCAAAGTATTAGACCCCTCAGTTGTGCAAAAAACGCAAATTAGAACATGTTTTGCTTTTGCAACCCTCAGATGGTAGTGACAGCAACATAAAATATAACCTATGTTATAGCAGGTACTATCACTATTGATTTTCAACCATTACTTTTGAAATAGCTTTGGTATTTCCTGAGATTGAGTATAAATCGCAATTTAGAACGTTTTTAGAACGCTTTTCGCGCATTTTCACCCCTTTTTAAATTTCTAATTTTTTCGAAACTGTTCTTAAAGATCATTTATATCTAATAAATATGTACCTTGCCTAATTTTAAGTTGCTAGCCCGTACCGATCACAAAAATTGAAATTTAGAACGCTTTTTTGCTCCTGCAACGTCTAGGTGATAGTGATACCGACATGCCTATGTTAGAGCAGAGTCTGTCAGCATCAATTTCCTACCATTTCTTTTGAAATCAGTTTAATTCTTCCTGAGATATCGCTGACAAATCGGCATTTAGAACGTTTTTAGAACGCTTTTCGCGCATTTGGATCCTGCATCTCCTCTGGGGTAGTGGAAACAGATATAAAATATAGCCTAACTTGGAGTGAGATCTGTCAGCATAATTTTTACACCATTATATTTGAAATCGGTTCAGCACTTCCTAAGATTGCATAGAAATCGCAATTTAGAACATTTTTTACAACGCTTTTTGCGCATTTTCACTCCCTTTTAAATTTCGATTTTTTTAGGAAATGCCTTTAGATATCATTGATATCTTATAACTAACTACCATTCCAAATTTCACGATTCTACGCCCTTCCGTAACGCTAAAACCGCAATTTAGAATGTTTTTCCCCTGCACCCCAGTTGGGGTAGTGTCACCGACATAAAACATAGCCTATGTTGGAGCAAGGGTTGTCACCGTCATTTTGACACCATTATTTTTTAAATCGGTTTGGTATTTCCTGAGATTGAGTAGAAACTACCATTTAGAACATCTTTTAGAACGCTTTTCGCGCATTTTCACACCTTTTAAATTTCGAATCGTTTAAGAACTGTTCTTAGAAATCCTTTATACCTAATAAGTAACTAATATTTCAATTTTCATATTTCTAGGCCCTTCAGTAACACACAAATCGCATTTTAGAACGTTTTTATATCCTGCCCCCCCTTTGGGGTAGTGGCACCGATATAAAACATAGCCTATCTTGGAGCAAGCGCTGTCACCATCATTTTGACACCAATATTTTTTAAATCGGTTTGGTATTTCCTGAGATTATGTAGAAACTACCATTTAGAACGTTTTTTAGAACGCTTTTTGTGCATTTTCACCCCTTTTAAATTTCGAATTGTTTAAGAACTGTTCTTAGACACCATTTATATCTTATAAGTAACTAATATTCCAAATTTCATATTTCTAGGTCCTTCAGTAACGCAAAAATCGCATTTTTAGAACGTTTTTTGCTCCTGCACCCCCTTTGGGGTAGTGGCACCGACGTAAGATATAGCCTATGTTCTAAGTTGGGCGAACACCATCATTTTGATACCATTACTTTTGGAATTGCTTCGGTAGTTCCTGAGCTTATCTCCGACAAATAAACAATTTTTTCCTCTTTATAATATGAGAATACATGACTAGCAAACCCCGCGGCTTTGCTCGCGAAATAGTTTAAATATGCCAAGTGATATTTGCTTAACTATTTTTCAATTCCTAGTATTAGTTCACACTCTCCCTATATTTATTTATTTATATATATATCTTGTTCAAATTTTCAATCGTTAATAAAATACTTATTATTCATCCTATCAAGTTGAAATAATTTTTTTAAAACTTGTACTGGATGACAATTGATGTTAATGCAGTTTTTTCAAATATTAATTCATCAATTAAATTTTAATTAATTAATTTATTTTTACATGGGAGACAAAATGGCGGCCATTGGTTATTGAAGCATTTAATGCATCTTCATATCTACAAGGAGGGTTTCCATAGGGGGACCCTGATATGTCGCCAAATACCGCCAAGTTTGTCGCCAACTTGGCGATATCTCTAATATTTCGCCAAATTCCCATAGACTTCCATTGTAAACCTACTTGCTTATAGAAAATCAACAAATTGAGATATTTTAATGCAACAAAAACTAACATTAGCTTAAGGGATTACATTAAAATTTTCTTTGATGACCTAAGTAGGAATTGACTTTAAAAACAAAATTTTTATATTACTTGTTTATTAGAACAACACTTTTTGGAATAATTCAAATATTACAAATTAAGCCACAGTTTGACTAAACTTCATTATAAAAGTGCAGCAGACAGAAATGAGTTTTTAATCAATAAGAAAAACTAAAATTAATTCCAAATAAATGAAAATTTAGAAAGTGTTTTGAGACTTTTATGCTCATTTCAGTATTCATTTGAAGTTTTTTTTTTTTTTTTTTTTTTTTTAGAAACCATCTTAGCACATTTACATCTTAAAATTAACCATCATGTCAAAGTCCAAGTTTCTTGTCTAACAGTCTACCACCGCTCTGGTGTTAGTGGCACCAACATAAAATGCCGAAACAGATTTGAAACAGAATGTCTCTAAAAATGTTGAAACAGAGACTGTCACCATTAATTTGCCAACATAAACCTTGACATCGGTTGATATTTCCAAATATTCTATAGAAAACGGAATTTAGATGTTTTTAAAGGCTTTCTTGTTGTTCCTGCCAACCAGGTGGTACTGACACAGGCATAAAATACAGCCCGTATAGGATCAGGGACTATCACTCTTGATTCGCAACCAATAACTTCTGTAATCGGTTTATTACTACCTGAGATTCCATAGAAATCATAATTTAGGACTCTTTTAGAATGCTTTTCGCTCCTTCCCTTCGCTTCAGCCCTTTTTAATTTAGAATTTATATACGACTGTTCTTAGAGAACATTCATATTTTATAAGTAACTACCGTGCTATATTTAAAGTTTCTAGCCTCTTCACTACCACAGAAACCGCAATTTAGAAATTTTTTTGCTCCTGCAACTCTCAAGGGGTTGTAGCACCGACATAAAATATAGCTTAAATGTTTGAGCAGGTTCGATCACCATCAATTTGCAACCATTATGTTTGAAATCGGTTTCGTATTTCATACAATTGCATAACAATCGTAATTTAGAACTCTTATAGAACGCCTTTCGCTCACTTCATCCTTTTAAATTTGGAATTTTCTTTCGACAATTCTTAGAAAGCATTTGCATCTTTGAAGTAATTACCATTCCAAATTTAAAATGTTACCCCCTCTTTAACACAAAAAACGCAATTTAAAACATTTTTTGCTCCTGTAACCCTCTGGTGGTAGTGACATCAACGTAAAATATAGGCTATATTTAAGCGCGGACTGTCACCATCAATTTGAAACCATTACTTCTGAAATCGGTTTATATTTCCTGAGATTGTGCAGAAATCGCCATTTAGTACATATTTTAGAAGTCTTTTCGCACATTTTCCCCTCTTTTAAATTTCGAATATTTTAACAAATGCTTTTAGAGATCATTTATATCTTATCAGTAATTACCATTCTAAATTTCATGTTTCTAGGCCCTTCAGTAACACGAAAATTGCATTTTCGAACTTTTTTTACTCCTGCACCCCCTTTGGGGGTAATGGCTCCGCCATAAAATGTAGCCTATGTTTGAGCAAGTGTTGTCGCCATCATTTTAACACCATTATTTTTTAAATCCGTTTGGTACTTCTTGAGATTGCGTAAAAATCGCCATTTAGATCGTTTTTAGAACTTTTTTTGAGCATTTTCACCCCTTTTAAATTTCGATTTTTTTATGAAATGTTCTTAGAGATCATTTATATCTAATAAGTAACTACCATACCAAATTCCATGTATCTGGGCCCATCAGTAACTCCAAAAATTATAATTTCGAACGTTTTTTTGCTCCTGCACCCCCTTTAGGGGTAGTGGCACCGACATAAAATGTAGCCTATGTCGGAGCAAGAGTTGTCACCATCATTTTGACACCATTATTTTTGAAATAGGTGTGGTACTTCTTGAGATTGCATAAAAATCGTCATTTCGAACGTTTTTTAGAAAGCCCTTTTGCGCATTTTCACCCCTTTTAAATTTCGATTTTTTAAAGAAATGTTCTTAGAGATCATTTATATCTAATAAGTAACCTCCATGCCAAACTCCATGTATCTGGAACCTTCATTAACACTAAAATCACAATTTCGAACGTTTTTTTGCTCCTGCACCCCCTTTAGGGGTAGTGGCACCGACATAAAATGAAGCCTATGTTGGAGCAAGGGTTGTCACCATCATTTTGACACCATTATTTTTGAAATTGGTTTGGTGCTTCTTGAGTTTGCGTAAAAATCGCCATTTAGAACGTTTTTTAGAACGCTTTTCGCGCATTTTCTCCCCTTTTAAATTTCGAACTTTTAGAGAAATGTCCTTAGAGACCATTAGTATCTTATAAGTAACCACCATTCCAAATTTCACTTTTCCAAGCCCTTAAGTAACACAAAAATCGCATTTTTAGAACTTTTTTGCTCCTGCACCCCCTTTTGGCCAGTAGCACGGACATAAGATATAGCCTATGTTCTAAGTTGGACGAATACCATCATTTTGAGACCATTACTTTTGGAATCGGTTCGGTAGTTCCAGAGCTTACCTCCTACAAATAAACAATTTTTACCTCTTTATAATAGTAGTATAGATAAGTATAGACAAGAAAACCGGAATTCTGCTTTTTCAGAGTTTAGTGTCGCCTCAATGAAAATAGATAATATATATCAGGGTGTCCATAGATCAGGGAAAAAAACAGTCAAAAAAAGGATGAAACCTCAGTATTTTCTTATAGAAAAATTCATCTTGTTCAATGACTTGAATACATAGGGCGAATTTTCTCTAAGTAAACACTGGTATTATCTATTTTATTTGACTGCGATTTTCCCTTATATGTAGACACCCGGTATATGTATATAGATATAGATAGTAGAAATGCGTAAAAAACTACAAAAATATTAATATCTCAAAAGTAAATTGCGATACACTTTTCAAACAAATTACACTTAGAACTGTCAACAAATTGCCTTTTTCTCAATAAGACGGTATAAAATATTAAAATGCGCGATACTTAGAAGTTGCAGTTGTCAATTAATTGTACAATGATACATATCCTTTGTTTTACGGCTAGCTTATATAGCGGAACGTTAATTTTTAGAGACGGCATTTTATTTGCTGCCCGCAGGAATACCATATCGGGGGTTAAAAAAAAATATATGAAATTTATGAAAAGAAGAACCTTAAGCGAAAACAAAATGCTAAAAAAAATTAGCTAACCATATTTAGGGTGTAGAAAATTGACATGAAAACGATATTGGGCGCGTTATTTTAATCAATGTTTCCTTTTAACAATTTCTAACAAAGTTGAATTAAGAATCCGGTTAGACTGTCTGTTTGTCCGCCTGTTCGTCTGCCCGTCTGTCTGTTCAAGCTCTAACTCTCATAAATATACTCGGATTTTCATGCAATTTTTATCTGTTCAGGATGTTTACAATGGCACGTTCGCTATTGAATTATCCTGCCAAAGGCCTAATAAAAGGGAAATATCAAATTTTCATATATATTGAGATCTAATAAATTTGTGCATCTACGTATTGATCTATCTTTCGTTAGTCCCTTCTACTCAACCTTTTAGGAGCGTGCGGTGAAATCAAAGGATATTCCGAAATACATTAGTTACATTTTTTTCCTTCTAAGACAGTAACATAGATATGTTTCCTGAATAAAAGCAAAGTTTTGTAAAATTAAAAATGAATTTTATGAAAGTACAGTGCCTTTTCTCCCAGTTTCTACTCCTACATTAGAGTTCCTACATCAAAGATTTTTTTTCAAAGAGTTATCCCCCTGTTTTGGAAGATTTCCTCTTCCTATTGATTATCTTGATTATTATGCTACTCAAACTTTTCGCAACACAGTCAGAAATTAGAATATTGTATTTAACGAAATTTTGAATTTATTCAGTTTTAGAGTCTATATGCATTTCACAAGATTAAAACTAATATCGGAATAACTGAAATCAACGTTTTTAAAAAGGGTAAATATGGGAATTTTTATTATTCAAATGAAATATATTATTTTAGTTTAAGTGAAATTATGTACAAACTAGCTTAGTTTAAAATGAAGTACGTTAAATGTCAATATTTTTAAGTTAATAGAATATGTACCATTAAATTTTATGAAAACTAACTGTTTCTTTATCAATTCTTTAGAATCAACGACGAAAGGTGTCATATACGAAGTGCATTCAAGTTCTAAGACCTCTGATTATTTTCTAACCACTCACTCGAAAACTATGAAACTGGTGTTACTTCTCGACGTAATCTCCCTGCAGACGTACACATTTTTCACAACGTCCACGCCATGATTACATGGCCGCAGCTAAGGCTTCTTTGGGAGTCTGTTTTCACTATTGGAAAATTGCTGAAACAATAGCAGCACAGCTGCTGAATGTGAGGCCACGGAGAATGTCTTTCATTGTTGGAAATGTCAAAAGTCATTAAGAGTCAGGTCAGGTGAGTAGGGAGCATGATGATTCACTTCAAGTTTGTTTTCACGAAGAAACTGTTGCGTAACGTTAGCTCGATGTGCGGGTGCGTTGTCTTGGTGAAACAGCAGGATTTGCTTCAGCAATTTTTCTGTGGTCAAAACAGAAGCCTTCGCTGCGGCAATGGAATCATGGCGTCGACGTTGTGAAAAATGTGTACGTCTGAAGGGAGGTTACATCTAGAAGTAACAACAGTTTCATAGTTTTCGGGTAAGTAGTTAGAAAAAATTCGGAGGCCTTATAACTTGAATGCACCTCGTAACAACACTCAATCTTCCCTGATGTCTGTAGGATGCAGAATTTATGATATAAGCCAAAATTCAGGTATATCATAATCAGTAATTGGGGACAATACGCCTCAAGTCTTTGCAAAGATATATTTCTATTTTTATGTTTATTCGCTATATAACGCGCCTGCGTTAAATAACAATAAGGAAAACCTTAATAAATTATACGACCATAAAGAACATTTTTTGTAAATAAATAGCATGTTTATTAATGGTGAAATCTGAATTTGTTTGACCGTATTTTTTTTTTTTTTTTTTTTTTACTTTAGGATTTATGCCCGGCGGATAATACGCACGTGAAAATTTTGATTAATTTTCCTGCATCAAAAGTACGCGTTATATCCCGGAATGTATTGTTTATATATTTATTTTTTCTAGCCAAAAGCTTTATGTTCATGCAACTAGAATAAAACAGAATATATTAAGTAATTGTAAATAAATACTTCAATGTTACTTTCTGATATGTTTTCTGTTGTTGTCTTTATTTTACTGTTACTACTTTTGTAATTACGATTAAAATCCGGCTATGAAAGTTTAGCACTTCTTTACGTCTTATATTATCTTGAGTCCGTATTTTCTAATTTTCTTTAATTTTGAATGTGTGTGTGTGTGTTTGTATTTCATTATGTTTATATGTTTCTAGTATCCATTTTTGCCATTTGATCACGGATGATACCATAACATCGTGTTGCTTTGTTTTTCAATGATATCTGTATATTTGTGTTTGTGAGAGAAACCAACATCGACTCCCAATGGTGTTATAAATTCAGTTCAACTTCTACAGGAATATTATTAGACAATTCTGAAAAAAACAAACAAAAAAAAAAATAATAATAATGCGAAGCTGCAGTCATGTTTGGTATCGAAAATATTTTAAAACCATTTTGTGACCATAGGTAAGCGGAGGTAAATATCGTTTCTAAAATGAAAATCACCAAGGTAATTTTGATCCAGAATGATCTTAAATATTGTAATTCATTGGCGCGAAACCTACAATTAGGATTCAAATACTTCCGAAACAAAATTTCATAATATTAAATTTTATAGGTCGAATTTTAGAAAATGTATCCAAAGACATTTCTTAAATTATTGTTCAGATGCAGTTGGGATTATTTTTTTTTCAACTTTGTACATATGTAACGTCTAACATGTAATTGCAATACATTATAATTTTATAAGAAAACAAAAATTTTAAGAAGTGAAATATAGGGAAAGTATTTTCAAATCGAAGGATCCATCACGATTTCTGTAGGATTATTTGAGCAATCAACGTTAAATAAGGTCAATAGGTAACTTTTCAGACTTATATACTCGCTAAGAACGAGTAGTAAACATTATCACATCGTTTTCACGTTTTCTTTGAAGTTGTTTTTGGACTTTTGTTAAAAAAATAAACGTACTTTATGTTAGAAAATGTTAAAAAATTAAATAAAAGAAGCAAATAAAGAACTACTATGTAAATTTTTCACGTTATTCTTTATATGTAACACAAAAACATACTATAAATGAAAGTTATAAAAATTTTTATCAAATAATGTATAGAGCATGAAAGATTAGTCTCCTTAATATTAAGTACTAAGTATTTAGTATTACTATTAGTATTATTTATAATTGTAAGTGATTATAAATTCACTAACAATGTTTTTAAATGTATACTCATAGAATTATAAATTCAGAAAAGTACAATACTAAAAATGTTTAAATGAAGAAATGAACAAGAAACAACGGATAATAGAATTACGTATAGTTACTAAAGAACTCTTAAATCAAATTTCAAAACGTAAATATTATAAAATCAATCAAAATATTTTTTAAAACTCATAGATCTCTTTCAAAATAATTTTTTATGTCTAAAAACACACCTTGATTTTTGATACATCCTATACATTTTGAACGGAATTTACCAAATTTATCTTAGTAATAATTATTATAGCCCTAAGCTTTTAGTTTTAATTACTTTACACTTCCAAACTTTAATTTAATAACATCTTTCGCGTTATATTTCGATGTCCATACATATAGTCTTTATTTTCCCATGGGCACTGGGCGGTTAATGTAGCGACAAAAAAGGGTTTGGAATCTTTACATGGTAGTTTATTAATTTAATTAAGGTTTACTGCAAGACAGATTTTTGGAAAATATCCATAAAATAAAAATAATAAAAACATGGAATATCTGCACTTTCTATGATTAAAAGCATGAAGAAAACAAAAATGAAAAACAAAATTAAATTGTAAAATAATACATATATTTAATGTGTACAATCTATTATAAAACACCTGTTAGCGTGTTTCAATTCTAATCTTTTTAAATCTTAAAACACATTATAATTATTGTCACAGTAGCTTCGAAATGCATTAATAGAAATAGTTATTTTTATTTTGAAAATTTGAACATTTTTAAATTATTTTTTCTTTGTTATTTGTTACGTTTCTTTTTTTAGGTGTGAAAATATTTCTAAAATATATAATACAGTTTAATTTGCAATATTTTAAGCGCATCAGTTTCTATTATAAAATGTTAAATAAAACTTCATAAAAAATTTAATTTATCAGTAATTTTAGAACTGTTTTGTAAAATAGAAAAAAAAAGAGATAGAGAGACACCTTTAAAGAAGAGAAAAAAAAAAGTTAAAAATATTGTTTTTCGGGTGAAATATTTCATTAATAGTAATTCCACACGCACAGGTTTAACATTAGAAAGGGGAAATTGGGATCTCAATAAACAACACATTTAATGAACATTTAATTCGAATCTAAAGATAAATATATATTGACTATATGTCTATACTAACTCTCAGTTCTAGTGGACAATTTTCTTGATAACCTTTAAATGTTTAATTGTTTTGATGGCTATAAAAAACAGCGAAAACGCCCTATGTCTCTAAAATTATGTCCGGACATTAATGAAAAACATACAATGTATTCATCTGAACATCTGAAAAATTTATTTATCTTTACAAATATGATAAGGAATAAAATATATTTAAGAAAGAGTAGTGAATTTTGAAAATTGAAATTACTGAATTCGTCGAAGGGTCAAGATTATTAAAAAGCTCCTATTCAAAGTTATTAAATAAAGCTCTAAGGAAAGAATTTTTCATAAAAAAATGACGTTGAAATCAAATTAAACTTGATCCCCATAACATATTTTTTTTAATGAAAATGTAGCTCCAATCTTAAAAGAAAATAAATTTAAAAGAAATCTCTTTCAGGTGGTACTTTTTATTACAATAGTGATCTGATTATACTTTTAAAATGTTAAAGGTTATTTAAAATTGCATCTTGTACAAGTTGTTCTATTTAAATAAAAAATAAAAATAGAGAGAAAGCTTCAAATAAATTTTAATTGCGAAATTTTTTTAATAATTAATCAGTCAAGTGCGAGTTTTACTCGAGTTCGTTGACTATTTATCACTATGATTCACCTTATCTAAAACAAAGACCTTGTGCAATTAAAGGTATATATAAATATTATACAGACATACATACAATAAATACAATAAACCGAACTGGAGTGAAAAATTAGCCAGAGCCAGGAATCGAACCCGGGACCATAGTATACAAAATTGCTGCTCTAACCACTGAGCAGTCTTGTATACTGTGGTCCCTGGTTCAATTCCTGGCTCTGGTTAATTTTTAACTCCAGTTGGGTTTATTGTATTTATTGTGTGTATGTCTGTATAATATTTATATACACCTTTAGCTGTTGAATGCAGCCGTTATTTATGCGTGTATGTGTGTTTTAATATATATTGTAGTATGTGTGTTTTATTATATCTTGTACAATGTTTAAACCTGTCATTCTGTCAAGTGCGCTACGAAATTAATTCGCAATATAGAAGTTCCTTGGCCGTCATCGTGTTTATCTATATAGCTTTTTAATTAAAACCTCGTTTAACAATCGAAAAAAAAAATGAAAATCTTTATCAATAACCTTTGGATGATACCGTGTCTTCGAGAGGATAACATAATGTTTTTATCTAAATATTATTCTTAACTGTGATTATAATTATAAATGCACACCTCAAAATGAAAAAAAAATCTTTGGCTACAGGATAGATAATGTATATTTCGATTTTATTGCTAATCTCATAATTTAAATATGGATTTCAATTGCTTTTCAGTGTACAAACAATATATATATATTAAGCTAAAGTTAAGATGTGAGGTGAAAAAAATTGAAATGTTTTAATCAGTTTTACTATTAGAACACGGGCAGGTTGAGAGCAAAAACATAGTCCTTACCAACATTTTATATTGCAAAACCAATGAAAGTTTATGTATTAAAACTAAAAATTAAACAAAGACATAAAGAGATACACAGTGTCGCAAAGGTTCTTTTTTTAAGAAAGAAATGCATAGAAATACCTTAAACATATCTGATTTAAATCTATTCAAGATAAATTGATTAATGTTACAAAATTCCTTTATGTGTAATTACTGAAAATATTTACCACATTCCTTATTTTTGCACAAAGAACGATAGCCTTCAATGGTATATGTATACATATCGATAAATTAAGAGTGATATCACTCTATATTTTTAACGCTATAATAATATCACGATCAATCGGTCATTACTAGAATTGCGCTTTGAAAATTTAACTTTTTTCTGATTACAATATATAGTATAAGTTATTATGAAAGTTTTGCTTTTGATTGAAATTGTTTAAACTTGATTACTAAAAATATGATCCATATTGTTTATTAACCATATAAAGCAACTACACACGGTAGATTAATTTATGTTAATTTTATGTTTACCTAAGTAAAAACTACATTCATGTTTAATGCAATTATAAAAAGAAATATTGGTTCCAAAATTAAAAACATTATTACAAAATACAAAATACCTATAATCCAGTATAAAAATTCATCCATTTCATAATAATTTTATAAATTAATTTACATTACTTTCGTAGATATTAAGCTTTTTTTGTAATTAAAAAGCTCCCTTATATAAAAAAAAAAAAAAATAATAAGAATCAAAAGTAGATTACTGCTAAATGCCCTATAAATGGACATAAAAATATCCCCAAGAAGTATTTTGTCAGGTGAATATCATCATTACCCCTATTTTTTTCTTACATCTTAACTGTACAAAATATGATTAGTTATCATTTTCTTCTCATCATAATCTTCTAAAAAGGAGGGGAAATTCTTTTAGCAGCGTAAATTAGTTAAGCTTTCTTATTCTCTTCAAAAGGATAATAAAAAAGATTTAATTTAAAATAATCTCTAACATTTACTGGTGAATTGTTAAGAATTAAATTGATTCATTGTTAATCAATTTCAGGAACATTGATCAAAATTAGCCTTTTAAAATTATGTTAAACTAAAATAAATGACATGTAGTAATTTGTTTTGCTTATTATTTTAAAACGCTTTAAATACACTGCTCAAAACAATTAAAGGATATTGCAGTTTTAGGTGGATTTTGTATCTGGTAAACTGTTTAGCTGATTGATACATGGTCGACAGACATAGTAGGTTATATGAGAATAAATTACACATGTTTGGCAGAAAAAAATGCATTTTATTGCGCATTTGTGTACTAAAGGAAAAAAACACAATTTGTGCATATGAGAAAAAAAGAATAAGAAAAGGTATTTTCTTCAAAGAAAATCATTTTCAGTAGGGGGTATGGTTTCCACGGGCGGCCAGCAATGTTGAACACCTTTGAGGCATGGACTCAATGAGGCTATTAATGACGAGTTGGGGTATTCTGCCCCACTCTTCCAGAAGAGCTCTTTCCAGTTCTTGAAGAGTTTGTGGGGGTTGTTGGCGGCCAGAAACTCGTCTTCCTAGAGCGTCCCAAACGTGCTCGATTGGATTCATGTCTGGAGAACACGCTGGCCATTCCATTCGAACGATTCCTTCCTCGAAAAGGAAATCCTCCACCAGGTTTGCACGATGTGACCTGCAGTTATCGTCCATTAAAATGAAGTTATCTCCGATTGCTGCAGCGTAAAGGACTACAATAGGTCTGAGGATCTCATCCCTATATCGGCGACCAGTCAGAGCTCCATCTCGAATGATGTAGAGGTCAGTGCGCCCGTCAATGGAGATGCCACCATACAGCAACACCCCTCCACCGCCAAATCTGACACTTTCGTGCACGAACGCAGGATTATTCCTACTGCCACGGTCCCTCCAGATGAAAATACGCCTATTATCCGGATGCACAGAAAAACGGGACTCGTCAGAAAACAGAATATTGCTCCATTCATTTCTCCTCCAGTTGACATGCTCGGTTGCCCACTCCCTGCGGTCGCGACGATGCCTTGATGTTAATCTAACACATACCATCGGTCGGCGAGTATACAGACCTACAGCATGGAGCCGGTTTCGGACAGTCTGAGTTGAAATCGTGGTGCCTGTAGCCGAGCGAAGGTGTTGTTGGAGAAGAGTAGCGTTCATGGTTCGGTGTCTCCGAGCTGTTAACGCTAAATACCGATCTTCATTGGGCGTTGTTGCCCGTCTACGACCTTGCCCTGGTCTTCGGCCTGCGCATCCACTCTCCAAAAAACGGTTCCAGATCCTGGAAATGACACTTTGTGACACTCCAATGGCTTGCGCTACTTCGGCTTGAGTTTGGCCCACTTCTTACCTACCAACAATTCTCAAAGCTTCTGAATCTGTCAAATGACTTCGCTGAGACATCGTACGCATCGAAACAAAGCAATCACTGAATGCCGATCATCCTTGTCTTCATTCTCTTTTATCCAGTTGAAAGTTAAATTTCATTCGCTGCCGCTGAAGCGACGTTTTTGACGTCGAACTCAAAATTTGCATACTCCACAGTTTGAAAACCAGAAAAATTTGCATTTGTGATTCTCTTCTTCTATTTTCGGCAAAAAAAAATTTCGTTTATATCTTTATTTTATATAAAACTTCAAATATCCTTTAATTGTTTTGAGCAGTGTATATTATTTCTCATTAGCAATTTGAAGTCAATCTTTTATTTTCCTTGCCTAATAAAACGAGATATGAGTGAATATCTGAAAACCGAATAATTTCATTCCAAAATTTTTATGTTTTAAAATTAATGTACCAACTACCACATACAATTATATACTATGATATATGCTTTGTTATTTAAATGCTGTAGTGTTTTGAGATCAAGGATGTATAATGTATGCGTAAGATAAACTTTTATGGAAGAAAGTGTCTGTCAACATCATAATCAGTATCTAGTAATTGGGACTGAGATGATGGGAACCGGGATGATGTTTTCGTTTTTACACCTGCACAGCCATTTTATTGAATCATTTTACACACATGTAAATTATTAAATATAGTCGAACCCGGTTAAGACGCGTTTCAAGGGAGTGGACAAAAGTCGCGTATTAAACGAGATCGCCTATTAAACGTGATTTGTATAATTTTGCTGAAACTTGGCTTATTTGCACGTGTAATCGTCTGAACGAACGTTAGAGCTTTCATACACATAAAAACCTTCCTTAACAACAGGTATGATCACCTCTAATCTTAATAAAATTATGACGTATCTGAGCAACCTGAATTCTTCTATATATCACTACTAAAATGAAAACATACACGAAGCGAGAGACAAAGAATGTTAGGAAGCGGGATCAAAGAAACATTGTAGTTTTGCTAATTTAGCCGGGTTTTGTTTTATTCAAATATGTACCATTATTTACGATCAGTAATTTTAGACTTAATTAATTTGTTATTAAATAAAGTAAATAATACTATTCGGAAACAGTGTTTTTTACCTGATAAAGAAAAATCTGCTATATTGGAAACTCGAGAAGAGATAAAGAATTCCAGTCTTGACCAATGAATTCGCGTTTTAAGCGCGATTTTTTCCTGAAGGAATCGAAAATTTATCGCGTATTAAGCGGGATCGCGTAATAACCGTTTGCGTATTAAACGTGATATTTCTGCATTAGACTTATGAGCTATGTTCAAAGGATCGGAAAATTCTGCGTATTAAGCGGCATCGCGTATCAACCGTGAGCATCTTAACCGGGTTAGACTGTATGCCATATCACATTTGTATGTTACGTAAATAAAGTTGCAATAAACATTTTCTTAAAAAATAAAATGTTAAATATGATGACATGAATGATGCTATAAAAAAATACTCATCTCTATTCAGAACAAAAACTAAATATTTCTAAATATGAAACAAAGATAAGAACAACTTACCTTCATCCATGGTGGCTAGTTGAACTTTAGTTGCTGTTGCAATTGAAATAATTCTGCGAGCGCCACCTAGTACCTGTTAACCTGTATGTGTGTTTAGAGGGACTAAAATGTTGGTCAACCTCAGGGGAAAATATATTTACTACAATATTTTACTATACAATCTATACTAATAAAGGATAATTACATTTTACTATACTGTACATACATAGGTATAAATGTATAATAGCAAAAGTTAATATTTATAGAAATGTTTACAGCATACATTTAATCTATACTCCTATTATAAAGAGGAAAAAATTGTTTATTTGTCGGAGGTAAGCTCAGGAACTACCGAACCGATTCCAAAAGTAATGGTATCAAAATGATGGTGTTAGTCCAACTTAGAACATAGGCTATATCTTATGTCGGTGCCACTACCCCAAAGAGGGTGCAGGAGCAAAAAAGTTCTAAAAATGCGATTTTTGCGATACTGAAGGGCCTAGAAATATGAAATTTGGAATATTAGTTACTTATAAGATATAAATTATGTCTGAGAACAGTTCTTAAACAAGTCGAAATTTAAAAGGGGTGAAAATGCGCAAAAAGCGTTCTAAAAAACGTTCTAAATGGTAGTTTCTACATAATCTCAGGAAATACCAAACCGATTTTTAAAATATTGGTGTTAAAATGATGGTGTTAGTCCACCTTAGAACATAGGCTATATTTTAAGTCGGTGCCACTACCCAAAGGGGGTGCAGGTGCAAAAAACGTTCTAAAAATGCGATTTTTGCGATACTGAAAGGCCTAGAAATATGAAATTTGGAATATTAGTTACTTATAAGATATAAACGATGTCTGAGAACAGTTCTTAAACAATTCGAAATTTAAAAGGGATGAAAATGCACAAAAAGCGTTCTAAAAAAGGTTCTAAATGGTAGTTTCTCCATAATCTTCGGTAATACCAAACCGATTTAAAAAATTTTGTGTCAAAATGATAGTGACAACGTTTGCTCCAAGATAGGCTATGTTTTATGTCGGTGCCACTACCCCAAAGGGGGTGTAGCAGCAAAAAACGTTCTAAAAATGCGATTTATGTGTTATTGAAGGGCCTAGAAATATGAATTTTGAAGATACTGCTACTTATTAGATATAAAGGATTTCTAAGAACAGTTCTTAAACAATTGGAAATTTAAAAGGGGTGAAAATGCGCAAAAAGCGTTCTAAAAAACGTTCTAAATGGTGATTTCTACACAATCTCAGGAAATACCAAACCGATTTAAAAAATAATGGCGTCAAAATGGTGAAAACCCTTGCTCTAACATAGGCTACGTTTTATGTCAGTGCCACTACCCCAAAGCGGGTGCAGGAGAAAAACGTTCTAAATTGCGGTTTTTGCATGACGGAAGGGCCTCGAATCCTGAAATTTAGAATGGTAGTTAGTTATAAGATATCAATGATCTCTAAGAACATTTCCTAAAAAAATCGAAATTTAAAAAGGGGGTCAAAATGCGAAAAAAGCGTTGTAAAAAACGTTCTAAATTGCGATTTCTATGCAATCTGAGGAAATAATGAACCGATTTCAAATATAATGGTGTAAAAATGATGGGGACAGATCTTGCTCCAAGATAGGCTATATTTTATATCTGTTTCCACTACCCCGGAGGAGATGCAGGAGCAAAATGAGCAAAAAGCGTTCTAAAAACGTTCTAAATGCCGATTTGTCACCAATATCTCAGAAAGAATCAAACTGATTTCAAAAGTAATGGTAAGAAATTGATGCTGACAGCCTCTGCTCTAACATAGATGCTATTTTAAGTTGGTATCACTATCACCTAGACGTTGCAGGAGCAAAAAAGCGTTACAAATTTTGATTTTTGTGATCGGTAGGGGCTAGCAACTTAAAATTAGGCAAGGTACATATTTATTACATATAAATGATCTTTAAGAACAGTTTTGAAAAAATTGGAAATTTAAAAAGGGGTGAAAATGCGCGAAAAGCGTTCTAAAAACGTTCTAAATTGCGATTTCTACTCAATCTCAGGAAATTTCAAAGCTATTTCAAAAGTAATGGTTGCAAATCAATGGTGACAGTCCCTGCTATAATATAGGTTATATTTTATGTTGCTGTCACTACCATCTGAGGGTTGCAAAAGCAAAACATGTTCTAATTTGCGTTTTTTGCATAACTGAAGGATCTAACACTTTGAAGTATGGCATGGTATTTACTTACAAGATGCAACTGCTGTCTAAGAACTGTCGAAAGAAAGTTTCAAATTTAAAAAGATGAAGTGAGCGAAAAGCGTTATAAATTACAATTTTTATGTAATCTTATCAAATACCAAACCGATTAAAAAAACTAATGATGACAAATTGTTGGTGATAGAACCTGCTCAAATAAAAGCTATATTTTATGTGTGTGCCACTAACACCAGAGGGTTGCAGTAGCTAAAAACTTTCTAAATTGCGATTTCTGTGATACTGAAAAGGCTAGAAACTTTAAATATAGCATGGTAGTTACTTATAATATATAAATACCCTCGAAGGACTGTCAAAAATAAATTCGAATTAAGAAGGGGTTAAGTGAAGGGGAGGTACGAAAAGCATTCTAAAAAAGTCCTAAATTACGATTTCTACGCAATTTCAGGGAATATAAACCAAATATAAAAGTAATAGTTGCGAATCAATGGTAACAGTCTCTGATCCTACACAGGCTATATTTTATGCCGATGATTCTACCACCTGGGGTTCACAGGAACAACAAACGCCCTAAAAAAGGCCTTTAAAAGCTTTCTAAATTACGTTTCTGTGGAATATTCGGAAATAACAAACCAATTTCAAAATTAATGTTGGCAAATTAATGGTGACAGTTCCTATTTCAACATAGCCCTTTATGTTGAGAGAGGTGGTAGAACTTTGGATTCGACATAATGGTTAATTTTAAGATGTAAGAAGATGGTTTCTGAAAAATTCAAAACTTCAAATGAATACTGAAATGAGCGCATCAATTGAGCATAAAAGTTTCAAAATATTTTCTAAATTCTTATATATTTAGTTTTATTTCGTTTTATTAATTTAAGTCTAATTTCTGCCTTATGCAGTGTAACAATGATGTTTAATCAAACTGTGTTTTAAATAGTAATTTTTTTTATTATTCCTAAAAGTAATAAGTACCTTTTAATAAAATAAAATATTACCTTTTAATAAAATAAAAAAATATTTAGTACCTTTTAATAAAAGTTAGACTTATAAATATCACTTTGCATATTTCAAATATTACGCGAGCAAAGCCGCGGGGTTTGCTAGTATTGGATATTTGTACCCGTGGACAGGGACTGTAATGATGATGTCGTTTGCTTAAAGCTTAAAATTAATTATTTATACATCATTATATGATCATTTATCAGTGGTAATTGTTATAACAAGTGTTACTATATATTAATGAAATATTAATTAATGAAACTTATAATTTTATTAATGAAATATTATTGCCAGTGGACCTCAAATTGTGCAATTTTCAGATATTGACCCACATATACTTTCGTTTTTGTGAAGCAAAAATTTTTATAAATTGAATTTTTACAAAAATGTATCTTTTGTTTAATTAATAAAAGTCTGAATTCGCTTAAAATCGGAAGTAATTCTGTACAACTTAACACCTTTTTACAAAACATTGTAATGCTACTGCTTACAAAAAAAAATAACGATAATGAATAATGAATAAATACATTCTGACATATTAAAATTAAAATTTTCGATACTCTAAAGTTTAAGAGATTTAAATGATAATACTTGAAGCATTTCCTCAAAGCAAAAGCAATTAATTCTTTCACAAAAAATATCTGATAATAGTTAGCAAAATTCTTCCGAGTAAATTATTATTATTTAAGGATAAAATTTGTAATATGTCATCAGTAGTTATCATTATCTTGCTATGCCACTAAAAAGTAAAAGTTTTCTGCTTCATCCATTTGATGGGCGTTAGTTATGTTGCACGCTTTCAAATTACTTTGGAAATGATCAGAAAAAAAAAAAAAAACACTTTGTCACACGTTAATGTAAAAAAAAAAATGCATTTTTATTTTTACAAGAAAGCTAGGCAACCCCAAACCAGGTAGGTTTGTAGTAAAAAGCAATAAATGTTTTTATATATTTGCTTTTAGAAACTTGATAGTTTACAAATACCAGGCACAAAAATTCGCGTAAAGATTTTAAAGTTAAAAATTAAATCATTATTGATATAAATAAATGGTGAAATAATAATAATTAAATGAAATAATAATAATTAAATGAAATAATAATAATATGGTTAAATAAATTTTAATAATACGACACTTAGAAAAGGTTAAAAAAGGTTGTAAATGATAATGTAAAATTTAATAAAAAACTGAAATATGAGATATCCGTTAATGTTTTTCGTAAACTACATGCTACATCACTAATGTTTAATGTCATCTAAGCGTTTGTGGATAGATATATAATATATATAGCAAAGTGTATTTTTTTCAAACATTTAGGGTCCATACCATTACTGCCTTAATATTGAAATTTAGCAATAATATAGATAAATAAAAATGTTATATTTGTCTTATTTATAAAACTTTTTCAGTAAATTACTTTTGCCTTTTTCATATGTTTGTTAAGTAACTTGTCATATCACAATAATATATATTCTAAATCGAAAAGTCAAAAAACATATATTAAAATATTTATTTGCTTAAAAGACATTACTTTACTAATAAACACAATAAAAATATATTAAAAGCATATATTGACATGTTTCAACTCCTTCATAGAGTCGTCATCAGAATGTATAACAGAAATAACAAACACAATGTATATGAAAACTGGAAGAAAATCGTCGAATACAAGTTAACACATAACGCCCCCTGCATTTTCGATATCACATGTCTCTCTTCTATTTCTTGATTCCGCAAGTCGTCCAACAATTCAATCCATATATCCCGGATGCGGAAAGATAACGCATCGTTACAAACCCCTGGCCCTCTTAAATAAATCTCAATAGATTCTCATATAAATAACTGTAAATAAAAATTAGACCTGTAAGTCAATCTACACTCGATAAAAAGTATGTTAATGCCCTCTGTTTGATTCAGCCGGGATAAAGCAGTATTACCCCTGCTATATTTTATATCCGTCATATGTTCTTTACAACTGATATTGAATTTCCGCTGGGTCACATCTATATAATGATTTCAGATTTCCCCCTCCCTAATAAATGGAATTATATAAACTCCTGAGAGGTCATCCCTACTAATAGGTTCGATTTTGGTGTTTACAAGCTTCTTTAACTTCGGTGGAATCTTCGCGATCAAACATACACCAAAATCTGTTAAAGGATTTTTGTATGTACTTAAAGAAACCAGGGAAATAATTATAACTTAATTGTAAAATAATTCTTTATAAACACAAACTTATCGATTAAACGTGCAGTTTATTTCGACAAAATATGGTTATAAATAATAGTTTCCAAATACCAGGCAAAAAAATTCAAGTAAAGATTTTAAAGTTAAAAAAATAAGTTATTATTGATATAAAAAAATGATGAAATGTAATAATACACATATACGACACTTGGAAAAGGTTTAAAAAATGGTGTAAATGATATCGTAAATTTTAATAAAAAAACAGAAATATGAGATATTCCGTAATGTTTTTGCACATATGTTAATGCACATACGTTATATGTGCCGTCCTTCTAAAACTTTTTCATGGAATTACTTTTATCGTTTTAATATATTTGAGAAGTAACTGACCAATTAGACGTGCAGTTTATTTTGACAAAATATGGTCATAAATAATTAACAGAACATATTGCTTATTTTGATCACCTGTGGTGTTACAGTTTAGTTTCTATTGTTGTGTAAGTACTTTTCAAATAATATACAAATGTAAGCAGGTTTTACTGAACTCAAAAGCACCATAATTATCGTAAATAATTTGCAGCATTATTTAACTTCGTAAATAAAATCATGCACATTAATTTTAAAACTTGCCCCTGGAGGAACTGTTGTATATTACCTCAAGAAAGTTGCAAAGCAAAACAAAAATAACAAGTAAGAAAAAATCATGCGTCAAGCATAGATTATGAAACATTTTTCGATACATTCAGAATAATGTAACAAAACTGCACTGTTTAAAAAATTAAAATATTACGTCTAATTCAACCATATGGAAACGCATAATACATTTCAGAACCCAATTTCAGCTGTTCCCATCCACAATCGGAAAATTATACGAATTGCAGCCCTGTATATGATTTATAGATTTGAATCTATTAGCTACATGCAAGCCAAAATTTAGTTCACTTAAGAGCTACGTATACTTCAGTTGAAAATTTACCTTCAGCAATTTCTGTCAGGTTCTGAGAAACATCTGCTATTAGAACTGAGGTTCTATATTATTTTTTGTCTTAATATATTGTATATTGTATGGGCTGTGTACTGGAATTTCAAAATAACAGTCTTTCCTTATCTAAAACTGGATCTAAGCCGGTGAAAATGTATAGATGGTATGAAGGGGGAAAAGATAGTTTGAGAGGGGCGTGAGCAACCTTTTGAGATGTCTGTGGAAGATGGCAAGACAATGGGAGCCAGGTAGAAAGCTCCGGAGGTGTTAGAGGGAGAAGGAGCAAGTGGTTGCTGGAGGGCAGTCTCTTAGGCTGGGATAGTCAAGTTTGAGCGTAGCTCGCAAGGTGGACGGGTGTTCCTTGGATAGCTCTGAGAGAGTGCGTAAGGTTGAGAGAGGCTCGGAAAGCTTATGCTTAGAGCACATGTGTTGGGAGACCGAGACTGATCTCCGGAAAGCTAATTTAACGTGTGTAGAGTGAGATTGATTTAACGTAGTTTAACAGTACACAACCAGCATTTGCTGTATTCAATTTAATGTTGAACCGGATCATCTATATCCGAGTTTGCAAGTGTAAATAGTATTTGTTGTTGTGTGAATAGTGTGTAAATGAGCTGTTAATTTAGTTAATTGAAAGCGTTGGTTTTCATTTAATCAATCCTCTCAGTGCGTGACCGATATCACGTAATCATATCGGTGGTGGCAGCATATAAATAATAGTGTGCCCTATCGTTGTTGCAGCGAACCGAAATAGTGTTTGTGCCCTATCATCGCTGCAATGAATCAAATTACGGTGTATTACAGCCTGAGTATTGAATATCATCAAAGTGACTTTAAAGTGTGAAATATTGAGTGCATCGCGGAACTACGTGTGAGCAGCGGAGTACCCCAGCAGATAAAGTATAAGGTAAGGTGTTTTGATCATTTCTGTCTGCTGACATTCTCGAACCAAATATATTTGTTGTTGTATAATTAATAGTAATTTAAGATAGTTTATGTGCAATAAAGTAATTGTGTTCAGATAGGTGGGAAATATTAAGAGCCATACTTACTATTGTTTTAAGAAAAGGTCATAATAACTTGTACTAATATTGATTTTCTATTTTTTTTTTTACCAATAATGGTAGTGAACAAAATTAATGCATTGTGTTAATAATAGTTGGAAGGAATAATTGAATTTACTTAAATTTAAATTATTATTAAAGTAATATTTAAATGAAGCAATACTGTTTTAAGTTTGAAGAGTTGATAACAAACGAGTAATGAACATTTGCTTAGAATTTTAATTGGATAGAAGTAAATTTCAAAAAAAAAAAAAAAAAAAAGGCTCACAGTGAAAAAAAAAAAGTGAAGGTTTTGATTGTACTTGTTTTAAGTGTGAGAACCAGTATTGAATTTGGAAATATTTTATTGAGGATAATTGTAGAAATTTATATGTGTATGTTATACAATTTTTCTTTATATGGATGTTTCAATTGACATCAATACTTTTATTCAATTTGCAACGGATCAGTATTATTATGTAAATTGTATGTTATTATCTAATTATATAAAGTGAAATCTGTATTGCATCGTAATCAAATCGAAATCATTGTTTTACCTTTTGTTTTATTGGAAGTAAATTGTGTGATATCAATGGTTGAGGAAAATCAGGTTATACAGTAGAATAATTTAGAAATATAATACATCGATTATCTGAAAGGTATTAATTAGTATAATAGGTGGAGGTAACTGTACTAAAGTAGAAATGTAGGAAATGTTCATTTAGCAGGGTTAAATATTATTGTAGAGTGGTAATAGTAATCGGTGAAGGTATGGCTTTTTTATTGAAACTAAAAAGGGTGGATCTTCAGATGATAGCCGAAGAGTTGGGGGTTGAATTCACGGAAGATGATACCAGATTTCAGCTTAAGAAAAAGATAATGGACAGCGAGGAATATGATGAGGGGGGTATTAAGGAATTATCTAACACTATTGTTGCGGAGCGATTAGAGCGCGAAAGACAAGAAAGGGTTGAACGGGAAAAGTTAGAACGCGAAAATTAGAAAGAGAAGAGACGGCTGAAAAGTTAGAAAGAGAAGAGAGGGCTGAAAAGTTAGAAAGAGAAGAGAGGGCTGAAAAATTAAGGATGGAACATGAATTAGAAATGGAGACGCTAAGGGTACAAGGTTCGACAAATAACTCTAATGGGTCTAGGGAATCTAATAATGAAAGTAGCATAGAAAAATTGATCAAAAGTGTTAAAACTCTGTCTATCAAAGTACCAGAAGGGACTGAGGGATGGTATTTATTTTTCAACAGTTTAGAAAGGGCATTCAAAACTAAAAATGTACCGGAAAACCAGCAGGCCGAAATTCTACTAAATATGATAGGAGATAAGGCAGATAATTTGTTAATTTAAACCACTAGGGAGCAAATTGAGAGTTATGAGGAATTAAAGGAGTTAGTTCTAAGGGAACATGAGCCGACGCCAAAGGCGTGTTTGGAAAATTTTAAGAAGGCTAGGAGAAACCAGAATGAAACTCATGTATTATTTGTATCGCGTTTAATAGCAACATGGGAAAATTATTGTAAGATTACGGGTGCGGACTCTTATGAAAAGGTCAATCAGTTAATAATTACGGATAAGTTATTAAACACGTTAGATGAAGAAACCGCATAATATATTGGGTTAACTCAGCAGAGTAAATAGTTAGAATCTTCTAAAATTGCTAAAGAATGTGACAATTATTTTGACGCTAAACATAACTCTTATGCTGTTACGTATAAAAGTTTTAAGGGTAAAGATAGGTATGTAGGCAGTAAAAAAGTGAAACCGAGGGAGGATAGTAAATTTAGTGGTAATTGGAGGCAAAACGGAAGTAATGAGATTAATTCTTTTTCGGGTAGGAAAACTGATTTTAAGAAACCTAGTGATAATTCAGTTCCTAGATGCTTCAAATGTGGTTTAAGAGGTCATTACCAACGTTTTTGTAATAAAGTGGGTAATGAGGGAAATAATAATCCTAGTAAAGGGCGTGAACAGAAAGCAGGAGTAAATAAGATTGTCGTGAAAGGAAATAAAGAGTTACCTAAGGGAGCTATTGTGGCGAGGATATCGGCAAAGGCCGAACAGAGAACTAATGTTATTGGTGAGAAATTAAATAAACTTGAGAAAATTGAAGTTAGTGTAAATGGGCAAAAAGCAAAAAGATTGGTTGATTCTGGATGTCAAATCAGTGTTATTCATAAAGATTTAGTACCGGAAGAGAAATTAAAAGGAGCGGGTAGTATTTATCTACAAGGATTATTTGGTGAAGCAGTTAAATCACCGTTGGTTAAATTACCATTAGCTATTCCGCAATTCGGACAAACTAATATAATTCATCAGGAAGTACTTTGCGCGGTGACCGATAATATTAATGAGCAGGTAATTTTACATCCCGAGGTGATTAATGAGTTGTCAGGGGTCAATCGCGAGGAGCCATTGCTAGAGTCCCAAGAATTAGAAAGTTCGGAAATTAGTATCGATAACTTGAGTGAAAAGAAAGGTATGAGCAGCGATAATTGTAATGTTTCCGCAATAGAAGCGATATCGGAAAATTTACAAAGTCAGAATGCAGAAAAAACGGAAGTGGAGAAAAATAATAAAGTTATCGTTAGCAATTCAGATATGTTTAAGAAATCCCAATGGGAATGTAAAAATTTAGAGAGAGTTTGGGAATTAGACAAAATGGATAAAGGGGATTATTATATTGTAGATGGTTTATTGTATCATAAAGAGAAATTGTTAGGCGAAACTATAGCGCAATTAGTAGTACCCAAGATAAGAATGGAAGAGATCCTGAAATTAGCGCATACTTCGGTATTTCGAGGGCATCATGCAGCCAAGAAAACGTTACAGAGAATCAGGTATTCTTTTTTTGGGAGGGGATGGCGAAAGGAACTAAACAATTTTGTGAGTCATGTTTAGAGTGCCAATTGACTAGAGGGGTTAAGGTGGATGATAGAGCCCCTATTTCCCCAGTATCGCGGCCAGAACTTCCATTTCAGGTAGTTAATATTGATTTAATTGGGCCTATTGATCCCAAAAGTTCACTAGGGCATCAATATATACTAACCTTAATTGATCAGCATACCAGGTGGGCGGAAGCAATCCCCCTAAAAAGTTTAACTGCTAAAACAGCGTGTGACGCATTACTTCAAATATTTACAAGGACAGGAATTCCAAATATAATCGCGTGTGATAATGGAAGTAATTTCACTGCCGACTTAACGAAAGAATTTGAGAAAGGGTTAGGGGCTAGTCCACGATTTTCGACCCCACAGTACCCACAGTCTAATGGTCTTGTGGAACGTTTTAATCAGACGCTTAAACGTATGTTGCATCATACGATTAGGGAAGAAAGAAAAAGATGGCATGAACAAATACCATTTATATTATGGGCGTATAGGGAAGTCCCAAATTCTACGACAGGAATCGCACCTTTTCAATTATTATATGGTAGAGCGCCGGAGGGTTCCTTATCAGTTCTCAAGTCATCCTGGGCAGGAGAAAATAAGGGGGCACAGTTAGATACTATGCCGATTCAAGGGTCAGCTAGGTGGGGAGGCCTACCAAATGGCTTAAGCACTCTCAAGCCCCACCCAGCGGTTTCCATTTACTACCGCCGTCACCACACACACACACACACACACACAAAATAATAATAAATAAAAGGCCCGAAGGGACCTACAGGAAAGCCAATTGAGAATATTAAGATTAAATACAATATAAGTACAATATATACACGATGGAAAGCCCAATTTTTACTGGGCGTTTACGAGAGAAATTTAGATATTTGTAATTAATAAGATCATGAGATAATAGATAATAGGATTTTTAAACTTGTTGGAGCGGCAAAAGCTCAATTACTCTGCAAAGCTGGGCGTTCTGCAAAAATACAATAAAAGCTACGTATATGTATACTAAATTAGAAAGAGATTCATAATTTTAAAAATAATGTAGAATATAAAAAATAGGTAAAATAGTGAATAATTATGATGAATATTATATAATTATATACACACACAAAAGTTCAAAAGTCTATTGTTCTTGCAACAGTTCAATTATAGTTCAATCGTGTTGTTTGTGGCTAAGAGTTTATTTTGAATTGGTGGTATCTGTCTATTTGTTAAGATACGTTCTCATCATCATCTATAAATGGCAAAACATTTTGAAACAAATAATGGATGTTTTCTAAAACTTTCATACATTCAATTATCTTTTGACAAAATGATGGATTTGACAAAACCACTGAGAACCACTGAGACAAAGAATTTTTTGGAGATTTTCTTATATGGTAATATGATGTAAGGGTACAGTTAAAGATATAATGCAATGATGTAGCTCGCTGACCGCATACACATAATGGAGAAGGAACCCTGTCAAATTTATAAAGATATGATGAAAATGGGCCATGGTTAGTGGCAAACAGAAAAATATTTCTATGCAGCAGGATTCTCTTTTCCGAGACTTTTGGGGCTAAAGCGTATGTGTACCGTCCTGTGGTACCATAGTCCCAGCGAGTCTGCCATTGTTCGTGTAGAGATGATTTTAGAAGCTTCTTCAAGTAAGAAGGAGGGTTGGGAAAGAATTTGTATTTGGCATGTGATGTGGCTTTGGTTGCTTCTTTTGCTAAAGAATCTGCATGCTCATTCCCCACATTACCCACATGTCCACGGACCCATTTAAAGAAGATCTTTTTTCTTGTTTCTTGGAGTAGTTTGATAATTTGTACTGCGATGAGATTTTTTGAAAAAACATCTTCTATTGCTAAGAGACTTGAGAGACTGTCCGAGTGTATTAATACTTCTTTATGAGGGGAGTTCCTAATCCACAGCACAGCCTCTTCTATGGCCAGGAGTTCTGCCTGAAAAACAGTATTTTCTTTACTTAACTTAGTTTGATCCTCGTGGATTAACTCTCCTCTCTGATACACACAGAAGGCATATGCCGTTTCATCTTCCATCTTGGAACTATCCGTATAAATGTTTATTTCTACATGTGGAGTATTTTCTGGATCTATTTGAAAGAAATATTCTTTAAATGGTTCAACTTGATCTGACTTCATTTTTGGTTGGTAAAATATTGGTTCTTGATTTCCTGTCGGTATTCCAAGACGTAAGACTCTTCCTGTTGTTGCTATATATTCAAGTTGAAGTGCCAAGGGCGGAATACCTGTTAAAACACAAAGGGTATCCGCCGAAGCTTTTCTGTAGGCACGTGAAACTAATAACAGGCATTGGTATTGTATTGATGAGATCAGACGAAGCCCATGGGCTTTGCTTATCCGGTGAAACCAAGTTGCTGCAGCATACGTGATTTTCTTCTCCAAGATACTATTGTACCAAATCTTCAGAATTAATTTGTTTACCCCTCCGTAAGCTGAGGCAAACTTCAATAGGTCTTGAGAAGTTGTGTAATTTCCTGCCTTTTCTTTCGTAAATGGGGGAGAAACGACAACGTACTATCCAGAACGATACCTGAGTATTCTAAAGTTGGCTCACTTTTTAATGAATGGTTGTCAATTTTGAGTGTTGGAGCTCTTTTCAAAAATTTTGGTCTTCTAAGGTGGAGAACTTTACATTTATTGTAAGATATTTTCATGTTGTGATTTGACATCCACCTACTAATATAATCTAAGATGTCCTTTCCTAATTTTTCTAATTCTCGCCTTGTTTTACCATTTAATATAATTAAAATGTCATCTGCATAAGCTATTATTATGTAACCTAACGATTTTAAATGGCGTAAGAGAGCGTTTAGGAAGATTCTCCATAGGAAGGGCCCAAAGCATGAACCTTGTGGGCACCCCTTCCTAAACCAATGAATTTCTTGTGCTAGCCAATTTGGTTTCGCTCCTCTGTGAGATAAAAAGGATTTCAGGATATTAACATATGGCTCCTCCAACCCCAAAAATTCCAGTTCATGGATTGTTGCGTCCCAAGGTAAGTTGTCAAAAGCATTTTGGATGTCTAATGATATTAGTGAAATGTAGTTGTTTTCTTGTTGAAGTAAGTCAATTGTTGAGAGAACTTCTTGTATCGCTGATTCAGCCGATTTACCCTCTAAGAATCCGTGTTGAGAACTCTGTAGAACTGTCGAATTTCGAAAATGATAATTTATTCGTTTTAATAATAATTTTTCAAAAATTTTCCCCAGAATTGGGAGTAGAGTTATTGGTCTGTATGACTGAGCAGATTGTGGGTCCTTACCTGCCTTTAGAAAAAAGACTAGTTCTCCAATTTTCCAATTTTTTGGGAAGTAATTTAAGTTTAATAGAGTATTGTAAAGATTCAGTAATAGAGATGAATGTGAGTGGTAAATATTTCGTACAATCAGCTGGTCAACATTATCAGGACCTGGTGCTTTGTTCCGATTGAACGAGAAGATGGCAGCTTTTAGTTCTTGGAGTATAAATGGATTATCTGGCTGGGTTGAGCGCGGATGAATTTGATGCGGTTGCAAGTCCGAAGGACCAAATATTGAATTGGAAATTTCTGCATAAAAAGATTGTCTTGATTGGGTTGCTGTAGTGGAATCAGAAAGAGCGTAGACTTCCTGTCTGTAAAAATCTCTAAATGCCGTCTTTTTTAGTTTCCCAAAGGGGTCTTTGGTATTTGAGCAAAAAGAACTCCATGCTGTTTTCTTTGCTTCCAGAATTTTCTTTTTATAGAGTGCTTTATACTTTTTTAATTAGATCATGTCTTCCTCTGATGCAGACAAAAGTTTTGTTTTCCTATAAAGTGCTTTAACAAAGCTTCTCATTTTCCTAAGTTCCGCTGTCCACCAAGAAACTGTTGGTTTAAATGTGGAGTTTTTTTTCTTTAAAGTATGGTCACAGGTTTGTGTTATTATATTTATAAAGTTGTCGTACTCTTTTTCGAATCCCCCCGTCGTTTTTATATCCTGGAAAGTTATATTATTTTCTTGCAATGATTTAGATAATTTTCTATTGAATTTTTTCAATGAGACATTCTTTGTCCGATATCTACGCTTTGGAAGCTGCGGGGTTTGGATATCCATATACAAGGTTATCAGCCTGTGGTCACCGTAGTGCATATCATCCTCAACAGTCCATAAGGAAACTTTTGGGAACAGTGGGAAGGATGCTAGTGATACATCTGGCCAACCTTTCAAATGCGTGGTTTCAAATGTTGGTTTTGAGAAAGGATCATTTAGGACTAATAAGTGCATCATATTGAGATGATTGATGAGGTGTTGTCCTTTTTCGTTATCATTCTCATACCCCCACAGGACACTATGAGCATTCAAATCACCCAGCAACAGAAGTTTTGAACTCATACCCGACGTGTTCGCCCAATCTTGTAGATCTTCTTTTAAATTAGCCGATGGTGCGGAATACTGACTGCCTATAGTTATTTGTCCTTCTGTTGAGGAGATATTCACGAAGACTGAGTTATCATTTTGTTGAACTCTTATATGTTGTAACGATGTATCTATGATTATTATTTGGCAATTCTTTTTTTTTTTTTAAGAGTAGCAAGGAAGTCCTGAGGGAAGGCCATGTGGTCTTCCTTTGACTATATTGGAGTCCTGTATGCATGCTATTTTGTAGTCTTCTTGAATTAAGAATTGAAGGAGTGAAGCTGTTGCACTTTTATTCTTTTGAAGATTAATCTGTGCTATTTTAAAGGATGATGAATTTGATTAGTTGTTGAAGGTACTTGCATGTTTTGATGTTGTCCTTGCGGAGAAGAGTTTGAATCCGAGAGATGAGAAATTTGAGTAGAATTTGGAATTGAAGGTGAGTTTGAGTTTTTGTTTGTATTTGATGAAACGATTTTTGTATTGTTTAGTTGGTTGAATGTGGAGCAGATACATTTATGAAGGTTTTCCTCGATTGAAATCGAAGTTTAAATAATGGACATTCATTTGAATCCGCTCTGTGTGGGAAATCATGTTTTGTGTTCAGACAATTGATGCAGCATATTTTCTTAGGACCTTCTTTATTTGGGCAAGTTGTTGTTGTGTGATTATACACAATAGCACAGGCACACAAATAGCACAGGCAGCTTCAAATCTACAGTTGTTACATGTATGGCCATATCGTTGGCATTGCGAGCAGCGGATTATAGGGCGATAATCCGAAACTTTACAGGAATTAAATCCAATCAGGATACGGCCTTGCTTCGTCAGATGACGGGCGTAATTGATATCTAAATCCAGGACCAAATGGTAAATTTGTGATTTTTCTCGGTGAATTTTTTTATGTATCGCTATTGGGATTTCTCGATCATAATCTTTCAAGATTTTCTCTGTGACTTCTTCTGGTTGAGTAAATAAAGGGATTCCAAGAACAATTATCTTCTTAAAATTTATAGTTTTGTACGTTAATTCAGTGATATCTTTAAGTCTTTCAATTCCTTCTATTATTTGCAGGGTTTTTTCAGTATTTTCTTCACTGTTGGATCTTATAATTAAGGTGTTTCGATCACGAGCTGTTTCACAGTAGATTTTAGGGAGGTCCGGAATGTTCTTTGTCTCCGAATTAAGAAGATTTCTAATTGTGTGGAGTGAAGTTTTTGTTGCCTGTGTCTTCTTTAAAAGTATGGCGGATTCAGAGGTGGTTTTTGGATTTTTATAAACCGCACTGATTTTCTCTGAATACAGAGGTTTTGATGATAGTGAATGTTGTTGGCTGACCGTTGGGATTTTTTCTAATGGGCTTTGAAACGAATTTTTTAAGAATTCTGTATTTGCTTCAATTGAATGTAATTTTTGGTTGATATCTTGAAGTATAGATTCATCTATCACCATTTCTCTTATTGAAGGGAGTCCTCCTTGTGATCTTTTTGGGACTGGGTATATAATTTTTCTTTTAACTCTTTAATTAGTTGATTCTTTTCTTCTATCGTTAGGTGGAGATTAGAAATTTCTTTCTCTTTTAAGTTCAAAATTCCTGCTCCATCCTTGTTGGACAATTCATTGTATGATTTCAGAGAATCTATCTCCCGAGTTAGTTCTTGAATTCTATTGTCTTTTTGTTGTATATAAACTTCAAATTGTTGCTTTCTGTCTTTTAATTCTTGTTCCAGGTCGATTGCCTTGTTGTACCACTCTTCCTTTTCGGTTGTTATTTGGTTTAGGTCTTGGGATTGTTGAGATGCGTTTCGTAGCTGATTTTCAATGATTTGGATGTTTTTTTGAATTAATTTCCAATATTTGTCGACTTCTTTACTGGATCCTGTTTCGTGTGATTTTAGAAGACCGTTGTGAATTTCAAGCAGCTCTGTTATTGAAAGTGTTTTCGCTACTTCTAGGTTAAACTTCATTACATTTTTATTTGTTGGGGTTGACTTTAGCGCTTGTGAAGATTGACTGGAGTTTTGTCGTGTACGCTTTAGAGTGGATTTATTTGACCACTTTGTCTCCTGATTTAATAGTGGAAGTTTGTCCGGTGTCGAATTCGATCTCGGTTTTGATGATTTTTTTAGTGAACTTTTAATTTCATACAAAGTTTCTGTTTTGGAAGAGTTATTCAAATACTTATCACTTTCTTCCATGTCCAGGCCGGTTACTAGAGCATACTTGTGACTATATATTATTTTGAGTTCGTTAAGTCACCACAATAGAACAATTCAAAATATGTAAACTTGTATCATAACATAGAGTCATTCATTTTATATTATGTTAAAACATATAGCCCAAGTAATAAAGGTAGTTGATATTATTTTAACGGATTGTTCTGTATAATAGATTATTGTAAAAGTAAACGATAGATTGAGGTATCACTAGGTCCCCACCGTATATCGTAGAAAGAAAGGAATATAGATAGGAAAAAGTAAAAACCAACAGCCTTGACTATCGTAAATGACTTAGTGAAAAGAAGGTGATACTTTTGCTGAAGGACAATTTTGAATATTAAAATAAATAAAATAATATAAGTAATTGATAGTGATAGTCTATTATTTGCCAAATGAAGAAGGGGGGAAAAAGAGGATAGTTTCCTGTGCTTATTGAAGCTCATGTACATGAAGAATGAAGATATAAATAAATATAAATATTAAACTAGTAGATTATAATATCTACATATGTATACCAGATAATTAAAAATTAGTTTGGAGCACATACACAAAACTTTTATTCACTAATTACAAAATGATACACTTAGAGTACCGATCCATCTCCCATAGGCAGAAAATGAATGGCTGGTAGAAACAAAAATGCGCACCATACAGAATGGTTCCCAACCCCCCCCCAACCCAAATAAAATAATAGTTGTTATGTAATTATATAATTAATGAGCAGCGACCAGAACTGCAGTTAGAGCTTTAGTTGGTGGACAAGAACTTGAAACTTTATAGCATGTTATAACAAATATGAGATACTCCACCGTAAATTGAAGTCCTGGCCGCACTTGAGCTAAAAACGCTATAAGATACTGTTGTGGGAGCCCGGCACGAAAAGAGGGAGAGGAGCTGGGAGGAACTGGACATCTAAATTAATCAGAAAAGTATGAATGATGTACATAATTGAATAGGCTATAATTTCCTATATCCTCCCCCCCTGTCTCTTTTTTTTTCTTTTCAAATTTTTCCCTTTTTTCCCTATTCTTCCCTCTTTTTTTCCTCCCCTTTTCCCTTTTTTCCTTTCCTCCATCCCTTCTCTCTCTTTCTTTTTCCCTTTTTTTTCTCTTTCTCTTTCCTTCCCCCTATTCACATTCAATCATCTATCTACTTCTCTCTTTTTTTTTCCCTTTTTCTTTTATATATATATATATATATATTTTTTTTCCTTTTTCCCCTTTCTTTTTTTTTCCCTTCCTCCCTATATTCCTCACATACATATATATAACCAGTAATAGTAAATACCCATATTGTAATAGTCAAAGGAGAAGTGGAATTGGCCTGGGGACGCCCCTAGTGGCTAAAAAGAGAATGAAAGTGAGAGTTACTTCTAAAAATGAAGAGATTATTCCCAGACCTTTAAAAAGATATGTTACAAGGGATACTTAGTAAGAGAAATCAAAATTTAGGAAGATAGCGCCCCCTATTGTTTATAAAAGGTAGCATTGCAATAGATGATGATGTAATTGAGCAGCCTCTGTCAAGCCCATCAAGCGGATATAATTCAAGTAACCTTAAAGAATTATACTATATAATATGAAAAAAAAAGGATACCGGAATTGAGAAGCACAGGCCGAGACCTTTAAAATGACATCTCACACTATGGAAATGGTAAAACTTTTTGTGAAAGCCTCCCCCCTCCTCCTCCATCGTCCCCCCTGATAAAGATAGAATAAAATGGGGCTTGCCAAAAGAAACCCTGTACCCAAAATAGTCCGAATAGGGAAGGCGAGAGCCTAAACACGAGATTAAGGAGGAGAAATGCAATTGAAAAAAAAAAAAAAAAAAAAAAAAAAAAAAAAAAAAAAACTGGTGCAGGGAAGTAAATTGGCTCACAAAGGGTTAAAAACTTAGCAATCAAAGGAGATACCCACAATGCTCCACTAGGGATAAAAATATCAAAATATTTAAATTGTGGAAACATTTAGAAAAAATAAATAAATAAATAAATAAAAAACTGTAATAATAATGGCTACTAAGTGCGCAACGGTGACAATACTGATGGAGTATAAAAGGTTTATAGAAATAACTGGTGTAAAAGTATTACTTAAATGCGCTACAGTGATGCTTGAAACATTCATCCGACAAAACGTTTAAATAAACGTTAAGACATTCATGCTACAAAATAGGCTCTACAACCCCGTACCTGATAGTGCTATCCGACATCCATAAATATCCATAACACAATGTAAGATAAGTATCCAAAATCAATTAAAATTAATCATTAAATAAAAGTTATAATAGGTGTCGGACAATACCATCCGACAGCCAAGTCGAACCCACAATGCATCATACCTTATGTTTTCATTATTAACTTTAAAAGATACTATAACACTCAAGACAGTAAAATCTGAAAGTTTTAACCAATCACATCCACTTCTAACCACAGTTTAAAGCAGAACATATATGTCTAACTCCGTTATAGAGGCAATCTAGGAAATTATTCTTATAGTTGCAACTAAACTTTCAGAAATCAAATAGCCTTTTGTGATAATAGTCATCCACCAACCATTCAAACGCGAAAGAATAAAAATCTCCAAATTACAAATACTAATTAAAAATTCTTAAAGATAAGATAAATGAAAAAACTTCCACAGCTAATAAATTTGAAATTTAAAACTATATTAAAAGCATAAAAAGTCTTCAAAAAGAGCAATATTAAGAGTTAAAAATTACGTTTAAAAAAGTAAACAACTTAATGAAAACCTATGGGAAAATGAAAAGCAAAAATCGAGAAGTGACAATCAAATAACAAATTATTAATTACAGTTGCGGGCCCCACGGGATTAAGATAATTTTAAACGGGGGAAGCTTAATGTTCAGACTAACCGGACTAAGCAGTAGGGGAAAAAAAAAAGTTGAATTAATATCTTTTAACGTTAAGAAAAATGTAAACACTGTAATGCTAATCCCATGGAGCCTCCATCTTGTTTCTGTCACAAAAAGTCAAAAAGAACACATTTTAAAATGCACGGTGATATGAGAAAACTTTGAGATAACTTAAAAAACCACATACAAAACTGATCTACAGAAGTTAATGTGCACAAATCGACTGATCATTTTAAGAAAATAGTAAGTTATAGTATATTTTAATGCATGTCAAATATGGGAACTATTGAAAATGGCTCCAATACTATAAAATGTACATGAACTTCATATGTTTAAAACATCATAAGTATTTGAGATAATCACACATAATAGGTAACTTTGGAAAACTAACAGTCTATAGAGTCCTAATTTATCAGTTAATTACATTTTATATACGGGGTAAAGCACAGGAAACAATGAATAGGAGGCTAATGCCTGGTTCATTGGAGATATGAAAAAGAAAGTTAGAGAAAGTTTAATGAATTATATCTCCGGAACCCCTACACATATTCACACTTATCATATACCAAACTGAAGAACATAAAGAGTATAAAAGAATGATATACAGTACAAGGACCTAGCTTACCCCACTCCTCTAAAAATTAGCCAAACATCGGGAGCTCGCGCTGGTCCATCTTCAAGAGTTGACGCCACTATGCCGATTCATGAGTATTTGAATAAACTTAAGGGACGCTTAGAAAGAGCCGCAAAGGAGGCAAAATTATCGTCCGAGGTGCAACAAGGCAGAATGGCCTATCATTATAACTTAAGGTCAAAAGAAAAAAACGTTTGAAGTAGGCGATAAGGTAATACTATTAATCCCCGATTCAACTAACAAATTATATTCTATGTGGCAAGGGCCGGCAACTATTGTCGAAAAACGAAACAGGCATTCGTTGATAGTCGAATTAGCCAACGGGAGTAGGAAACACGTGCACCAAAATAAAATAAGAGGATTTATTGCTAAGTGTAATATAGTTAATATTGTTTTTGAAGGTGATGAGGAATTTGGAGAAATTGGGGAAATTCCTATTCTAAACCGGGAACAAGAGGTAGAACGGGACATAGAAAGGTTCGAAATAAAAGGGTTATCTAATAGTCAAGTCAAGGATATAAAGAAGTCCATTTTGAGGGAGAATAAAGAGGTATTTATGGGTCCTGTGCGACCAGCGGAAGTAGGGGAGCACCGTATTGATTTGAAACCGGATGTGGCAAGGAAAAAGCCAAAGTTATATAGTGTACCTGTTGCTTATAAAGAGGAAGTAGATAGACAGATTCAGGAGTTATTAGAATTAAATATAATCGAAGTATCAAATGCAGAAATCAGTCATCCAATTGTTTGCGTGGCGAAAAAAGACGCAACTGTTAGGCTTTGCATTGATTATAGAGCTTTAAATTCAGTAACGCAGGTCCCAACATTTCCTATGAAAGATTCGCAGGAAATCATGTATAGTGCGGGGGCAGCTAAATATTTATCTTCGATTGATTTATTGAGGGGTTATTGTCAGATTAAAATGGCGGAGGAATGTAAACATTTGACAGCTTTTACAACTCATAATGGGACTTATCAATGGCGTACTATGCCTTTTGGTTTATCAGGGGCGGCTGCTACATTCTAAAAAGATATGAATGAGGTTCTTCAAGGTCATCAGAGGTATGCACAAGCATATATTGGTGATGTCATCATTTTCTCCGACACCTGGGAAGAGCATTGTGAGCATGTTAGGTCTGTTATAGAAGAACTTAAAAATAGAAATTTTACGATTAGACTGGATAAATGTAAATTTGGAGAGAAATTGACTAAGTTTTTAGGTCATGTAATTGGGGGTGGAACGCATGCACCTGATGAGGAGAAAATAGGAGCAATAAGGGACTTAAAGAGACCGAAAACTAAAAAGGAAGTTAGATCTGTTTTGGGATTAATGGGATTTTACCGATCTTATATTCCAAATTATGCAGAAATTGCTATACCTTTAACTGAATTAACTAAAGGGAAGGTTAAAAATACTGTACCATGGGACGAAAGGGCAGAAGAAGCATTTAATATCCTTAAAGATGAGTTATGTAACGTGACGCGTTTGGCTACACCTATCGTAGGCCGGGAATATCAGCTTCACGCCAATGCTTCAGACTTGACAGTAGGATGTTGTCTTACTCAAAAAGATGAAAAGGGTCCGTTTAAGCCGATAGCTTTTGCCAGTCAGAAATTATCAGGGGCTCAGCGTGCTTGTCCGAGTATAGAGAAAGAGGCTTGGAGTGTTCTCTTCGGGTTGCGGAAGTTTGAAAAGTGGACATATGGATCTCAAATTGAGATCATAACGGATCATAATCCATTAAAATTTCTCACTGAACCAACCCCAAGGTCCCCCAAACTCACTAGATGGGCTCTTGCCTTGCAACGCTGGAACCTGAGTATTTCTCATCGTCCAGGAGCTCAACATTTGAATGCTGATGCAATTTCTAGGCTACATAGGAAGAGCTGGGAAGAACAGCCAATTGCTAGCCCATCGGCATCAATGACTAAATAGTGGACAAACCTTACAGGGGTGTCATCACGTTTTAATTTTTTTTGTATATGTGTAATTGTATTTGAATTTTGTGTTATAGTGTTATAGTGTATTAGCATGTGTAGTTTTTCTGTAATAATAATAGTAGTACAGGGTTCATTAGAGATGTCAGTAGAGAATGTTCAGACACCTTGATATATATGTATATAATAATAATAATGAAGAAACCTGCAAAGAGACTATTGAACTCATCGGTGATGTTACTATATGTTTGTGGAAAATTAGCCCCTAAATGGCATATTTTCCGCTAAGGTGGGGGGTGTCAGATTCTGAGAAACATCTGCTATTAGAACTGAGGTTCTATATTATTTTTTGTCTTAATATATTTTATATTGTATGGGCTGTGTACTGGAATTTCAAAATAACAGTCTTTCCTTATCTAAAACTGGATCTAAGCCGGTGAAAATGTATAGATGGTATGAAGGGGGAAAAGATAGTTTGAGAGGGGCGTGCCCAACCTTTTGAGATGTCTGTGGAAGATGGCAAGACAATGGGAGCCAGGTAGAAAGCTACGGAGGTGTTAGAGGGAGAAGGAGCAAGTGGTTGCTGGAGGGCAGTCTCTTAGGCTGGGATAGTCAAGTTTGAGCGTAGCTCGCAAGGTGGATGGGTGTTCCTTGGATAGCTTTGAGAGAGTGCGTAAGGTTGAGAGAGGCTCGGAAAGCTTATGCTTAGAGCACATGTGTTGGGAGACCGAGATTGATCTCCGGAAAGCTAATTTAACGTGTGTAGAGTGAGATTGATTTAACGTAGTTTAACAGTACACAGCCAGCATTTGCTGTATTCAATTTAATGTTGAACCGGATCATCTATATCCGAGTTTGTAAGAGTAAATAGTGTTTGTTGTTGTGTAAATAGTGTGTAAATAAAATGTTAATTTAGTTAATTGAAAGCGTTTCTTTTCATTTAATCAATCCCCTCAGTGCGTGACCGATATCACGTAATCATATCGGTGGTGGCAGCATATAAATAATAAGGATTTTCTTCGAAGTTGTGCGGACTAAGAGGAAACTCCGACAATTTCCACTAACAAGGAGAACGGTACGTGAATAATTTTGTGCAGTCCTGTATTTGAGGTATAGAATTTATATATAACGGGTAAGATGCAAAAAAATAATTAAATTTAAAAGCGCATACCGAAATTTAAACCGTGATCTCCGGCAAGTTCAAAGACATTATTACTCAAAGACAGTACTGTACTGTAACCGATTTCTTTTGTGTGTCCCTGTAAATGAATAAAAAATGCTATGAATGTCCTGTTCTAACGTGATCGTAGTGAAATTCAGTGATTTCTATCAGTTTCAATGCATTTGAAATAGCATAATGTCATTAAAATATTCTGAAAACGATTTTCTCCATATACCATAATGTAATGGAATACTTTTGAGTTCCCTGTGAATGAACGATTAATCCTACATACTTCATATACAATATTAAATATGCTTTGGTGATTCTAAATAACCTTTATCAATTTCATGAAAATCCGAATATATTTACGGGAGTTATTTCCCATATACCATAATGTAATGGACTAGTTTTGAGTGCCCCTATAAATGAAGGATTAATCCTTCACACTTCATATACAGGGATGACAGCGATGACCGCCCCGGGAACCCAGCTTTTGCTTTAGAGTATAAGTGCAATCCCGGGGGGAGACACACTTCATATACAATACCAAACATGCTTTGGTGACCCTAAATATACTTTAGCTTCCTAAATAACCTTTATCAATCCGAGTATATTTACGGGAGTTATTCTTCATATACCATAATGTAATGGAATACTTTTGAGTGCCCCTGTAAATGAACGATTAATCCTACATACTTCATATACAATACCAAACATGCTTTGGTGACCCTAAATAACCTTTATCAATTTCATGAAAATCCGAGTATATTTACGGGAGTTATTCCCCATATACCATAATGTAATGGAATACTTTTGAGTGCCCCTGTAAATGAACCAGTAATCCTACATACTTCATATACAATAACAAATGTACTTTGTGACCCTAAATAACCTTTATCAATTTCATGAAAATCCGAGTATATTTACGGGAGTTAGAGCGTGGACAGACAACAAGACGGACACACGGACAGACGGCCAGACAAACCAAAAGCATAAACACTTTTCAACTTTGTTGGAAAGTGTTAAAAACAACTTTGTTGGAAAGTGTTAAAAAATGACATTATTACAGAAGTTAATGGAATTAACAGAAGTTCTTCATTACATAGAAATTATTGTATCTGGAGACGGACACATGTAAAATTTTGATATATTGATAAAAGAGTCAAAATGAATCGCGTAAAAATTATTGTGCGTTTTTCTAAATCAAAGTTTTTTTGTTATAAAATATATATTGATGATATATCATTATTTTTACAGATAAACAAAAGCACTGAGTTTAAGACAAATCTGCATATACACTAGAACACCGGTAATACGAACCCCGCTAATTCGAAATTCATGTTAAATCCGAACCGATTTTTTTTTTCGAAATTTGTACTTTTACAGATTAACTGAAAAGATTAATTTACAAAACTTCCCGGATTGCAGGATGAATGCCAGGAAAAGCGTGTACAAGTTCGAATTAAACAAAAAACGGTGCTAAAGCATGTTTTTTTTTTATTTTCTAAACACCTTGAATAGAATAAAACAAATACAGAATAATATATATCTTATATATACATGAATATAAAATGAAAATGTGCACTAGGGTGGGCCGAAAAAAACTTTTTTTTTTTTTTTTTTTTTTTTTTTTTTTGAATGATGGTAGTGCGAAAAAGTTGCCACTGGCGGCAGTAAGTTCACATAAAAAATTTTAGATTTTTTGGACAATTCCTTCATTTGTCGCAAATGGCTTGAAATTTTGCTCAAATGCTGATTTTTGAACTTTTTAATCAAAAATTTAAAAAATGTTAAATTTTTTTAGCTGAATTTACTTGAAATGTCATGTTTAGTGTACGAAATGTTTAAATAAGCTCTAATTATGTATTATTTAATAATTACGTGTATTTTGAATGAGGCGATTTTTATATCCTTTTCGCGTAATAAGTAAGCAAAATTTATAAGTATTGTTTGGTTCGTTCGTCGATTTCTCTGTTTTGTCTTTATTATATTTCTTGCTCTTCCTTCTGTTTTTCGATGCATTCAGAGTCAAATATTTGGATGACGGACCATAGCATGTCTTGACAGCAATTCTGGAAGGAGGAGAGAATGAGGATATAGTAGTTGGGAGAAACTGCGAGATGGGATGTTAATATTTTTTCTGCTCTAAAATACAGATATTCTCAGAAGATTCAAATAGTGGGAACATTGAAGCATGCAGTTCATCTGAATCTCAATTTGAACTAGGAGCTTCAAAAGAAGAAACTCCCAAACGCACATCCCTTTCTCACTCAGCGTTCGCCGCATTTAGAACTGGTATATCAGAAAGGTAAATTGCGTTAAAAGCTTCATCCCTGATTCAAGATGCAGGAATTGTGTCAGCAGAGGAGAAGAACCTCGTCCTCGATAAAGACAAGGTTATTGACAGAAACAGAAATTTTGAAAGAAGATACAGCAGGAGGAATATCTTAGAGGGTGAAAAATTAAAACCATAGTGTTTGATGGCAGAACAGGTAAAACGATCTTAATAGAGAAAAAGGGACAAGCGGCACCGTCGAGAGAAAGAGAAAGCACATATCACTTATGCCGTGCGACATACGTGTCGCTTTCTATGAGCCTGTTTCTGTTTCATGGACATCAGAAATGCAAAAGGCAGACGATTTCATTACTCTAGTAATCTAGTTGCGATTGGATTGGCAAAGGTCTTAGGTCAAATGTTTCTAACATCTAGTTTAGACAGTTGATGTCGGTGTGGAAGATCGTTCGTATGAAGAATACATATCAAATGCTGCAGTTCAGTGCTTCAATTCAGCAGGGTTTATTCTGGCTTAGAAAATTATATAATGATTTTGCTATTTCTCTGCAGTGACCAGAAGGGGGTGTCAAGTGACCCAAATATTCCGAACGACGTTCAGACAACACGGAGATATTTGTTTTGTCTTTCTCTCGACGGTGCCACTTGTCCCCTTTTATTCTATGAAGTTCGTTTTATTTTTACCACTATCAGAAAAAAATATGCTTTTAATTTTTCTTCCCCCATGATTTTACTCCTCCTGTATCTTCTTTACAAGTTTTTTTTTCTTTTTTTTTTGTCTCCTGACGTTGCCTTTATCGATGACAAGATCCTTATGCCATGTTGTCACATTTCCTGCATCCTGAAGCACAGATGAAGCTCTTAATGCAATTTATTATATGGTATATCAGTTCTAAATGCGGCGAACGCAGTGTGAGTAAGAGATATGCGTTTAGGAGAGTCTGCTTTTGAAGGACCTGGTTCAAATTCCGATTCAGACGAACTGCCTGCTTCAAAGTTCCCACTATTTGAATCTTCAGAGAATATCTATATTTTAGAGCAGAAAAATAATTAACATCCCAACTCGCAGTTTCTCCCATCTAATATTTCCTCCCTCATCCTCGTGATAACTGATTGCGTTTTCATTGGTTTCTGCTCCACACTCTTTTCGCCTTCCAGAATTGCTGTCAAGACATACTATGGTCCATCATACAAATATGTGACTCTGAACGCATCGAAAAAACGAAGGAAGAGCGAGGACCATAACAAAAACAAAAAAGAAAAAATGTTAACGAACCAGACAATACTTACAATTTTTGCTCTCTTTTACACGAAAAGGCTATTAAAATCGCCTAATTCAAAATACGCATAACTATTAAATAACAGAGAATCAGAGCTTATTTAAACATTTCGTACACTAAACATGGCATTTCAAATAAATTCAGCTAAAATAAATTTAATTTAACATTTTTAATTTTTTTGCTAAAAAAGTCCAAAAATCAGGATTTGAGCAAAACTCCAAGCCATTTGCGGCAAATGAAGGAATTGTCCAAAAAATCTCAAATTTTTCGTGTGCACTTAGTGCCATCTGTGGCAACTTTTCCGCATTACCCATCATCGAAAATAGAAAAAAAGTTTTTTTTTTCGGTCCATCCTAATGTGCACTCTAGGCCTACTCGTAGAAGTGATCTTTAAAAAATAATTCAAATATCCAGTTTGCCAGTCATTACAAAATTCTTTCCTAAAATGCAAAAAGTATTCAATCCTGATGATAAATTTATTTTCTTTCAATAGTTTGATTGCGCAAATAATTAGTCTAGGGGAAATATACATTTTAGCTTGCAAAAGGTCGTGTAGAGCTTTTTTCTGACTTGAAATAATTAGTCTAGGGGAAATATACATTTTAGCTTGCAAAAGGTCGTGTGGAGCTTTTTTCTGACTTGTTTATAATTATGCCAACATGGAAAAAACAAGTTTTCTAACAAAATATCTTAAGGATAAATTTTTTGTGGGCAAAAAACAACAAAATTTTGGGACTTTTTTATATAGATTTTTAAATATCACGAGACCCGTTGCCGTAGCATATTATTTGTCAATTAGAGTATTAAAGAAGACAAAATGCTCTACAACTTTCATGCTAACATATTTTTTGTAGACTCAATAGCAAGCGCATTACGCCATTTCAAATGTAAGACAATTTTTTTCGATTTTCTTAAAAACCGTAAAAAACGTAGTTTGCCCCTATTATTCAAATGTTTCCCGCGGACTTAATTGTGTATGTCGACTTCTAAAAATTGATAGCTATAAATTATCTTTTATTTGGACACACACGGCTTTATTTTCATCTCAACAGACATTATATATTAAATAAATTTTAATAATTTTTAAAAAAGGGCAGAGTGTAGATGAATGAGGCAGTTTTCATATTTTGAAAGTCAGTAACTTTACTTGTATACAACGATAACTTCAAAACATTGTTTAAAAGAATGCTTCAATATTTAGTAACTTATTGGCACAATAGTTTCAATTAAGAAAGAATTCTTGTTTATTTTTAATAAATTAATAATTTTTATAATTCATACATATTTTTCCAGGTATCAATGGGATAGGTATAAAAAATTGCGAAAAAAAAAGTTTTTTTCCACACTACAATGGTATATTTTATTTACCAATTATTGATAATATATATTTTAATGTTTTACTGTTTCAAAGAAAGCGCCAATTGGATTGTAGTTCCATATAAAATGGGGGGGGGGGGGGACACGAAAAATAAATATCTTTTATGTAAGAAATACTTTTACCTTATAAAATAGCCACAATAAAAATTACAACAGATTATTTTTCTAGCTAATTTATCTCTTGTAAAATTTAAGCATTCTGTCAATAAAATATTTGAGATCACTAGTTTCATAAAAATATTTAAAAGATTAGTTTAAAAAAATATTGTCATTTTTTCACCACTGACATGAATAAATATAACAAGAGACTATATCCTTTTAGCATGCAAAAACATATAAAACTTTAAGATTATCTATTAATTCCTTTAAAGCTCAAACAGAAAAACTTACTTTGGCTGTTGAAAAATATACTTTGTGGGATATTCTAATCTTCTGTAATATGTACTTTTTTGATCTCCGTGATACCATTTATCAAATGAAATACCAATTTATTTATAATTGTATACCATATAAACATTTTTGTTTTCGCATTGATCACTTGAAGAAGAGAGTGTTAGAATAATACAAACGGACGAATATAGGAGGTGTGCCCCGGGCGCCAGAACGAAAGGCGAAGGGGGCGCCAAATAAATATTTTATTTAATGATTAATATATATATATATATATATTTGCAATCTATGTTAAGTGTGTTGGGGGGAACTGTATTTGTTAACGGCATTTTATTCATAACACATTTTTTATCAGTGGTCGGTAATGTTTATTTAATGGTTATATATATATGTATGTGAAATTTGGATAGAAATGTCTCGCAGCCGGAAAACTAACAAAATGTTAAACTAAAAATAATTAAATAAATAAATAAATAAAAACTGTAACCAAAATAGAAAACCAAAATCACCAAAATAGAAAACGTAAACACTAATCCGGTTAGAATTGAACGTCAGCAATTCTAAGCCAAAAAAAGAAAAGAAACACACACTTAAAACTATTAAATTCATAGGCGTAACCAGGGGGGGGGGTGCACTGGGTGCCCGGGCACCCCCCCACACTTTCACAGACTCAAGCACAGTTATTTTAAAAAATCGAAATCTACAAAAGAAAAAAGAATAAGTGAAAGCAGAGTTCAATTAGTTTAGAAAATTTGTTTAGTTCAAAAAACTAACAGCCTAAGTTTTGAAATGTGATAAAAAATGAAACCCTCGTTCTTTTTTCTTTTCTTTTTAAAGAAAATTATATACAGATCCTGTCAAATCTCACGGCTGTGCGGGCTGCATTGTTTTTCTCTAGAGTTTAGCGCGCGCGCGCGCGTATACACACACACAGAGACAGACAAGTACCTATCTTTATTATTATAGTCGCATCATGATAGTATACACCAAAGAGCCATTACATTATGACCACCCTCCATCTATAACAATGAGCTTGACAGGAAACAAATTCACGGCGCGTGCGCGGTTGATATTGGACTATATTAAGCGCCTATTTATTTTATTGCAAAACATATCATGATTAGCGACTTAACGGGAAAAGCAGCAGATTTACCAGACTTTGATAAAAGTCAAATCGTTATGGCTCGGCGACTGGAAACGTCGATATCGAAAATGGCGCGTTTGGTGGGCTGCATTGTGAGCACGTACCGAAAGTTGTGTATGGATGGTGAAACGACAAGTCTCAGGCAAGCAGTGTATCGCTCGCGGCGCATTGATACCAGAGGAGAGCGTATATTGTTACGCATTATTCGTCGTGACTGAAAAGTTGCAACAGCCAGAATCACCAGCAGCTGCAACAGTGGCGACCCAAACAGTGTTTCTCAACACACAGTGCCGCGGGCACTATTGCATATAGGCCTGCGCAGTCGGCCGCCTAAGCACGTTCCTACGCTGACAGCACGTTATCGCTAACAACACTTGCAACTGGCCAATGAACATCGAAATTAGACCATGGGATAATGGAATAATGTTGCAGGGTCCGAAGGATCAAGTTTTCTTTTTCATCACATCGACGGGCGCGTGCAAATACGCAGGTTTCCAACGGTAACTCTGGCTCCAGAACGCACAGTTAATCGGAGACACGGCTGTGGCGGCTATATTATCGTGTGGGCGATTTTTTATGGAGCACATTAGGACCCATAATTACCATAGAACAATCCCTGACGTGTGTACGCTACCTGAACATCGCTGCAGACCAGGTACACCCATTAATGTCAACAATGTTTCCGGTGGGTTATTGTATTTACCAACAGGATAATGCACCATGTCATACGGGTCGAATAGTCAGGGAGTCGTTGGAGGAGCATTCTAGTGTGTTTCAAGTCATGTACTGACCTCCAAATTCACTGACATGAATCTAAAAGAACATTTGTAGTTCCACCTGGAAATCCCAATTCATGCTGACCCGCTACCACATCGCAATATGCGATAATTTCAGGACTACCTGGTGAGCGCTTGGTACCAGATACCACAGATTAACTATAAGAACTTTGTCGAGTTGATACCAGGTTGGGTGTTGGCGGGTTTGAGGGCGAAAAGTGGTCCTACGTCGTATTAAACAGGTGGTCATAATGTAATGGCTCTTCGGTTTAATTTGTATCATCTTGATAAAATTGAGTGTATATTATCATTACCTGTTTTACCTAATATATTCGACACATTCTGAAGTAAAAATATGAATTATCGTAATTTCCGGCCTGTAATCCGCGGATCAAACAATTATGTTCGGACCCAGAAATCTTGTTTCATAAAACGTAACTTGTTAAATCGCGATAAACATTTAACTTCAATAATGAAATAAAATTTCTGGGTCGAAACATGATTGTTTGATCCGCGGATTATAAGCCAAAAATTACGGTATTAATGAATATTATAATTATTTATAATATTATAATAATTATTTATATAGGCTTTCCTCCAAAATTCCTTGGGTCCCTCCGGTGATCCCTAAGAAGTGATGGATTCACATTCTGAAAAACTGTCGTGCGTATGTACTGGTGTGCCGCATGTATTATCTGAGATTTATTATCCGGCAAAATTTCATGCAGCGTTCCCTGTGCCTATAGAAGTTTCCAGCATGGTTAAAGGCCTTTTTTAATCTTTATAAGAAGTTGTAGTGCAAAAAGGTTGTACACTTGTGACCACACTTAGTTACTGTCTTATCTCACTGCTACAAGAACGTTTACATATATTTTTTTACCATTAGATCAAGTCTTAATGTTTTGAACTCCTCACGCAAACAAAAATCGCGTTTGAGCCCTTTTGAAAAGAAATACCACACAATTATACCTTCTAAGATAAAAACCTGTCTAAAACGGAAATGCGACCCATTTACAGGATTTCCGTTTTAGAAGGTTTTACTATATAAGATATTGTTTGCATCCAACATGTTCAGGTTAAAAAGTCTGGGCACCCTCCCGTTCAAAAGGCTGGTTACGCCTATGAAATTGCAAGCGAGAAATTGTAAATAAAAAAAAAAAACAAAAAAAAAAAACAAAAAAAAAACGCTCCTATAGGTTTAACTTTAGCGTCCTAGTTCCTTCACATGACTAATGTAGTCTCACGCGAAAATGTTAAACCTATGGGAGCATTATTTTCAGAATTCTTGCTTGAATTTCAATATTTATTTATTTATTTTTTCATATGATACCTGAGGTCGATAACTAACGTTGTGCGTTTTTAATTTTTCGAATTCGGTTGCATTTTGTATATGAGGATACATTAAATTTCAGAAAGGGCTCTAAACAGTTTTCCTAAAATGAATGAGTCGAATATTAAAAAAAAGAAAAAAAAAGTACAAAAGCATAACATTAGATATTGATCCCAGGTACTCAATGAAAAAAAAAATATATATACTTAAAAGTAATAAAATGCAAGCGAGATATTTGTCAAGAACGCTCTAATAGGTTTAATATTACCTTGCGAAAGTCTTTCTGTGACTAATTTGGTCTCATAAATCATATAACTGTGACTTTAAACACCTCAATACTACAACTACCGTAAAATCTTTAAAAATGAAATCTGTATATACGGAATCCGGTCTGTAAAAAAAAAAAAAAAAAAAAAAAAAAAAAAAATGTATTTTCAAGAGAAAGAATATGATCAATTATACTTGCTAAGATGAAAACCTGTTTAAAGCCGAATATATTTCAGTTCCTTTCGGTTCGGTTTTCATGGTTTTATTGAATAAATATTTGACAAAGCCGATTACCTAGTTCAGCATTACGTATGTAATGATTACACACTTAAAATTTTCAAAATCCGAATGTTAGGGATTTATTAAAATTCTCGTGGTAATTTTTTTAAGGAGAGGGGGTGCCAAAATACATGTTTGCTACAGCTGCAAAAAAGGCTAGTTTCAGGAACAGATAATTTACTGCTACCAATATATAGAAGTTGACATACACGATTATATCCGCGGAAAACATTTGAATAATCGAGGCAGAACTACGTTTTTCATGGTTTTCATGATTTTTAATTGCAAAAAAAAAAAAAGTCCTATTTTTGAAATGGCGTACTGCGCTTGCTATTGAGTGTATAAAAAGTTGTAAATATGAAAGTTATAGAACATTTTATCCTCTTTAATATTGCAACTGAGAAATAATATGCCACGGTAACGGGTCCCGAAATATTGCAAAAAAATCAAAAAAGGTCCCAAAATTTTGCTGTTTTTTGGCCACAGAAAATTTAGCCTTAAGAAATTTTGTCAGAAAACTTGGGTTTTCTATGTTGGCATTATTATAAACAATTCAGTAAAAAAATTATTCTACCCAACCTTTTGCAATGTAACCCCGCTTTTTTGGGGGTATATTTCCCCTGGAATAGATCTACAGGAATGTTTTTTCTTTCCTCCTCCCTCGTCGACGTTGTTGCTGAGCTATTTATAGATTCGCGGTTTTGAGCCGTTTTTAATGGGTTGTTACACAATTTCTCATTCTGAAGTTCCATCGGATTATTATAAACTTAAGTAGTGAATCAAAGAGTACTATTTTTTTCCGAAATTCGTGCCGGATTATACAGCATGCCCGACCTTAGGATGCCGGATAAGAGGATGTTTACTGTACTACTGAGTACTTATAACTTACATTCTTTTAGAACGCATATTTTTCATTTCTGTTTTTATTGGAATTTTGGGTAATCTCAACTTTTTATAATCCAAATCGGCACCGACCCAATTAGTTATGATTAGCTGAGTTCTACTGTATACCAATGAGAAGATTTTTCTTATCTCAGAAGTAACATAATTTTCTGAAATAATTTACACCATCATTTAACTTCATAATTAAATGAAGTAGAGTAATTGTAAATTATGTCGCTAAGGCATTAATGTATATTAATTTAATATCCTACAGTAGTCTCTTGAGAAAACTTGCAAGCTAATGTTAAATCTATAAGAGCGTTTTGTTTTTATTCCTCGCTTTCATTTTAATAAATTTAAATTCTTTTTTACTTAACTTCTATCTTCAATAGAAGAAATAATCAAAATTTTTTCGACTTTCGGTTTTCGACGGATTTACACGTTTTAGGGGCCAGAGGTTTTGAAAAACATGTTTTTACAAAATGTCTGTGACGCTGTCTGTCTGTCTGCAAGTATGTGACACAAATTTTGTGGGAGCTTTATCTCAAAAACAAATGTACGGAATTTAATAAAAATTCATATTAAATTAGTCCCGGATATAAATTGGTGCTGATTAGTTTTTGGTGTAAATCGCTCAACATATAGTCGCTGCTATACTGCATTTCTACGATTTTCACAATAGCTCAATCTCCAAAACTAATGCACGGATTTTCATCAAACTTCAGGTTCAGTTAGTCCTTGACATCAATTGACGTTTTTTATATTTTGGTGTAAATAGCTCAACAAATGGCGCTGTCATGCTGCCTTTTTTTGCGATTTCCGCAATAGCTCTGTGTGAAGTCCTAATGCTTGGATTTTCAACAAACTTCAGATTAATGTATATCTTGATATGAATTAGTGCAGTTTCTGTTTTGTTGCAAGCTGCTCAATAGGTGGCGCTGCTATTCTGCATTTTTCAGAATTTCCACTATAGCTCTATCTGAATAACTAATGCACGAATTTCCATCAAACTTCAGATTCAGGTATACCTTGGTACCAATTAGAGTTGTTTATGTGTTTGAGTAAATCGCTCAACAGATGGCGCTGTTATGCTAATTTTTATGAATTTCCGCTATAGCTCTATCTCAAGAATTAATGCATAGAATTTCATCAAATTTCAAATTCAGATATATTTTGATATGAATTGGGTTCAAATTGATGTAATTTCTAGTACTATTTAAATGATTTAATTGACGTGATTTACACTGCTCAAAACAATTAAAGGATATTGCAGTTTTAGGTGGATTTTGTATCTGGTAAACTGTTTAGCTGATTGATACATGGTCGACAGACATAGTAGGTTATATGAGAATAAATTACACATGTTTGGCATAAAAAAATGCATTTTATTGCGCATTTGTGTACTAAAGGAAAAAAACACAATTTGTGCATATGAGAAAAAAAGAATAAGAAAAGGTGTTTTCTTCAAAGAAAATCATTTTCATTAGCGGGTATGGTTTCCACGGGCGGCCAGCAACGTTGAACACCTTTGAGGCATGGACTCAATAAGGCTATTAATGACGAGTTGGGGTATTCTGCCCCACTCTTCCAGAAGAGCTCTTTCCAGTTCTTGGAGAGTTTGTGGGGGTTGTTGGCGGCCAGAAACTCGTCTTCCTAGAGCGTCCCAAACGTGCTCGATTGGATTCATGTCTGGAGAACACGCTGGCCATTCCATTCGAACGATTCCTTCCTCGAAAAGGAAATCCTCCACCAGGTTTGCACGATGTGGCCTGCAGTTATCGTCCATTAAAATGAAGTTATCTCCGATTGCTGCAGCGTAAGGGACTACAACAGGTCTGAGGATCTCATCCCTATATCGGCGACCAGTCAGAGCTCCATCTCGAATGTTGTAGAGGTCAGTGCGCCCGTCAATGGAGATGCCACCATACACCAACACTCCTCCACCGCCAAATCTGACACTTTCGTGCACGAACGCAGGATTATTCCTGCTGCCACGGTCCCTCCAGATGAAAATACGCCTATTATCCGGATGCACAGAAAAACGGGACTCGTCATAAAACAGAATATTGCTCCATTCATTTCTCCTCCAGTTGACATGGTCGGTTGCCCACTCCCTGCGGTCGCGAAGATGCCTTGATGTTAATCTAACACATACCATCGGTCGGCGAGCATACAGACCTACAGCATGGAGCCGGTTTCGGACAGTCTGAGTTGAAATCGTGGTGCCTGTAGCCGAGCGAAGGTGTTGTTGGAGAAGAGTAGCGTTCATGGTTCGGTGTCTCCGAGCTGTTAACGCTAAATACCGATCTTCATTGGGCATTGTTGCCCGTCTACGACCTTGCCCTGGTCTTCGGCCTGCACATCCACTCTCCAAAAAACGGTTCCAGATCCTGACAATGACACTTTGTGACACTCCAATGGCTTGCGCTACTTCGGCTTGAGTTTGGCCCCCTTCTAACCTACCAACAATTCTCAAAGCTTCTGAATCTGTCAAATGACTTCGCTGAGACATCGTACTCATCGAAACAAAGCAATCACTGAATGCCGATCATCCTTGTCTTCATTCTCTTTTATCCAGTTGAAAGTCAAATTTCATTCGCTGCCGCTGAAGCGACGTTTTTGACGTCGAACTCAAAATTTGCATACTCCACAGTTTGAAAACCAGAAAACTTTGCATTTGTGATTCTCTTCTTCTATTTTCGGCAAAAAAAATTTCGTTTATATCTTTATTTTACATAAAACTTCGAATATCCTTTAATTGTTTTGAGCAGTGTATATAGAAGAAAGTTTTGTGATAGACACAACATACTAGTTTGTGCATGTTTTTGCCTATAGTAAGAAGGTCTCACTTCAATTTGGAAAAAAAAAATCAACGGAAGGGGAGCTGTAATAGCATTTTTTGTACCTTTTCATTATTGTACCATCGAAAAGTAAATGAAGTGATGCGTACAACTGAACGAAATTCCAAATGTATGTTTTTAGCAATGGTAAGCAGATCCTCTATGAATTTGAAAATATTACGCCGGAAAAGGGCATTGTAAAAGCGATTTTTTGTGTCAAATTCATTACTATCATTAATATATGTAATAATATGGAATGTGGAATGTAATAATAATTCATTACATTCCATCGAAAAGAGTATGAAGTTATGCGTAGGGAACTGAAACAGATTTTATATGTTTTTTCGCTATACCCAGCAGGTCTCACTTAAATTTGCGCATATTCCACCGGAAGCGTGCGCGGAGACAGCAATTTTTGGGCAATTTTCCCTATTTTATCATATAAAAGTATACAAAGTTATGCATAGAATAGAACCAAAGATCATATATATTAGTCACTATGGACGCCAAGTTCCAGTTGAAAAAGAGAATATTTCCCCATAAGTTAGCACTGATGTGATAGCGATTTTTGTGCGAATTTGTCGATTTTTTTCAGCTTGAGTAAAGATCTTTTTAAATATTTTCCGGCGAAATTTTAGTTGTAGATACAACCGTAGCAAGCCGACGTTTCTATAAAATTTTGGAGAAAATTGTTCTCAATAGCGAAGTTTGTTCCGATTTTTGGGACTGGCGTGGTAGCTGTTGAAAAAATAATCATATCAAAGCACCCCTATTGCCAAATCTCGTTTAATTTGCAAACTTGTAATCAGCAAAAATTTTCATGTTTACTGATTTATCAACCATGGGTTACACTTTCTTACGAAATCGCAATGCAGACACATGCGCTTACAGTTTAAATATTATTAACAAAGAACTTTTTAAAGCGTAATCAAATAATAAATAACAGATATGTTATCTACTAATTTTTTCGTATCTCAAATTCCTATTTGAAAAATTACATTTTTTGAAGCAATAACATGTATGAGATAGAAGAAAGTTTTGGGATTGGCACATCCGACTAATTTTTATTGAATAGCTCAAGTTGGTCTACAACGGGTTAGATTTTTATTTTCATTTTTTAATATTAGTTCAAGATTTTTTGTAACTTTTGTTTTCGAAACTGGTTCCGAAAGTAAAATTAGCATCATTAAAAGCAACAGCACATAAAAATGAAACGTAAAAAATGAACATATAAAAATTGAGATGAAAAAGGCTATTTTATTTATTTCTTTATATGTATATATATATATTCAAAATATGATATATTTGATAATGTCAAATACAAAAAAAAAAAAAAAAAAAAAAAAAAAAATTAAGCGCTATAATGATGATAAAATGATATAATGATAAAAATGTATAATGGTTTCTAAGACTTTTATAAAAGTTTGAAAATATTTTTTTAATAAAAATTAGTAAAAGTTTAAAAAGGTAGATTGAAAAAAAAAATTATAATCAAGTTACATAGTTTATTTTAATTGCTATGCATACATGATTATAATGTAAGATACATAACTTCATGCCTGTAGTACATTTCAAGCATTTCGGAATACATAGAACCCTTCATCTTAGCGATACACAGATGCATGGCATCGTAAAAAAATAATTTTATATCTAAAAATAGTATATGTATCATATTTGCATCGTTATGAATGAATATTTGCTACAAAACTGACATATAAAACATGCAGTTTCATTCAACAAATTATCCCCATAGTTTAGAAACTGAATAAATTACCATTATACTTTAGTATGGTTTATACTTTTAAAAAGTTAACCAACATTTGAAGTCATTATAAGGAGCGTGCACGCCTTGATATTTCTAATATTTATTTTATTTGGGTAATATTAAAATTTATCAGCATAATTTATCATCACATCTTTTAATTGCTGTCTCTGCACAGTTTTTCTTCGATTAAATAATACCAAAATTTTCTATTAAAATCGTTCTAAAACTGTATGCATCCGGACAATTAGAACACACTCCAATATGAAGATTTTAATGATCTCAAGAGAGCCATAACTTTCTGAAATAAGTTACATCATTATTTAACTTGGTAATTAAAATCAAGTACTAGTCTAAAATTCTTTTAAAACATGACACAAAAGGCATTAATGTATATTAACGTAATCGAATGATAAGTCAACACCAATATATAAAATTCTCGTTACACTGTTTAATGAAAATACACTAGAGTAACAAGAAGGTAATTCGTTTTCATTAAATAGAAAAGATTGTATCGGGAGACACATACATGTGCTTCTCTCTTCTAATAGCTTGTCAAATGAGTCGCAGAGTGTCATGCCATAAATATTATTAGTACGTTTTGTGTAAGAAAATTGAACATGTTCATTTGTTCTTACTTCATAAACAAGCTTTTCATATATCATGCTCTGAACTTAACATTTAAAAATAAATAATAAAATAGACAGTGTAGAATTGTGTATTTAAATTATTGAATCATTTCTTAAGAGTATGAGCTTAAAATATGAGATACAAAAATAAAAGTTGGAAAAGTAATTAAAAAATTATTTATTAACTTTAGAAGCGTCAAGAGCACATCTCTTTAAAGAAGATTTGATTGTATATATCACACAGTGCTGAACAGTTGAGAAGCATTGCGCGGTTACCCAGTTGTGATCAGCTCAATACCCAGTCTATTGTCGAAATGTTTTGTAAATTTGTGAGCCACTCGGAAAAGAAAATGTATAGTTTTTAAACTACATAAAATTTACATGATTAAATTTAAGATAAAATCAAAAATTTAAAAATTTAAAAAGATTTGAAAAATTAAGAATTAAATAGCATGTATTTAAACAAAACATAAAATATAAGTTAAATAAATAAATTAAAAAGCTTTAAATAAAAATTCTCTTGTAAATGTTTTTGTAATACTTCTGTGACATTTCAGGAGCTTCTAGTGTTAAAGGTGTGATAATGTCATGCAATATGGTGTTTTATAAGATTACGGAGGTTAAATGACAAAACGTGTAAGAACTGTTAATTGTATAGAAGAGTTCTTTTCAAATTTTCTTTTGCATTGCAGTATTTTTGCATAATTTGTTTTGGATGGGATAGCAGTTGAGGTGGTGATGCCATGAATATTATAAGGACTTTGTGTGTAACAAATCAGCACATGCTAATTTGTTCTTACTTCATGCAGAAACTTTTCATATATCATGCTCAGAATATCATATTTTAAAATACATAATAAAATTGATAGTATTCGATTTTGTAGTGAATTATTTAATCAAAAATAATTATTGTTTTTATTAACAGCGTTTGCTAAAAATATACTGTTTTGCTCTGGAAATAAATTTGCTATTAAACATGCTATACATAATATAATAAGTAGTGACTGTAACTTTAAATGTATTCATATTTAACATTTTTAAATATTTCAATTATTAAAACCAAATATTATAAAATGCATTTTCCAACATACTAATTACAGAAATTCTCTTACACAGATACGTTAACGGCGCTTTATTTTCTAGCCTACAACTAAATATTCCAGACACTACGCGCTACGGGGCTGCATAAAACGGTTCAAATCTGAAATGTATTGTTTCACCTGACTATACATTTTTTACCTTAATTTTCCTTATTAATCTATGTAATAATAGCCTAAGTCATGTGACTGTCATCAACAGTTCCGGGTTGACCGCTTCGCTTTTTGCATGTCAGACGGCCAATTTGGTAGTTTATTGTTAGCCGGGCGCAGGTGATAAATCGACAAATATGATTTCATCGCTATCATGTCATCCGTATTATAATAGTTCATTTCATGCGACTGTCATAAACAATTTTTCGCGTGGTAAATTAAAACAAAGCTTTGATGTTTAAAATAAATGTCATGGTTTACGGGATTATTTTTTACATTTCTTTTTTCTTTGTTTAAAAAAATAATTGAGAGTCGTAAATTTTAAATATTTCAGTTTTTAAATTAAAGTTATTTATTTTAAATAAAATGAGTGAAAGTATTATATTTTAAATGAAATTAAAAAAAAATACGGCGTGAACAATGTTTGGCTATTTATCACCTGCGCCTGCCTAACATAAAAATTCCGAGTTCATGATTTCTGTACCAGAAACTACTGATTTGGCGTAGGATTGAGCAAGTAAAATAAATTTTGGATAAAAGTAACATGATACAATGATTAGCTTGAATTTAAGGGAGACCAAACTGGTCGCCACGGGCAGCTAGTCTTAAAATATTTAACAACATTAATTTTGAAAAACATTTGTAGAATTTTCCTTTTCCTTTCTAAATATATATATATATCAGTAATACAATGAAACTTCCATTTAACGAAGTCTCATCGTTACACCTAAACACTTCGTTATGAAGAAAATTCGTTAAATAGAAATAAACTTAAATTCGTGAAATTTGTATAACATAATAGTAGTAAAAATAGACATAGCACTGAAATATTGGGAAAATTCGGATAGTAACTCTTTTTTTATGCAATGCATCCATATGAGAAATATTTAATTAGAATAATGTCTACAAAAACACATAATAAAGAGAGGTAAACAAAAACTGAAACGTACCGTACATTCTCTCATTTTTTCTCAGTATTGCAGATCCTTAACTTTCAAACAGTCTGCAATATAACTTTCTACAGTTTTCTTATAAAAAGATTTTTCACTGTTCCTTAAAATTCTCGCGTATTCGAACAATTCATCTGTAACATTTTCGTGAAACTGGAATCAGTTCTTATTGTATAAAGACCTCCCCCCTCCCCTCCCCAACTGTCAGTGCCAGAGCGTCTGTGTGAAAGAGCGTCGATAGCAAGTGTTTGTCTTCGTGAGAAAAAAATGTTTTTTAGCATCAAGAATAATTGAAATAAATAAATAAATAATTTCATGTTCATGCAATCCGCGGAAATCCATCGCAACATCTCCGTTTGAATGCTGTACACGCACGAAAGTGCAATAAACTTCGTTATAGTGAATATATTTTTCGTAATATGGAGATTAATTTACCTGTTAATGGCATCCAAAGTCAAGGATCAGCTGAAATTTTCGTTAAGTAGAAAACTTCGTTAAAAATAGACTTTATTAATAGGAAGTTCCACTGTATTTGGAAACATTAGTGAGGAATGGAATTTTTTGTCGCGAGGAGATATGTCCAAAAAACTTTTACCTGTTCTTCATTTTTCAAATTATAATGTGTGTATTAAAAATAAATAAATCGTGTTGTTTTACATAACAATTGAAGAAAAGGCTATGAAAAAAAAAAAATATATTTGTTAACACGCATTTCGAAAACATCGTTTCTGTAGAATCTTTTCTTTTCGAAAATCCATTTATTCTTAAACAAAACAAAAACACATATATCTTTAGAGTTTCTGTGAAAAAAAAAATCGCGCATCTGTAACATAAATAAAATATATGTAAACATAAACAAAGAAAATTTTCTTTCTTGCTTAGTAGAAAAGTTTAAAAAAAATTATTCTAAAGCCAGTTTTTATATTTTATTTTTCCCATAGTACGTGTTTGAACATATATTACCCCGAGTCAAAATATATTTTCTAAATATTTTTACTGTTCAGTATCACAGAAAATTTCGACGATGTGTTAAGAATTGAATGTTTAACAAATAACAAATGTATAAAAAAAAAATTTTAAGTACCTTTTTGAACAAACATCATTTTGAAAGCTTACAGTAACAGATGTTAATAGAGGCACAGATGAATAGTGCATAAATAATCGCAAAATATTTTCTCCCTTTGGATATGACAATTTTTTTAATACTTTACAAAGATATGTAACAAAGATTTGTCAATATTTTTGTGGTATATTACCTTAAGATATGTCAGATTTTCTTCATTTTTGTATTTATATATAATAAATTGCTCTTGACATATAACAGAAAATGAGAATGATACGGAAAAATTGTTAACGCATAATTCGAAAGAATTGTTTTTATGAATGATTTCAATATTGAAATAAAATATAATGAAAAAGAAACGGAAAATTGAAATTGTTCTCCTAATAGTGTAAAAATAAAATGCATTTATCACTCAACCAAAACAATCAGATACATAAACAAGTGAGAATTTTCCTTTTCGATGATATAGAAAAGAAGGACAACAAAATGGTTATTAAACGTTTATTACAACAATTTATTTTTCTGGTACTACAAATATTCGAATATATAAAAATGAGTTTAAATATTTTTACTGTTCTTCATAAGTTTGGAGTGTTAAGAAATTTAATGTTTTGCAAACGACATAAATTATGAATACTTTCAAACAGAAAAAGTTTTAGAATACACATCACTTACTTTCACCAAACTCATCCCATGTGTACTTTAACATATCTTAAAAGATGGCTAAAATTAAAATAATTACTCATAAATTATTTTCAATTTTGGAAATCGTATATTTATTCTTTTCAAAAAAGTGTAAATATCACTTTTTTAATTTTTTTTTCTGTAATGATATACACTATATCATCGCCTCAGAACAACAGTAGAACATCTGGTAATAATCGAAAATGAGATGCCTGACTTACTGCTATAAATAATTGTGTCTGCATCTAGTGGAATAACTTCTGAAATGCAAAGTTATGTTTAATACAATGTCTGAGATGTGTTTTATAAAAATTCCCTACTGTTCCACTAGATGAAGACACAGTTTTTCATAGAAGTAAGTCAGGCATCTCATTTTCGATTATACCAGATGTTCTACTGTTCTTCTGAGGCGACAATATAGCCATTTATCAGCGGGCATTTTCAATTTTAGACATTTTGTCGAATATTTAAAAGTACACTTGTCGTATTCTTCTGGTACTTCAGGATTATAAAATATACGTTTGACCTTAAATTTGTCAAATTTGATTTGGTAAGGAGGACAATTAGGGGGTCAACATAAAATCAAAGAGAAATAATAATATTTGGGATCATACTTTAAATTAAATTGCACAGAATGACGTATCGCTGCTGAATACAAATATGTGGATTCTGTACACATATTTACTGATTAGTTTAAGAATCGGACCTATATTCATGGAGATATAGCAATTTTTTTTTTTTTAACTGCAAAACATTCGTGTATGTTTTTAGTTTGTATCATACAGGGTTTTCGACCAAATTTAACGCCAGGGTCAAAAGAAATAGTAAAATGTAGTAGAAACAATACAGTGCAACTGGAATATACATATATTAAATATTTTATAAAATATGAGAAGTTGAATGAAATAATTTTTATCTGCGCAACCGCGGATTTTTTTACGTAATTTAATAGTCTATAGAGCAACTCATTAAAAAATCCAGTAAAATATCGTGAAAATTCAGTAAGATATCTGCGACAGAGTGAGCCGGTTTTTAGTTGCTCTTTAAAACAATCTGAATGATGAGGAAATTTCCACAAATGGTCAATTTTTATTAACTGACCTTCAGAAAAATTTTAGCGGATATTAACGAGTAGATTTGGTACAAATACTTCGATTTTTATACTTCTTTTTAACATGGAATAGGCTTGTTCTGGTGGTTGTGCAAGAAAAACTAAAGCATCAATAACAAATGAAAATAAAGAATAATAATTAAAATTGAAAATTTATCGAAAATCGCTTATCATTCACCTGCTTTTAGAGAGTAACTACAAATGAGTTCACTCTATCGCCGATATCATTCCGAATTTTAACGACATTTGATTGGGTTTTTTTATAAGTTGCTCAACAGAGTTTACTATTAAATTATGTTTAAAAAAACATTGTTATCCTTCGCGCATGCGCAGATAAAAATTATTTCATACAACGGCTCATATTTCATAAAATATTTAGTATATTTATATGCAATATATTGTTCTTACTGCATTTTTCAAATTTTTTGAAAACTGCCGTTAAATGTATGGTTGAAACCCCTGCATAAGATAAGCTAACAAGTAAAAATTAAATTTAAAAAATCAAAAAACTCGACTGCGTAAAAAGCGAACTAATTAATTATTTCGCATCAATGTGAAACTATTTTTTATATTACTTACCATTATTTTTATTTACTTGTATTGGTGACTTTTGAGTTGTGTTTAATTGTTAGTTCCTATCTATAAACAATGTTTTGATGAGGCCTATAGATGTCTATGATGGTTAGAGTTGCAGTAAAGCTAGAGATCCTACCTACACAACTTTAAGGTTGTATAATATTTAAACAGAGCTTCTGACTGTAAAATAGTCAATGAAACATCACTTTCATTTTGAAAGACCTGTCCAATGATATGCCACTCAATATGGTGCGTAATTTTTTTTTCGCCTCCACCGTCATTTTCTATTGTACGGCCGTCATTTTGAATTTATAATCTAGGCTAGGTTTTTTTTTTTTGCCTCTCCTATAAACATCGGACGGTTAAGACGAATCGATAAAGACCTCATTCAATAAAATCCACCCAGTCGTTGGGATGTTTCGAGGTTATAAAGAAATACACATTCCCAGATACTCGTGAAACACATAAACCTTCTTGACAGTCGGTTAAAAACATGCAAGAATTTTTTGAACTTTCTAAAACAATCGCTATATCTCCATGAATATACGTGATATTCGTACACATATCAGCAAACATGTTGTACAATATCTGCATATTTGTATTCTTCAGCTATAGATCATTTCGTGTATTTTAATTTACAAGGTGAACCCAAATATTATTATTTTTCTTTGATTTCTTGTTGCCTCCTGATTGCCCTCCTTATCAAATCGATGTTGATAAATATGCGGTCAAACATATTCTTTATAATCCCGAAGTTCCAGAAGAATCCGACAAATATATTTTAAATATTTGACAAAATGTCTAAAATTAAAAGTGTCCAGCGGTTAATTTCTATATAGTGTACAGACGTAAATTTTCTTCCCAAGAAAATTTTGGATTATATACAGTACTTTACCATGTTATATGTTAGAATACTACACGATTTTAAAAGTAATTATGTGTACATTTACTTAGAGAATGGGAATTCTGTAATGCACATTTCTTAAATTATGCTCATTCGAAGAATATAGCTATGAAAATATGTTTTCATAATTCCATAGATTACGAAATCTAATATTAGTTTGTAATCTAAGTAAATCTAAGTAATCTAGTAAATCTAATAATCAGTTTGAAACGAAGTTATAATGTATTAAAAAAACAGCCCTCACACAGTAAATAAATAAAAATTTCCTTAGTATCCGTTATCAAATCTATTCTTATTTCCATAATAATAATTTCAAGTTCATTTATTGTGTCATAACGGGTAAAACTTATATTTAAAAAAAATATTTTGCAGCGTCATGTAAAATGCAGTTCTTCTTTTTGTTCTTTTTTTAAACGTTGTTTTTTATAAGTAAACTGCTTGTATTCTCTTTGCATCTTGGGATTCATATGAACATCATTATACTATATTTCAAATCATATACAGTAGAACCTCTTTTATCCGAAACCCTTTTAACCGAAACTGTCGGTTAAACGAAATCCATTTTTTAAACTTTTTTTTTACTATCACATTCCTTGTGTGAAAAATCCATTTAGAAAGCCTTTTATTATTATTATTATTATTATTATTATTATTATTATTTTACTATCATATTCCTTGTGTGCAAGCCGTCCTTTCTGAACTACGAGTACATATAAATATTTTCGCTACCCTTTCATAGAGTTCCTTTGAATTCCCGTAAGCTGTGAAGTGAGACGAATAAAACGAACAAATTAGCAATTCTGAAACTTTTGAATGTTTTACAAAAGGTTTGGTATGGCTGGAGCAGCTGATACACTGTGATACTGATAAAATAATAACATTAAACTCCGTGATAGAGCTTCAAAGCAAAGGCAATCGAATCGGCGACAAACAAGACATTTTTTAAACCCTTGTGATATATGTAAAAGGTACTTAATTTCAAAATTAAATACCGGTAATTTATTCTTGCTTCTATTTTGCTATTCCTTTATTTTTTTTAAGCGGTTCTTACCATAATAAGAAATACATGCAATATTTCTCCTTAATCTTAAAATGGATGCTGTCTCGATTATCGAAAATTTCGATTTTCCGAAAGAGGGTCGGTCCCAATTACTTCGTATAATCGAGGTTAAACTGTACTAACATCCTACAACCACGTTAAAAAGCCACAACAAATGAAACTACATAAATGGCGAACATACCAGCTTGACTGTCACGTTCTTTTGAATCGCGTATTATGAAATTTCTTGAAGACAATGAGTTAATATTTACAACCCTGTGTCTTTTTGAGTCAAATGAGTTGTACTACTGTTCTTACATCCCCTTTCGATTGGAGCACATGCTTTGTGCTTAGTGTAAATTTTCTTGATTATGTTGCTTTCGTTTATTCAGTTATTTAGTAAAATACTTATAATTGATCCCATATGCACTTCACTTAATATTTTCTCATTCTAATATTCATGTTAATGTATGTAGTGATATATGCGAAGTTGCACATCTCATTACCTTTTTATCGTAATAAACATTATGTATTGCAACTGCTTATGCATGCATAGCACATAATACAATTCTTAATTCTTGTCAATGTATGAGTTGGAGACGCATTTTAAATGTGTTAGAGGTTACCTTAGCAAATTGAATTTCAAAATTCAGTGAATTCCAATTTCAGTGAATAATCATATAAATCAATTATTTCTTACTTGTGTATATAGCATTTGTTTTGTTTTTTTCAAGTGAATGGATTTTTTGTCGAATCGTCTAGCAAAAGATCCTGCGTATTTATCGTTACATTCAGATTTCTTAAAAGAATAACAACAGTTACGCCACATCGTTGAAGTTAACGAAGGCGAGGAAGAAAATGGATCCTATTACATTCATCATCTTGTAGGGTATAAAGGAATAGAAAAAAGTACATCAACGCCTTTGAGAGTAGCATTTAACGCGTATTCTTCTAAAGATTATTAACAGTGCAATACTTTTCTCACATATATTGGGCACCGCATGCACAGTGAACTTTGAAGAAGCATATATCGATTAAAATTTCAAAATACTTATGTGACAATACCCATACCCTTAAATAAAAAAAAATAATAATAATTCAATCAAATAACCAATTTTATCTACGTGCATAATTTAAATACATTTAAGAAATATCCCAATAATGTCTACAAACCAAGTCGCAGAGTACCTCCTCCTAACAAAGATATTGTTTATTTCTTTAGCATTGAAATGCGGCTAGAGAGGTGTCACGATAACGTACAGTAACTCGCTTCCGCAACTAAGAATTTGATTGTGTCTTTTAAATTGTTGATTTCAAGTGCGAAAAGCAAACAATTTATTCCGAAGTGAAGTATGGCAAAATATATAATGCCATTAGTCTGTTGAACTGTCAGAAAATTTTAAAATTCGAAGGAACACAACCATTTTTTTTAATTTAATCCAAGCTAATAATATATATATACATATCAAAAACTAAGACAACCCAAAATTCCTTAAATTTAAATTTGAAACCAAACGTATAACTAAAATAAAAGCATACCATAAACAAATGAACAAACAGAAAACATAAACAAAAGTGAAATTCATACAACCAACTAAACCAAAAAAAACGAGACAGGCGGCTTGGCTTGCGACAAGCTCTGCGGGGCCAATCTAGATTTATGTGCACTACGTCCCCCTCACCTGTCAGAACCAGAAAAACTAACACACAAAAAGTAAAACAGAAAACAAAAAACTAACACAGAAAAGGGATGAAATGTAATGTATTCCAAACAATTAATTTCCACCGTGTCCAATCGACACACCTCTAGAATCGAAAATTGAATATAACTCATATCGATAACTGTTACTTTTGCTAAGATCATAAACTAAACCATTAATAAATATCGGAGGATAACCCTGCGAACAAGCGATACTATAATATTCGAACATTTCACTAACCAATCCATCCGAACTTTAAGTCAATCTCTCTATGCGATTTAAACCATTTACAAAGATATTCCTAAAAATAAATATGTGCACATTCCTTTGAAAAATTAAAACTTTCAAAGTACCAAAGCTGAAACTATTTCTTTTATCATATACACCTGTAACTACACACACTCTATTAATTTCCAAAAAAGTATCTAAAAATAATTCACTTTCTGATGACTGTTAGAAGTATATTTTAAAATCAATGAATTAGGATAAAAATCAAAAACACATTCGTTTTGAATATTATTTGATTTAACATATAAAATATCATCTATACAGGATATCCCAGAAGTAATGGGACAAACTTTAAGGGGAGGTAGGGGACATCACAAGATTTCAGATTTGCATAGCAACCCAGGGTCGGAAACGCTTTCCTGTCGCGGTAGTGATGACACAAAACACAAGAAAGAAAGGACACGAACGGGGAGAGGAAACATGTTTATTATTCTTAGTACTGCAAAAATGCCGGGACAATGCTGGAAAGTGTTGAAAAACTTGCTGCACGCATCGTGGCAGCTGCTGGGGAAGTCCGGGGCACTCCCAGTATTTTCGAGAACATCAGATCTTCCATACGCCGGAGATGCGCTTCTATGCATCACGCCCAGGGGTCGTAATTTCGAACACCTATTTTGATGACGATCGTTGTCCCTTTAATGTTCTTTTTTTTAGTTTTTTGATGCACTAAGGATAATAAACATGGTTTCTCCTCTTATTCGTATCCTGTCTTTCTTGTGTTTGTGTCGTCACTACCGCGGCAGGAAAGTGTTTTCGACCTTGGGTTGCTATGCAAATCTGAATACCTGTGATGTCCCCTACCTCCCCTTAAAGTTTGTCTCATTACTTCTGGAACACCCTATATAGCTGTAGAAATATAAATCTGTATTTAACTGTAATCCATCTTCATTCATAAACAGATAAATATCCGCCAATATAGAACTGAAACTACCTTCCATAGGTATTTCTCTAATCTGTTTATAAACTTTTTTTCCCTCAAAAAGGTATTTTTCAAAAACGCGCAAAGTTAAACAGATTGGTAAAATGATCGATGTCTGTATTATGTACATTATATTTCTCATAAACACCATTAGTTTGTTCCTTAAATCTATTAAATCAATACTATTATATAGATCCTCGAAGTCATAAGTGTATAAACCTGTAATATTTTCCAGTTTTTTCAAGTGTTTTAAAAGTTCATAACTTTTTTTTATTATAAATGACTCTTTTACATGCAAAACACTATTGAATAATCTCTTTAAGTATTCCAATATATTTTTATTAACGCCGTCCAAATAAGTATTAAAACCACAGGTAACTGCACTAAATTTGTACGAGATTTATGAAATTTTAGGTATCTATATTAAATAAGCAAAATTTGTACTAGTATGTTTTAACTTCACCTTTTTATACAAAGCCTTCAGTCTGTTAGTAGTGGCCTGTTTACTAGAATTTACAAGTTCATAATTACGATTGTTATAAGCCTCTTTTAACATATTCCCATACAATTTCTTACTAATTATAGAGTAATTAGAATCAGCTTTGTGAACGTATTTAACTATTAAATTATCCCTTAAGTTCGTTATAGAAATCAATCAATTCTTTATACCATTCCACATTGAATACCTCGTAATTTTTATTGTATGCTCAAATTAGATCTTTCAGAACGTGATATTGCCATTCTTCAAATACTTTGATTGGTAATCCAAATCGATATAGTCGATCCATATATATATATATATATATATATATATATTTATTTATTTATATTAATTTTAAGACAACATAAGTCCTTATTTCACTGAAATGGGCTCCATGAGCAGAGAGTAACTTTTTTTCTAAATTAGAAAATAATCGTTTATCATTCTAGATAGTTAATCTTTCATCTACATCACATAGAAAGCAGCATTTTATGGCATTTAAATCGATGTTCAGAGAACGTATTAGAAGTAAATAGCTCGTCATAAATAGCAAATTTGACGACGCCGTTACAAGTTACAGTTCCATGTGCTGTTTTTCTTTCGCAAAAAGACATTTTCGTTGTATACAACTAGTATTGAGAAGAACCATACGGATTAAAGTACCTTATGTGCATTCATAATTAATTTTGGAGGACATTATTACAACCTATAAGCACTCACCTTGCAGGAGTACTGCAAAAATATATTTTTCTGTGATAAGTGTTTTGAAATTTTTGAGCAAAAGTATTCAGTTTTTTAAATATTTTATTCATGTATTTTTGTTGAATGTTTTTATCAGAATTTCCATTGAAAGTTTCTTTATTCTTTTTGTCAAATCCATAGAAAAAATTAATAGTTTTTTTTTTTTTTTTGAAATTAATTTGCAATTTTTCGCGCGCTTCACATTATAAAATAATAAAAAATAGCAAGTTTATTTTTTTTTCATACATATTTGTAATTTTTTCCTTATTATATTTTAATGCAAATTTATTAATATCCTCTTGATTCAAATCGATAATTTACGACCGTACTCATTTAAATAAAATGAGTTAACTTGATTGTTCAACCAACATTTTTAATGATATGTTTTCAGGCGAACTCGTCTAAAATGTTTTCAATAATTTGTAAAACATCAAATTACATAGGCACCATATTTTATATTTCTGAATCAAAATGTTTTTACTTTCTCGTTTAGTTGTTGTCTTCATTAAAGTTGTATTAACACAAAGAACGTCGTTAGTGTAGTAATTAATGACAATCATTTTGCTTTCCTCGAAAAGTGATTCTATAATAAAAAATAATTGCTTGTTAGGTCACTCGTTAATGGTAAAGTAATCCTAATCCAAAAACATTTGCAAATTATGCTTATTGCTCATGTGTAATCTTATTTTTCAAAATTAAGAATTAATGCAATTTTTATCATTAATGTAATAATTTTGAATATTAAAAAAACCTTAATATTTTTATTTAATTTTTAATAATTTGGATAACAAATGAACAAAAGCTCTGATTTATATATATAAATTAATACAAATAGTTTTTTTTTAGAAAAAATATTATACTTTATAATAATAGCGAAGACATCGACGATAATCTCCTTTTACTGTAGTTCGGCCTATATGGTGCAAATGTTTAACGCACCAAATGTGTGTGATCGTCCTTATAGTGAAATTGGAAATTTTTACATAATATTTGCTTTTTTGGTGAATTTCTCATTAGCATACCAAAAGAGAAGTCATTGGCTCTAGTAGTTTAGGAATTATGAGGGTTTTTAACTTTGTAATTGTTAGTATCAAATTCATTTTCATAGTACGCCAAACTGCAATGCTTGTCGTTTTAGACATAACTCAAAAACGAAACTCGTAGACGGAATGATCGTCAATGTTGTATTCACATATTTGAAGTTTATAGAAATCGATTTCTATTAAACATTTTAAGGTTAAAATTAATTATTGTTCAAAATTGTTTCATATTTTATATATATTTATAAATAATGTTTAAAAAAATTCTGTTTTTTATTTTTTTACCACAATTTGGTGGTTAAAATATATGAGATTTTGTTTTTTTTGTTTGTGGCCAACTGTACACCAATAATATTACCAGTTGAATCTGCGTTGACTGATGCCAAATTCTAAGGATTCGAAATTTTAAAAAGATTAAGCAAAAATTAAGCAAAAATCGTTTTAACAATAGATCTATTTTTTAAGATTATCTATTCCAAATAACACATTTTCTATAATTTAGTCGCTAATAACAAAATTCTTAGTATGCATTTTTTTCCAACTCAATTTGTTAAGAATACGAGATACTACATACGTGTTTAATTTAAAAATTCACTTCACTGTAGTTGCATAATTATTATTTATATAAAATAAACAATTTGTAATATTCTATACCTCTCAGTATGCCAAAAATTATTTTTGAAATTAGCCCGTCGTAGTGCAACCATATCATTTACATTTTGCACTAATGTGAAATTTTATCACATGTTAGATCACAACACTGATAAAAGTTCTGACTAGAACACCCTCAAAAGCGAAAGCAGTGACGTTCCTAGATATTTACACTCTTGGCAGCATTTTATAAATAGGTTTAAATGGTTAAATTTCTATCTTTTTAGGTGCGTTCGTAATTATATAAATAAGTAGTACCAATAGTCGCCATTCAGTCCGTCTGTCTATCTGTCCATCTGTCTGTATATCCGTCTGTCTGTCTGTCCGTCCGTCCAACAGAGCAAAAACTATCCAACCGAATGGTCTGAAATTTTAAATATATAATTGTTGCAAAATTTTGTCGAGTCATATCAAATTTTAGGAAAATCGGATGTATACACTGTAAAAAAAAATCTGTAGTTCTACAGATGTAAAAATACATGCTTACTAAACTTTCACCTGTAACTGTACGAAAAAAGCTGCTAATCTACAAAACTAGTTTTTGTAAAGCTACAAAAATCTGTAACTTTACAAATGAATCTGCTAAAATTTCAGTAATCTTACTAAACTTTTATTTGTAACCCTGGCTGCAGTTACATGAAAAGTTCTCGGAATCCCAGTTTCCAAAAAAATTCTTAGTAACCTTACAGATTTTTTGATTTTCGGCGCACAAGTGTGTCTGTTACATGAAATTTTGTTGTTGACGTTACATGAAAAGTTCTTGGAATCCCAGTTTCCTAGAAAAACTTTAGTAACTTCACAGATTTTTTTTTACAGTGTAGTTTAATTACAGGGACAATCAAATGTTTCCGTTACATTACGGCCAATGAGAAAAAATTATTTCAAATGCATTTTAATGATGTTACAGCTTTTCTAACAGAATAAAATTGATATGCACTTATGAAGTGCTCTAAAATATACATTCAGTACAATATGAGGTGCAAGAGATCTTTATAAAACAAGTTGTAGTATGATCGCACCTCATTTTCCACGTTTGGCGTGCAATTTCCAACTTTATCTTTAGTATTCGCTAAAATGCCTTAAAGCTGTTATCCATCAATCGAAAGCTGAATCATTAACATATAAGAGACACAGGATGTCCCAAAATTTCTTGACACTTTTTTTAATTTAATAAAATCCCAAGTAATTGTCGTACAAGAGTGCGATTTGGACTAAAATGATTCTAACGATGAAAAGTTTTTTTCAAGCGAATAAAGAATTAGTTCATATCATATCCCATAGATGGCGTCGTACCTTAAATTATTCAAAAAGAATCATGAAAAACTCAAGACAATCAGTTACAGATCATTTTATTTTGTCAAAATCAGTTAAAGAGTAATAATTTGTGCAATCCATTAGCATAGTTCAATGAGTACACTTTTTGTAGCTCGAGTCAAGTGTTCACTAGCATTGCTTGTGGAATTGAATGGATCACATGCTTGATTCTAGTCTTCAGAACTTCAATTTCAGACACAGCAGAAGCATACACTTTGTTTTCGTTTCTTTTCCCGTTGGGGGTCGTCATTTATGTGTTACAGCGTCAAATTTAATCTGAAAATTAGAAAAAAACGCATGTTTGAAAATTTTAAATCCAAACATACGGGAAAGTGGCGCCATCTAAGATAGAAAATGGAACTAATTATTTCAATTTTCTTGAGAAAACACTTTCCATCCTGAGAATGCCCAAACCGCAATTCTGTACAACGATTACTTGATTTTATATTGAATTTTAAAATGTGTGAAGGAATTTTGGGACACACTGTAGTACACGTATATTCACTGATAAATTTACACCAGTTAAATTGACTTCATTTATTCACGATGGACTTTTGCTTGTCCAGAATGTTATTAAGATAATCCATTAAGAATCAGATCATTGTTAGAAAACAAATAAATGTCTTATTTCATCTGAACAACAACAACAAAAAAAATCATGCGTCAATTATAGATTATGAAACACTTTCCAACACTTTCAGAATAATGTAAAAAAAAAATTGCACCATTTAAAAAATTAAAATATTACGTCTAATTCTACCATATGTAAACGCATAACTCATTTCAAAATCCAATTTCAGCTGTTCCCTTCTACAATCAGCAAATGATCCGATTTTTTCACCAGCTCCGTATATGATATATAAATTTGTATCTATTAACTACATGCATGCCAAAATTTAGTTCACATTAGAAATACATATATTTCAGTTGAAAATTCCCATTCAGCAATTTCCTCTAATGAGGAGAATGTTACATGAATACTTCTATGCAGCCCCATAAATGAAGTATAGAATTTATATATAACCAGTAGCGGGCAAAAACGTAATTAAATTTAAAAGCGCATACTGAATTTTATACCGTACACTCCAGAATTTATTACTTAAAGACATTACTGTAACCCATTTATTTTGTGTATCATGTAAATGAATAAAGAATGCTATGAATGCCCTGTTCTAACGTGATCGTAATCAGATTCCGTAATTTATATCAGTTTCAATACATTTGAAATACCGTAATGCCGTTAAAATTCTCTGCATTCTCTGATTTTTCCCCAAATACCATAATGTAATGGACAAATTTTGAGTGGCCCTGTAAATGAACTATTAATCGTACATACTTCATATACAATACCAAACATGCTTTGGTGACCCGAAATAACCTTTATCAATTGCATGAAAATCCGAGTATATTTGCCGCAGTTAGAGCGTGGAAAGACGGACAGACGACAGACATACCGAATGCTTAAACACTTTTCAACTTTGTTGGAAAGTGTTAAAAAAATAAAATATTTTATTGTCAAAAAAATAAGATAATTTTTCTGAAGAAAATTTATTGCTTTCCACAAATGCTATTGCATAACATACTTTTACTGTTCTTGACTGTGGCATTGCGCCACTGCATTGTAGTTAACCAGTTTTCTGAAAAAAAAGTGTGACTAATATCAAAAATCTAAAAAAAGGAGCATAATTTTTACAGTAAAGTCTTATTTCTATAGTCTTTGATATACTATCATTAATGAATTTGAGAAAAAAGTAATAGGATGTAAACAGTATTGAGAAATATTTACGAATTATCCGTCTCCAGTAAATCAACATAAGGGCATAATCGAAATATAAAATTATATTTATAATTTCGGCATCCACTACCAAATGCCTTGAACGGAATTGCCTATAGATTTGCAGAACTACGTATAACTAATTATAGTAAACCTGTAAAACGGTAATTATAAAAATTAATTAAATTAATTTCATCACGTACATTTTCTAAATAATTTCGTGTCGAAGAAAAGAAATCATATGCAATCGATCATTTTTTGCCCAATACCTTATTAAATATATTGTCATAGATTGAAAAAGTGATATATATATGAACCTTTCAGTGCACAAATCGATTAATTCCAACAAATGACAATGTTCAGTATAAATAGTTAAAGTTATTGTGACTATAAAAATAATGTATCTATATAATATTTTTACTCGGGATATTTTGATTGAACTCATTAATTTTCTTTTAATCAGGGGTTACTTTTAATCACTGTATATATATATATATATATATATATATATATATATATATATATATATATATATATATATAGAAAATTTTCAATGTTCCTTTGATTAAAAAAACTGCACTTAAAATGGAGTTAATCGGATTGTCTTTTGAACGCCTCATATAATAAATACAATTTATTTATAGTTTTAAAATATATAATGTTGTTATATAAAATGTCCTGCAGATGTTTTAAAAGCACGCTAAAAATGCAATCTTTTCAAATTAAAACTACAATCTTAATAATACATATAGACATCCACTGCCACATTAACAGTTCACTACGCCAATTTTTCTTTTCAAAATGTTTTTCTATGCACATAATTATCGTTAAATATCAGAAATTTAAAAAAGAAATTTTTCATCTTATTTAATAGCAGACTTTTGTAATTAGACAACAGAAATATTTTCATTTAAATATAGTGAAGTCTTGGAAATAAATTTATTTATTGAAAGTTAAATTTTAATTGAATATATGTATTTCTGCGTAGTACAGGGTTAAAATTATTTTGCCTAACGCATTTTGTCAGTCTATTACGTTTGTCATTTAATACCAAAATAAATTTGACTATATATGTGCATGTGCATAGTGTATGAGCTGAATCTTTATATAGGATAGGATTATAATATGGTAGCAAAAGTATACGCTGTGAAACATAGACCATTTGCATGAAGTCATCATTATTTCCATTTAATTACAGAAAAAAATCACGATAGCAAGCAGTTCATAATAATGTTACCGTTTAACTCCTCTACAAACTGTCTAAATTGAAACTGTTGTAAATTTTGAAGCGTCTGTATATTGTAAATATCGGTACAGGTGATAAAAATTATTATTGCTCTCAATAAAATTCACAGGCTAAAAAGTACTTTTCTGTCAAGAAGTGAAAATAAATTACTGAGTTGATACTGCTTCCGTTTACCAGTTTTTGTGATATTATATATGATTTATTTCTATTTACGGGAAAAGGTTTTGTGAGGAGTTATTTTTTTTAAATGTAGGCATTATACACGGGGAGAAATTAATGCATTTGAAAATATTTTAAGCCATAAAGAATTCCTTATTAAATACAGAAAACCGTATAGGCAAATGTTTAAAAATGGGTAATTTTTTTTCGGTAAATGTTATACTACTATTAGTAATAAAGATATTGAATGTCGTTTTGTTTCCTTTTAACTTTCTCACCTCCGTGAATTAATGTATCCGTTTACTAAGCTGCAGGTTTCACTGCAGTAGAAGTATAATTTAAATTAATATGATTAATTAATATAATGGGCTTTTGAAACATTGAGTAATGATGAATACTCTTACGAGTTATATTCATGTCTGAAATAAAGTTTTTATTAAAATGTGATTTTTATAAAGTAATTTTCGGGGGGGGGGGGGGGGGGGAATTAAAAAAAATACAGATAAAACAACATTATAATTTTGCCCTTAGCTGGGCAGTCAAGGTCTTAACACTTTCTTACATATTTGAAAAGTGTTTAAATGTACGGTTAGTTTGTCCATTTGTCTAATTGTGCTCTAACTCTTTAAAATATATCTCGATTACTCCGTAAGTGATATACTTACTGGAATTTACTATAGAATGTTGCATATTGAAAATGAAGTGTGTATAGAACTTCATAATTATGTTACAGTGACACCTCAAAAAATTCTTTTAATTTATGGAGAAGGTCGTTAACAATGTATTTTGACAATTTTAGACTATTTCAAACATATTGAAATTTATATATACCACTGAGGAGTACTACAAAATGCTTACCATATAATATGGTAATTTCATTGTCGTTTTATCGTTCATTTATAGGGAGACACAAAAAAAAAATCGGTTACATTATGCCTATACGATAATTGCTGGACCACGTTTTCAGACGTGGTATGCATATTAATTTATATATTTAAAAGGGATATTCCTCACCTATATAAAATTAATTGCAGTCACTTCCGCAGAGTTCAAATATACGTTAAATATGAATTTTTTTCCTTTTTAATCTATCAATAAATCAAGTTTATACAATATACCTTTCAAAAAAGATAAAAAAAATAATTTTCTTTTTATAGGAAAGACAATGAGAAGATTTCGAGATATAATAAAAGAACATGAAGCGTATCTGAGATTAAATTGATCCACTACTGTGTTAGCAAGATTACCAAGAAGTCGTTTTATGGAAATCTCTTGAGATAATTTCTAATACAGATATAGTTTGTAATGACGTATTGTCTTATAACACCAATGGAATGCAGAAGGAATTGTTATATAATAGACAGAAGCATACTCTGATACATTTAGTTTTCCACTAATGATATCCTAGTCCTTTCATCGGCTGAAAATGTTATTGATTTTAATGGATTTTTTAATATATTGTAATGCATGTTTAAAATTGTTATATAATATGTATGTAGCTGTAAGCAATTTGCACATTTTACTTGTGCTTTTTTAAATAACTCTAACTATTTACTCGTGGTGAATTCTGCCCTAATATTGTAACTTTTCTCCAACATTTTTGGTACATTTATATTACTTACACGCAAGTGGTAAATCGCTAAATAATTAAGGATTTATATTTTATTTATTTATTTTGACTTTTGCACTGATTAACCGTGCAATTTGAGTACATATATTTTTAATTGCGTTTTATTTATTTATTTGTGAAGTTATAATTTTGTTTGGCATTTCAGAAATAGAATATTATAACAAAAGAAATCCCATTCTGAAGTAGGACATTGTTTTTAATTCCAAAAGATAGATCAACTATATTGTTTTTCATGAAAAATCATGTTTCAAAATTATTTTTTAGACAATAAAATTTCAGAAAATCGAAATACAGATATAATGTTTTTCATGTAAAAATACATTTTTTTTCAATTCGATAATGCAAAAATTGAAATTGTCTGATGCTTAGAGGTTAATAAATTTGAGATAAAAACGAAATTGTTTGCCCATAATTTTGCCATCGTCAATAAGACATTGGCGTTGCACACTAACATGCCTTTGCTTTATAATATAGCATTCTGTATAATATCACTGTTTCAGTGTATTACTTAAACCTGAACAAAAAATCTTCTGGAAAAAATAACTAAATAAAAAATTTAGTTTTTTCTCTTTCTCTCCCTGAATATAAATAAACTCAATTCATAATTAGAATATTTTGAAAAACAAAATGACAGCTAAAAACATAAACTATTTCTCTGCTGTAAGCATTCATTTCATTTATGTTGACATATAGTCATGTAAACTGACAATTTGATAAAATGCATTTTCATAATGCAGTTACCAGTTAACCCAATTTAAAAAGAGTCTAAAATAAAATAATTGTCAACATTTTGTGAGTGAATCCACTTTAAGGCATCTGGAGATTGTTAATGTCAGAATAAGTGATAAAAGTATTATTGCAGTCAATAAAATTCTCAAACTCAACAGCTCTTTGTTGTTAGGAAATGAAAATAAATTATGGTGCAATAACTAATTTCTTTTATTGTGTTGCCTGAGGGCATTAGTTATATTAAATGAGTTGGAAAGTGTTTGGGAGGAATATAGTGTTGAATGGTAAGATTCCTGAGTAGAGAGAAATTCATTTAGTTAAAAAAATGTAAACTATCACACAAGGCAATAAATATATATATATATATATATATATATATATATATATATATAATGCATTTTCATGATACTGCCGCTACTAATAAAATTCTTATTCTAAATTATGCTTATTCCTCTACTCATTTCTTTAAATTGTACTTTTCTTAACTGATGGATTTGCTTAACACTTGAATCCTATCCTTTATATTTAGAGCTTAAATACTAATGTATGTTACAAATATTAACAAAATAATCATACTTAAAGTGTAAAAAAAGGGGAAAACATAATAAGGAGAATTACACTGGCGTATTGTCACAAGTGAAATTGAATTTCTGTTGATGTTCACCGCATATTGGCGCGCGCATTTCCTGGGTGTGTGAGTAAAATTTACGCAAGTTAGTATTCTATGGTTAATGCTTTTATACTCCAAAAAAAAAAAATCTTATAATTTATTTTATTTACAAGTTTATTTCTGAAAGTAATCATTGTTGTTAATGTTGGTTTGGGGGTTAGGATTATGTATGGTTCTTCATTTGTGCTTATTAATTTCATTTTTTTCTCAAAAATCTATTTTTATAAATCAAATGCATTAGCCGTGGGCATGAAAAAATTCAATAACCAATAACTTCACTTTTACTGAACGAAATCCCAAAGGTTCGTGGAACTCTTCGTTAAATAATTTTGCAAAGAGGGTTTAAATGATTTATTTAGTTTCAATTCTGTTTTCAAATTTAAGTTTCTCATAGGTTGTAAAATTTGAAAGAGCGTCGAGACATGGTTGGCATCCCTTCGAATATATCAGTATCTCCAAGTGACAAATAAATAAACAATCTAGAGTTTCAGAGTTTGTTAAAATTTCTTTGCCTGAACATATTTGTAGTATAAATGAAAAAAAAATATATATATACAATTTCTAATTGCACAGCTATTTTTGTATTCCTTTGCTACAGTTTAGGCATTTAAAAAATATATGGGGTGTATTAGGTATCTTTGATTACAAAAAGTAAAAATCTACCTATTCCAATCACACAGAGGAAAGCAATTCCGGAATATTTTGGTATAGTTTGACCGATCAGCACTCCAAGACCCCAAAACTTTTCTCCGTTAAAATGTTGATTCATGTATATATATATATATATATATATATATATATATATATATATATATATATATATATATCACATTTGTCATGCTGTAACTCTCATATAAAACTTCAGAAATATGTCATAGTACATTTAAAAAAAGAAAATTCGTCGATATAACACGATGCAAGTTTCAACAACTATTAAATTAATGTAAATTATTCGCTCGCTATTCAAATAATGTAATTTGTAATTACAATGCTTTGCAGCAGAAATTTTAATTTAATCACACTAGGGGGCTCTGCCCCCTACGAGCTACGCTCGCCAACCCCCGTCCAGACACCGCAGACTCTAAATGCACGCTAATTTGATCGGCTTTAAAAAGATTTCGAAAGACTGAATTATAATTTAAAAAACAGTGGCGATCTCCCTATAAACGAATTTCTATTCATTTCTCTTTGATTGGGGAATTTTAACGCCAAATCCGCTGCGGCACTACTTGATTATCCTGTCGACCAATTTCGCCAAATTATATAAATCGCCAAACCACTCGCCAAATTATACAAATTGATATAATTTTTATTTTAAATAACGAAAGAACAAATAAATTCGTACAACATTAATAAAAACACAAATAAAACGTCGAAATAAAAATAACTTGATGACGTATACACGTGTAACAACATTTCAAAATAAGCTAATATAAAAGGAATTAAGTAAAGAGAGTCTTTGTCTCCTGGTATTTTTTAACAAAGCGAAAAGAAAGTTCTTTTAAATGAGACATTTTAAATTAATTCTCAAAATATCAAATAAATGTCTAGCGCAATTTCTAAATTTAAACTTTTTTGCAATATTATTTTGTGTTCATTTTATGTAACAACTATAATGTGACGTAAATATGACGTAATTTATCCTAAGACTTCTAACGCATGTTAATGAATTTATTATTTTACAATATCCTTTCTCTTTTGAAATTCACGTGTATACTTTTTATGACGTAATTTTTAATAAGTTCCTGCTTTTTATACGTAATTATTTAATTCTAATTTGAAAGTTTTTTTCCTGTTTATAATAGTCACGTGTAAATAAATTTTTAATTTGAAGTAAACATTATTGCTTGCGCTTTTTATACAGTTGGCAACAGTTTAAATTAGTACAATTTTCTGAAATCTGTAAAAAATATCTCTAGAAATGCTGAAAATTTGAATTTAAAATAGAAATAAAACCTGAAAAAATGAGTCAAAATAAAAAAATTAATGCAATCTGCACTCCGGCAAATTCTAACGCATAAAATGATCTAAAAATGATTACACTGCCATGTCTAGTTTTTGCTGCTATAAAACTTTTTTAGTGGAACGATTTTGTCCAAATTTAGCATTAAATAACTCTTAAAATAATTCTTCGATTTGAAAACTGTCTACATCAGCGTGTGTATCAAACATTTCTGTATAAAACCACCGATTTTCATATTTTTGTATGCATTATTTTTGTTAATATTAACGAAGAAAGGCCTCCGGTCACAAAAAATCAATACCGGCGGCGGCGGCGGTGACAGTGGTAGTTACTTTTTTTTAGAATAGAGAGATACCAGACTTCAGAAGAATTTGTAGATGAATTTATTATTCTTATAGCAGTTATATTTGTACTCAATCATACGATTGCTAAAGGTGTCATACGAAATGACATTTATTTTACAACAGAGAAAAAATCTAGGCCGAGAGTCGAACACCAGAGCTTTGTCTTAAATTGCTATCCTACTGATCCCCCTGGACCAACAACAGGCCAACACTATTCATTCACACAGATTTACTGGCAAAAACGTCTTTCTTACAGAAAGAAATTTTATTCTGCCTTGTAGACAACTTAACTCTTTCGGCACTGATTTTTTTTTTCAATTTGGGATAAAAATCCCTTTTACACTAATAAAATTAAAAATAACTAACCAAATCACAGGAGTTCGGTTTTACTGAAATTTAATGAATATGTTAGTTTCGGAAACCTAACGAATGTAATTATTTCGCATTCTTTTTCATATGGCAATAGTCGAAGAAAGAATGTTTGAAGACGTTTGGAAAATGTCGTATTGCAACGGGATTTAACAGACATAAAACATACTAGTATTTTTTATTGTTTATCACAAATTATCCATTCGGAAAAGTAGTCCCTATTTAAGTTTAAACACTTTCAGCACTGAATTTTTTCTGAAAGTTTAAAAAAAAAATGAAAACTTTTGACAACTTTTTTGTTTATTTACTATTTCAAATCTAGATGGCGCTACTTATCCACTAAAAAGTCAAAATATAGAATGTACATATGTGATAATGATGTTTTTACGAATCTGCAAGGTGTTATTTATCCTCCTGAGACCCAAGCAAAATATAAGGCATGTATATATATTTTTAATATGAGTTTTTTTCAACGAATAGGCATAAAAAATGATGTGTTTAAAGAAATTAATAAATTTTGATTTTTTAATTTTGTTTTACAGCACATCCATCTAAATAAATGTTCAGGCCATAACTCGCTTTAAAATAATTAAAAAAATGCTAAAAGTATTGGAAAGAATAGAATTTATTATAAAGAACATAAGGCAAGTATTAACATCTGCTATTATAATTGCAAAAAAAAAAAAAAAAAAAGTTTAAAGAAATTAAAATAACATAAAAACGAAACTTACCAGCAGAACGTAGAATTCCATTTTGACTCATTTATTATGCCCTTTTGTAAACAATGTAGTTACTGTTGCCAAAATCCAAAAGCTGATAGTTGATTTTTGATTCATACATTACCATGCCAAACTGGTTTTAGGTTGCTACAATGAAATTTAACGCAATAGAAGGCGAAAGCAAACCATCCATTTAAATGGATGCCAGGACTTAGGAGGTTATAGTTTACAGCATTTTAAAAGTAAAGAAAATATATGTGACCGCTAGGGCCGAAAGCGTTGACAGAATATACCGCAGCTATGTCTTCGGATCACAAAATTAATTAAATCTTTGAGGAATACTTTTTTTTTTTTTTTTTTTTTTACAAAATCGAACAAGTTCTGATCACGCCTAGAACATTTCTTACGCATAATTTAATCATATATTTAATGAAAATCTCTTTCCAATGTCTTTTTTATAAAAAACTTTTTCTTTCTAGAAGAAAAAAAATATGATTTTCGGAAAGCAGCCTGGTAAATATACGTTCTGAAAAATAAAATAGAAATTATAAGACAAAATATATCCGGTTAACCATCTTCGATTATAAAGGAAACTTATTTTCAGTTTAGCATAATTAAATATTGCATCATAATTTTTACGTGTGGCTCTTATTAAAATTTTTCAGTTTCAAATGGGAAAAAAAAATGTCTTTATTTAGAACAAAATTATTCTAAATGAATTTCATTTCAGAGTGTATGAAAATACGCATAAATAAAATATAGTCGGCTTTATATAATAAAAATTATTTTTAGAATCCAAACGTAATATTTTAAATTATTTCTCGTTTTATTAAATATATTGAGGCATTTTAACATAACCTTAGTTGAAGCAAAAAAGGGGTTTTTCAATTGTATATTCACAAACAAAATATTCTTTTATCAGTTTCTCAAAAATGAATTATATTTTCTTAAAAGTTATGAAGTACAATAATTCCACAAAAAAAGATAATGGAGTTTGAGAATGAATTCGCAAGTAATACTCTGGTGAACAACTATGTAATTTACTTCGTCGCATTTTGTACACTGTAATTTGTAATGAGAAAGGCTTTACACTATAACGTAATTGCACTCTATGCAACAGAAAACTAATTTACACAACTCTTGGATGAATGTTTTTTTTTTTAAACTTGTGGAACTCAAACGGGAACTCATCACGTTCGGAACATTTTTAATGAAGTTCAATAGTATGTTTACTTGAAATATATGAAAATAATTCTTTTTCTTTTTTTAAGAAATTGGGCGGGATATTATTTTATTCGATAACTAATATTTTTACCGAATAAACGAAATAAAAAATTACCATTTTATAATAATTATTATTGGTCTCAGAAACCCTTACAATATTTTCACACTATAGGAAAATAAAACATTGGGATAATGAAAAAAATTGATAATCAGATTTCTAAATTGTTTTTGAAATATATCCATTAATATTATGTTTGAACTTACAACTATATTTCAAACTAACAATACAATCTCGGGTACTTAAATTTAAATTGAATTAAAATTTGCGAATCATTAATAAAATGTACATTTAAATTTTCAATTCATACTAGGTTAAACACGCAAAATTGTGCCTTATTTAAGAAGAGATTTTCTATAAGAAAATGCCTTGAAATTTGAATGCGTCTTGAAATTTGAGAACAATTACGAGGCCTGTTTATAACATCCCTTTGTTTTATTCTTTCATTTCTAACTTAAATACCTGCATATAAGATACTGATTGCTGGAACACCATATAGCAATAGTCTGTTCCCGCAACATTTTGGTTAAGAAACCGTACAGTTGCGTAATTTGGTGTTATTGTTGTATAAATATATTTTTATAAAATATAATTATGAGTTTACAATTGTAAGAATTATATGTATGGGTAAAATAGGAATGGAGATTCCTATAAAAATTACTAATTTTATTATAAATATTAAATAGATATTTTAAAAATTGTTTTATATGAAAATACATGTATAATTTCAAGTATGTAAGTTTGGATCCCAGTGGATAACAAGACTAGAATAATAGCTAGACGCTCTGGATTCGTGGCATGACAATCAAAGCAAAGGTTGTTCTATGACAGGGAATCGTAAAATAATAAAAGTATCAGAATATATTTACGACTATGGACCACCTAGAGTTTATGGCACATAATAAAATTAAAGTATATGTGAGGGACAATTGCGGGCTCGTATCTAATAGGTCGAGCCAAGCATATTAAAAGGTTATCTCGCAACCAATATGGTAGGGCTATAAAAAATTGTTCCGCCTACCACCAAGACATGATGTGCAAGAGAAAAGTTTGAAAAAGTCAGTCTAAAAAAATATTCTGAAGATGCAAGTGCGGTCCTGACAGCCCTGGTGAAGTGATGGAAAGGCCGAAGAGGGATGCTACCTTAAGGAGTCTACTTAAAAGTGCAAAACCAAAACTAGAATGGATCCTGCCCGATGCTTCCCGGAGCTCTGCTTAAAGCCATGCCTATTTTGCCGCCCTTGGGAGGAGATGACTCGAACAACTACTTAATCCAATTCCGTGTACCGCGACGGCTCTGATGTCCGATGAAGGAATGAGACTGACCCGTCCAATTCAAGGTACCACTCTAAATTTTCTTATACCACAAAATATATACTCAATTTATAAATATTAAATAAATAATATTTAACGGTATAGTGGTCATATGGGATCCAAACGAACTAGTAAATATATATAAATAAGGTGATTAAAAAAAATTATCTTGTTATTAAAAATAAAAAAAAGTCATTATTGTTTGAGAATTTAAATTTCAGGTGTAAACTATAATAATGAAAAGCAAACTAAAATTTCGCTTATATTCTTTGAATAAATTAATGTGTATATGTAAATAATCTTGTTTAATGTAAATAAAAATATTTAATGACGAGTTAATTCTCTGTAATTCTTTAAGTGGTAAAAATTAATATGTGTCATTTTATTTTCAGCATAATTCATAAGTGGAAGAGATCACGTAAATATTCATAACGCAAGCTATTAATTTTTATTTTGGAATTTGTTTAATTAGATAGTTTAATGCGCGAATGTTTATTTCATTTAAAATTTTAATTCGCGATGCTCTTCCAGTAGAATTAAAATTTAATTTACGATCACTTTTTATGATAATTAATTTCGGTATAAATAATTTATACCAAGTAGTTTGTGGTAGACTGGTTGGATAAGTTTGGATTACTGAAAATATTGTGTGAAGTAGACAAGTTAAAAATAAGTGTAAATATCTGTCGAGCACTGATTGATTATCTTCAAAAGTCATTTGGACATATTCGATTGGTTTATATAATCTTTTTCTTTTATTTTTTCTGTTGTCTGTCCTTTCTTTTCATTTTTCTTTTCTTTTTGTATTTAACGACGTTCTTAAGTTTTACAAATGAAGTTCAGAAATTGTACTCAGCTCAATTTCCTAAAAATGGATGATTTAAAACATTTTGATGAAATGCCAATTAATAGATTGAGTATAATGCTTTCTATTTTCTTTAATTTGAACATTTTTTTTTAACTCAGCATTTATCATTTGTCATCATTTCCTCGTCAGACAAAAAGTCTTTTAGCAAACAAAAGCTTTTGACAGATTCACGCAAATTGTGTGTTGTGCGTAAACATGTTATAGTGAGATATATTTGTATACTTTAAAGAACAAAATAATAAGAAGTAAGAAAACGTCTTTTAATTAATTTTATTCTCTATTACTCAGACTGCATAGTTTTTCATAAACTTTTTCCGAATGGTTTTCATAGTATAAACATTGCTTTTCACAAATATTTCATTTAAAAGCATTCATTAATTGTCTCATTGTAATGCCAAAGATTCTTGGGTAGAAATATTAATAAATTTTAAAATGCATCCATTACATATTATCAAATACGCAGTTAGATTAAATATATAAATTTATGTGTAAAAAAAAGTTATCTTAACTATTTAGTGCACCTCTCTATATATACTACTTATTATGCTGTATTTAATTTCAAAAGCATAGATCAGTGAATTCTCCGTAAAACATTTCCGTCAATAAACGTAAATGCACTTGAATTTTTTATAGCTCTGTGCATTAGCTACAGATATTTATACGCACCACATACACGCATTTTCAGTTATGTTAGGCGTATTTTACCTGAATTTATTTATTCATTGATAAGGGGTATTTATATACACAACATATATTTATATACAACATAGAACATATATTTAAATATACGATATATTATGTGCTATACATAAATGTCTGTTCTGTGTTGTATACTATAAATATCTGTGGTGTATACAAATACTCCTTATTAAAATATTTCTTATAAAAATATTTCAGGTGAAATACGCATAACATAACGGAAAATGCACATTAATAATTAGCAATAGATGATGCCGCATGCAGTTATTTCCATAGCACTGTATATGAATTATATAAAATCTACGAATTAATTATAGTTGAGTTGAAAAATGTAAAATACAAAAAGAAAAAAAAGACTTGAAAATTTTCACGTCTATAAACATTAAGGCTAACGAATTCTTTTGTGCAGCCTTGTATGCGACCTAAAGATTTTATATACACTTGGTATTATTGAATTGTACATAAAAAAGCATACCACAACGAAAATGCACTTGCAGCAATTAGGGATTGATTGTACATATATAACGTTATCAACTTTTTCGTAATTTTGGACACCCTCCGCCCCCCCCTTACGATATCATACCTTATCATCTCTGGGACTCCCCTCCCGTAATGATATCGTTATCAATGTATAAAAATTCTTTATATTTTGGAAAAGAAAATTCTTTTGTTTGAAGTGATATACAAATACGATTACATTTATTTTTCGCATACTTTATTGATTCAGATGAAGAGAAGTCAGTAAAATAAAAATTTATCTATGAAATAACTTTATATCAAATAACACTTAAAAGAAATAGTTACTGTTTAAAAGTATTTAATAATAACTTTTTGTTACATAATGCATTCAACAGTAATAATGCCTTTTTTGAACATGTTTCCGCAGAAGGTGGGGCAGACAGAACTTCTTATTAACAAAGCAGATGGACAACATTCTTTCTCTTTTATTTACCAGTAAACACAAGTATCATTTCAAACATAGTTCTCACATGGTTTGTCGAACTGCGGATTATATATGATACACGTGTGACAGAAGAATAGGAATGCCAAACGTACATATTGTGGAATTAAACAATTTTCTAATCATTTAATTATTTTAATAATAACTTTGTATTTTCATAAAAATAGATAACATAGTGTTTTGATGTAAAGACCAAGTTACAAATAAAAATAGAAAGTTTTGGTGGATCAAAAATTATAAGATATGAAAATACCCCCTTCCTAGAGATATGTCACGATATTATGTGCCAGACCCACGCCCTCCCCACTAAAATAATAACGTTATATATGCATAACCCCTTATCGCTCATAGACAGTGCTGTAATACAATTCATTGTTGTGCCCCTTTTAAATGAATGATAAATACTGCGCATATCATAATATTCATTAAGGCTTTAGCAATGCACTTGAGTATTGCATATCAATTTAATTATGTTTCCTATATCGTAATATCGATTAAAATCATTGAAAACATTTTCCCCGATAGTCCATAACGTAATTGATTGATTTTTATGTTTGTAAATACACAAAATAAAATCAATAATAACCTTAAAATAATATTTTAATTCTTTTTTCCTGGAAACGAATTTAAAATGTTGCATTCTTAATTTTCAACATCAAACTTGCTGTTGTAAACATCGATAACATAAAAATTATTAAAAAACGGTAAATGGTGTTTTTTTTTTTTTACAAAATAAACAGTAGATAGATCTAAATACCATTAATAAAGATGAATGTTTTAGTATTTTTTATTGTGTAAATATTAAAAAACTATATTTTTTAACTAAACTATTTTTTATGCGGATGTTTGAAAATTCAAAAGATTGTTCAGAAAACGAATATCTTCGGAAACTGAATAAATTTAAATTGTCTGTAAGGGTAGCAGGTCATGGTATTACTGACGAAATATTCATTTCACTAATCTTTACATTAATCATAAGAGTGCTGATCATCATTTGTCAGCATTTTTGTCGTAGTAAAATTTTCAACTTTATCAAAAAAGATCTTTTTTCAGATTATATAGCAAAAAGTTAATTTTTGAGCGAAATAGAAATTGCTGGATTTTAAATGCAAATTTTTAAGTTTATTTTTTTATATTTGTAATTATTATTATAGATATTGGGGCGTTACTTTAATTTAAACATTTTCGTTTGTCCTTTTTGTAGTTTTCATTAAATGTAACTTATAGTGTAATGAAAATATAATTTAGACTGAAAATAAAATACTTTAAGGAAATTAAGAACATGTGTAAAAAAAATAGTTTAAACACTTGAAATTAGATTAAGAGTGTTTGGGACACATTTTAAAATAATTTTTATTTATTTAGTTAAAATTTTCATTTTCTTGTGATGCTTTACCATATTATTTGTAAACAAAATCACATAATAAAACTTCTCATAATTAAAAATAAATACATTTAAAATTTATTAAAAAAGTGGGGTATATTAAAATCGATATAACTCGAAATATTATTTCTAGAATTTTAATTTCTTTTCATTTAAATAAACAAAAATATAGAAGTTTTAAGTTTAATTTTTAAATATTTAAAATAAAAATTTAATAAAAAATGATGTGATTTTTTAAAAATAAAGCATAATTTTAAAACTCAATACATATATATTTTTTTTAATTTACTGAATGAAAATTAAAGTAAAACAATTGAAAAAGATGTTTTCAAGTTTGAACCCTTTTACTCTAACTGGTCTTGTTTTATAACAATTCAAATACGACAAACGTTGCAAAAACCCAGCATGAAGAAAAACGCATTTTCACAAGAAATCATTTCCATGACAACCATTGCTTAAAAGGAAGATTTTGAAAAGAAACCAAAACGAAACATTTAATATTTCCTGTTCGAAATAAGATGGAAACATGATTGAAACATCATTTTAAGCATAAAAATACATAGAAAGTTTTAATATAATTTTTTTTTTTAGAAAGTTTGAAGATTTTTGTGTCCCGGACTCCCTTAACCTGCTTTAACATTGAAATATGTTACGCTTTATGAAATTTGCTAATGAATTTTTAAATAATGCGTTCCTTTGATGTTCCATGTAAAACGTTTCATAAGCACTGTGAATTGTTATTTCGTGATGTATTTGTGAAATTATGTAACATTATATTTTAGAATATATCCGTAACAGTAAATAGTTGTCTAAATAACACATTAAATAATTTATGCTATTTAAAATTATTTTAAAATACATTTAACAGTGGATTTAATATTATTAAATTCCGTACTAATCCCTCATATGTATAAATTTTACAGTTAGAATAGAACATGCTTAAAAAAAATAATTGGAAACGATATAATATTTTTTATAAATGAGTTTATTTTACATAAAAAAAAGATTATTCAGGAAAAAAAAAATTAAATCCAGTTTTTATGCTATATAGAATAGGCAATTAATAAAAATATATCTTATGAACTTTTGTAAAATGGCTTTAATCGAATTGTAGCATACGAACAATACGAATAGCTTTTAATATGATATCATATTATAAAAATTCCTTTTAATGTTTGACCTGAACTCAACAAACCCTCTGCCATTGAATGATGTCGTTCTTTATCGGATTATTCATTGAATGTTTTACTATCTCATTTAATGCCTAAAGAAGCTGCCATTGATTTCCTACTTACGGGTGAATTATTTTCTGTGTTCGTTATTCAGACCCATTTATTTCGGATATCTTTCTTTATTCGGAGCATAGAGATCTTGCTTGAATAATAGAGTTCCGTTTCCAACAGCATTACAAAAATTATTTTGGCTTTATTAAGCAGGAAAATTTTAATAGATAAATAAAAAATTAAATAAATTTCGATTCGTTACTTTCGGAACTTATAAATCGTGATGTAAGGAAAGTATTGTTATCATTACTTTGTATGTGTGTGTGTGTGTGTGACGGAACATGATAACCCCCAAATAGTACTTCCGGTTGAGTTCTTATTTGGTGAATATGTCGCAAAAAATTATACAGATTTCCATAAAAATCATTCGACGGGTTTGAGTATTTAACGCTTTAATGGAGGCATATTAGACGTATTCGTAATTATATAAATACCGGGTGTCCCAAAAAGGACTGACTGATTTTAAAATTCAATAACTTGCAAACGGTGACAGATATTTAAAAAATTCTTGCAGGAGGGTTATGCATAAGGTCAAAAGTTTTATTACAGTGATTTTCGATTTTAGTTCGAATTACAAACAATAGATGGCGCTGTAAGCAATAGTCGCTAAATACAGGCTCGATTTCTGGTCCTTTCTCTTGTTCCATGCTGAAAAAGGAGATGGAAATGTATTATCCGGGCCACGAAGTACCAAACATCGAGCATGAATTCAGCGTCTATTGATTGCAGCGCCATCTATTGTTTGTAATTCAAACTAAAATTGAAAATCACTGTAAAAAAACTTTTGACCTTATGCATAACCCTCCTGCAAGAATTTTTTAAATATCTGTCACCGTTTGCAAGTTATTGAATTTTAAAATCAGTCAGTCCTTTTTGGGACACCCGGTATGTATCACCTGTAGTCGTTATCTAGTCCGTTCGTCTGCCTGACTGTCTGTCCGCATATAATAGCGCAGAAACTACAGAACCGAATGGTTTGAAATTTAATATATATAATCGTTTCAGAATTTTGTCAAGTTATTTCAAATTTTATGAAAATCGAATCAAAACATAAAAAATTGATTTATCAAAGTTTTCATCATGTTATTCAATCCTATCATACATAATTAATTCAATGATATCAAGTGATAGGTAATGATTCTAGGTTGTCATGGTGATTAGGTCATATTTAAGGTGAAGTGATTTAGTTTCAGTATTACTGAATTTTATATATATGTTATCGTAATAAATTTTGTATACATGCTTTTTTTGCATAATAGTGCAACAGCTATCGCATGAATTTATGAACGTTTATAAAACTAGTTATACTACGAACGCACCTCATTTGCCATATTTGCCGGACAATTTCCGACTCCTTTATTTTGTTCGTAATTTTTTTTTTTAGTCTATTTTTGTTTATTTTCTACTAGAAAAATAGTGAACGAATTTATTTATGTTTCTTTTGTTCATAATGTCATAATGTCATTTCTGAGTTGTATAACAAAAATTGGACATAAAATGATAATTTAAAATAATATACTTACTTTAAAGTGTTTACACTGCACAATAACAACTATTCAACGCATAATATTTTTTCTAATGCTTTTAATGGCTTGCAGAACTAATAATTACTAACTTATAAAGAAAAACGCCAGTCGAGTACATTGGAAGCAGTACCAACAAAAGATGTTATAACGTGCCATGATAACAAATCAGAACAAAAACAGATTTCAAGACCGTAAATGCATGTTATCACACGTAAGTAATACATTATATTTCACAAAAAGACCAGTACAAAGTGTAAAATGGCTAAAAATATCGTCTAACTCCTGAGATACACTATACATTTAAGGTTTAATCCAATTTTAAACGACATGCAATCTATTTTAAAACCGGTTATATAGGAAAATTCGCCAACGAAATATGATTTAATATCTCAGAGGTAGCGTTTCTAGTTTCAAAACCAGCGAGCGACGTTCTAATCTAACTTATTCCATCATAAAATGGCCCATTATCGAGTTGCCTAGAATGAATTACGTGATCCCCATCTTCCCGTTGTGTCTGTGGTGTATATGCTAACTTCCTGCTCTACATGTAAACTGCACTCCGAACTCCATAAATCATTCATTGACAAACCTCAATGATGAACTTGTGTAATTGATGTACCTATGTTTTAGGGGAACTATCAATTCCGCAAAATATCATCGACTGCGTCCCTCTTTTGGAGAACAATCAAATAATCTTCCAAACCCCCATGCTGAAAAAATACAAACAGAAGAAGAAGTAGTAGTAACCGATTCAGATGAAGAGGTTTATTGAACACACCTTCCTACACATACTAACAGTTACACTATATTATTATCATTTTCTTTTTATTCAAGCATTCGTTAAGTGTTAGTACAAAATTACAATTTTTAAGAATTTAAATTTGTAAAATATAAGTACAGTACAAAAAGTTAGATAAATTATTTGAAAATATTTGAATTTCGTAATGTGTACGCATAGTGAAAATAAAAAGTGGCAGGTGCGAATTTTAGAAATTTATATTAAATAAACTGATGCACGTACAGTATGTAACAGTATTTACAGTATTAAAATTTTAATTGAAATTTTTATAACATTGAAGTTGGTAAGGTATTCGCGTAGTATGATAAGTTATATAAGCTTTGTTAATGAACGTAAGATCTTTTGTGTTATTAAGATTAAAAAAACTGTGTAAGCAAAATATTAGTTTGTTTCTGGAATTTAATTTATTAACTCTTAATAAAGTCTTCCGGTGCACAAGACTTTGTGAAACAGTTGTGAAAATTTCAAATACGGCAGTAAAAGTTGAAGGTTCTATGTAGTATAATATGGAATACTGATAGTGTATTAACGTGTATTATTATGTTTTGTAAAAGTATTATACAGGTATTGTAAGCCAGCTCCAGTTTTCTGTAAAATGATGTCCGGGTGATATTAATTTGTCAAATATATTTTCTTCGAGGGTCAAGAGGATCGCATACTGTTTCTGTCCTTAACGTAGCCGGTCGAAGATTTCGTCACTGAGTCCTCGGTTTCACAGGATAGCTCGCTGTACGTATTATACTTAACCGGGAGATATGTAAGCTGATAATTTTTTGGTAAACCGTCCTACTTTTAGGTGCGTTCGTAGATAAATACGTGGCGCCTATGTTCGCCGTTCAGTCCGTCTGTCTATCTGTCCGTCCGCATATAACAGAGCAAAAACTACCAAACTTAATTGTCTGAAATTTTAAATATATAATTGTTGAAAAATTTTATCGACCCATTTCAAATTTTATTAAAATCGGACGTATAGTTTAATTACAGGGACAGTCAAAAGTTTTCCGTTACATTACGGCCAATGGGAAAAATATTTTAAGTGCTTTTTAATGATGTTTCAGTTTTTCGAACAGAATGAAATTGATATGCAATTATGAAGTACACTAAAATATAAATTCAGCACAATATGCGGTGCAAAAAATATTTATAAAACTAGTTATAGTACGAACGCACCTCATTTGCCACGTTTGACGTGCAATTTCCAACTTGTTATATATATTTTCTTCGAGGGTTAAGGTGATCGTATACGGTTTCCGTCCTTAGCGTGGTCGGTCGAAGATTTGGTCATTGTGTCTTCCATTTCAGAAGATTTTCCAAACTTGGTGTCCCGGTGTCGCAGCTCGCAGTACCTATTTTACATAACCGGGAGATATAGGTGAGAATACACATATTTGGACCACCGCTTTAATTGGATCGTTGTCATTCTGCCGTTAATTACAGGAAGAGACGCCATCTACCTCTAAAATCCTACTCATCAGAATGGCGTCATTTATGATTAGAAGAAGCACCCGCCTAACACGTGCTGTTTTCAGACAATTAAAAAAAACTAAATTTAGCTGTTTTGATCTAATTTTTTCCTACTAAACGTAAGTGAATACTTTAAAGCTAAGGTAAGTTTATATGATTTAATATACATATCTAAATTCATCTGTTTATTGCGCATATTTTTCACACGGAGTTGTTTAATTTCATTTTTGTTCTTAGTTTTGAGATTATTTGTTTTAAAAAATGGTGCAGTTGCCTTTATTGGGCCAATTTAAGTTGCTTAAATTAGACCAGACATAAGATCATAAATTTGAAAAGTAAGTAATGAAATTCAAGGCGGTATGCTTTGTACACTGTTTATATATATATATATATATATATATATATATATATATATATATATATATATATATATATAATGGATTACGATCTCCATGTAAGTTCTTCTTTTATATCTGGATGAATTATTTTATACAGGTTATGCCTATATAAACATAAAAATATTTTTACATGTTTGTGCAAGTCATTTTATTTGCAATTTCATTTATCTTGTATGTATTTGTATTTATTTTGTTTGGATTCTTTATTCCTGCGGCGTATTTGGTTTACAGAGTTGAATTTAAACATTTTTAACCTGGAGGATATTTGCGATTCCGTGAGGGGAGACAGACTTTTTACAGTTCTGGAGGATGGAATTACAGTTTTTCCCCATTAAAACGCATAAAATCTCAAATCTTGCAGTGGTTATTTAAAGGCTCCCGGGGGTGGGGGGGGGGGAGTGTCCTGAATTCAACACTGTTTGAATATATAATGTTTGCATTTGATTAATCGTAGCGTATTCTTTTTAATAGAGCTTATTTTTTAAGCACATTTTTAATATAATGTTAAAAACGACGCAGACAAACTATTTGGAAGAAAAACCCCGTGACACCAAAAGCTGTTAAAGATATAGGAAACGAAAAGGAGAGAGTAAGTTGTGAAGAAATTGGCCTGCAAGAAGGCTGCAGCTACAAATCACCCCAAAAGCCAAAAAATCATTAGAAATGTTATCTTCCTTGCTAAATGCAGTTAAATCAAAGTAGAGGGAGAGTCAAAAACAGGTTCTTTTAACGTCTTCACTATATAAAGCAAATCTTGAAATAGACCCCCCCCCCCCCCCAAAAAAAAAAAAAAAAAAAAAAAAATGACGACAAAAAGGAAGCGCTGGCAGCACAAAAGCAATTGGAATATCAAGTTTAAAAGAATAGGCTTAATGCAATTGGAAAGAAAATGATGGAAGGGAAGATCTACAAACGTAATGTAAAGAAAACATCTGTTGCAAATTAAAAAAAATCCAATAATTCAGAATCTAAAAAGAAAAATCTAAACAGTGATTATTGGTTTTGCCTAATTTGTAAGAAAATTTATTTTTAAATAAAATAGCAGGAATGATTCAGTGTTCAGATTGTCAAATACAGTTCCATGCTGTGTGCGCTGAAAAAAAAAATCAATAAACGAAATTCATGTGTAAGCTTTGCATCACTCCTTACATGATATTCAAGTAAGTAACAATTAGTTCCATAATTTCTATTCTTAATTACTGATAACTTTGATTTTTTTAATACATTTCGATTGAAAACAATTACTCTTATTTTCAGATATTTGATTTTGTTATATTTCATTGCTGCTATTTTGTTTGATTGTTTCATTATTCGCAAACTTTGCTTTTAATAAAATTAGTTATATTCCCTAGTCATTAAAACAACCTGATATTGTTTGGTCCAATTTAGGAGACTGGGAGTCCAACTTAGGCGACCAGTTGCTGAATTTGGACCACTTTTGAATTTTGTTTTCAAATTAAAATAAAATTTAAGATATTAAAAATGGAATTGTTTTAAAACTTTATATAGTTATTAGGTGAATAGATTGACCCCGTGTAGTGATGTTTTGCAGATATTCCAAAAATTAAGTGAGTTATACCTGAAAATAAGTGAAGTGGTCCAAACTCGGCTACTCTCCCCTGTAAGCTAATAACGTTTTGGTAGACCGTCCTGTTTTCTTGAACGTCACTTGAACGGATCGTGTCAGAATTTTATGCAAATATTTTCTTTACCTGTACTCCTTTAGTGTTCAATATTTAACTTCTGTTATTTAATTATATTTAATACGAGAACTTGGTACTTTTAACTTGCTTTTTGATTTATTTTTTTTATTAAAACAATGTATGTTCATTTTAATATTAATCATCTCAACGACATTATGAATAAAAATTACTCTTCATCGGATCATTGTTTGTACCTTTCACTTTCGGATCTGAGAACCTTCACTTAATTTTCCACTTATACAGTGTATAACAAAAATTTAAACACGCGTTTTTAATTTTAATTTCAAAAGATGTCCAACAAATTTTATAAAAATTTATTATACAAACGAAATTATCCAATCATTATTTCTGATACAGCAAAATTTCAGCTTCATGCATAGTGAACAAAACAGCAACGCATAACTGCAAAACTCTTGTTGTGGCACAACTGCAAAACTCTTGTTGTGGCTTCTATACTCTTATGCAATGAGTGGTAAGCCAATGCCATAAATATACTTAATAAAACACGTAGACCACTTTGATTTTTTGTTGAATCTGGATTTAATGTAAGTGTACTTTCATCCACTGATTCCATCACTACATTTCCAAGATTCTCCGAACATTATGCATTCTTCCGTATGAAAAGTCTCTTTAAAAATGTGAAGACATACGGGGAAATAAATTTTATTAGACTAGACTGTTTTGGACGAAATAGAATCGCCAAGCATTTTAAAGATCCTGCCGTAATTTATAAGCTAATTGTAGTCGGAATGGCTCACTCGTTTAATCAGATTCGTCTAGGTGAATATTGCTAAGATTTAGATAGTGCGTTACGTATGCGCTTGGTTCATATATTGCCTCTGTTTAGCTAATTTACTTCAGCGGAGTTCCAAGAAGTTGTAGCGCCACCTATAGCTGTTAATTTTAAATAATGAAAGGAATCATTGTAATTAAATTCTTCGCATCATAAATTACTCTCCGGTAAGAATTTCTCGAATAGCTTTAACTGTTTGCAAGTTACTGACTTTTAAATACAGTTTGTTCATTTTAGAACTTTCTGTAGATGTAAATAATAGTCACCGTTATATTTTGGAAAAGTCCAGTAGCGTATTTGTCAGCGTGTTACTCTAACATGCAACACCTACAGACTTAGTTCCCGGACTGCGTACGTTGCCAGATTCACTCAACCTTTCATTCCTTCGGGGCTAATAAAATGAATACCAGGCTTAGTTGGAAACTAAATGCTGAGTGTCTCGTCTTAGGCTGACCACCTGGAAGGGATATTTGCAGTGTAGTTCCTCAGAGCCCATGGACAAGAAAAATGGCAAGGCATTGTAGGGCATGATAATCAATGGATTCTAGCTCCGAAGATTTAGTTTAGTTTTATATTTAAGAAAGTTTTAAAAAATGCAAATTTTTTAGAGCTATTTGGATGCCAATTTATTGATTTCAGGATGCCTCTTAGTTACTTTTAAGTAAACACAAGTTTAATTTCTATTATCTGACACGTGGTTTAAATTTTAATTTTTAATATTATTCATATTCGATAATAATGCTTAGCAAGTTTAGATATAGGAGAAAAAAATGTCAAAATGAAAAACGCCAGATTATTTACATTTCATTTCTTTTATTAAACCTATGATTCAATAGAATTGAATTCCACGTTTCATCATTAGATAATCATCAGCATTTTACTTATAATGATTAAAACTTTTTCCTTTTCGATAGTCGCATATGTTATCTTAATTTAAATAATTTGAGCCTGCGATATTATTTTTGGATTTGCGAGTTATAGTTATGGTGTATCTGTAGAAAAGTGAAAAGAGATATAAACGTTTATGGGGATTTAAAGCAAGATATTAATTGAAGTTATGTGATCATAGGTAGGGATGCGGAATAATCGTAAGTTTGGCTTATTTTAATTTAAAAACGCAAACATCGCTGTGCGAAAAATATTCTATCGCGTACCACTGTATGTTCACCAACCTTGTTCGCTGAAATTATCTAAGAAGTACAAAATTAACTCTCGGATTATTCATTTAATATGGAAAAAATATTTCGTACTTGATGGAAAGAAGATTTCGCTTATGTATTTCCTACTTGTGATTAAATTGTTTGCCTTGATCATCTTTGAGACGTTTTTTTATCATCCCGTTTTAGAAGTGAAGAATAATCTTTGTTTGAAACAGCATTTTAAATTTTAAATGTAAACTAAAAAATGTATTTCTAAATATTATTTTTCTAGCTGAGTACCCGCGCTTCGCTATGGTAAATTCTCCCTCTTTCATAACTTCCTATTTTGGTCGATTGCCTGTCTTTTTTACTAAATCCCAATCAGTAATTCTAATTTTGCACCTTTTTTTAGGTGCGTTCGTAATTATATAAATACGTAGCACCTATAGTCGTCGTTCAGTCCGTCCGTCCGTCTGTCCGTCCGTCCGTCTGTCCGCATGTAACAGAGCAAAAACTACCCAACCGAATGGTCTGAAATTTCAAATATACGATTGTTGCAAAATTTTGTCGAGCCATTTCAAATTTTATGAAAATCGGATGTATAGTTTAATTACAGGGACAGTCAAAAGTTTTTCTTTACATCACGGCCAATGGGAAAAATTATTGCAAGTGCATTTTAATGATATTACAGCCTTCCGAATGATCTGAAATTTTAAAGATATAACTGTTGCAAAATTTTGTCGAGCCCTTTCAAATTTTAGGAAAATCGGATGTATAGTTTAATTACAGGGACAGTCAAAAGTTTTTCCTTACATTACGGCCAATGGGAAAAATTATTGCAAGTGCATTTTAATGATATTAGAGCCTTCCGAATGATCTGAAATTTTAAAGATATAACTGTTGCAAAATTTTGTCGAGCCCTTTCAAATTTTAGGAAAATCGGATGTATAGTTTAATTACAGGGACAGTCAAAAGTTTTTCTTTACATTACGGCCAATGGGAAAAATTATTGCAAGTGCATTTTAATGATATGAGAGCCTTCCGAATGATCTGAAATTTTAAAGATATAACTGTTGCAAAATTTTGTCGAGCCCTTTCAAATTTTAGAAAAATCGGATGTATAGTTTAATTACAGGGACAGTCAAAAGTTTTTCTTTACATTACGGCCAATGGGAAAAATTATTGCAAGTGCATTTTAATGATATTACAGCCTTCCGAATGGTCTGAAATTTTAAAGATATAATTGTTGCAAAATTTTGTTGAGCTATTTCAAATTTTAGGAAAATCGGATGTATAGTTTAATTACAGGGACAGTCAAAAGTGTTCCGTTACATTACGGGAAATGGGAAAAAAATATTGGAAGTGCATTTTAATGATGTATCAGACTATGCGCTTTATGAAGTGCAAAAAATTATACATTCAGTACAATATGGGGTGCAAAAAATAATTATAAAACTAGTTATAGTACGAACGCACCTCATTTGCCACGTTTGACGAGCAATTTCCAACTTGTTTATTTAAGTCAACCTAGTTTTTATATGTAAAGATGGGATTTTGCAATCACTAATTGTTTGTTAATTCACTTCTTGGTATGTTAGAATTATAAACATTTTGTTTACACGTGTGTTTATAGGTCAATAATGACAATGCAACTCTTTAATATTAGAAAAAATTAATTATAAATTAATGCATTAATTTTAAGGCATTTTACTGTTGGCCTATCTCAGATGATAGCTCACCAAATACTTTTTGTACCTTGTACAATTTTATGCGAGTTGAAACAACAATAGATTTAATTATGCGCCAATGAACACTCGCCAAAATATGCCAAATGATTAAAACTGCAACAATGAAACATTTTAAAATAACAAATACTAAAAATAAATTAAAAAGGAAGAATGTAATATTTTTAAATATATATATTTTTATCAATTATTAATTAATTAATTTAGGATTATATGCTAAGCAATACATTTAGAAATCCTAAAAAAAATTACATAATGTTTCATTTTCTCTTTCTTGCTGTACTAACTTTAAAAAGAAACAGAGTAAAAATTATATATCATTTAATAAATTCATTTGTTTTCGTTTTTTACCAAGCATCAGAAAAAGCAGTGAATTAGTCATAATCGTGTTCTAAGCCCACTCTAAATTAATGTACCGTAAAAGAAATAAAAAAATGTACTTTTAAATGCAATTTGTTTGAAAGCTGTATCTCAATTTGTTTCTGAGTTGTTAATTTTTTTGTAGTTTTTCTTACTTTTTTGTCATAGTAGCAACAGAAGTATCCATCTCTGTTGAAAGTAAAGGGAAATACAGATTACTGTATAGACCAATCAAAAAACGAATAAAATGCGGATTAAACCAATAAAAAGCTTCAGATATGCTTTTGATTTCCGACCCTGAGGAGGACAATAACCATTTTTCCAAATGGTTAAAAAAAAACCACGAATTTCGGTCAAAAAATCGGGTGTGATTTTTAATATAAAATTGAATAGTTATAAAACAGTTTTAAAACAACCATTGTTTTCTTATTATTTTGACTTCTATGTTTATCTCTTTTTGTATCTTAATTTTCTAGTCATTGAACAGCATTTAATGCATCTGCATACCTATAAGGGGGGTTACCATAGGGGCCCCTTGTTCTGTCTCCAAATGCCACCAAGTTTTTGTCACTAACTTGGAGATATATCGCCAAAAGTGACGCCAACTTATCGATATTTCTAATATTTCCCCAAATTTCCATAGACTTCCATTGTAAACCAATAGGGTTTACTTGTTTACAGAAAATCAACAAATTGAGATATTTTAATGCAACAAAAACTAATATTAGCTTAAGGGATTATATTAATTATATTTAAGGGAGTTCAACGTTCAAGTAAATTAAATTATGAATAAAAGTAACACGATACGATGCTTAGCATGCTTTTCCAAACATAAATTTTAAGGGAGACCAAACTGGTCGCCAAGGGCGGCTAGTTTCTAAGATTACAATTGTTAATTTCTTAAAATATATACGTTACTATAGCAATGGACAGCCATTGCGGAAAAAACTGCTTGCGGGTGTACATTTCGTCACACTATATTATAACCATGGAAAAAAAAAAAAAAAAAAAAAAAAAAAAAACCTCTTGTTTTATCTACATCATTAATTTATTCATGCCTTTTGCTCATTTCCTTTAAAATACACACATTCAAAATATATGTCTAACTAATTTCATTTAAAATGATGAAAAGAAAAAAAAAATAAGACAAAAATACCTTAAACCAAAACAATTTATTTCAACATCAAATAGTATTTTGTAATTTACTCAAGTGAAATATAAATAATGTCATTGTCTATAAAATGAAATGAAACATTTGAAAAAAAAAAAATTGTTGATAAAAAAAAATGAGCGTTTAAAAAATATAACTTTTGAAAATTACATACTTTAACCCACCATTTTTTTAAATCAATAAAAATAAGTACTTAAAATAAAAGCATAAATAAATATTTTTCAAGTAATAGACTATAGTCAATTTAAACTGCAATCTTCAAATTGTAAATGTATTTTACTACTGCAGCGTGGCGTACATAATACGCATTTCTCGCACTACAGTAAACATTTCATTCTTTGAATGAAGCCATTGATGATTTTTTGAACAAATATTTTTATATGTATTATTCCTAACTTCTAAAATAATTTTATTGTAGGTTCCTCCTCATCAGATAACTGCCAAATAGTAAAATCTATTTTAGTATCAGTAATAAATAAGTTATAATTAATAATAAATGTTTTCTATTCAAAAAATAACAAATTAAAAAGTTTTACGGGATTACGATGGAATAATACTCATAAAAAATATTCACGTTCAATAAATAGCAAGTGTTAATATTTGGCACGGTTTGCAGTAAAAATCGTTTGCACAGTTAGGGTTGAAATAAATGGCGCAATGTCATACATCTTGGCATGTTGGTAGAACAAAAAAAGTACAACAGTTTTTTTTTCTTTTTTTTAGTTTTAGTTTTTGAGTCGTTTGTATTTTTTTTTCTAAGTGACATAGTTGTTTTAATTATTAAACCAAAAGAATTTATTAAAAAAAAATATCCAACTGAATTTATTCCCTTGCTATAGAAACAGAATAGTGAAAATGTGTTTTTAGAAATTATAACTTGAAAATTTGAGGTTTTGGCGCCAAAGATAGCGCCAAATTAGAAAAATATGAAATAACTCATGAACTATTAGACTTAAAAGAATTTGGTTAGTACCATTCGATTCAGCATACAAAAATACACTAAAATATGTTATCAGTTGAAAAATAACTATAAAATTAGATTTTTAAGGAATTTTTTTAAAGTTCGTTCTATTTTTTACCCCCCTTAGGGGTGGAGTTTTAAAAAATCCTTTCTTAGCGGCACTCTACGTCATAAGAAGAATTTTTACCCAAAATTTCAAGATTTTAGGTTCAGTAGTTTGCGCTGCGCGTTGATTAATACAAAATCCAGACTTTCTTTTATATATATAGATTATTATTCCTTTAATATTATTTAAAAGGTTTTTTATCGTGAACATACACCGGGTGTCTAAAGAGGACTGACTGATTTTAAAAGTCATTAACTTGAGAACGGTGATAGATATTCAAAAAATTCTTGCAGAAGCGTTATGTATAATGTCAGGAGGTTTTTTTTTTTTTTTTTTACGGTGATTCTCGAATTTAGTTCGAATTACAAACAATAGATGGCGCTGCAAGCAATATGTGTTAAATGCAGGTTCGATTTTTGGTACTTCGGGACACACTCAATACATTTTATCCCTTTTTTGGCATGGGAGAAGAGAAAGGCCAAAAAATCCAGCTTGAATTTAGCGCTATTGCTTTCAGCGCCATCTATTTTTTTGTAATTCTAATTAAATTTGAGAATCACGGTAAAAAAACTCCTGACATCATACATAACCCCCTGCAGGAATTTTTAAAATATCTGTCACCGTTTGCGAGTTATTGAATTTTAAATTTAGTCAGTCTTTTTTAGGACACCCGGTATATTAAAAAATATATATCTTAGTGTTAATATTTAATTAAGTTAATATATTAGCTAAATTATCATTATTGTTTTAGATATTATTATAAGATCTAATTTGGTTTTAGTTTTTATTAAATGGCCTGAATCCTCGGAAAAAATAGAACATCATTAATGAATTATGTTTCATCCTGAACTATTCATTGATTATTACATTTTCTAGTTTGATGCCTGAGAAATCTGCTATTCATTTCCTACTTACGGTTGATTTATTTGACGTATCCGTCATTCCGACCATTTTTTTCATATATTTTTCTTTAGTACAAATATAGAGATTTTGCTTGAAATATGGGGCTCCGTTATCAACTGTATATTGAATTGAACAAAGTTTTCTAAAATATATTGTAGTTGTTATTTAAATACTAATTTAGAATGATATTAAATTCTATATTTATATTAAATATAGAGGTTTTTCAAACAGTAAATGATGAAAGGTAAAATTTTATTTAATAAAAATTTATGAAACTTTTTTAATTTAATTTGTAATTTAGCAATTGATTTTCATTTAATTACAACATTTAAATCTACAAAGTGCTCTTTTTGTTCATTAAGAAATCGATACATTTATTTAGGTAATTGATGCGTCAAATAGCGCACACGGATAATCATATTTCACACTAACGCTCGTATTCATCAACTACTTCGACCCCGAGTTATACCGAAAACCTCGGTAGAATGCTCAAACTGTATGCACTTTTAATTCAGATTCGACGTCTCCTTGATAATGTCCAATCAAATGTTATCGAGAATTTCATTTTAGCTTTTAGGTCAAGGTGGATGGTGAATACGAGCATAAATACTCTTCTCACGTATTTGAAAGGGACTGTTTACTTTTGACATCCTAACAACATGTACATGTCGCCTTTGTTTATACCCATATTCCAGACATTCTAATAAATATAACGTTATATTTTTTAAACATAAGCTGCAAAAATCGTGAATCGCCTCAGTTAGGCAATAAATCTAAATTTATTCACACACATTTATAACACATATTGGTTTTGAATGTAGGGCATGTCCATTTTGTGAAAAATACCAATATCAGTTAAAGCTAAATCTTCGAAAAAGTATCAAGAAATTATGCTTTTAATGAATTCACAATAACTGTCTTTTAATTTTCGTAAAAATTCTTTCTCAATCCTTTAATTTGGTCAACATTATTTCAGATGTTTTGATTTAAAATGTGCACATCTATCAATAACATAAAATGGACATGATCCGCTGTCAAAATCAGCAGATCAAATAATAGTTTTTTTGCGGCTCTAGTGCAGGCCTCGAACACAGTACATAAATGTATATCATTGCATATACATTAAATTTTAAAATCGGGCTATACACTTGAGTTATGATGGGAATGAAATGATTTTTGTTCTTGTATAAAAGCATATATTTATAATCAAATCTTTGTGTGTTCAAAATTAATTCACTAATTTTTAATGAGTTATCAAAATCTATTATAAAATCTATAAACACTATTAAAATTAATGCCAAATGTGAGAGCGTCTTTAAAAGATATTGTGAAGCTAAATATGTGGAATATACAACACTTTTGTTTTAAATTGAGGTAAGCTAACAAGAAAAAAAAATTTAATGGATAAAGGCAAATTACCCTTCATAATACTAAAAAATATATGTTATGGAGTTAACCCTCTCGCTTCATAATTGTTTTATCAAAATAGCTTCAAAAATTGCGTACTTAATTCCTTCGCGACGAGCCTCTTTTAAGAATTTTTATTCTTTTGCAAAGGTTTTTTAAAACAAAAATTTTCATCTGATTTTAGATAAGGCAAAACTTAATAAAAAGTAACTGGTGGTAATGATCAAGGCGGGTTAATTAGATGGAGAAAATGCATCCCCGATGAAATCTCGGATTGCGCAAATTTTGCTACTTTTACGTTGCCCAAGAAACTCTCGGGTTGCGCAGCGAGAGGGTTAAAGGGCATCAATATTTCATAAATGTTTCGGTGGGGCGTGGCTATTAAAATGTTGCGAACCACTGCTCTAACTTTCAGACCTTCAACTTAACTTTAGTAAAAATTAAATATATATATATTTCCATTTTTATTACATAAAATGTATTTAGACATCGCTAATATATTCTAGCGAATTTATGTAATGATCTCCTGAACGTAAATGAAAATAAAACAGGCCTTTTACCACATAATTTCCTCTTTAAATGTATCAGAATTTTAATGATTTATTTCGTTTTTCTCGATTTCTGTCTATATTTAGATAACAGTAAAAAAGTTTCACCTTCAACATATGTGCAAGAAAAAACCTCGTATTTTTCACTCAATTTTAGCATTAATAAGGGCTTTTTTTCTTATAAACAAACGAGTTTATTAATTAATCCCTCACAAATGTTACCAAGTATATTCACGTGAATATAAGAAAAAAAAACTAAGGTTATTTGGGGCAACTGGGTCCTGATTTTACAATGTGACTCTGGGGGTTCCGACAATTAATCTTCAAAAAGCTAATGTTCATTTGAATTAAAGTCTGAACTTCTGTAAATGTGTTCTGATAGGTTCCCTCTATCAGACAGAAATACTCAAAATTACAATTTAATATTTAAAATTATAAAAATATGCATATTTCATCTTTCTTTCCTCGTGGGTCCAGTTGCCCCATAAAAATGTGGTAAGTGGACCAGGAGGGTCTATGTTGCACACGCTTTTTTTTTTTTTTTTTTTTTTTTTTTTTTTTTTTTTTTTATGTGGGATATCAGGTCATATTAGGTAGATTTCGTATGGCATACTACCTATTGGCGTCGTTCCTATGTTGGAATTTCTGAAATATTTTTGCAGATCTACACCGATCATGACCCCTAGAGCCCAAAACAACCCTCAGTAAAAAACTTTATCTATCTATCTATCTATCTATCTATGTTTCTATCTATATATATCACTTTCTTCTGGACACGATAACTTCCACAATTCTGCACCAATCTCTTCCAAACTGATACATAAAATCAAGGAGCATAAAATCTCGGTCATGTTCGTTAATGGGCAAAATCGGACATAGGGGATGGAAATAGGGAGGGGTTTTGTGAAAACCGAAAAAAACCCATAACTTCTTCGGAGAGGTTTTGTGAAAACCGAAAAAAACCCATAACTTCTTAAATTTTGTACATATCGAATAAGTTTAAAGTTTTTATTACTTCTAAAAATGGGGCCAAACTTTATGTACCACAGATTTTTGATAAAGTTAAAAATGGGCTCAAGTTGCGCAAAAATAGGGTTTTTGGGAGAAAAAATTCATAACTTCGTGAATTCTCAAGATACCAAATCCAATTAATTTTATCATGAATCTCCTTCACATTATCTACAACTTTTATATTCACAAGTTTTTGATAGGACCAATTCGTACCGCAAAAAAAAAAAAAAAAAAAAAAAAAAAAATTAAAAAAGAAAACAAAAAGGGCGTTTGAAGAAGAAAAAAATCCATAACTCCGTCAATTCAAAAGATATAAAATCCCCATGAATTTATCATATATCTTCTTAATATTATCTACAACATCTACATAGACAAGTTTTGGATAGGACCAATTCTTACAGCAAAAAAAAATTAAAAATACATAGCGATTGAACAAAAAAATCATCTTAGTAAGGGTGTATTCAAATCCAAACTGCTACTTTTCTGACTCTTTTACAATTCATTTTTGCTCTCAAAGGCTTCCAGTTGGTACCTTTTCTTACTCAGAACTATATAATGTACCGTAATGGTCAATTTTTTGATAGAAGCAGAATATATTTTAAAACATGCTGTCAAAGTGGGCCTTTTCAACCGAATTTCCTGAAGTGGATTGTGTTGGAAAAATCATCGTATTAAGGGAGAATTCAAATCTAAACTGCTTATTTTCTGATTCATTTTTAAATTCATTTTTACTCTCAAACGGATCCAATTGGTATATTCGCTTATTCAGAAACTATATAATGTACCGTAATGATCGATTTTTTGACAGAGGCAGAATATATTTCAAAAAATGATGTCAAAGTGGGCATTTTGAACGGAATTTCCCGAAGCGATTGTGTTAGAAGCAAAAAATATTCTCTTACTGAGAAAATAATTTTTTTATATATCAAGTTTTAATTAATTGAACAAAAATTTAAAAAAATTCTTCCGGCCAGTGCCGGGAGGAAGAGGTAGCTTTCATATTCCTTTTTTTTTTTTTTTTTTTTTTTTTTTTTTTTTTTTTAAAGCCAGCTTATATTATTCAAACACACGGAGCTCAAATTAGTGGAACCCGATTATAGAAGATTAAATACTAATTTTTGTCAATATTAAATATGAATGATAATTTCGCCAAACTAGTCAGCGTTATCAAAGCTGGTTTTATTAAAGTGATTTATATTTGTCGCCAAATTCGGTGATATCCCGAATTATATTAATAATTATATTAACACAAATTATCGGTGATAGACCGCCATTTTAAAACAACATGATGGGTGCAACAAAGCTCACCAGTGAACTTGGTCGAGACCTTAGTAATTCCTGTGCAGATACTCAATCATATCTCATGTGCTGTTGCAGGCAAAAAATCACATTTTTAAAAGGTCACATACATTCGAAATTCAAACTGCTATATCTCGGCTTTTTTTTTTTTTTTTTTTTTTTTTTTTTAGATAAAGGCAAAACAAAAAATAATCCGGAATCTTTGTAACAAGCTGAAACACATAAGAAAAAAATCTTTTACAATTTATATATATTTTTTTTCTTGTACTTCATTTTAAATTATTTTTTTTTTTATTTTTAAATGGCCGCCATTTTAAAACAAGATGGCCGATGAAGTTAGCAAACGAACTCGGCCGAGAGATTGCTATGTACTATGCACATGCCTTGTCACATCCTAATCGGTTCATAAGTACGCGTGTTATCGGGTGACAAAAATCAGATCATTTCAAAATGTCAGCCATGCTAGAAATTCAAAGTGGTATAACTCAGCCATTTTTTAAGACATAGACGAAACAAAAAATGCTCCGGAATCTTTGTATCAAGCTCAAACACATAAGGAAAAAATCTTTTCCAATTTCTAATTATTTTGTACCTCACTTTTAAATTTTAATTTTTTTAAATGTTTAAATGGCCGCCATTTTTAAACAAGATGGTGGATGAGGCTGGCCAGCGAACTCGATCGAGACATTGCTATGTACTATGCACATTCCTTGTCACATCCAAATCGGTTCATAAATACGTGTATTATCGCGTGACAAAAATCTGATCGTTTCAAAATGCCAGCCATTCTAGAAATTCAAAGTGCTATAACTCAGCCATTTTTTAAGATATAGACGAAACTAAAAATGTTCCAGAATCTTTGTATCAAGCCCAAACACATAAGAAAAAAATATTTTTCAATGTCTAATTTTTTTGTGCCTCATTTTAAATTTTTAAAAAAAATTTAAATGTCCGCCATTTTGAAACAAGATGGCGGATGAGGCTGGCCAACGAACTCGGTCGAGACATTGCTATGTACTATGCACATTCTTTGTCACATCTAAATCTGTTCATAAATACTTGTATTATCACGTGACAAAAATCAGATCGTTTCAAAATGTCAGCCATGCTAGAAATTCAAAGTGCTATAACTCAGCCATTTTTTAAGATATAGACAAAACTAAAAATGTTCCAGAATCTTTGTATAAAGCCCAAACATATAAGAAAAAAATCTTTTTCAATGTCTAGTTTTTTGTGCTTCATTTTAAATTTTAAATTAAAAAAAATTAAATGGCCGCCATTTTGAAACAAGATGGCGGATGAAGCTGGCCAACGAACTCGGTCGAGACATTGGTATGTACTATGTACACACGAAATTTTATCCAAATCGGTTCATAAATACGAGAGTTACAGTATGACAAAGATCATATATATATCAATTTTGAACGGAGGGTGGTTTCGGGGTCTGGGGGTCATGATCGGTGAAAATATACCAAAAATTTTCGGAATTGTTCTCCTCCGAACGGCTGCAATAGGTAGATTTTGTAATGAAAGCTACCCCACACAGGTCGCTTATAAATTTCTTAAAAAATCACGTCAGCATGTTTCATATTTTTATTATTATTATTATTATTATTGAATCTGAAAATGTGCCAGAAAATTTCGAGTTGTTGAGCATGGAAAAGTATTTTTTTGAATACCGCCCTAACACGATTTTGATAAAACCAGTTATTATATAAAAATGAAATAAAATCTCGTCAAAAGCGGCCAGATAAAATTGGTAAAGTGGGTTATCTCTAATCATGATTTGGTTTATGTTTGTGAAATTAGTATACTTAACTTCGAAATCTACCTCCGCCTGTCGGCCGGGCCGGCAGGGATTTTTTGAAAAAGTGTAAACAACTTTAAAAAATTTAAACCAGGCAAATCCTGTAAATTATATGTCAATTAAAAGCGTTGTAAGGGAAACCGTTGCCGTCAATGTGTCTAAAAAAAGCACTAAAAGTGAAAATATTAGAATTATTTATACCAAAACCATAAAAATTTAGTAAGTACTTATGTACTTTAGTATAGGTAATAAGTATAAAAGTCACATGGGTATTTTAGGAAAAAATAGCAAGGTAAATCTATGAACAAACGGCTACATAAGTACTTAAGTACTTTATCTGTATCTCGGAGTCGTATTACATAGGGAAAATTCTATTGTTCCTACCAGAACCCTTAATGAATTACCTTCATGGTCATTTTATTTAACGTATTCTAAAGAAAGATGCGATGAAAATATTATTTTCAATATAGTGGTGGGAACAATAACTGTTTCAATACAAACAATAACTGTATAGAATGCGACCCCTGTGTCGTACAATCTCAAGGTTTGGCTATCTCGCATTCAGGGGTAAGGTATTTGCATTCGTAAAACGTTGAAATAATTTAATGCCACTAGTATTTAGAAGAGAATTCTATTTGAAAGAGAATTCTATTTGAGGTCTATTTGAAAACAAGTAAAAGTATATTTTCGCGTACTTAATAAACATGAAATTTTCATTATAAAATTTCCGGTTCAAATGTGGCAAATAGGAATTAAAATTATGTGATGCCATAACGGCATCACCGCCTCTCAAGGGGTCAAGAAATTTGGTTTGATATCTCCTAATATGCTTTTTTAAAAATTTATTACGTAATTTTAATAAGGTATTCTGTAATTTTCTTTATTATGAGCAAAAAATAATGGAGTAATTTACTTCTCGTTGTAAGAGAAACTCAAAAAAGTTATTTATAACTGTTGGGGAACTGGATCCAGCATCGTCCAGTTACCCCATTCTTGAACATTTTATGGGGTAACTGGGACGCCGGGCTTACATTGGAAACGTGAAATAAATATGCATAGAAACCTAATAATATTAACGTAGTTATACGCCTAATCTTTAAAGAAAAAGATTGTTTAATAAAAGTACTTACAGTATTTTAATGAAAAGTCGAGGAAGTTTAACCAAATTGTTTTTTTTTTTTTTTTTTTTTTTTTTTTTTTTTTTTTTAAAGCAACTTAAATTTTCGACAACCTATCACAGCAAAGAGAGAGTTATGATTGAGTTGACACACGTTGTTTTAGGAAGTAGAGGTTAATGGGGCATTGTTCACAAAAGCTAAAACTTAAAATACATTAACGATTTTTTATAAAATAGCCTATGGGCCAGTTACCTCGTGGGTCCAGTTACCCCAACTAACCTTATATTAGAATATTAAAATTTGAAAATGCAGAGACGTTTTTGAAATATTTACATTTTTTCAAAATTTAGATGTGATATTATTGTTTTATTTTTGTAGTGAAAATCATTTTAATTAACAGTTTCATTTAATTATGTTTAAAGAACATAAAAAATAGGGGTTAAATATTTTTTTTCAAACGACACCAAAACGAATTCGTGTTGAAAAATAAATTTCGATGATGTAACAAAATTCTCCCAGGAATAACATTTTGACGTACACAAGTAGCGTGCGCAATTTTTGAAAAGTTCTGTAATGAAAATTCGGTGCGTTGCTTTTGCTACTAACAAATCTTTTTCCAATGTTGCAGCTAAAGGTTATCGAAACTCTCTTGCTACTATTCTGTAGGTTATTCTAATCTACAATGGGTGTGTTTTTTTTTTTTTTTTAATAATTGGTTTTATGTGTTTTTAGCACTGAATCTGAAAAGGACCTTCATTTTAAACCATTGTATCAAGATTTTTCGCAAATCATAAATTTCAAAAGTAAATGTCTTAAATTAACGGAAGTTTGATACTCAAAAGTATAGGATATATTCGTTTTTTGTTTTTTTTTTTTTTTACTTTTGATAATTGAATTATATGTGATTTTTCACGCTGAATTCTAAAATGATCTTCATTTTTAACCGTTATGGCATGATTTATGTCAGGAGTCAAAAAGTCAAATTATAGCAAAAATATGATACTATAAAATAGAGTTGTGTATAGGTTATAATACTATACTATAAAATAGGTTGTGTATTTTAAATTTTGATAATTGATTTTTATGTACTTTTTAGATTTCAATCTGAAAATGACCTTTAATTTAAACGTCACGTCAGAGTTATTCGCAAATTTAAAACTTCAACCTTAAAAAAAAAAGAGAGAGAGAGGGGGAAAATCTGATACTACAAAATCGATCTAAAGGGCTTTTTTATTCAACTTAATTGTATTTAGTTCATAGATTTAATAAATTTTTTGCTTATACTAAAATTAGTACAGCAAAACAACTCAGGGATCCGTTGAAGGGTTTAGGATAGAGGTTCGCTTTTAATTTTTCACTTTTTAACTCACTTTGAAATTTACGATTTGCAAAAAATCCCAGCATGATGGTTAAAAATTATGGTCTTTTTACGATGCAGCTCTGAAAAATACATAAATGTCAATAATTAAATTTTAAAAAACACAACAATCATATCTATTTTATGGTATCAAATTTTTGCTAATGCTTTACTTTTTATCTTTGAAATTTACGATTTGCAAAAAACCGTTACGTAATGGTAAAAAATGAAGGACATTTTCGGATTCAGCCAATTGAAATACATAAGAATCAATTATCAATAGCTAAAAAACATGACACAACCGAAATTTTGCAATTTAGTGTTATTAAAAATTCACAAGCAGTTTTTATTTGTCACGATCTATCTTAGAAGAAAATGGTAAGTATATGTTTGTTTTGATATAAGAACAAGGCAAGTATCAATTTGACTTATCATAAAAAGTTATTCGACCTGAACAAAATAACACATATTAAACGTTAAATAAAGTTGCAATTACTCTCCAAATTATTCCTTCAACCTTTATTTTTTTATTTTATATCGAAGAAGATGCTGTAAAGATGCAATCATACATTTTTTCTCAGCTTACAAAATGTCCGATATTCCTTCCTAAAAATATCCTTCAAGATAAAAACAAAGGAAAATGCACCCTGAGATAGTTTCCCTCTCGTAAATTCGGAAATGACAAACGTATTTCTAAACATTAAACTGACGTACAATAATAAATACAACAAATCTAACTTGTTATTATTATTATTTAAAATATTTAAGTAATATATTTCTCTTATTATATTTCAAAAAGCTACACTTACTTATTAAAACGTCAAACATAAGATTGCGTTGTGTTCCACCTAATGCTCTTATTTCCGTCAAATCAAATAATCTTTAAATATTTTTCAGTTAAATAATCTAATATACCTGTTTAAGTTAAATTAGCATTTGCACTTTCTTGAAAAGAATGACAAACAATTACTTAATATTTAAATACTCTTGAACACACTATTAATAAAATTAATAGACATTTTTTTTTTTTTTTTTTTTTTTTTTTTTTTTTTTTTTTTTTTACAAAATTTACAATTAACATTCTGGGAATATTACTTTGCATTCTACATCATTTGACATTCAATTAATATAATTTTTTTCAGAACTATAAGCATAATTAGCATATTAACAGTTAGCTCGAATAACTCGTGAGATTAGTTTAAATTAAATAGTAATTTATATTTGAAACTCTTATTTAAGCATTAAATACCTAATCTTATAATAAATTGACCCGGCGTCAAGCAACTTGCTGCTATAAATAGGAACATATCCAGAAAAAAATTAAACATACAGAGTCACACAGAATGTCTATTTACCACAACATCTGATCATTCAAACCCATATGCCGGTAGTCACCAGTTTTATAATCTCTTAACACTTTTAAGATCACCATCCTTCGAATCGTTGAATCTCGCGATCTCCGCGCAAACGCACAGTCACTCAAACTTTCTCCTGCTGATAGTAACCAATTTTTCAATCTGTTAACACGCTCTTTGCCAAGTAGAAAATTGGAATTTTGTATAGTGGCCATTTTTTTTTTATTTAGTTCTACAGATTCCAAGTCACTTTCGCTATCAACAAATTCATAGTTTATACAATGGTTACCACTCCCCGCATAAATGACGTCGTCCGAATTCAATAATAACTCTTCCACCTCTGCACATTTTACTCTTTGTTTCAACGATACTGTGTCTTTTCGAAGGTCCTTGTTGGTCACTCATTAAAAGAAAAAAAATGCTCAAAATAAATAAAAACTAAACTTCAAGCACATGTCATCAACGAATAACTAAACAAAATTGCCGCGTCGTCGCCTTGTCCGAACGTCTCCACTGTGCACACTATCCAACATAAACAATAGACAATGGCTGGAGGCCCTCCACACTCCACGAAAGTCGATCCCTCTTCTAGTTACCAATGTACATATTACGTGCCGTTCCGCGGCCGCTCTAGTATTGTACCTACAAACTTGATAGCGACGGCCGGCCGTTTTGTGAGAACTCGCATCACGCGATATCGTGTGATTGGCAATTGACGCGTTAACAGCTTTGAGATCACCATGCCACCACTCGTCGATCCTCGCGATTTACACGCAAAAGAACAGCCACAATCAAATTCCCGTACATCAGCAGTACCTCCAGGAAATCAAGGTCTTCGTGATCAGCATGAGACAATCGTCGTGCATAGCAATTCCATCATGCAAAATCCCATCTGCATTGCATCTGGAAACATCTGTGTAAGGCTCGCATTAACTTTAATATTTGCCAAGCAGGGTTATTGGCGGTCGCCAAACAGTGAATTCTCGCCAAGGCAGAACTATTCGAACTGGAACAGGCGGCAGTGGCCGTGGTGATCGTGGAGTGAGAGGATGGAGTGAAAATCAGTGGTGTGTCGCCCTGATTGTTTTTGATAACTTCGGCATCTTAATGTCTTTGTGAAATAGTGTAAAATGTCCAAAATTTAATGTTATAATATTCGTTTTGTGTGTGTGTGTGTGTTTGTCATATTAATAAACAAGTGTTCGTCAATCCAGCAGTTCTCATTTTAGCAGTGTGTATTAGCAGTGTTTTAGTATCTCAAGTATTACTTAATGAAATAAATAAGAAACCTTTTTCTAAGGTTAAGAAGATATCGATGAGAAACCTTTTTAATAAAAAGGTAATAAAGAAATAGAGGAGGAAAAGTTTTACTGGCGCTGTCGGCACGATTGTTCTTACGTGGTTTTGTAATATCAAAGATGTAAGAGTCTTGTTCGTTTTGTATGCTTGCACAAAAATAAAATTATATTATTCTGTTATGCTGTAAAATAATTAAAAATATTATTGTGTAGATTCATGAAGATCAGAATGAGTAATTAGATGAAGGTTATTAACACTACTTATCATTAGATTGATTATTTCTTTTAATGTAAAATTTGAAACGAAAGTATTGATTGTTGAATCTGAAATTTCATTAAATAAATAAGGTGTATATTGCATTATATTTTAAATATGCAGTAATGTTAAAATAAGATAAATGTAGTGTAAAATAATGGAAATATTTCACTGATATGTGATTAAAGTTCAATTGTGATTGCGTAAAATATTATGGATTTTTTTTTCTTTCTTCTTAAATGTTTTCGAAAAACTAAACAGATGTGAATATTTTGTTTTTCTGCTATTTTATAAGAGCAAAATAAATAAGTGAGAGTAATATTATAATTTGTAACTGCTTTGGAATATTTACATTACTTAACGTTGACGTAATAGAATTATCGAATATGTTTTGTTTTTAAATTGTGTTATTTATCACCTTCGCAATTTGAAAATGCAGGAAGATAATTAAGGTTGTGTTTATTTATGATTTCCTCATTCTACAAAGGAAAAGAAAAAAAAAAGAGGTTGTTTATTTCATATTTTATTAGAGGTGGAATCGATATTTTTATCATTTGATTGTGCAACCAAGTTTTGTAGGTTGAAAATAGTGACTACATTTTTTTTTGTTTTTGTTGTTTAAGAAGGCTTTTTCGTAGATCGGAATTAATATTTTTTTTTTCTTCATGCTTTATTTAAGTATCCTGAGTTTCGTAAATAGAAACTAGTGTTATGAAGGCGTTCTTTTAAGAGTGTTATTTTTTTAAAATCAAAACTAACATTATGATTGCAATTGTATTTATGAGTACGGAGTGTTGAAATAAATATTAGGAGTGCATTTGTTATTTATAGACATTGAGTGTACGTCCTAATTTGTAATTCTTTGGGTGTTCTACTATTTTAGGGTTAATGAAAGCAATCTTGTGAAAGGGAATATTAGTACATTTTAATTATTGTTGAATGTGTTTTTTTAACTCGTTAAAACGAAAGTAAATAATTGATTCAATTAAGTGTACATATATTATTTTTTTTCGTAATAATTCGGAAAGTTCATTTTGACTAGATTTAAAATACCGTTGATAGAATTATTTAATTAAAAGATTGAAATAAGTATTTAAATTTCAAAAGGTTCTATTGAAAAATTATTTGAATGATTGGTTATAGTTACATTTTTTGTGGGAATTAATAAGTCGCGAGGTTTATTACGCTGTCTTTAATTCATTACTAGCATTTTGAATTCGTTAAAATAATTTTTTTTTACCATGGCATTCCTGTGTAGGGTCAGGAAGGAAGATCTAATCGAGCTAGCAACAGAGCTGCGTATAGAAGCTAGCATGGATAATAAGATGGCAGATATTAGATAATTAATATCTGAAAATGAAAATTTCGTAGAAGATGAGGCAAATGTATCCTTGAGTAGAATCATAGAACAACGATTTCGGCGTGAGACAAAGAGAAAGAAGAACGAATTCGGCGTGAGACAAAAGAGGAAGAAGAACGAATTCGGAAAGAAGAAAGATAGGATCGCATCCGGAAAGAAGAAAGAGATCACGATCTCGAAATAAAACGGTTGGAATTAAGAAGAAATAACATAGATTTGGGTGAAGTAGGGGAAAATTCAAACGAAACAAGATCTAGAGTAGAAGTAGACGAAATGCAACTGTATTTAGTAAACTTTGAGCGTCGGGCGGCAATGCCGCGTGTACATAAATCAGAATGGGTAGCATATTTATTGGGACTGTTACCAACAGATATGGCTAATAATATAGCTTGAGAGACTCCTGAGAGAGCCGATGACTATGATTTCGTAAAGGATATGTTATTAAAGCGTTACAATCTAAATCCCGAAAAGTTGAGGCAATTATTTTTCTGGCATCAAAAGGGACCAGAAGAGTCTTGGAGAAGCTACAGTCATGCATTGAACAATTATTTCAATGAATGGATAAACGAATTGAAGTTTGAGAATTTCGACCAATTAAAGAAATTATTGGTAGCGGATCTACTCAAACGCAGGGTACCAAACGAAGTGAAAGAACACTTCTTGCATCAATGGAATAAATTGATCGACCCTCTAGAAGTTGCAGAAAAAATTGATGAATACGAAAGTTTGAGAGACGGGTTCAAGAAAAGCTCAGTCCATACTAAGCCAAAGGATGTTCCTCGATGGCAACTGGAAGAGAAAAATAAGTACAAATCAAAGGAAGGTTTCAAAAATACCAAAAACTGTCTTTTTGTAAGCGCAACTAAATATCGAGAAAACGACAAACAACTTGATAAAATGAAATATCAAGGGACTTATCAAAAGTATAGGGATTCCATGGCGTTTAAACCTACATGTCTTGCATGCGGAGATTCAACTCATTTTGCACGGGCTTGTTCTGAAAATAATATTCAGAGAACACGAAGCAGAATTGAAAGTGCTATTAGTAATTTGGTTACTACAGAAGGAACTATAGAAAATAAAGAGGTGTTGTCAGCACGAATCACAGGGCCAGTATTGTCACCAATTAAAACAAATTCGGCAAAGTGTGATGAACTGGAAGGACTAGAAATAAGAAATACAAATATTTTACTCAAAACGAATTCAGAAGTTTTTGAAACTACTACAATCGCTTCTCATCAAACTCTGAAGCGAAGGATGAAATTGAGAATCTGAAAACAGTTCACCGAAAAGAAATGAATAAATTGTGTGATTCTCTTGAAAAGTATAAATCTGATGCTAATGAGGCTAAAGAAACATTAAAATATGCTAATGAGGCCCTTGAAAATTCGAAAGAAGTTATTGAAAAACAGAAGAAAGAAATCAAGTCAATAGAAGAAGAATGTATGTTTTTGAAAGAAGAATTATCAAAAGTGCAGTCTGAAAAGAAAGGCTTACAAACAAAACTGTAATCTTTAACAGAATTTTCTTAATCTTTAACCTTGAAATTCAGAAACAGAAAGGATACGAATTTGCTAATGAATTGGACAAAGTCAACGAACAAGTTGAAAAGTTCGATTTATTACAAGCAGATTATTTAGCCTGCAAGAATGAAGTGGTTATGTTGGAAAAGACTAACCGTGATTTAGAAGAAAAACTTTGGCTTGCTTATAAAAAGTCTGAATGTGAGATGAATTTTAAGGAACAATTCGAGAGCCGAAAGTTAGAAGTTCTTAGGAGTATAACTTCACAAAAAGATGAATTGGAGAAACTGAAATGTGAGAAAGGGAAATGTTATCATGAATTAAATAATCTCAAATAAGTGAAGAAAAATTTTAAGAACAAGTTTGACAAAATTTCTTTTGAAATTGAACCTGAAATGAAGTTTAAAGAATGATTAGAATGTGAGTGCAAAAGATTAGAAGAAGATGTTAATACCATCATTTTTCAAAAGAATGAAACAGGGAAATATACGTCCAAGAACAGAATGTGTAATAATGAATTAGTCAAGTTTAAAAAAATTAACAATGATCTTCAAAACAAGCTAAATGTTACCATTTCTCAAAATGAGGATGTCGATGAGTTTGTGCAAGTACTTGAAAAATGTGAGATTAAAGAGACTTATAAAATTGAAGAAATGCAGTATAATTTGAAACAGTTGAAGTAGAACTTTACAGTCAGTCCTGTTAAACATGAAAAAGAAAACACAGTCTTGCAGCAGTTGATTGCTATCTTAGAAAAATATGAAGCGGTGTCTAGAATCAAATTAAAACAATTTCATACGAGTGTAGGTAGCAGATTATGGATTTAGAAAGTAAGCTCAAAGCAAAGGAAAAAATTATTCGTGTCTTCAATAATGATATTAATGGTCTACATAAAGCATACAAGTACTTAAAAACATTTTCAAAGGAGCAACAAGCAGAAATACAGAAATTTATGCGAGCAAATGAGAAAATGAAAATACGGCTAGCAAAGTCTAAAAATTTAAATAATTCATTAAACTATGATCTTATTAAGATTGAAGCGGAAAAGAACAAACTTGAAAATGAGTATAAAAATTTGAAAGTTAAGGAAGAAGCATCTAAAAGTGTTGATGATGAAGAACATCACCTGAAAAACAAAACGCTTGAGAGAATTTCGAGAAAAAGAAAAGAAGAGACTATTTCAGACGAAAAGTCACCAGATTTCACAGTGCTGAAAGAAGTTAAAAATCTAGAAGATAGAGAAAGAATTAGAATAGATGCTGAGCAGTCAGAAAAAAATACCAAAAATAAGAAGAAAACAACAAAAATAGTTGAAATTCAGGATGATACAAGAAGAAACAGAAAAACTTCTGAGCAGTCAAAAGTTAGTATAGAAAATAGGAAACAAAAAACAAAAATATTTGACACTCGTAAAGACAAAAGAAGAAATAGAAAGGCAATTGAGAAAAAAGAAATTGCTACTGACAGCAAGAAATATATAGGTGAAGTTTTACAGGCCTTTCGTGAAATAGGTCTTACAGTAATTCTGGAAAAGTGTAATTTCGAAAAAAGGGAAGTAAAATTTTTAGGGCATATAGTTGGATCAAGACATGTCCTAGACCCAGAAAAGCTGGAAGCTATGAAGGAACTAGCTGCTCCTACCAACAAGAAAGAATTGAGAACAGTTCTGGGGATAGTAAATTATTATAGACTATTTCCCGAACTTTGCAAGCATCGTACTACCTTTATCCAACTTCACAAAACAGGGAGTTCACAGGGATTGCCCCACGGGGCCAAGCTAGCTTGCTGGGCATTAGCCCTTCAAAGATATAATCTAAAAATTACCTATAGGAAAGGAAGTAGGCATGGTAATGCTGATGCACTTTCTAGATTCCCTTAGGGAAAGATGTAAACTTATCGTATTATGATTGTATTATTATATATTCTGATATTTTATGTTATGTTTAATTAAAACTGTTGTTTACATTATTATTATATATATATATATTTTTTCATTTAAGTGTTTAAAAAGTTTGGGCTAGCGAACAGGCTCTTTTCATTAACATTGTGTTTGTGAAACTAACTGTACTTTTCTTAGCAGCATAGTCTCTAAGGAGAACTATGTGCTCCTTAAGGAGGGACGTGTAAGGCTCGCATTAACTTTAATATTTGCGAAGCACGGTTATTGACGGTCGCCAAACAGTGAACTCTCGCCAAGGCAGAACTATTCGAACTGGAACAGGCGGCAGTGGCCGTGGTGATCGTGGAGTGAGAGGATGGAATGAAAATCAGTGGTGTGTCGCCCTGATTGTTTTTGATAACTTCGGCATCTTAATGTCTTTGTGAAATAGTGTAAAATATCCAAAAGTTGATGTTATAATATTCGTTTAGTGTGTGTGTGTGTGTTTGTCATATTAATAAACAAGTGTTCGTCAATCCAGCAGTTCTTATTTTAGCAGTGTGTATTAGCAGTGTTTTAGCATCTCAAGTATTACGTAATGAAATAAAAAAGAAACCTTTTTCTAAGGTTAAGAAGATATCGATGAGAAACCTTTTTAATAAAAAGGTAATAAAGAAATAGAGGAGGAAAAGTTTTACTATCTGAATAACATAAAACAGTCTTAATTTACAGTAGTTGCATCAGGTAAAATCGTACAAAACTGGCTATATAAAACGGTTCCACCCTTATTCGAGGGAAATCTCTCTACATGTCCCGTCTAACTCACGGAGAGTTTAACGCCCATTCAATGACATCTCGGTTCAGTTCCTGTGTAATCTTTAGAAGAAAAAAGTGTAATCAGGTGAGCGAAGTGATAGAGACTTTCATACATAAGGTTCTATCCCCTCTTTCCTTTTCTTTAACTTCCTTACTTTTTCACTGTATAAAACATCCGCAGGCAGCTAACACGAGCCTGCGATTGTCTAACGGCTAATTGGTTAAAATGCAATTACGCTACAGGACGCAATAACAATATTTAATTATTTAAGTAACGCTGACACCTCTAAATTTTTATAATCTTTTATAACCGCCGTGATTTCCGTAGATTCTCCTTGGTAAAATTATTGCTTAACAGAAAAACTGGAAGGGAACTGGGGGGATGGTCAAATACTAATCTCCTGGTTCAAGTTTATTGCCCAGGAAGGTAAAGGTTACTTCAGAAAACTTCTCAAATCCATGATATAATCCGCGCAACCACTAAACGCAACAGAAAACAAGTAGACAGGACACACATTACGGAACAACAAAAGAATACACTCCTAATTTTTCTTACATGATACAACTAAAAACGCAGACTCCATCTGTTCTCTAAAACGCAACAACCTAAGCAAGAAGAACAAATAAACAGATCATGTTTCAAAATAAATTTATAATTATTTCTTCTCTTATGTAAATTTTCTAATTGTTCTATACCCCTTAAATTACATCATAAAAATAGTAACCGTTATCAAATATTTAGTTTCCTATTTGCGATGTTTAAAATGTGCAATGCTTCTTTGTGTAGCAAGACAGTTTACGAAAATGTAATATAACCTCATCTTAATTATCCACGATTCTAAAAAGCATTCTTTCATCTTTTGAAAACTCTAAAAACAATAGGTTTCTGAGATCTAAAGTCAAAGCTAATTTGTCCATGGAGTTTCTACGCGTTGAATAATATCCGCGGTCGATATAATCGAATGTAAGCTGATACATATGCAGCTGATATATATGCAGAATTCATCATAGCATGCAAGCAAAAATAGATCGTTCTTCTTCTAATCCTGCAGTAGGCTGCAATGGTGTGAATCTCAGGTGTTTGATCAGCTACTGGGTCGTTGAGCTTTGTGATCTTTGATGATGATGAAATGACAGTGCGTTAATATCTGAAACGGGGATGTCTAATCAGAGTCATACATATTTATTTTAATTTTCTAACATAAAGGTACTACAATGAATAATAGCATAGAATACATAAGTACAGTATAAAATAAAAATATCCATTTTTTTAAACGAAAATATATTTTCTGCGGATAATATTTGGAAATGTTACGAAGTAGTTTTTATACAGTGTTTTAATCACATTACTCAACACAGTGTCAATACAAACTGTCGTTCCTTTTTTTTTTTTGGATGCTACTAATTCTCGAGTAAATATTTATATGTTTAACAGGCAAACAGGAATAAACAGAATAAAATATAAAAATCAACAAGATAAATTAAACAATATATCTTTTTTTTCTGTATGCATAAATCCCTTACGCATTTGAATATATTGATAGTGTACTTAAGGCTGAATTATTTGCATCATTTGGTTTTAGATTTATCCTTAATCTTTCCCACGTAGATGTATATAGATTTTCCTTGCATTATTTAGCTATATTATCGAGATTATTTTACAAATAAATACTGAAGGTACGATTGAAAACATCTGAATATTTTATTTAAAAGTAAATTTAGTGGTAATAATTTTTATAATTGTAGTACACGATTGTATTAAAGCATAAGTTTTTTAGAGTATTATAAATGATTAAATGTAATGTTCTATTTAACCCTTTGAGGGCCAAGCAATTGTGTAATGCAGTTTGTGTAATGCTGAATTCCCACCGGAAATTTGAAAAAAATTATAATCTCAAAATAAGGAAAAGCAAATTCTTAACTCTTTTACCTCTAAAATTATAAAAGGAAAACTTAATTAAAAGTTTCTGGAGCAAAACTTATTTAAACTTAGGTAAGATATAATATATCCTACCTCCCTCAAGGGGTTAAGTGAACAAGGGATCTTCAAACTCCTTTTTTTAATTGCACCTTAAATATTATTCAAGGGCACATTATACGAATTATGGCATATATTTATCACACAAGAAATATTTTTAAAAAATGCAAAAAAATACGGGATTTTCATGAATATTTTAAGTGTTATCAAGAACATTCAAAATGTCCCAACTTCACTGCATACCAATTAAAATCCCCAATATTTTTATGCCAGTTTTATTTACATATACAAATAAAACAGTGCATTGGAATTTTATGTATTTGAATATAAAGATAAAAAACAAAAATATTTTCTAAATTTCATGAAATTTTCAGCATTTTTGCATCATATTTCGTCACTTAACCCCTTATGTGCCACAGACGTATATATCCGTCGCGCATAGTCGATGCGTTAAGTGCCATTGACGTATATATACGTCAGTCCAAAATATTATCCTTTATACTCCGCTGTACCAGTAAAACCACGCCCACGGCTTTGGAATTAAAAAAAAGTAAAAGTAAAAAGAAAAAAGACTTTGAAGGTGTTTTTGAAAGACTGGCCTATTTCAGAGGAGAAGGGGTAGAAGGAACTATCTTCATAAAGGCTATCGCACTGAGCTAATGACGTGAAAATACAAGCAATTTTTTTTCCATATTTGACAAGGCTCCGCCTACTATTATTTTAGAGAAAATATTGTTTGGTTTGCCGTTGACTTTTCGCCTTTCAATCGCATTGCTATTTTGATGTCACTACCTCAGTCTCATAGCTTTAGCCGTGCAATTTCTCGAATTTTCTCGAATTTCGTAGGAGTATGTCCGACACTGATAATAGTGAATTGGATGACGACTTTCCGTCATTTTCTGGATCAGAGACGTCAGAATATGATATGTCAGATGAAGAGGCCTATAACGACTATTCTATGAAAGATGACAGAAAGTGGGTACGATTGGATATAAAAAATTCACCTATGCCACCTTCACGGTTTCCATTTTCGGGACAACCAGGAATAAATAAAAATGTAGCAGATTTTACGAACCCACTTTTATTTTTTTAATCTTTTTTTGATCAGAAGCTGGTGCTTCATATTGTTACAGAAATTAACCGTTTTGCAGATCAGTATAACAACCAGCATCCTGGAAATTAGAAATCAAGGACGAAGTTGTGGCGTCCAACAACTTTAGAAGAAATATATGTTTTTTTAGGTATACTTATTCTGCAAGGAATACTTGTAAAACCTCACGTTGCGCTTTGCTGGTCTAAAAACAAATTGATCGAAACTCCAATTTTTGGGAAATTTATGAGCAGAAATCGCTTTCAACTTATCATGAAATTTCTGCTCTTTTCTGATAACAGTACTTTTGATAAAACTTCACATCCAAATCCAAAACTAAGTAAAATATGGCCTGTTTTTTCTGACATGATGAAGAAATTTTCAAGTGTCTATACACCTGAAAGGGACCTGAGCATTGATGAGAGCTTGATGTTTTTCAAAGGCAGGCTATCATGGGTACAATACATACCAATGAAAAGAGCTCGCTTTGGAGTAAAACTCTTTGTACTTGCTGAATCAAAGACAGGATATATTCACAATACGATCGTGTACACAGGGCAGAGTACAATCTTTGATAAAAAGTATGAGAACTATGGAGTCGCAACAAAAGCAGTGATGACGCTTATTTAACCTTTTTTGGGAAAAGGTTATTGTGTAATTGCAGACAGTTTTTATCTCTCACCAGAATTAGCAGACCTTCTTATCCAAAATTCAACTGACGTATATGGAACTCTTCGTCCTAATCGACGTGATTTGCCGGAAAATTTCAACAAGCTTACTTTGAAGAAAGGCGAAATAGCCGCTTTCCAAAGAGGCTAAAATTACCGTGTTGAGATAGCGTGACAAAAATATGTTTCGCTTCTTAGTTCTATCCATACAGCAAATTGCTCTGAAACTTAAAAAATGTCATGAAGCCAGATATTGTTATAGATTGTAACTTGAAGATGGGTGGGGTTGATAGAGCGGATCAGGCATTAGTTTGTTATTCAACAACACGAAAAAGACAGAAGAGGTATTATTTAACAATATTTCGCCATCTATTAGATATGGCTATTTGGAATGCCTTCACATTACAAAAGAAACATATCCGTAACGTTGATAATTACAACTTCCGCACGAATTTGGCGGAACGTATATTTGAGAAATTTCATATTACTCCCCCACAACCTGCCAAACGACAGAAATTAGAAAGTGGCTGTCCTTTACGACTTTCTGCTAGACATTTTCCGGACTTAGTAACATCAACGTCTTCAAAGAAAAATGCATCGAGAAGATGTGCGGTTTGATCAATGAAAAAAATTCGCCATGAATCGCGCTATCAATGCACTGAATGTGATGTTGGTTTATGTGTCCAGCCATGTTTCAGGATATATCACGGCCAGTAATTTCTAACATCTTTTTTATCATATTGTTACACTATAATTTTACATTTTTGGTATAATTTTTGTACATAATTTTTTGTATTTTCGTTTCTTTTTATATTTTCGTGGAAATACATAATGTTTATATTAAAAGCTTGTCTCTTATTTCCCCCAATACACCGCATAACTACGTGCACCTTTATGGAAAACTGAGGCACGGGAAATGAATCTCGTAAGTTTTTCTCGGCAGGTAAGAGATTACAATAACTACTAATTGTTTAATATTTTACTCATGACAGTGATTTTTGGTCGTGTTGCAGATGTGCAGTACAAGAAAAAAGTTGACGTTATACGAAAAACACATCTCTGATTTTACCATTATTTTTGCAGTGCAATAAACCTTCGACTAAATCACATATCATTTTTTTGAAAAAAAAAATCAAATAATGCATAAAGACATGACATAAAGAATCCGACTAAAATAAACGCAAGAAAAACTTTTTTCGTATAATGAAACGAATGGAACCAATATTGTTACCAACAAATAGTTGGTTCTAAAGCGTACTTATTTATCGGAAGAGAATCAATAAATCATATTCGAAAAATATGAATTTTTTACCTAGATGAATTTTTACATAATATGTTTTTTTTTTTTTTTTTGGAAATATGGTTTTGTTCACGTAAAACTCACTCCTGATTCTTTTGTTCGAGATATATACAATAGTTTCCTATCGGTAGCTTAAGGGCACAGCTTTCAGTTATTAGTTAATCCACAAAAATTAAAAATTGAATGAAACATTTTCTATCTCTCAATGATTATTTACAGAGTTCGCACGCTCTTAAGCCACGCCCCGTTTTGTAAGGCCACTAAGTTCTAACTGTGGCACTGGGGAGTGAATTTCGTAAGTTTTTCTCGGCACGTAAGGGGTTAATTACCTTTAACTTTTCCAATTATATATAGTTAAAAAATATTATGCACAGTCTTATTTGCATATGTAAGCCAAACTGGAATAAAAATATGGGAGATTATAATTGATATGGAATAAAGTTGGGACATTTTGAAATTTCTTCATATCACTTAAAATAGCCAGAAAAATTCTTTATTTTCTCTATTTTATTTTTAATTTCTTGTGTGATAAATATATTTCATAATTCACATAATTTGCCCTTGATTAGTATTTCAGGTACAATTAAAAAAAATAATAAGTTTGAAGATTCCTTGTCCATTTAATAAGAATTTACGAAATATTTTATTTTCATTTTCTGTAAGATTTAGATATAGAAAAATACAACACAGAGCAATGTTATTATTTAATCGTGTATATATTTCCGTATATTTTCTACCCGATCTGAACACCATCTATTGCATTAGTAATCAATTATTTTTTTTTCGGTATCTTCAGTGAAACATTTACTGACTAATTTAATGCCTAAAGAAGATGCTATTGATTTCCTATCTACTGATAAATTCTTTGCAGCGTACGTCTTTCCCGCTCGATATTTTTCGAAATATTTTATCAGTATAAATTTTAGTCTTACGCGATTTAAACGGTTGACTTACCAACAATATATAAAGTATATGATGAAACAATAGATATAATTGTATCTGTTGGTATAAAAAAATTACACTATTTATCAGTGGAAAAAATATAAATCGTCTAATTTAGAATTCCTTATAACAGTATTAATATATATATATATATATGTGTGTAACGTTACTCCATAAAAGTGGTAGCAGCATGCTACCCCCGATTTCAAGAAGTAATTTAACTTATATAATGGGGTAATTTAAAATTATATAACTAGTGTAATCTATATATATATTACGATATCTCGTGTGGCACAAAAATCGCGATTATTTGTTAATTGTTTAATGGTAACTTCCGAATGAAACGCATCTCATTGGCTATTGAACAGTAGGGTGGAATGAAAGTATAAGGCAAAATATTTTTTTCAGCAAATAATTTTCTAATAACAATTAAAAGTTGTCTTTGCATGTTAACAATAAAACTACGAAATTTTTTCGTTTTAAATTTATATCTTGAGGTGCCACAAGAGCCTTAAAAATAAGGATTTTTTTACAAAAAGTCCAAATTTAATATAAAATTATAATTTTTTTCGCTGTTTTATTTTCACATTTTAAAAATCAAATATTGTTTTTAACAGCAATCTATGGATGTTTCTTTACTATAACAACAATAATATTAAGTTTAATTGATGTAAATTCATGCATTAATTTTCTGAAAAAGTGAAATAAATGAGCTTTTTTTAAAAAAAAAAAATCAAGATGTAATATCAGTGTGAATTTAACTGTTGTAATTACTTTTTTGCTTACTAATAGTTGTTCAAACAGAGTTTTTTAAATAATACAGTAGCGCTCAAAAGTATTTTGACAAACATAATAATTCACTTAATTGAAAAGAACAATAAAATACAAAAAACAATCATTTATTTTATTTAACCATATTCAATGTATTAATTTTAATAAATTAACAATAAATATTAATAAAATTATATATATACTATATATATATCTGAATTTTGTCATGCTCTCGAATTTTTGAACCGATTTGGAAGCAGTTTTTCATATGCAAAGTACATACTAATGTCCCGAACAAGTTCGTTGGCCAGTTTCATCCGCCATCTTGTTTCAAAATGGCGGCCATTGGAATTTTTGAAATTTTAGAAATTTTAGTGGCAAGAACTTAACCACTGGAAGTTCGTTATAATTTTCAAGTTGTTTGCCAAAAACCCCGCCAAATTCCTTAAGACCCTTTGTTATTTCCATCTAATTCACGAAACATGTGGCGCAAAGGCAATTCCTTTAAGTGTAACAAACAAATCAGCCACTGCAATGGCTTATTCAGATCTTTTTCTGTTAAAGCAATCCCACCGTTATTAACTCCAATGTTTGTGGCTGTCCCATCACACCCAATAGTAGTTACAGTTGATATGTTAAACTGATTATTACCATTAAAGTAGGCTGTCATGCTATTTTTTATAGTTCACCTGTTCCAAAAGCAGGGCTTACATGTCCTAGAAAGTATGGATTGGGCTCTTTTACTAAAGGAATATGTTCTTCGATGACCGTCTTTTTGTAAAATTTGTTAACTTTTTTATCTTGCACAATGGTTTTATCTTTTCTTCTATCGAAAAACAAGCCTGTATTATCTCCAACTTGGTTAAGACTTTTTACTATCTCTTTTGTTCGATTCTTGGCTCTCTCTCTTCGAATTTTCATCCTATCAATTACCTTACTGTTGCTCTCCTCTGTAATCATTCCAACATCTTTAAGAACAGCACTTGCGATAGTCGCAGCAACTCTGTCTGAAACCCCAGTTCGGTCACAAGCACTTGCTGCAGTTGGAAGAGTTACTCGCATTTGCTCGCTTGTAGTTGAATCCAAAAAAGAAGTAGAGGAATTTTTGGAATTGTATATTAAGGTTCCTTTAAATGTTTGGTCTGTGTCTGATTGAATGGCATCATTTTCAGCTTTTCTAGTAGCCTTAACTACTAATTTCTGATTGTAGTTATACTTTAATTGTTGCTGTATTACCTGTTGCTTCCTCTCTTCTCTTTGTGTTAAAATATTGGAAATAACTTTATAGACTCCACTTATACACATTTTTCTCACTGTTCTTTGGTCAAGTAAAAAATCTTTCTCAAGTTTAGGTAATTTTTTTTCTTTTTTCGCACTTACAGACAGAAAATTCTTTGCACTCACAGGTTTCTACATAAAAAAGGCGTTTGCTTTCATTTAAAAATTTTACTGCAATCAAATCATATTTTTCTGTACATTTTCTACCTAAAGATCTTAAAATACTTCTGTAGTTATCGTGATAGGCTTTTCCCATTTCTAACATGCGAGTACAGGAATAGATGCTGAAGACAAAATAGATTCAACTTTCTTATTAAGTGCATAAGGTACTTCAGTCACCTTTCGTTCTTTTGATGTTTTGTCTGGTTCCAGCTCATGTCGAATATAAAGTTAATATTTCATACTGTCATAATAAGTTGAAAATCTTAGATAACTTAATTGTTTATTGTACCCGAAAATTGGGCATTCTAACTTTTGTCTGGTCTGAACTGTTTTTGGCACTGCCATCACTCTATAGATAAAGTATTAACTAATAAATTATTATACAAATATTCAAACTGACATATTCATAAACAAAACTAAATCCAGTACAGAACAGCAAAAAACATTTGTTACTCAAACGATTCGTTTGCCTGCACTGAGTGACGACAGAAACCAGACTATTGCTACTGTTACATGCTTCTCTTCCGCCTCCGCCTCCGCCTCCGCCACCCTACACCAAGCAATAATATTCCGCCTGAATCAAGGTCACTTCAAAAAAAGTACTGTTCTCCATTTGACTATTAATTTTCAGAACTAAAAAATGTTTTGCCGCGTTTTTAAGTTAAAAGTAAGGTTAATCGAAATGTTATTACGAAATACTGTTAAAATCTGAAAAAATGGAAATTAAAAGATGCAATATTTAGTAGCATAAATATTAAAGGTATGCAGTATAAAAGTGTAAATATCTACTGTAAAGTAGTTTATGTATATTATTTAAAAATTGAAAACAGGCATTTGGTATTTAAAGTATTTTTTTTTTTTTTACTAAATCAAATTTGTCAAAATTCGTAAAATCTACTTAAAAATACATATATTCACAAAAATACATATATACATATATTCTGGTCTTTTGCGGCACCTCTAAATATATTATGTTTGTTAAATTATTTTAACACAGTCTTAACAAAGGCTTTAGACAACTTTTTATCTCTATTACATATCGAAATTAAAAAATTATTTTTTTCGTTCCACCCTATTGAACAGCATTTAATGCATATACATACCTATAAGGTGTGTTACCTGTTCTGTGTACTCGTTTTGCGGGGACCCTGTTCTGTCGCCAAATGCCGCCAAGTTTGTCGCCAGCTTGGCGATACCTCAAATATTTCGCGAAATTCCCATAGGCTTCCATTATAACCCAATTGGGTTTATTTGCTTCTGGAAAATCAACAAATTGAGATATTTTAGTGCAACAAAAACTAATATTAGCTTAAGGGATTATAATAACCCTTTGCGCTCCGTTGTCGCCGCTGCGGCGACATTGTAAAGTAAGTGAAAAACTCCATTGTCGCCGCTGCGGCGACATGGTAAGTAAGTGATAAACTCTGTTGTCGCCGATGCGGCGACGTCATCTTGTCTTGAAAATTTTGTTTTTGGCACCAGTTATAAAAAAAAAAAAAAAAAAAAAAAAAAAAAAAAAAAAATTGTCTTATTCAGTCAGAGCATATTTTATATTGTGTAATTTTCTTCTTTTAAATAATTGGTTCCGATCGAATAACATATTTGTATAAGGACGCAGAGTTGCTGGTAGTCCACAGTCAAAATGCCGCGGAATGACTGGTATTCCACACTCAAAATAAGAGTGCAAAGGGTTAATTATATTTAAGAGAGTCAAAGTAAATTCAATTATGAATAAAAACAACATGATACAATCAAAATTCTCGCTGACTATTCTCCAGCGTTAGCAATTTGTCTAATCAGAAATAAAAAAACACTCGCCAAATGAAACAAAATAACAGTAAAATAAATTCGTCGTAAAACATTGAAAATTTGATCCCTAACCCCTTAATGTACGACCTCCCCTTTTTTTTCAATATGTTAAAAATAAAGTTTTTGTAACCACTTATAGATCAGTTATTCAACTAAATTTAATTATCCGTTACAGAAACTAAAAAGAAAATAACTATATTCTAAATTATCATTACGGTAATTTATTCTATAATATTCCAAAAATCTGGCACAATATCATAAAGTCACAATTCTGTATCTAATTGCAATATTTCAATTTAAACTTGAATCATGTTGCCAAAATCTTGCATGAAAACTTTGTTGAATGAGGTTCTGGCCCTCATGTGTAGATGGCGACACTCGTGATTTCTTCAATCGAACTTTCGATTTATTTGGACTCATTTCATTAATAAGTATTTATTTTCATTGGATGGAGCCATTACATTTTTGTTTTCATATCTTTAGTCAATGTTCGACAAATTATCTCTCGCACAGGAAACTTTCATCTCTGAGCTTTTTTACCATTTAACCATCATATTTTCCCTGAAGACGGCTGTAGAAACAGCTCGAAACGTAGAATTTAAATTATAGTTTATTAAAGTTCGTGCTTCGTGTACCATTAAGCAAGATTGTGTCTTTAATTAAATAATTTTCTTTTTATAGGAACGACAATGAGAAAATTTCTAGATAAAATAAAAGAACATGAAGCGTACCTAAGAATAAATTGATCCATTACTGTGTTAGCCAGAAGCCATTTTATCGCAATCTCTTGAGATAATTTCTAATACAGATATAAGTTTGCGATGACGTATTATCTTATAAGGACAATGTAATGCAGAAAGAATTGTTAGATAATTGACTGAAGCATGTCATGACACATTTAGTTTCAAACTAATGATAGACCAGTGCTTCCATCGGCTGAAAATGTTTTGGATTTTAATGGATTTTTTAATATATTGTAATACATTTTTTAAATTGTTATATTTTAAAGACCAATGGAATACAGAAGGAATTGTTAGATAATAGACAGAAGCATGTCATGACAACTTTAGTTTTCCACTAATGATAGCCCAGTGCTTCCATCGGCTGGAAATGTTTTGGACTTTAATAGATTTTTTAATATATTGTAATACATGTTCAAAATTGTTATATAATATGTATGCAGCTGTAAGCAATTTAGCACGTTTTATATTTGCATTTTTTAAATAACTCTAACTATTTACTCGGGATGAATTTAGCACTAGAGCTTTAAATTTTATCGAACATTTTTGGTACATTTATCTTACTCACCTGCAAGTGGTATATCGCTAAATAATTGAGGATTTATAGTATATGTATTTATTCCGATTATTGAACTATTTAAGCGCGCAATTAGAATACATATAGTTTTAATTGCGCCTCAATTCCTAATTAGAATATTTTAAAAAATAAAATGTCAGCTAAAACATAAACAATTTCAGTGTTGAAAGCATTCGTTTTATTTATGTTGACATAAATTCATGTGAACTGACAATTTGATAAAATGTATTTTCATAATGAAATTATCAGTTAACACAATTTAAAAAGTGTCTAAAATAAAATAATTGTCAACATTTTATCCGTAAATCTACTTTAAGGTATCTGGAGCATGTTAATGTCAGAATAAGTGATAAAATTATTATTGCAGTCAATAAAATTCTCAAACTCAACAGCTCTTTGCTGTTAGGAAATGAAAATAAATTATGGTGCAATAATTAATTTCTTTTATTGTGTTGTCTAAGGGCATTAGTTATATTAAATGAATTGGGAAATGTTTGGGAGGAATATTTTGTTGACTAGTATGATTACAGCGGTTGAATTACTCAATAAAACGGAGGCTGAAAGGCTGTCACAAATCTTATGGAGTAACGTTACATAAACGTTTTAACATCATGTTAAATCATGAAAAAAACGATATTTATGTTTTTTATATATCTCTGTGAATTTATCTAGCCAATTTAACGACTGTTCACTGTAAAAAACACTAATATAGAATATAATATTCCGTCAGTAACAGAATGTAGCATAAAATAATAGTCTTACACAATTTTAAGATTTTGAAAATTTTAAAAATGATTAGTGTTTTAAAAAAGATCTTATTATAACTCGAAAAAAGGAATTCTGTTTTTCAGAATTTAGTGTCGGCCCCGATGAAAAGAGTATATATATATATATATATATATATATATATATAGCAATAATATAATTACAAATCATCATCTATTCCTATTACAATAATTAATATATATATATACAATGCATAATTCAGTTAGAAGACAAAACACAGGCTTTTCTATTATACAAAATGACGTCATTCACATTCGTTGTAGAATTCCACATTTCCGATCCAGTCTTAAACATCATCTACAGAAAAGTATGCATATTACGTAACTGTCGCAGAAGAATACATAAATTCAGCTTATAGGCTATGTCGCCCTACAAGAAACTCTACAAAATAAAGATCGAATGATTCATACGCTTGTAACATTAATATGGACACATAAAATTAAATATAGTTTATAATACCTACATGTTTTATCAGAAATCATAAATTTATGTTTTTTCAATACAGCAAGTATTTTAATTACAATTTGTTTTCAGTTGTTTGGGGAAAATGCAACCAAAATATATAATAATCTACTATTTTCGCACTATTTTTCTCTTACTTTCTACTGAAATGGAGTACTTCAGTTTCCAAAATTAAAAAAATGGCTTTAAAAAATACAAAAATTTAATATCACAACAATAAATTGAGATGCAATTTTCAAACAAATGGCATTTAAATATACTTTTTACGAGAGTATACAACTTGATAATCTGCGATACTTATAACTTAAAAAATGCAATATAGATTATCTGTATTTAACAGTATAATTTTCTTTATTTTACGACAGGCTTCTGTAACGGGACATTATTTTTTAGAGATGACAGCTCAATTGCAGGCGAAAGAAATAGCATATCAGGGGCTAATAAATAATGCCAGTTGGAGTTACAGTAAAGTAATCATTATTTAAAGGAAGGATAAATAAAATTTTGGAATAAAAGACAAAGGTTATTCCTAGAACCGACGCTTGTCAGTAATATTAAGTACAAGATTAATAGTTCATTAGATAAGAAATCTAACGCCTAAAGAAAGATAAAAAATCTAATACCTTCTTGTCTCATGTAAATATAATCCACTTAAGAATCGAAGATAATATGCTTATACAATTTTTAAAACTTGCAAATTCTGTAAATCGCTAGTATTTAAAAAATATATGATATTAAATAACACCAATTTATGTTATGTAAAGTCATCATGATTTAAAGCGATAATAAATGAAATTTTGGAATAAAAGGCAAAGTGCTATTTTTATAACCCACATTTTATAGTAGTTGTAAATACAAGATTAATAATTCATTAAATAATTACATGTGTCATGTACGTATAATCCACATAGGAAGTTAATAATTTAATAACCAAATTAAGCATAATGCGAAATAGTTAAAAAATAACACTTTGAGAAAAGCCTATTTCAAAATTTTGGAAGAGTATGGTATTGACTGCTTAGCAAAAGATTAAAAAAAAAAAATGTTAAAATAATTTTATTTAATTAAGCACCGAACAATGCAGCCTTAAAAACGGAAAGAAAAAAAGAACTTTAAGGGGAAAAAAAAAAGATATTTTAAAAGTTTTATACCGGTATTCTGCCTTAATGCGATATTATTACAATAGTCTCTATTTCCGAACTTCATATCTTTTTCGTAGCTTTCGTAACTACGGCTATATCTTGAACCCAAATATATTTAAATATACTACATTAATCTCTCGACTTGACTTAATTATCTTAACGTGTACTTATCAATCTTATTCTATTTAATTTATTTATTTTTTTAAATTCTATAATTAGCCCACGGTATGCTATTTCTTTCTCCCAGCAAATAAAATGTCGTCTCCAAAAAATAACGTTTTGTTGTATAAGCCGGCCGTAAAACAAATCAGGTGTATCATTGTAGTGTTAAATACTCTACTGCAATTTTTTAAACTTCTAAGCATCGCACATTTTCAATTTTTATACCGGCGTATTTAGAAAAAAAGAAGTAATTTTAAATGCAATTTCTTTGAAACTGCATCCCCATTTATTTTTGAGGTATTAATTTCATTCTAGTATATAGCGTCATTTGTTGGGCAACTTAAGTACTCCAATTCTGAAGAAAATAAAGAGAAATAGTTGGAAAAATAGCAATTATATATTTTTTTTTTTTTGCCCTTTTTCCATAAAAACTGAAAAAACTGTACTTAAAGTACATGATATATGGGAAAAAGTATAAATGAACGTTTTCTGATAAAACATGGAGCTGTTATAAAGTAAATTTATTTTTAAGTATCTATATTAATATTACAAACAAATAAAAACATATAAATAATTAGATAGCCGATTTTTTTTGTCGAGTTTCTTCAATAATGATATATATATATATATATATACATTATTTATGTATTATTCAGCGATAGTTACCGTCCATGACGTCACTTGATATAAAATAAAAGCGTGTGTTTTAAATCTTAAAACTGAAATATTTTTTATACTATCTATATTTATTTATTTATTTATTTATTTATTTATTTTTTTTTTGTCATCGGGGGCGACACTAAATTCTGAAAAAGCAGAATTCCAGTTTTCTAGTTATTATTTTTTAAAGGTGGTGCCTATTTACGCGGGCCGTCTTGATTTTCTATGCTTCCAGACTTTAGGATCTTTTAGTTATCCTTACTGAACATCATCCTGTCTTTTTCATTTCTCTGGTCATTTACTTTTTGAGTAGTTTAAAACTACATTTACTTTTTTGCCAATGGCTGACAATATAACGATACTATTCATCTTTAGACTGTGTGTTATACTGTCGACAAGTAAGAAATCCCTCAACACTGTTCTGCTGTTCAGCACTGTTTAATTTCATATCTAAATTTTCAAACTATTGGTGTCTGTTTAAACCCGAAAACCTCTTCTTACTTATCTTGTAACTCAAGTACATTTTCATTAATATGAAACAATGAGTCAATTATTATTTGGGGTTGGTTGGTTTTTGAAAAATGTTCTATTTCATTATGTCTAAAATTAAAGGTAAAAAAATAGTATTTTCGCAATATGTAACGGTATTCTTATTAAAAACGACAGTTTTACACCGGTATTCTTTTTTAAATTCAATATTACTTATATAGCCTCCTTTTCCGAACTTCATATTTAAGTTATCAGAATTTTCGTGTCTGTTTAAACATGAAAAATAGAATTTTTTTATGTCAATTAAATAGACATAAAAATAATAAAAATTACTAACTCAGCAAACAATAAAATATCTGTTATGATTTATATGACGTACATATAGAAACAAATAAATTAATAATTAAATTTTAAAGAAACCTGTACAAAAATCTGTTCTAAAAAAATCTGTAATTCTGAAATGTATTCGGTACAATAGAGAAGGAAAATTATGTATACTTAAGTAACTACTTTTTGCTACATTTATAAGAATCATTTAAGTGCCATGTCTAAATATATATATATATATATATATATATATATATATATATATATATATATATATACCTTTGAATCAAAATTTATATAACAAGTTCATATAACGATGTTACCAAAATTATAAATGAAGATGGCATGTAAAAATATAATACATTAATCATTATGAAAAATATTAGAGTAAACCTAATCGGCATACAGAACCCACAAAGAAAACTCTACATATTGAAAAACGTTAATATTATAATATTATAATATCGAAAATCTTATAAAACGATTGAATAAAACAAAAGTGGAAAAATGTATTTTCAAAAAGGGGGGGGGGGATCAATATTTGTCATATGAAAAATTTTCTAAAATAATGCAAAGAAAACTAAATATCATGAATATCAAGAATATGAATAATACTTATATTGTGGAATTTGTCAACAAGATTGATATTCCAGAAATATGAGCAAAATACAACTGATTTCTAATTGATAAAAGCATGCATTGCATTTTAGAGCTATTTCTTAAACTGGTCAATCAACTGAGCAACCAGGTATACAAGTAAATTAAAACCGAGAAAAATGACAAAAGCAAAGCAAAACTATTAATTTCGAAAAAATTATGAAAAATGAAATCTTACAACTGTGAAATAAATTATATGATTAATAATTAAAAAGAAGGAATGTACAGGTTGTATGTTAACTATGTGAAATAATTTTAGAAGAAATTTTGTTTAAAATGATATTAAAATAAATTTTAATTGTATTTAAATTATATTATTTAAATAATGCAAAAATGTATTTAATATATCTTTAAAATAAATAATAAGATTACGTAATCTACTGGAATAATGTAAGATACTTTATACTAATATATATATATATATATATATATATTAGGGTGGTCCTTAAAAAAATTAACTTTTAAAATTTCTATGGGGCACCCTCATATTTTGTTCTATGTATAAAATAAAGACTTCCACAAAAATTTCAAATTTTTAAAACATTTTTTAAGGGTCGCTACCAAGGTTTGAATATTTAGAAAAAAATTAAAAATTGACATATTTTGTAATTTAATAATATATTATTAATACAAATCCATAGTCATTGCCAAATTGAATCATGGTATGATATTAGGTTGTAAAGACTGCCATTTGTTTCAAGTTTCAACATATTTACGCAACCTACTGTCTAAACACAGACAGGAGTATTTCATGTCTACACTCTATTTCACCTCAACTTGTTCGCATTGTGAAAGTTAGAGAATCTAACATTCCACCTTGAAAAATAGTTCTCAGGTTTTTTTTTAATCTTAAATAGCTAAAATGCGTAGGAATTTATAAGATAATGTTTATAAACTATAGAATTTGATTTTTTTTTATATTCGTAAAATGTACTAAATGGTCATATTCGTATCAAAAGCAAAGCACAAAACTTAAAAAAAGAGCTTTCGGCAAGCGTTCTTTTGACCGTTCACTAGGATTGCAAAATTTTAGAAGACATTTCAGGATCTGAAACTATTGACAGATTACCCATTATTATTTCAGGTAAAGCTATTGACCAGTTACTTGCTCTTCAAAAATTTCAGTCTGGAACAGGTGAGGCAATAACTTCTGCTGTTAACGAAACATTGGATTTGTGGGGATTACAAGCAAATAAAATGTATGACTTTTGATATAACCTTTGTTAATACCCGATTATCATGAGAAGGTTGTGCTCCTCTGGATTAGAATATGATCAAAGAAATGATTTGGCTTGCCATCATCACATCTTTGAAATTATGCTTGAGGAAGTTGTTGTTAAGGTTCTCGGAGTTCCAAGCGGACCAGACATACTGTTATTCAAATGATTTAAAATTTCGTTGATGTCTATCGATTATGGCGTATTTCAAACTCCCATAACTGACAATTTAATCTATGAAAAAAATAACACATAATGCGTCAGAAATTACGGAATTTGCTCAAAATAATCTTAATGATTTTACAACGAAGGGACGATTACAAGCTATAGTGCTTGCCATAATTTTCTTAGGAGGAGTTCCAAAAAGAGGTTTTATATTAGAGCCCCATGTGGCTGCATCGGGTTCCATTAATGGTGAAGACCACATAATCGCTCAAGGTTTATTTATTTAGAGACCAGCTTAAACTCTCTAAGCAGGAAGAGTTTGCTCGGTTTCAGTGAAAATCTACATTCACATCTAGTATCAGGCTCAATGATTTATTGTTCCTGAAGAACTTGAAAAAAGACGAAAATGTAAATGAAATCATTTCTTTGGGCGCTTTGACGAAGTTCCTAGGACATTTCTGTATTTCACAGAAGAACTAGTTGCTTTTGAATTTTTCGATGATAATGTCTTTTTTGAAAGTAAAAGAAAAATGGTGCATGCTTTGAAAAATGAAGAAAATTGTGAACATTTGAAACGTACACGTGCTGATCCTGGTGTCATTCTCTAAAATGACTTGCAAGATTTTCAACAAGCACTCTGAGGTTTCTTTTTAAATTATGGATTTACCTTCAGACTTTTTTGAAATAGATGTGACTAATTGGACTGAAAATTAATCCTACAAAACATGTAAGGCACTAGCGACTTCAGTCAAAGTTATTAATGATGTAGCTGAAAGTGGAGTAACACTCATGGTGTTATACAATAAACTTCATACAAAAGATAAAGAACAAAAACAGTATTTCAAGGATGTGGCAATCCAAATCATTTCTTTGTTCATATTCTGTTCCAGAAGAACACAAGCTTCTCTTGATAATCCGATATTAACATAGGTTGTATCAAAAGTCATACATTTTACTTGTTTGTAATCCCCAAAACTCCAATGTTTCGTTATCAGCAGAAGCTACTGCCTCAGCTGTTCCTGATTGGAATTTTGGAACAGCAAGTAACTGGTCAATAGCTTTACCTGAAATAATAATGGGTAATCTACAGAATGGGAATTTCTACAGTTTCAGATCCTGAAATGTCTTCTAAAATTTTGCAATCCCAATGAACAGTCAAAAGAACGCTTGCCGAAAGCTCTTTATTTAAGTTTTATGCTCTGCTTTTGATACGAACATGGCCATTTAGTAACGACATATTACAAATATAAAAAAATCAAATTCTACAATTTATAAACATTATCTTATAAATTCCTACGCCTTTTAGATATTTAAGATTAAAAAAATAACGGAGAACTATTTTCAAGGCGGAATGTTAGGTTCTATACCTTTCGCAATCTTGCGAAGTTGAGGTGAAATAGAGTGTAGAAATGAAATACTCCTGTCTGCGTTTGGACAATAGACCGCGTAAATGTGTTGAAACTTGAAACAAATGACAATCGTTACAACCTAATATCATACCATGATTTAATTTGGCAATGACTATGGATTTGTATTAATAATATATTATTAAATTACAAAATATGTCAATTTTTAATTTTTTTCTAAATATTCAAACCTTGGTAGCGACCCTTAAAAAATGTTTTAACAATTTGAAATTTTTGTGGAAGTCTTTATTTTATACATAGAACAAAATAGGAGGGTGCCCCATAGAAAATTTAAAAGTTAATTTTTTAAGGACCACCCTAATATATATAATTAGTATATATTACAAATCGTCATCGATTTCCAATTACTAAAATTAAATGAATAAATTAGCTAATATTCATAACACTGACATTATACAGAATAAATATGGAACCTGTATCTAGCAATACAAAATCATGCTAAATTCCACTAATTGACTAGCATATTGCGAGCGATTAAACTATATAAAGCAAATGAAAAAATCACCAAATTTTGATAAAATCCTATTAAAGACAAAAGATACAATATCCAGCTAAATAATGTTGCACCAGAAAAAGCCGTATCATAAACATACAATAGATCATATGATGGGGATGAATGGATGAATAATGCCTGAAGCTTATAACGTATTTCACTTTTCCAAGGGTACATAAAATTTATTTATAAGCAAAAAACATAGTCGATTTCTGTAACGGAATTCAGCAATAAGCAAAAATTGAATTCCGTTTTGTACCCAATCGACTAATCACCAGAAATTATAAAACCACCATGTAAAATAAATTGTATTTAAAAAATATTAATCAATGTGATATCCGTAACAATGAAAAACATAAAAAAATGAAACAAATTAAATCATAGACATACCCGGTGAGAGAACAGCCATGACATATTAGCCATGATACAAAAAATTAACGGAATTTGGCATAGCATAAAAATCCCGCCCTATTGACTTGCACAGTTAAAAGCATATCCCACAGTTGCCGCAGTAAATATTCACAAGCTTAAAATATAACAATTATAATTAACACATAGTCCATATAGTAATTATTATTACATGCTATTACAATGGTCCTGGAATAAATTAAACATTTGATTAAACAATTAATAATTAAGAGACAATATCTAATATAAGAGTAATTTAAGAGTCCATGGCAACTGTATAACATTAGAACAAAATAAATAATTATGTAATGCTGCCATCTAGCGGAACTACATGAAATTAAAATTAAGATAGTCAATATATGAATACCTTCAGGACTAAAATCAGAAGTAATAATGTTTAGTGCTGCCATCTATTGCAGAATACCGAATATAACAGTATAAAAAATGAAAAGACGAAAATGTAAATGAAATCATTTCTTTGGGTGCTTTGACGAAGTTCCTAGGACGTTTCTGTATTATTGCTAATATTTTAACCTATAATATCACTAAGACAGCACAACTATATCAATCTAAAACAGTGCATCAGAATATTGATAATAATCAATTAACATTTTAATATAATGTATTATAATTGGTTATAATTATTTTAATTTTTTAATATTTACATTAAAATTAAGCAAATTAATAACAATTTCGAATAAGTAACTTTATAAATAATATAAAAGTTTTTTATATTAATCACTTAATAAAATTAATGTATCATTGCTGATTTGAGGGGGAGGGGTAATATACCAACAGATTACATCATTTCTACAAACTTATAAATACATAAATCTTATACAGTGTAAGCGTATACCATTACATAGCAAAATATATTGAAATAAATCAATAATAGTAAATTAAATTGATGTAAATTAATTTAATTTATAGATTTATATACAGTACAAAGGACAGCAGCTTCACAAGGACCAAAATAAAACATAGAACCACGAATCTTCAACGTACAATTCCTACTAGTTTTTTAATAAATTTATAAATAATCAACATTTGCGTATAAATTATCCAGACAACTCCGCCCTCCTCCTTAATTTAACATCTACCCACCCAGCCAACCTATTTAAATTTTTTATATATTTGTTGTATTTTTAATTTTTTTTGTTTGTTTTTAGTTTTTTGTAACTTTTTATATGTTTTTTTTTTTATATATATATACGCAAAATGTGAATTATAACATACAAGAAATCACCCTACTATACATTGTTTAGATCATAAATTAATTGTAGATTAATGAATATATGAATTTCTTATGAAAACCATTATTTAAAGCATCAAAAATTAATTATTTAATGTTTTTATTTATAAGGTGTGATGAACATAAACTTTTGATTCTATACAAATGGTTAATAAGTATATTACGGTAAACTGAAATGTGCAGAAAGGATTTAAAATGAGGAAATGTATTAATTTTGAATTACGTTTGTCATAAAGATCAGTAGTTGTTTTGTTTTGTACTATTATTATTTTTAGATTTAAAAAGTTAATAGTATTATTTATTAAAATGTTTTCTGTCAATTTTAAATTAGTTGGATAATCAACTGGAAATTGAGCAAGATTAGATTATTTAGTGCCAATTAAAATAACGTCATCAATATAGCGATACATTAGTATATCATCATTACAAAAATTACGTTCATATTGATATAAATATAAATCAGACATCATACTGGATGTAGATCTGCCTAGTGGGATTCCTTCTATTTGTAGATAAATAATATTATCTTGTAAGATACAGTTATTGTATATTATAAAATTATTAAGAGTGCGAAAATATTTTAAATCCATATATGTAGGTAGAGTTAATGTATGTTTATAATTTTTTTAAAAAGTGTGTTAATTATATTATGCAGATCTTTAAGATTTATATTATCAAAAAGATCTTTAAAAACATATGTACCTATATTTTTTACACATTTAATGACTTTAAGTACATTAACCAATTGATAACTATTTTGTATACAATGTTTATTATCTGTTTCTGTTGTTAGATAATAAATTTGATTCAGAATTTTTAATAAAATATTGTTAGCATAATTATTATATGTATAACATCCAATTGTAACTGTTCTGAATTTAAATGGTGTCTTGTGAAATTTAGGAATGAGTACTAAATATGGATAGTTAAAGTTAGTAGGGATAAAATTTAGTAGTTTATAATAAGCAATAATTTTACGATTGTTAACGATAATATCATCATTAGTTTTTTGAAAGACTTATTTGATGAAATGCAAGATGTAAGGAGATGGTGATAATAAGATTTGCATATGATTGCATAATTATTAGGGGATTTGTCAATGTATGTGATTACATAGTCTTTTTGAATATTTTTAACTTGTTGGAAAATGTGTTTGTTATTGACTTTAACAAGGTTAGATACATTTGCCCAAAGAGCATCAGTTAACTTTCCAATTACCATTATTTTCCATTGATTAAAATATGCAATAGGTTTATTGTAATAAATTGAAATTTTATATATAAACAAATCAATATCAAACGTAAATTGCTTTATAATTGTATTTATATTAAGTTTTGATGGAAGTCTATATTTAGTCCCATATCCCATTAATATTCTTAATGTAAAATCATTAACTATATTAAGATTACCAGTGATTATATGACCATGATCTTTATTAATGTATTGCTGTAGTGAGGGGTCGTTGCAGTTACAAGGGATTGTACTTGTAGCAGTTGTAATTTTTCAAAAAGAGTTATAATTAAAAATATTTCTACCGAATGGAATTGGATATTTAAATGTTCTAGATAATTGGATATTATGAATAGGAAATTGACATTTTTTGTCATTTATAATAGAATTAATATTAATTTTATCGAATATTTGATTTGTATAAGTAACTAAAATTTGTGTATTTGTATTTTTAATTTTAGGTTTTTTTTTTTTTTTTTTTGAAATTAATGTTGAATTGATTGACTCTTGTCAAAATAAGATCAAAGAATATATCTCACAAGGGAACCACTTTTGGTGTTGCTCGCACCTAGCATCGAGACCTGGTGCGTTTTGTAGCCCTATACATAAAAGTTAGAGAACCGAAAAAATTTCTCTGTTAAAATAACATTTTATATACTTTTTTATACTTTTAATTTTTTTATTATTACGTATTTATTTGTTTATTTCACGCCAAAAGTGAGTTAAGTCGCCAAATATGGCGTTACAATTTTTCCGCCCGCTTTATCCAAAGAGAAAATGTGCGGAACAAATTACTAGAATTATATCAGATTGCGTTTTTTTTTTTTTTTTTTTTTTTTTTTTTTTTTTTTTTTTTTTTTTTATAATTGATAGCATAAGAAACAAATATTAGGTTTTTAATTTTTTTTTCTATGCAGACGATAAATATGTAAGTAATAAATATAATTCTATAAAAGCTTTGAAGATCATTGAAAACAATTTTTTAGTGAAATACAAAATAAGTAAATTATTTTCTTTTGAAATCGAATGAAATAAAGTTTCGAATGTTTAAAATGAAATGTTGCTGTATTAAATGGTCCTTCGGTAAATGTAATCATAAACTAAATTAATATTTTTACACAATTAAAAAAAATTACTGTGGCGAAATGGGTTGGACATTGACATTTCTAGCTATTACAAATTCAGCTATGACATTTGGCTAGGGTTGCCGGAAAGCACTACTTTTGAAAATAAACGCCAACTGTTTCCCCGCCAAAAATATGAATATAAAGTTGCAATTTTTCTAAATCAAATTCGTGTGTTTTGTAAGGCATTTTCAAACTTTTTTCAATATTTTATACTTATTATTAACTAATTTTTATTTTTAAATGCTTTTCTTTAAAAAAATTCACTGTTAATAGTCCGATAAGAGGTCTCGAAAATTGCATTTTCAGAAAGTTATGCTGCTGTATAATCAAGAAATATTATTTTAACAGAAAAATTTTATCGATTCTCAAACTTCATAATATAGGGCTTTAAAATGCACCAGGTCTCAATGATAGGTGCGAGCAACACCAAAAGTGGTTCCCTTGTGAGAAATGTATCGAGAAATTTTTACCAAGAAATATATTTAAATATTGTGCAAGCTTCTTTTTTTTTATTGCAAAGATATATTTACGAACTAATTTCCAACTGCAATTAATTAAATATTTATTATGAAGGTTATTTAACTGTTTAATTATAGTATTTTTAGAGATAATTATTGAATAAGAACAACCACCACGTTTGTTACGTGTTGTTTGGCGATTTAAATTATGATTTAATGTAGGATAAATTGGATTATAATCAGTAATATTGTTAATGGATGAAAACACTTTAATATTCCTATTGAATACTTCAGTATTAAGTCCATATGGATAAACTGTATTATAATATTGCATGAATGAAGACTCCAGAAAGAAACGTTCTGATATTTTTTTTTTTTTTTGTTTTATTTATTTTTTTTTTTTTTTTTGAATTTATAAGACTGATGTTTTATTTTTAAATTTATGTTTGTGGAAATGGTGAATTTCAGCAGTGGATTGTTTATTCTTAGCCTTATTTTTAATCGAATGTGAGTGATGTTGTTTAATACGCTTATGTAGTGGACCAGATGTTTGTCCTATATACTGCATATTACAAATATTACATTTTATACTATATATACTACATTAAATGCTTTACAAAATGAAGATAAACCTAGATCCGAAACAATTTGTGATTGTGAAGCAAAGGGACATGTCTTGCATCTCTTATGCATCTCTTATCATACGTTATCTAAATAATAGAGGTGGTGGAGGAGAACAAAATAGGTGACTGGACGTCTGTCCAGGAACAACCCTATTAATGTTCCCGTACCGGGCACTACACTGCGAAGACATAAAATGCATTTTGCCAGGAACTAATTTTTTACTAAGAACAGCAATTGTATTTGTTTTATAAGACATATAATAAAATAAAATAACACAAAATAACAGAAAATAATGGAAGAATAATTAAGTAAGCTATATAATGAAAACTAAATATTACAAATCATCATTATTTTTAAAGCAATTTTATAAATTGAATATCAGGACATGATATAGACATTATACATATTAAATTGTATTATATATATCCTTGTTACTTATCCTCTACATGTTTTCTGACAACATTGTGTTTTACATGACACGGTCTGACCCTTTTATCAGTCTATTAAACCCTTAACAGCGGACGAAACCTCACAATTTCCGGTGCCTTATTTAATAACATAATTCTACAATTAAATAAGGCGGCGATAGGTTCTCTGAAATAACAATAAGAAATTGCACATGTTATATGTGTGCAAAACACGGCTCTGTTGGTGAAAAATATCCCACTGTCTTCCAAGTTCCCCATTTATGTAATATATCCAGGTATTTTCTGAAGGCGTATTTATACGCCCGTTGAAGTTAAGGGGTTGAAAAAGAGATGCATCTATGCTATTCTGACGGTGTAATAACTTGACGCTAATGAAGAAGAACGACCCTCTTCTTACTTAGCTCGTAACTCAAGTGCGTTTTCATTAATATGAAACGAACAAGTCATTTATTATTTGACGTTGGCTGTTTTTTGAATAATATATTACGTTATTATGTTTAAAAGTAAAGGTAGAAGACAATAATATTTTTGTAATGCGTATTGGTATTCATATTTAAAAAGATTTTTTAATTAAAGGTTTTTATTTTTTTTTTAAATTTTGCAAATAATTGTATTCATGCAATTTGATATTTGTATAACTTCTAGTAGTAAAACATAATACCCAGTACGTGATAATACATACAGAATTTACATATATCAACTTTGGTTGTAAATGGTGGTATGTATATTTTGAATCACTATAATAGGGATGAAAAAATAATATACATCTGTATGTTTGGCAGTGAAAAAAATATATAAAAAAGTTTTTTTAAGCTGCGTTTTTCGTCACCTATCGTACATGATTATTTCTAAAATGTTATAGGCGTCATAACGCAGTTTATGTATAATGCATTTTTGAAGCTCATCGGTAAATAGGATTCCGATATTCTTATCGTAAATTATTACCTTTACATGTTTCCTTTGTAATACTTATATATAGCATTACTCAGGTAAGTATAATACCCATAAGAAGTCACACCGATATTCTCTTTTAATTCAATATTATTAATATTGTCTCCGTTTCTGAACTTCAAATTTATGTTTTCAGAAATTTCGTGTCCACGAAAAATAGAAATGTTTGTGTAAATTAAAAGACATAAAAACAATGAAAACTAATAAAAACACTGAATACTTAAATCTTAAATATATACATATCGCTAATTGTTAAATATATTCGGAACAATGGAGAAGAAAAAATTATATATGCTTAAGTAACTACTCATTGCATATTTTACTTTTTGTTACATTTATAACAATCATTTAAGTGCCATGTAAATATATATATCTCCTTGTTACTTATTCCCCACGTGTTCTCTGACAACATTGTTTATTACATGACATGCTCTAACCCTTTTATCAGCCTATTAAAAAAAATATGCTTCTATGCTATTCTGTCGGTGTAATAACTTCGCACTAATGAAGAAGAACGACCCTCTTCCAACTTATCTTGTAATTCAAGTGCATTTTCATTAATGTTAAAGAATGTGTCATTTATTATTTCGGGTTGGTTGTTTTTTAATAATATATTATTTTACTGTGTCTAAAATGAAAGGTAAAAATATATTATTTTTTAAATGTGTAATGGTATTCATATAAAAAAAAAATAGATTTTTCTTTTTTTCATTTTGCTAATAATTGTATTCATGCAAATTAATGCCGCTATAGCTTATGTAGCAAGAGATAATAAACATTTTATGATAATTGATACAAAAGTTATAAATATCTGTTTTGGCTGGAAATGGTAGTGTATATAGTTTCAATTGCTATAATCTATACTACTATTATAAAGAGGTAAAAATTGTTTATTTGTAGGAGGTAAGCTTTGGAACTACCGAACCGATTCTAAAAGTTATGGTATCAAAATGATGGTGTTAGTCTAACTTAGAACATAGGCTATATCTTATGTCCGTGCCACTGTCCAAAAGGGGGTGCAGGAGCAAAAAACGTTCTAAAAATGCGATTTTTGTGTAACTGAAGGGCCTAGAAACATGAAATTTGGAATGGTAGTTAGTTATAAGATACTAATATTCTCTAAGGACATTTCTTTAAAAAATCGAAATTAAAAAGGGGTGAAAATGCGCAAAAAGCGTTCTAAAAACGTTCTAAATGGCGATTTTTACGCAATCTCAAGAAGTACCAAACCGATATAAACAATAATGGTTGCAAAATGATGGTGACAACCCTTGCTCCAAAATAGGCAACATTTTATGTTGGTGCCACTACCCCTAAAGGAGATGTAGGAACAAAAAAACGTTCGAAATTGCGATTTTTGTGTTACTGAAGTGCCCAGATACATGTAATTTGGAATGGTAGTTACTTATTACGTATAAATGATTTCCAAGAACATTTCTTAAAAAAATCGAAATTTAAAAGGGGTGAAAATGAGCAAAAAGCGTTCTAAAAAACGTTCTAAATGGGGATTTTTACGCAATCAAGAGAAGTACCAAACCAATTTCAAAAATAATGGTGTCAAAATGATGGTGACAACAATTTCTCCAACATAGGCTACATTTTATGTCGGTGCCACTACCCCTAAAGGGGGTGCAAGAGGTAAAAAACGTTCGAAATTGCGATTTTTGTGTTACTGAAGGGCCCACATACGTGGAATTTGGCATAGTAGTTACTTATGAGATATAAATTATATCTAAGAACATTTCTTAAAAAATTCGAAATTAAAAAGGGGGGAAAATGCGCAAAAAGCGTTCTGAAATTGTTCTAAATTGCGATTTTTATGCAATCTCAAGAAGTACCAAACCAATATAAAAAATAATGGTGTCAAAATGATGGTGATAACCCTTGCTTCAACACAGGCTACATTTTATGTCAGTGCCACTTCCCCAAAAGGGAGTGCGGGAGTAAAAAATCGTTCGAAATTGCGATTTTTGTGTTACTGAAGGGCCCAGATACATGGAATTTGGCGTTGTAGTTTCTTATTAGCTATAAATTATTTCCAAGAACATTTCTTAAAAAATTCGAAATTTAAAAGGGGGTGAAAATGAGCCGAAAGCTTTCTAAAAAATGTTCTAAATGCCGCTTTTTACGCAATCTAGAAAAGTACCTAACCGATTTCAAAAATAATGGCGACAACCCTTACTCCAACATAGGCTATGTTTCATGTCGGTGTCATTGCCCCCAAAGGGGTTGCAGAAGCAAAAAGCGTTCTAAATTGCGATTTTTGTGTTACTGAAGGGCATAGAATTCTGAAATTAGACAGGACAGTTATTTATAAGATACAAATGATCTCTAAGGACATTTCCTAAAAAATCGAAATTTTAAAGGGGTGAAAATGAGCGAAAAGCGTTCTAAAAAACTTTCTAAATTGTGATTTCTACGGAATATCAGGAAGTACCGAACCGATTTAAAAAATAATGGTGTGAAAACGAAGGTGGTAGCCCTCGCTCCAACACAGGCTGTATTTCATGTCGGAGCCACTACCCCAAAGGGGTGAAGGAGCAAAAAACGATCTAAATTGTGTTTTTTGTAATACTGTAGGAGCTAGGAACTTGAAACTAGGCATGGTAGTTACTTATAAGATATAAATGATCTCTAAGAACATTTCCTAAATAATTCGAAATTTAAAAGGGGTGAATAGGGACGAAAAACGTTCTAAAAAACGTTCTAAATTGCGATTTCTATGGAGTCTCAGAAAGTACCCAACCGATTTCAAAAGTAATGGTTGGAAATTGTGGATAACATATTGCTCCAGTATAGGATCTATTTCAGGTCGGCGTCACTACCACCTTGCGGTTGCATTTTAAAAAACGTTCTAAATTGTGATTTTTAGGATACTGAAGGGGCTAGCAACTTGAAATTTGGCATGGTAATTACTTATGAGATGTAAATGCTCTCTGAGAAGAGTACCTTAAAAATTTGAAATTTAAAAGGGGTGAAAATGAACGAAAAGCGTTCTAAAAACGTTCTAAATAGCGATTTCTACGCAGTCTCAGGAAATATAAACCGATTTCAGAAGTAATGGTTTCAAATTGATAGTGACAGTCCCCGCTCCAACATAGCCTATATTTTACGTTGTTGTCACTACCACCTGGGGGTTACTGGAGCCAAAAATGATCTAAATTGCATTTTTTATGTTACTGAGGGGGTCTAATATTTTAAATTTGGAATGGTAATTACTTCAAAGATGCAAATCCTTTCTAAGAACTGTCGAAAGAAAATTCCAAATTTAAAATGATGAAGTGAGTGAAAAGCGTTCTATAAGCGTTCTAAATTACGTTTTTTACGCAATCGTAAGAAATACGAAACCGACTTCAAACATAATGGTTGCAAATTGATGGTGATAGAACCTGCTCAAACATAAGCTTTATTTTATGTCGGTGCCACAACCCCTCGAGGGTTGCAGGAGCAAAAAGTTTTCTAAATTGCGATTTCTGCGGTACTGAAGAGGCTAGAAACTTTAAACATAGCACGGTAGTTACTTATAAAATATAAATGTCCTCTAAGAGTAGCCGAAAATGAATTCGAAATTAAAAAGGGGTGAAGCGAAGGGAAGGAGCGAAAAGCATTCTAAAAGAGTCCTAAATTACGATTTCTGTAGAAGCTATGGAAATAATAAACCGATTACAAAAGTTACTGGTTGCAAATCAAGAGTGGTAGTCCCTGATTCTATACGGGCTATATTTTATGCCGGTTTTACTATCATCTGGTTGGCAGGAACAACAAGAAAGCCTTTAAAACATCTAAATTCCGTTTTCTATAGAATGTTTGGAAATACCAAGCGATTTCAAGATTAATGTTGGCAAATTAATGGTGTGACAGTCTCTGTTTCAACGTTTTCCGAGACATTCTATTTCAACTCTATTTCGGCATTTTATGTTGGTGCCACTAACACGAGAGAGGTGGTAGACTGTTAGACAAGAAGTTTGGAATTTACATGATGGTTAATTTTAAGATGTAAATGTGTTAAGATGGTTTCTAAAAAATTCAAAACTTCAAATGAATACTGAAATGAGCGTATGAAATGAGCAAAAAAGACTCAAAATATTTTCTAAATTATCATTTATTTGGAATTAGTTGTAGTTCTTCTTATTAATTAAAATCTCATTTCTGTCTATCGCACTTTTATAATAAAGTTTAGTCAAATTGTGGCTTAGTTTGTAATTTTTGAATTATTCCAAAAAGTGTTTTTCTAATAAAAAATAGTCATGCAAATATCACTTGGCATATTTCAAATATTACGCGAGCAAAGCCGCGGGGTTTGCTAGTAGGGATATAAAATTAATATACATCTTTTGGTTTGGCTGAAAAAAAATCCAACCATGTTTTTTTTTTTTTTTTTTTTTTTTTTTAAGCAGAATGTTTTTGTCAGCCGTCGTACATGAGTGTTTCTAACATGTTATAGGCATAATAATGTAGTTCATCGTTAGAATTCATAGTTAATATATAAAAATTGAGCTCATCGATAAACAGTTTTCGCAGTTTCTTTCTGTAAATGATTGCCATCATATATCATGTTTCCTTTATAATACTTACGTAGAACCTGTTTCATATAAGTATAATCCACATAGGAAGTCGATTACACTAGTACTCTCTATTAATTCGATAGTAATAATATAGTCTACGTTTCCGAACTTCATATCTAAGTTTTCAGAATTTTCGTGTAGGTATAAACACAAAAAATAGAAACGTTTGTGTAAATTAAAAAGACATAAAAACAATTAAAACTAAAGCACAAAACAACAGATGCATAAATTTAACATACATAAATATCTAATTCTAAAATATATTTGACGCAATAGAGAAGAAAAATTACATAGTTAAGTAACTACTCTTTGCATTTTTTTTTTCTGTTACTTTTTTAAGAATCATGTAAGTGCCATGTAACTATAAATATATATATATATATCCTTGTTATTTATTCTCTACATGTTTTCTAACAACATTGTTTATTACATGACAAGGTCTAACCCTTTTATCAGTCTATTAAAAAAGAGATGCCTCTATGCTATTCTGCCGTTGTAATAACTTGGCGTTAATGAAGAAGAACGGCCCTCTTCTTATATATCTTGTAACTCAAGTACATTTTCATTAATGTGAAACAACATGTTATTTATTATTTTTGGTTGGTTGTTTTTATAATAATATGTTATTTTATTATGTCTAAAATTAAAGGTTAAATAAAATAATATTTTTGTAAAGTGTAATGGTATTTATGTTAAAAACGACAGATTATTATTTTTTCTACTTGCTAATATTTCTAAGCATGTAAATAGATGTCGCTATAAATTCTTGTAAAAAGATATAATAAATAGTACATGATAATAGATACAAAATTTACAAATATCTGCCTTGGCAGGAAATGATAGTGTGTATATTTTGATTTACTATAGTACGGAATTAAAAAATAATAATAATATATTTACATGTAGGCTTATTAGATGTAAATTTCCAACTGGGCGAAAAATGTCGGGACCAGGATTCGAACCAGGGATCTCCTGGCTGAAGCCGCCAGTGCTCTACCACCTGAGCCATCCCGGACGAATCTGGTGGAACTTTCTCACCCAGCTAACCTTAAAGATTATAGCAACTGGTCTGAAACCTGGTTCAGCTTACCAGAATAAATCTCAGGTAATGGAACTCCAGAAATCGCTGGATACGTAATTACACTAGATTAATTGTAACACAATTATTCTAATTGGTAAATATATCATATTAGATGTAAATTTCCAACTGGGCGAAAAATGTCTAGATGAGGATTCGAACGAGGGATCTCCTGGCTGAAGTCGCCAGTGCTCTACCATCTAAGTCATACCTGACGAATTTGGTGGAAATTTCTCACCCAGCTAACCTTAATGATTATAGCATCTGGTCTGAAACCTGGTTCAGCTCAACAGAATAAATCTCAGGTAATGAGCTGAACCAGGTTTCAAACAGATGGACCAGGTTCAGATGTTGATGTAATTAAACGAATTCAGATGTAGAATTCTACTTTTTTTTCTGTTAATAAAATATATATGAAAATATTATTTTAACATAAATAAACCATGTATTTATTTACATGTAGTATTACATGTATATATTTAAGGCTTACCAGAAGGAAAATGAAAATTGATTTATTTGAAATCGCTGAACTGCAGTGTTCCTACAGCTCAGGGAATTTCGCTGACTTTAGGTCAGATAAACTCCAGTATTTGTCTTAGAAAAAACTCGACTTTTGGAATTGCGCGATTATATAAAACGAATACTAAATGAAAATACTGGTACTTCCATTGAAAGTGTCAGAACACTGTTTGCTTAGCCATTTCTTGAAGAGATATTGCGGTGAGTTTGAACATTGCACTTGTATGTAAATGAACACCAGTTACAGCTTATTTCTATTTCTATTTGAAAATTATATTAAAAAAAAATGTTACATAAAAAATATTTAGTCTGACCATGATTTTTACATCAATGGTTTTGAAACATGTTCTCAATTTATGTTTATTTTGAATGTTAAGCAAAAATATAATAACAGAATGCACAGGTCATATGTAATAAAAACATTCTGGTGAACATGATAGAAAGTTAGAGCAATCATTCCATTCTCTTCTCAGTCAATGACTGCAAATGTACCACTCACATGTAAATCTAGTGCAAGGAGAAAAATAGAAATTAATGTAGAAGCTATCACCATCAGATGTATCCTTAATTTTCGTGAAAAGGTTGAAAAAAGCCAAAGAGTTAAATGGAAGACTTGATTTAATCAGGAATACAGCTAAAGATGCAATAGCATTATCCAGCAATGATGGAATGAAAATACGTGGATGCTCACACAATACGTTTATAAATATAGAGGTTTAAACAGGTGAAGCTAAAGAAATATCGTAACTGAAAAAAAATATTCTGAAATTTCGCTACAAGTAAATTAAGCAATATACATAGAGCGCCGTACTAGAGAAGTACTCTAGAAAAGTACTATGCCGTCTGCTTTGAACAGATGCACTGCACCCGATGTGATATTAGTATTGCTAATCATATTTTGTATTCAAGATTTTTGAAAAGTCTGCAGGAAATTATCTCTGACCAAAGAAAGCGAATCTTGCGTTGCTGAAGTGCTCTTTTGCGTTTTATGGACCATTTAAACTCTATGATACAGGGCCATTTCAGATTGAGAAACATAAAATGTATGAATCTTACCTTATATACAAAAAAGTCTTTTGTAATAAAATTATATTACTTCGTGAAATACATTTAAAGTTCCAACCATTTTAGTAATCTTCTTTATTTATTTTTTAACTCTGTTTATATTTACAAAAAAATATAAGTACTAAATGTATTGAAATAATGTTTCATTCAGTCATTTATTAGAGTTTTGAAGTTTAAAATGTTAGTATCAAATCAGAAATAAATACCAATAATCACCTAACCAATCAACAATAATTTTCGGGGTGACTATTGGTCACACATTTTTTTTATATTATTAATATTACATATAAAGTGTAATGTTTAACTATAATCATCTGAGATCACTTGATCTGTAATCTCGAGTTTATTTTTTTTTCAAACTCTGTGTTTTGATACGGAAAACAAAAACAAAATACTTAAATCAGAAATTTCAGTTATTATTCTCGTGGTCCTGCTCGTTGCTTATAACGTTACAGTATAAACGTTTATGTAATTATAATGTATTTTTTCGTAATGTTCTTTTGCCTATCAAAACAAATAGAAACTGACTCGAACCAATGATTGCTATGTTGATTTTTTCTTTTGTGTGTATAATAGCTAGATATCCCAGCAAAGTGTTTTAATACTTTACATGCGATGATAAAATTTTCTACTATGTTGATGCAATTAATCGGATTCAGAGGTAGAATTCTACTTTTTCTACTCTTATTAAAATATATATGAAAATATTATTTTAACATAAATAAACCATGTATTTACTTACATGTAAATATTTACATGTAGTATTACATGCACAAATTTAAGGCTTATCAGAAGCAAAATGAAAATTGATTTATTAGAAATCGTTGAATTGCTGCCAGTGTTCCTATAGCTCAGGGAATTTCGCTGACTTTAGGTCAGATAAATTCCAGTATTTGTCTTAGAAAAAACTCGACTTTTGGAATAGCGCGATTATATAAAACGAATACTACATGAAAATACTGGTACTTCCATTGAAAGTGTCGGAATACTGTTTGCTTAGCCATTTCTTGACGAGATATTGCGGTGAGTTTGAACATTGTACTTGTATGTTAATGAACACCAGTTACAGCTTATTTCTATTTCTAATTGAAAATTATATAAAAAAAATGTTAGATAAAAAATATTTAGTCTGACCATGATTTTTACATCAATGGTTTTGAAACATGTTTTCAATTTATGTTTATTTTGAATGCTAAGCAAAAATACAATAACAGAATGCCAAGATCATATGTACTAAAAACATTCTGGTGAACATGATAGAAAGTTAGAGCAATCATTTCATTCACTTCTCAGTCAATGACTGCAAATGTACCACACACATGTAAATCTAGAGCAAGGAGAAAAATAGAAATTAATGTAGCAGCTATCACCATCAACTGTATCCTTAATTTTCGTGAAAAGGTTGAAAAAGAGCCAAAGAGTGAAATGGAAGACTTAATTTAATCAAAAATACAGCTAAAGATGCAATAGCATTATCCAGCGATGATGGAATGAAAATACGTGGATGCTCACACAATACGTATATAAATATAGATGTGTAAACAGGTGAAGCTAAAGAAATATCATAACTGAACAAAAAAGATCCTGAAATTCCGCTACAAGTAAATTAAGCAGTATACATAGAGCACTATGTCTAGAGAAGTACTATGCGTCTGCTTTGAACAGATGCACTGCACCGGATGTGATATTAGTATTGCGAATCATATTTTGTATTACAAATTTTTGAAAAAATCTGCAGGAAATTATCTCTCACCAAAGAAAACGAATCTTGCGTTACTGAAGCGCTCTTTTGCGTTTTATGGACCATTTAAACTCTATGGTACAGGGCCATTTCAGATTGAGAAACATAAAATGTATGAATCTTACCTTATATACAAAAAAAGTATTTTGCAGTAAAATTATATTACTTCGTGAAATACATTTAAAGTTCCAACCATTTTAGTAATCTAAAAATATAAGTACTAAATTTATTCAAAGAATGTTTCATTCAGTCATTTATTACACAGTAAAAAAAAAAAATTGTAAAGTTACTAAAGTTTTTCTAGTAAACTGGGATTCCTAGAAATTTTTATGTAACGGCAACAGCAAAAATTCCTGTAACAGCGTCTGTTACATGAATGTTTCTTGTTGGCGTTACATAAAAAGTTCTCGGAATCCCAGTTTCCTAGAAAAACTTTAGTAACTTTACAGATTTTTTTTTTTTTTACAGCGTAGAGTTCTGGAGTTTAAAATGTTAGTATCAAATCAGAAATAATTACCAATAATCACCTAACCAATCAACAATAATTTTCGGGGTGATTACTGATCACACATTTTTTTATTATAAATATCACATATAAAGTGTAAACAAAAGAAACTAATTAAGCTTGTTAGTGATTATACTGACGAATTTATTAAATATTCATTTTTGATATTTGCTTCTGTTTAACAAGTTATTTCCACTAATAAAATAAACATTTGTGTGCATATTTATCTTTAGGTTCACTCTCTGTGAGTATATACAATTTGTTGAACTTCAGTTTAGTTACTGCGTTATACGGATCCTCATAAAATTGAATAATAATTACCCATTCACCTAAGAATCTTCCTTTCTACGTTATTTTTATTACTTTACTACTTAACAATGTATTTTTGCTTTTTACATTCTCATCTATTTTTTGTTTTTTAATATAACATATTACAGTTATATTATTTCCTGTCACAAAACAAGATATCGTATTCGACAGACACATACAAGAAAAAAAAAAAAACCCTTTCTTGCAAAAATATAATAAAGCAGAATTTTTTTCTTATTGTTCCACAAAACAGAAATGCCTTTTTATGGAAAACTCATGAACATTTCCCCGATCTTTTGATGGCACTATAAAGCATTATTGTTAAGATCAAAAGATATAGGGTATCTTTTTTCGTACACTGTAAAAAAAAATCTGTGAAGTTACAAAAGTTTTTCTAGGAAACTGGGATTCCTAGAACTTTTCATGTAACGTCAACAACAAAATTTCATGTAACAGACACACTTTTGCGCCGAAAATCAAAAAATCGGTAATGTTACTAAGAATTTTTTTGGAAACTGGGATTCCGAGAACTTTTCATGTAACTGCAGCCAGGGTTACAAATAAAAGTTTAGTAAGATTACTGAAATTTTAGCAGATTCATTTGTAAAGTTACAGATTTTTGTAGCTTAACAAAAACTAGTTTTGTAGATTTGCAGCTTTTTTCGTACAGTTACAGGTGAAAGTTTAGTAAGCATGTATTTTTACATCTGTAGAACTACAGATTTTTTTTTACAGTGTAGAACGTCGCATCTACTCTAGAGTTTTATTGAGGTTTAAAGTCTCTTATTTTTCTTTTATTTAAGGATCTTTCGTTACAAAGTATATTTCTATAAAAGGTAACTTATTTTACTGTGAATGTATTGTCCCAGACTTCTATTGTAAAATTTATTAAATATTAATTTTTGACATTGTTCTCTAATTAAAAACTTATTTGTTGTGTTTACTCTGTTGTGTTTTGCACCCACTTTTTCATAAATTTCATAATTCACATACATTTTATGGAACTATTCATATATATATATATATATATATAATATATATATATATATATATATATATATATATATATAATATATATATATATATATATATATATATATATACTGGTCATCAACATTAAAGGATAATGAGAAGAAAAAAATATGCTCACTTAGTTATTGGTGCAACCAATGTCCAATGCTGCAATTATGTATGTTAAATAAATATTATTGAACTCAAAATTGCACTTCCGCGCATACGTTAGCGTCGGAAATATGCAAATTAGATGATTAGCAATGTGGTGCGCAATGGACGTATGTTGGAATGCTGGACTGTAGTGTTGTTTAAAGTAAATGTGGAGTCTGAATGTGATCAGTATTCATTAGTTATAGCTCAAAGGCAACATTTTTGTTAAGGTCAAACGTGGCGAATAATTGGTAGAATCGAGGAAGTTAAAAGAAAATGGAGGTGACCATAGATTTGAATATCCCCCTATTTGTCATATCAAGAGTTTCTAGCCGCTTTTTAAGCACTGGATCAGTTGACAGACACCCTGGTCAAGGAAGATCAAGAGCAACAACTGCATCCGTAAGCCGTTTTTTATCATTAAAGCTAGAAGAACCCACAAAGCGACTACTACAGGAGATTAGCTTTGAGGCCTTCAGGCTGGCAATGAACTCGAATTAGCCGTCTTACTGCAGCACGAAGGCTTAACAAGGATGGACTGTATGCGATAAAACCAATAGTTTGTGTCCCTCTCACTCCAACTTCCAAAGGGGCCCGTTTAAACTGTTGTCCTCTTCAAGTTCAGTGGAGGCAAGAAGATTGAGCTAAAGTATTGTCTACTGACGAGTCCAGATATAGTCTGAACACCGATTCTAGACGTGCTTTGAACTGAAGAGATGAAGAAAGCACAACTTACCCTTCTCTTGTCCGTGAAATATCCCTTTCGATCTCAGTCTTCTTGGATCCATTGAAAATGAAGACAGCAACAGCTTAAACGGGCCCCTTAGCAAGCTGGAGTGAGTGGGATACAAACTTTTGATTTTGTTGCATACAGTCCATCCTCGTTAAGCCTTCGTGCAGCAGTAGAACGGCTAATTCAAGTTTTTGTGGGAGCCTGAAGGTCTGAAACCAAATCTCTTGTAGTCGCTTCGCGGTTTCTTCGAGTCGCAATGGCAAAAAACGGTCTTCGGATGTAGTTGTTGCTTTTGGTCTCCCTTGACCAGGTCATCTATCAACGGATCAAGTGCTTAAAATGCAGCTTGAAGCTCTTGATATGTCACTTTGAGGGATATTCAAATCTTTGGCGACCTCCGTTTGTTTTTTACCTTCCTCGATTCTACCAATTATTCGCCATTTTTGACCTTAACTTAAATTATGCATTTGACCCATAACTAATGAATACAGATCACACTCAGACACACCATTCACTTTAAACTACACTACAGACCACAATTAGAACATACGTCCATTGCGCACCACATTCTCAATCATCTTATTTGCACATTTCCGACGCTAATATATGCGCGGCAGTGCAATTTTGAGTTCAAAAGTATTTAATTAACTTAAATGATTTTAGCATTGGGCATTGGTTTCAACATTAACTTAGTGAGTATATTTTTCTCATTATCCTTTAATGTTGATGACCAGTGTATATAATTCTTTGTGTAATGCATTTTTAGAGTATTGACTATGGTGTAGTGTAAAATTTTCGAAATTCAAATATTTGTGAAAATGATCTTTTTTGTCAAGAGAAGAAAAAAAACAATACGCTCAATAAAATTTACTTAAAATAAATATAAAAAGAACGAAATGAAAAAAAAAATCCTACCTAATGCCAAACAGAAATCAATTACGACAATGTGTATTAAAATTTAAAGGAAAACGGTGAAATAGTTTTCAAGCAATTCAAAGGAGCAGACGAAGAAATTAGTTTAAAATTTCTTTTTTTGGCGACATATTCGTTTATTTGTTACAGCGGCATATTTCTCACTATGAAATTTGCAATGATTTGAATTTAAAAAAAAGATTTTCTAACAGCACCGAAATGGATTTCATCTGGTTTTATTTTTGATTCCTGTCATATGATGCCGTACATAGAGACAGGCAGAATCTTTCGGACGATATCAGTGTGCTAAATGTCTTTGTGAAATGCAGGTATTTAGGCAAAAATAAATAAATATATGTTACAATATTAGATCTATCTCCGCGATTTCCCTGTACTATTCTAAATTACTTATCTATATTCACTAAATCCTTATTCTTAAATAATCTCTATCATTAATTCTGTTAAATTCCCTTTAATTTATTGTCTCAATTGTCTAATTCAATTAATTATTACGATTTTAGTATTCTTAAATTAAATGTTCCATTCCCGATCTTTTTTAAATTTCAGAGTGTTCTTTGGTAGCCATTTTTATTTTTATTCCAGCCGAGATTTATATTCCCGCACTTCATTCCGGAGTTCCTTTTTGCTTTATTATCTCTCCACCCGCTCTGTCAGTACTCTTTTCATGGCGTGATTTTTTTGCATCTTAATTGGTTTAGAGCGTGTACTACGCCAAAATTATATTCATTAGGCTTGGAAAGTAAAAAGCAGTTACGCACGATTCTCCAACAGGATTTGCTGAGTTTTTTAATTGTAAACTGCTCCCTGGCAATGTGTCTGAGGAAAGGACGTTCGTTCTAAAGATTTTACCCTTTTTATGTAACCAGTTGATTACTATTGTCGATAGATGTTTCTACATCAAAATTATTGATGGCTCTGCATCGTGAGTTGTGAGAACTGCTGCCCGATCTTATTGAATAAAAATCCTGCTTTCGCTTTCTTTCGTTACTCGTCTCTTGGAGAAATCCCAATCTTCATTTCCATTGTTTTTCGCCATAAGCCACTTGACTGCCAATCACCATTAATGCGAAATGATCATCGTATTCAAAGATTAAATTGTTCAATTTAATAGGCGAAGCTGTTGCTCTAGTTTCCTTTACTACATGTTCGTACATCTATGCGCCAACTCCATGCTACATTCATCTTCTTCATCTACATCGCTATGAGATCGACGAATTTATTTTCCAGAACCCGATATCGTATCAGATATATTTATAGGATTCGAATTTGTAGATCGCATCGTTTATCTCACCTATGAAGTGCGTTATCGGAAAATTAACTAACTCTCTTGTATTTATTTATTGTCTACAGTACCATCAAAAACAAATCATTGAAAAAAGTAAATAAAGAATAAATTAATCACCTTGTAATATTTTATTGCCAAAAGTAGTATTTTATCACACTTCTCTTAGCTTTTATGACATTTTTTAGTCTATTAGGTATGGAAGTTCCCAAATTTTGGACAAAGTCCTTGTCCATATGAACCCACGGCGTTTAATAACTTCTTCAGTTCATTGATGCTGGATGGATGTGTCTAATTCCTCGGTTTTAGTTGACTTCGGCTATAGTCGGATTCGGTTTTCGCCGATTATTTCTGCGAACATTTTGTCTCTTTTTCATCGATTACCTTGGATTTCGTCGGCATACCTATGTGACCTCGCTACATTCTCGTAAACAAAGGGAACATACGCGTTCTCTTGCTCAGTGTGGCGTTGTTTCTCGATATGTGTGCATCATCCGTGTGAATAGGCAAACGTAATAAATACGTGAAAAGGATTTCATTTACTTCCAGTGTATGTTTGTCTATTTTTAGGATCATTCATATTTACATAAATATGTAGCCCCTATAATCGTCATCTGGTTCGTACGTCTGTCTGTGCGATTATACGCAAATAAGTAGCGCAAAACTACCCAACTGAATGGTTTAAAATTTAATGCATATAACCGCTGACGAATTTTGTCCGGTCATTTCAAATATTCTGAAATTCGAATCAAAATTTAAACAGATATTAATAAAAGATTTCTTCTTCATTATATCAAATCCTATCATACGTAATTAATTCAATGGTATCCCATGATAGGTAATGATTCTAGGTTGCATTGGAGATTACGTCCTATTTAAGATGGAGTCATATTATTTCTGTAATAATTTAATGTATGTAATCGTAATAAATTTTGTATTGATACACTTTTACATAACAGTGAAGCAGCTATTCTACCAAGATCTGAATATTTATAAAAACTAGTTGTCGCATGAAGCAACATCATTTACTGCATTTGAAGTACAATTTCCGACTTGCTTCATTGATTGCGAGTCCGCCCCTATGGGACCAAAGAAAGAGCCAGCAGCCCTTCAAAGCAGAAGGCAAGGAACACGAACGAGTTGAAGAATAAATTTATTCGAAAATGCGAGAGCGGCATTAACCCATTTGTGCCTAGCGTCCCATTTTTGGGACGTTTCAAATTTTAATGAATAAGCGTAATTTTCTTCTCCTTTATAACAGGAAAATTGTATGAAATCATTATTTATAAATGCCTTTATCTATAACCGAGAGATGGGCAGCATAAGGTGGATATTTATTTGCTTAAATTAAGGCTTTTTTCGGTGCTCCTAAATTTTTAATTTTTCAAGATGGCGAAATGTAAAAAGTAAGTTTATTTGTAATTTTTCTATTAAGGATCCAAAATCGCAAGTCATAATATTAACTTGTAGACTTTTTTCAAATACATATATTTTTTTTAATTCCAAAATTAAATGTAACGTCATTTTTGTAAAGTCCAAAATATAGGGTTCTAGGCAAAAATTTGCACATATTTTTGTTGGACATTTAGGAGACAGTTATTTATGTAATCTCCTTTTGAAGATATTCATGAAATAATGTTTTTAAGTCAGCAATACGATTATTCTTGTATTCTTATTAAAAATAGTTATAACGTTATTAGTCTCTGTAAAGATATAAATATATTTTTTATTTAGTTCATAAAAATTCTAATTATATTACATAATATATAATTTAAAAACTTTTTAAATATAAATATAGATAAAACATATAATTATGTATATTATTCTGCTAGAAATACTCATATTTAGTTTTTTTTAATTTTATCAAATAAATACAAAAAAAATTAAGCGTAATTTGTTTTTGTATTTTTCCAGTTCATTTTGCAATATTTTAAAGTGATTTTACCGAAACATTTGAGAAAACCAAAATTCAGGCACAAATGGGTTAAGATTCCTGAAATTGACCGCATGCATGGAAGATCGCAATCTACCTTAAGTTCCAGTGTTGCAAAAAGGAGTGCAATAAAAGAGACCAATGTAGTGAAAGTCTGAATTTTCTTACGAAACAGAGATAAGAAACGACTGAAGATGTTGAACAGTTATTATTATTTTGGATCAATTAAAAGCAGTTAGTGAGGGATTCTATTCCGGAGACTATCATATTTGAAAAGGATAGACATTGCATTCTTATCTCTTACAGACAATGCTCGAGACGAGTTCTTGCGTTAGTGATTTTAAATCTAGCAAAGTTAGTTAAAAAAAAAAATTAAAAAGTGCACTGGAATACATAGTGTTACTAGGCAATGCAAAAATGTGAGATCGGACAAGTCTGGGACGAAATATTTGTTGCCGATTTCAAAGATTACATAGAGGTTGAAAGATTTATCCCTCGACAAGTCTCCATCTGTAATGAATCTGGCCTCTTTTGGCAGAAAAGGCAAACAGGACCTCATTACGCGGGTGGAAATGTCACTGCCAAGACATAAGCCTTTGAAAGATAGGCTAACTATTTTGTTGTGTGGTAATGCTAGTGCTTCTCTGTTTCAGGAGGAATTTAATTAATTTTAATGTATTGTACTCGCACTCTGTTGTCACTCATTATTCTAAAAACGCCTGCTACTATTTTTGGAATTAAGCCCTTGTATGCTTTTCTACCAATTATTAAATCATAACAAATCTCTTTTACCACATGGAAATTATCCTGTATTTTTATATCGCCTACACAAACTTTATGCCAGAAAAAAACCATTGGCTTAATCAGTTCTCCACCATGGCCGATATATATTTATTGACGCTGGTTAGCTTTTGTGTGTTCAGTAGTGTATGATATCTAGAACTGGCGATTGAAATGTCGCTTCCTGTATCGATAATTATCTTTGTTTTCCTTCCTTGAATATCTAGGATTCTTTATTTATTTCCATTTAACGTGCGTACATTAACTATATTTCTTTGCGCGTTTTGGCTGAAATCTTCTTAATTCGTTTCTCGCCACTTTCGAGTGCATTGCCGGTTTAAATTTGAATATTATTATTTGAATATTATTATGTTTTATTCCCAGTGGTACATTTTGCGCTCACGTAGGCAGGTCTGTTACATCTAAAGCGTACTATATGCGACTTGTTTTTTCCGTGATTCACACATTGTCTATTATCAACTTGGCACACTTCCGAATTAGCGTAACCAGACGCTCTCAACCTTTAATCTTCTAAACCTGTCACTTATAATTCTTACTGTTTGTTTCTTGCAAACCCCTCGAGACGTTCCGTAAGCACCAAATTTATTGCCTACGTCATAAATTCATTTTATTATTAATATTTCCTCTACGAAATGTTCTTTTGTTTACGCAGCTAAATTATGACTAGTTTGATTAAAATCGATTAATTTCGATAATTCCTCAAAGTTATCTGCTTGAAGACCTTCAAGCCATTGTTGAATGTACACACCAATTTCATAGGCGAAATCGCGCACAATTAGCCGTTGACTCATCATTAAGAGAGAAAAATTTCTGCAGAAACTCCGCTGGTGATAGCTTGTATTGTTTCAAAAGATTACTTTTATATAAGCATAATCATAGATTTCGTGTTCATTTTCTCTAGTTATTATATTAATCTCATCTACTGCCATTAGATTAATTAAATTGGTTATCAATTCTTTTTTGTCAATACCCGTTTTCGCCATTTGTCTTTCGTGCATGGGCAAATATAAACTAATACCACTTGAAATATCATATTTTGTTCACAGTTTAAGTAATTCAAATTACTTGGGATTCACATCGGTATGTTTTTTTTAAGTTTCTTGTATCTGCATTTTCATAATCTCGAACTCTCTTTCGCGCATTTCCAGTTCCAATTCTACTCTCGATTTTCATTCCTCCATTTCCAGTTTCTCTTCTTATATAGAAGCTTTTAATTTCTTTTCTTCAATCTCCGCTCGCAATCGCGATTTATTTTCTTTATATTCTGATGGTAATCACTTCTCTGCGAGTTCCGCTTGAGCCCATAGTTTATTTTCTTTCGCCTTTTCTTCTTCTGCTTTTTCGTTTCTTTCTGCAAAAAATATTTCTAAGCGATCCTTTATGAAATATTTGCCACATTCTTCTGAGTTTTTGAGCTGTTTTATTAGCGCTGGGATCGTCGTTTTTTATGGTAGTTCAATTCTGCAAAACTCCACTTGATTTATGAGATCAATTCTTCTAGCTTTGTTTAAGATTCCCATGTTTATCTTCTAAACCTGTACTTGGAGAAACGATTCATGACAGCTCCGTATGGGTTCATATTTTCTTACTTATTTTTGTTGTCATCGCTACAAGTATTTTTTGAATGCCGGATGAAGACCCTAAATTGTGGGAAAGAAATGTGCAAAACAGTGATTTATTCAAGTATTGAAATAATACCTGAATGCTTATATCATACGAACTTTGATTTAAATCCTGAAAGACAATTTTACAATGTTTTGTAACTAGCTTCTTCAGACAGACTACGACTAACACTTAATACATATAACAATTTAACATTATACAATATCTCTAGAATAAACTATTATTTTCACACAACCAAATTGCATATAATGTATACAATATCTCTAGAATAAACTACTATTTTCACACAACCAAATTGATTGGTAAAGTTATAATATGAATTGAATATTTCCAACTGAGCGAAAAAAATGCCCATCCCGGGAATGGAATCGACGGAAGCTAACTGGGCTGAAAGCCGGCGAGCATATTTCACTCAGATAACCTTAGTGGTAATAACATCTGGTCTGCCAGGTAGACGAATAGTCAGTTGAAAAAATTCAATTCGTACACGGAGAGAACGATTTTGTTAAAACAACAAAAAAATAGTTGTGCTAACCAAATTTTGCCCCATCTAAATACTTTTTGTTGGAATGACAATGTCATTTTGTTAGTTCAAAAAAAATTTTATTGAGCGAACAAAATCATTTGATCAGTCGAACCAATATTTTGTTAGTCCAACCAAACATTTTAGCTGGGGCTATATTAACTAAATCTTTTTTTCCGTGTATGATAACTTTACCAATCAGTTTGATTGTGTTAAAATAATAGTATATCTACGTACCTATCGTTTATTATGGAGTTCCTATACCTGCGGATTATTCTGTTGAGCTGTCTACATGACATACCAGATGTTATTACCAATAAGGTTATTTGAGCGAAATATGATCACCGGTTGCCAGCACAGTTAGCTTAAACGGTAGAGGGTTGGCCCCGTAGGCCAAGGATCTGGATTCGATTCCCGGGCTGGGCATTTTTTCGCTCAGCTGGAAATATCCAATTCGTGTCTCTAGAGTGGTCTAGTTAGGCTGAATAGGGTCGATTTCTTTATCTCCCATGCCAATGCTTCATGAATGGTGGAAAAATAAGAGAGTGACTCTTTTTCCAGTTTTCAAAGTCTAGTTTTCAAAGTGTCTTTGTACTCGTACTTCGTGAATTTCACTTTTATATCACTTACTTTCAAATCATAGACAATAATAATTATCAAAGACTTAGTTTAATTGTACAAACGACAAAGGTAAAATAAATGATGCTACCTATATTCGAATCCTAGCTATATATATGTAATAATTAAAACTCTCCCCCTTTTATCTTAGTAAAACTATTCCGAATTCTTTATGTCTACCCTTTTTTACATATCTTTAATAATATCTTAAATATCATTTTGTATTTTATTTCATGCACTTAAACCTGCGTATTCTTTAATTATTATTCTAAAAACCTTAATCTATTCGTAACTTACTTCTTAAAACCACTAAATTACTTTCTTTTATTTTATTCTGAGACAATTCTTTTTTTTCTTTCAATGTATTCAATATCTTTGTTCGATGTTGTTCGATATCCCATAATTCCTTGCAAGCTTCCCACCAGCATTTGATTCCGTTATAATACTGACGCCGAGAATAAAGAGTTCATTATCAACGTCGTGCGTTCTTCACCCTTCCCATCGAATCGTAGCCTGTCTCCAGATCGACCTCCCGGCTATTTTAACGGAGTTGGTTTTTAAACTTGTAACGTATTCGTTCGCGCTCTGTTGCATCCACTAGGCACCCAGAATTTTACGCTTTTCGTTTATTTAATAAATCCTCGTCACTTGGTGGTTCGATTTTTAATGTGTAGATTCTAATACCTTTAACATCTGAAGTTTATTATGAAGTGGATCAGCGATTATTCGAGAGCTGATGGAAAAGTTACTGGAAATGTTTACGATATGTGTCTGTCAAATAAACAACGCATAAATTTACGATGCCTCTATTAATTATTCCATGGAAATTCTTTCAATGTTTATTGAGTCTGTCTTCTATTCGTCACCACGACTGCAGTCCTGTTGTTTCATGATAACGGAGAGTTGGCAAAGCTTTTGGCATTGATTACCATACTACATTTACTTCGATATATACGAGTCTCGCCGGAATGTCACAGAAGTCGACAGCAAAATTTCATGAAAGTGGACATAAAGAATTTGGAATAGTTTTACTAAGATAAAAGGGGGAGAATTTTTATTATTATATATATATATATATGCTGAATTATATAAATACGAGTATTTATTGAATATCTAATTTTAATTTCTGAAAAGTTTGCCATATACAGTCGAACATCGTTATCCCAACACTGTAATGACCAGAAAAAATTGTCGTCATAAGCGGAGTGTCGCGGTAACCGGAGTTGGAGAAAAATATGTTTATATATTTCTAATTAATTTAAGACAATTTTAAATTTATAACTGATGTTTTAGTTTTAAGCAATAAAATATTATTAAACAAAATAAACACAAAAACAAAATTGAAAAGAATAGAAATCAGATTTATGAAGACTTGTTTTTTTATTGTTACATCAAATATTGATGAACTAAGGTTTATTTATCCCTAGATGTGCTTCCTATAATTATTTTTTCAATATTATACAATGATTAGTAATCAATATTTGTTGTTTCAAAAATGAATGTTAGATAATTTCTGATCATTTCAATGCAATGCAATGCTCCGATTTTAGTCGGATGAAAAACCCCGTGTAACCACAAGAAAGCGCCGCCTGACTAGGACAAAAAGACCGCGAGTAGACTGTTACGTCTACCTGGACCTTAAGTGTGTCCTTCATACTGTGTGGGTTTATTTATTCATATAAATGATTGATGTAAAATTTTTCATTTACCTCAATGGGTATTTTAGACGCTTTTGTTAAAATTTTGGCTAAGACATTTCTTACCGCTTAATTTCCGTGCTTGTAAGATCGAATATGAAAAATGGACAATTTTCTTAAACCGTCGAGATATCCGGAGTTGAAAATTATTCATCGACGTAAAATCTGGAGTTTATTTACATTAAAATCATATACAGAAAATCGGGAATTTGAGAAACTGACGTTTTAAGCGGAGTGACGCGAAAACCGGGTGTCGGGATAGCGAGGTCCGACTCTATTATTTTGCTTGGAGTCTAAAATAAACCTTATATAATAAAAAATCGGATATATATATATATTTTTTTAAATTCACATAAGCCAAATTTAACCCTCAATGGTAACCACAAGGTGAATAGTAAATATTACAGCAGAAAAGCGCAATAACTTTTTTTTTTTTCCTCTCAAATATCGGAATTATCTTCACGTATTCTCTTATAAAACAAACAAAAAAAAAATGACAAAGAAAAGAATTATTTGTTTAATTAAAAAGAATATTGTGGATAACAGTATTTTATCTAGAGCATGATTACCATGTAATGCCTATGTTGTAATGACATGTATGTAAGCCCTTAATGAAGATCCTTATTCCTGGACTGACGTATAACTCCAATAATTTTATTCAGGTTTCTTGTAATAGGAAAAATCTTTTTACTCATAAAAAATTTAATTTTAGGAATGCACGATAACTTTGAGTATTGTTGTTATACTAGTAGTCTTTTTTTATAAAATATTACAAATTAAAGTTTAATTTTGCATTTTTTACTGCATAAAATTTGTGTTTGATCAGTTTATTTAATATTTTTTGTACTAATTCAGAGATTAAAAATTTTAATTTAAGTTATTTTTAAAGTGAAATACCACAAGTTCCTTACTATAACAAATTCACTGCAAATAAAACATGAAAAATAATCAAAAACCGATGTAAAAAATATTTTTTTTTACTTAATATTTGGTTTACTTTTTTATTTAATCTTATTTATTTGTTCTTATCTAGTAGTATATTTTAAAGAAAAAATATTTAAATTATGCGAATAAGTAATACAAGAGTTTTTATATTTTTTTCTTCTTTAAATATATATATATATATAAGATACAATCTTGATTTAAAAATATAAAGCAAAATTTCTTTCATTTATTTAATGTATTCAGCTCGAATTTATAATTAAATCTCAAATAAAGGCGTCTAGAATCTTTTTTTTTTACTTTATATATCCTTTATTTTCAAAATGAATTTAATTAAAATTAATTAAGTTCATCGAGATTTGTTTTTCATGAAAAATATTTTCCCTTAAAAAAATTTCCTCAATTTCATCTTTAATTTTCTTTTCAGTGTTAAATTCTAAAAAAATATTTTTTTAAATCCCCAACAACTTTAATTTATATACATACAGTATATTTATTTTAATATAGAGTTAAATTTTATTCTACATAAGATAAAATGGATTACAGAAAAATTTTAAAGCAATGTGATGAATGAGTTTCATAAAAACTAAAACCACCAATTTAGTCTGGAGTTTTATCTTTTTTTTATGCTGAAAACTTTAAATCTTGTTAAAATTAAAAACGCTGAATGTAGTAATATTGGAAGTGGGAGTTTTTCACATCATTCTGGTTTTTTTTTTTTCGATTGATTATCACCCATTCACAAAAATACATGGCATTAACAAATGTTATGCTAAATAAAAAATCACTGCCGGCTCGGCCTACATGTAGAGGTAGATTTCAAAGGTAAGTATCAATTTCACAAACAAAAACTAAATTAAGATTAGAGATAAACCTAGTTTAACAATTTTATCTGGCCGCTTTTGACGAGTTTTTAATTTCATTTTTTTCTGTAAGAGCTGGTTTTATCAGAATCATGTTAAAGCGGTATTAAAAAAAAAATATTTTTCACGCTCCACAAATCGAAATTTTCTGACGCATATTTAGACTCGTTTTTAAAAGTAAAACCTGAAACTTGTTTTTCGTTCAATTAATAAGAACTTGATTTACAAGCAATTATTTTTTCAGTACGACCATTTTTTTTTTCGTTTCCAGTACTATCGCTTCTCGAAATTCGGTTCAAAATACCCACTTTGACAGCATTTTTAAAAATATAGTTTGCCTTTATTAAAAAAAATCGATTAATACGGTGCATTATACAGTTTCTGAATAAGAGAACCTGCCAATTGGATGCGTTTGAGATCAAAAATGAATTTAATTGTGAGTTAGAAAATAAGGAGTTTGCATTTGAGTTCCACTTTTATATCATAATTTTTTTTCAACCCCTGTTTCTGTTTAATTTGTTTTTCCTGTAAGACTTGGTCCTATCAAAAACTTGTCCGTATAAAAGTTATAGATAATATTAAGAAGATGTATACTAAATTTAATAGGATTGATTGTCTTATGAAATGGCGAAGTTATGCATTTTTTCTTCTTCATGTCCCCCTTTTTAGGCAGATTTCATAGAAAATAGTACCTATTGCGATCTCCCCTATGATGGACTTTCTGAAAAAAAATTGCAGATCTACGCCGATCATGAACCTTAGAACACGATACCACCCCCAGTTCAAAACTTTATCTATCTATCTATCTGTATATATTTATATATATATAACCATTAAATAAACATTACTGACAACCATCAATAATTGTGATAGCATGAATGAATTTACAACTATACAGTGTCCCCAATACACTGAATGGATAACATACATAACTTGATTGGAAAAAATCATTAAATGAATAGTTGCAATGATAAGAATGAAAAAATTAATGGAATTTCCTTATAGAGGTATCCGATAACTACGGAGTAGAAATCATATAGATAATACACAAAGATTATGCGCTATTGCAGCAAAGATCTAAGCGTATAATATTTAGAAGATTGCTAAAAACATTTAGCTAATGTACATATTTTTAAAAATATATAAGATACCAATAAGGAATAATAATTCAAAATGAATTGTTGTATTCAAAATGAAAAGATATCATATTTAATAACATCAATATATATATATATATATAATTCACTTTTTTAAGGACACGATAACTTCCGTAATTCTGTACAGATCTTTTCTAATCTGATACATAAAATCAAAGGGTAGACAATCTCGGTCACTTTCGTTAACGGCCAAAATCGGACAAAGGGGATGGAAATAAGGAGCGGTTTTGTGAAATGAGAAAAATTCCCATAACTTGTTAATATTTATACATATCAGATCAGTTTAAAGTTATTATTGCTTCTAGGAAAAGGGCCAAAAATTTATGTATCATAGATTTTTGATAAAATTGAAAATGGCTCAAGGGGCGCAAAAAAACAGGATTTTAGGGAGAAAAGAATTTATAACTTTATCAACTCTTAAGATATTAAATTCATTTAAACTTATTATAAATCTTCTTAATATTACCTACGAATTTTATATCTACAAGTTTTTGATAGGACCAACTCTTACTGCGATAAAAAAAAACTAAAAAAAAGGGGGGGGGGGTTAATAAGGAAGCAATTCATAACTTCGTCAATTCACAAGATATCCGATCCGCTCAAATTTATTATACATCTTATCAATATCATCTACAAATTTCATATTGACAAGTTTGGGATAGCATCAACTCTTACAGCAAAAATAAACTAAACAAAAATAGTGATCTACGAAAAAAATATCGTATTAAGGGTGTGCTGAAATCCAAACGTCTAATTTTCTGACTCATTTATAAATTCATTTCAAACGCCTCCAATTGGCAAGTTCTCTTATTCAGAAAATATATAATGTGCTGTATTGGTCGATTTTTTGATAAAGGCAGAATATATTTGAAACAATGCTGTCAAAGTGGGCATTTTGAACCGAGTTTCGCGAAGCGTTAGTGCTGGAATCGAAAAAAAAACTGTTCATTCTGAGAAAATAATTGTTTTTAAATCAAGTTCTAATTAATGGAACGAAAAATAAATACACAGGTCGCTTATAAATCTTTTCAAAAATCACGCCAGGAAGTTTCGTATTTTTACATTTAAAAATGAGTCTGAAAATGTCTCAGAAAATTTCGAGTTGTTGAGCGGGAAAAAAAAAATATTTTTTTTTTAATACCGACTTGATAAAACGAGCTCTTACAGAAAAATGAAATTAAAAATTCGCCAAAAGCGGTCAGATAAAATTGTTTAAATTGGTTTTATCTCTAATCTTGTTTTACTTTTTGTTGGTGAAATTTCTACTTAACTTCGAAATCTACTTTTGCCTGTAGGCCGAGCCGCAGAGGATTTGCTTGTTTTTATTTTATTTATTTATTTAATTTTTGCGGTAAGAGTTGGTGCTATCAAAATTTTGTCAATATGAAAGATGTAGATACTACTAAGAATATTTTTAATAAATTTAATCGAATTTGATATCTTAAGAATTGACGAAGTTATGAATTTTTTCTCCCTATTTTTTTTCGCCCCTTGAGCCCATTTTAAATTGTATCAAAAATCTGTGATACATAAATTTTTGGCCCTTTTCTTAGAAGTAATAATAACTTTAAACTATTTTATTGATATGTGCTATAATTAAGAAGTTATGGGTTTTTTTCGGTTTTCACAAAACCCCTCCCTATTTCCATCATCGTGGTACAATTTTGCCCATTAACGAACATGACCGAGATTTCCTTCCCTTTGATTTTATGTGTCAGTTTGAAAGAGTTTTGTGCACAATTGTAGAAGTTATCATATTCATAAAAATGTGATATATATACATATAGATAGTTAGTTAAATAAAGTTTTTAACCGGGTGTGATTTTGGGTTCTAGGGTTCATGATCGGCGTATATTTGCAAACATTTTCAGAAATTCCAACATAGGGGAGAATGTAATAGGTAGTATTTCTTACGAAATCTACCTAAAAATCATATTATTAAGGACATATAAAGCAGAACCACATTTTTTTTTTTTTATAATACGCAGAGTCATTAGAGTGCGGATGTCCAAATTCAGTATACATTGCATGATACAAAATTCAATACATGAAGTTTTCTTATTTTTACTTTTTTCATTCCAAAGAAGAATATATTGTAATCAGATTTTTTTTTTCGACGTCCAGTTTTCGACGGACTTACGCATTTTAGGGGTCAGAGATACCAACTAAGATGTTTATAAAAAATATCTGTTTGTCCGTCCGTATGTTCTCTTTGAATCATCGATAAGCTTGTGAAGTGTAATGTATAGAATTGAAACAGATTTCATATGGTTATATTATTTGTCTATAGCGAGCAGGTCTCAGTTAAATTTGGTGATATTTTCCTCAGAGAGAGGGCGCGGCAATAGGCATTTTTTTCTCTATTTGCGAAGTTCTGTGGTACAATGGCTGTTAATGCAACAACATGCAATTCGCATCTATATAACCCGGAGATTCTCAAGTAGCTGATATACAACAGAACAACGGAAAATACTGATTTTAATAAATATTATGATCGAGGTTAACTCGTTTTTATTTTGATTGGTAAAATTAAGAAGAAATTTAAGATAAAAATAAAAGTTCATTTGCTATTGAAACGGCTACACTGAAGTGTTAACGCGAGTAACAAATTTTGAAATATTAACTCAGAATGAAGGAAGTGTTGGGTTTGACAACATCCGACAATTTAATAAAAACAGATGTCAAGATTGCATACATTCAATAAATATCTGAATGTAACACATAACACAACAAAGGAACTGTTAGACATACGTATATGTATATGCTTCCATATTAAATTTGGAAATATAGAATAAAATTTCCACTAAACTTTCGTCGTTACGGTTCCAAAAAATTGTTCTCAATTAACCTTGGAGAACAAATCCATTTCGCTTCAAATTATAAAATTAATTATCCTCATGAAAGAAAAAAAAATTACTTAACTTTAACGAATATGTCACACTGATATCTGATAAGTGTCATTATTTTGGGTGCTATTAATATGGGAATTGGATATGGAAGAACCTTTGAAAAATGACGTAGTATACAAGGATCAATTAGAAAAAAACAATGTTTCACTTTTTTCTTTTTTATTACAAAGTAAGAGTTGGAACCCTCGAATTCGACGCATTAAAATGTTAAAACAAAACTGTTAGATTGCCCTTATTAAAAAAAAAAAAAAAAAAAAAAAAAAAAAAAAACTTTCGAAAAACAATTACGAGAAAAATCAATGTTACGTTCGCTCACCTAACTCTTGCAATACATTATTAACAAATATTATTTGCAAGCTACAAATTTGCATGTGAACAATTGCACTCCCGACGAGGTTCTAAGCTTCGTATATGCGAAATCCAGAAATTTATTCTTTTAGATGACTTCGAAGTAAAATATTTAGTTTTATCAGAGAAAGTATTAGCTTCCTTTTAAATATGACGTCATTTTCATTCACTGTAGTACTTTGCCTCCCTCCGAGACGGGCGTCTAAAACTCACTATCAGCGGAATGAATAAATATTGAAATGTAACAGCTTCTGGAGGGAAAATGTGTGTTTAAATGTAAAGACATTTCCTGCTCACGTTAAAAGAAATTTATATATTTTAATTGTACTGAGAAAATTGGGTTAGTAAATATGGTAATTCCAATTATTCCTTTTTTCTCTGCGATAATGGTAGGTAACCCGGTTACCACCATTCTGAAGAAACTTCATAAATACTTTTAAAATTAAAATTAAAGTATAAAAATTAAAATATTACCCTAATTCAACCATATGGTAACGCATAACATATTTCAAAACCCAATTTATGTTGTTCCCATCTACAATCGGAAAATTATCCGAATTTTTTGCAGCAGGCCTGTATAGGATTTATAGATTTGTATCTACTAGCTGCATGCATACCAAAATTTAGTTCACTTAAGAAATACGCATAATTTAATTGAAAATTCCCCTTCAGGAATTTCCTCTAATAAAGAGAATAGTACGCGAATACTTTTGTGCTGCCCTGTATATGAGGTATAGAATTTATATAATGTGAGTAACATGCAAAAAAAATAATTAAATTTAAAAGCGCATACCGAATTTTAAACCGTACACACGAGCAGTTATTACTCAAAGAAGCAGCGAATTTCTTTTATGTGTCCCTGTAAATGAATAAAAAATGCCATGAATGCCCTTTTCTACGTGACCTTAGTGCAATTTAGTGATTTATATCAGTTTCAATATATTTGAAATAGCGTAATGTCACTAAAATACTCTGCAAACTATTTTCCCCCATATTTCAAATGAAAATCGAATTTCAAAGTAATTGCTTTAAAGGCGCAAAGGCCAGCATAGTGAAAAAGATTCCAAGTCGCCATTGCGCCTTTTAAGCAATTACTTTGAAATTTGATTTTCATTTGAAATATTGTATCCAAGGCGAATGTTTCCCTCTGGAATAATTTCCATGAATTAATATAGTTTCTATCGATACTGAATTTAATTATATTCCGTGTTTGCCCCAGGTTGGTGGCTCACGGTAAATATTCCATCTTGTGCTGCGTTTGTAGCCTTGCCAACATATAATAGTGAGAAATTTTCTTTGATGGCTGTCGTTCCAAGTGGTTTAGTCGGTAGACCGTCAGTGCGCTATACTGATGGCCTGGGTTTGAGCTCCGGCTTGGAATCTTTTTCAGTATGTTGGCCTTTGCGCCTTTTAAGCAATTACTTTGAAATTTGATTTTCATTTGAAATATTGTATCCAAGGCGAATGTTTCCCTCTGGAATAATTTCCATGAATTAATATTTTTCCCCATATACCATAATAGAATGGAATAATTTTGAGTACCCCTGCAAATGAACTATTAATCCTACATACTTCGTATACAATACCAAACATGCTTTGGTGGCCCTAAATAGCCTTTATCAATTGCATGAAAATCCGAGTATATATAAGGGAGTTAGAGCGTGGACCGACGGCAGAGGAACCGAATGCATAAACACTTTTCAACTTTGTTGGAAAGTGTTAAAAATGATAATATTATACATTTACCGATTTTTATCAGGTGATATTGTATTAAAAAATGCGGCATTCATGCATGTGTTTCTTGATATTTTCTAAACAGTCATAATGTAGTTACTAAGAAATGCTTTAATTCAATACATAAAATACATTTACCATTGCTTTCTAAAGAAAAATTGTCATTTTCATTTCGTCTGTAAAAGCAGTATTTTCACGCTGTCTAAAATAAAAATCTACTAATGTTTCTAAATACACAATTTTGTTAAAAACATCTGCATTCAAAACTGAAGATGTTTCAGGAGAGGTGAAAGCGTTATTCTAAGGAAATGGCGAGCGGAATGCTCACTGTAAAAAAAAAAAAAAATCTAAATATATATATATATATATATATAAAGTTACTAACATTTTTCTTGGAAACTCGGATTCCTAGAGCATTTTATGTAACGGTAACAACAAAAATTCATGCAACAAATGCACTTTAGCACCGTAAAAAAAAAAAAAAATAAAAAAAATAAAATAAAATAACTTAAGGTTACTAAGAATTTTTTACGAAACTGGCATTCCTAGAACTTTTTAAGTAACTACAACCCGGGTTACAGATATAATTTTTGTACGATTGTCGTACTTTTAATAGATTCTTTTGTAAAGCTATAGACGCCTGTAGCTTTACAAAACTAGTTTTGTAGATTTACATATTTTTTTGTACAGTGTACAGATGAAATTCTAGTAAGCATACAGAAATCTCTAACTTTAAATCTGTAGAATTACAGATTTATTTTTACAATGTACCTGGTGTATTAACAACCAAAATGTGATTTTCTTGATTTTCTTGTAATTTTAAAGGATACAGACGATTTTTTAAGATGAATTTTGAGAGTCATCATTATAAACATTTTGGCACAGATGCTTTATGAGAATTGTGTATTTAGAAGTACTACGAGATTTTAATTAGAAAGCACGAAAATGCGGATTTTACAGATAAAATGAAAATGAAATTTTTAAATAGCAGTCGTAAATGAACTCTATGTATTGACTTAAAGCATTTCTTAGTAGCTATATTATGACTGTTTAGAAAATATCAAGAAACACCGACATGCATGAATGCCCTATTTTTTCTTACAAAAATACCTGATGAAAATTGGTAAATATGTAAATGTATATTATAATAGAGGTATTAAGAAAAACACTTGGTTTTTATTTATTTGAAAATGAGAATATTTTTAAAAAATAGTTAGCGTGGGTACATCTACGAATAAAAAGCTTTTATTTAAACAGATAATTGTCAAAATTATGTTTAGTAGAAAACCCAGGTTAGATGACTAAACAAAAAGCTTTCCCTTTTAAATATACATATTGTTTTGGACGTATAGACGTCCGTTAAAATTTTTAAAAAATGAAGCACAAGCTTGAATAGAAAGAAACATCAAAAAGGTAAAGAAATTTAAGCTAAAATTTCTTTTTAATTATTAAATGTTGAAACAAATAAAAGGGATAAAGTAAATCTAAAGGCATATACTATCACTATTTTTAATAATATGTAGATATAATGAAAAACAATTGCTCAGACAATATCATAGTTAATGTATAAACATGTCCTACAAATAGGATACCAGACGAGAAAGGGGTTAATTTAATTCCTTGATAAATAAATTATTATTATTAATTATTATTATTATTATTATTATTATTATTACTGATTATTATGAAAATATTATTACACTTATGTTTTCTGGCTAATGAAACTACAATTTCCGTAATGTAAATTAAAGTTATGTTTGAGCTTCTATAATTCCGATGAAAAGAATTGTATTATTTAAGTATATTTATACAGTGTCGAAAAAAAAACATTTTCGTACAATGTTACACTTTATATCCTTATGTTATTCATCATACGGAAATGAGAACAACATATGTATGTTATTCACATATTATGAGTAGTCACAAAAAACTAAAAAGCGAAAAAAATGTATGTCAATTTTTCTAGATTATTGCTTTTTAAAAATTCATTTATTAATAATTCTTGTTTAGAAATTATAAGATACAAGATATTTCTTATTGATTATATTTTAAAATAAGCTTATGATAGGGAAGACATAATTACACCCGAATATATTTTTTAACCTTATGCTATTAGCTAATACATATATATTACAAACTTTTTTTTTTTAATGTTTAGATTTTATGATGCCTTACTTTTCATATGGTAATTGATGGGTGTTTTTACTATGCCCTCATTAATATTGACGTTAGAGGTATAAAAACATGTATATATTAAGAAATACTAGAATAGAGAGTATTATAATAGAAAATTTTAGTATAAAAACTTGATAGTAGTAGAAAGCTAAAAGGTCTACATTTCTATATCTAGGCTTGTGATAAATTGTTCTGCTTTTCGTAATTATATTTTTTGTCAATAAAATGGATATATCGTTTTTTTTTTTTTTTTTTTTTTTTTTTTTTTTTTTTTTTTTTTAAGAAAAATAAATAAGAAAAATATAGAGCGGATTCTAAAAGTTTTGAATACAAAATGGATATATCGTTGGTTTTTTTTTAGGAAAATAAATAAGAAAAATATAGAGCGGAAGTTTTGAATACCAATTGATATTAGGAAAACTTTTTACACACTATAAAAAATGTGTAAGCGTTCTTCAAAATTATAAAAAAATGATTAAAGTGCGAGTAAAAATGTAATATAAACTCCACAATAAATTTTAGAGAAATAATGCGAAATTCAAATTTGATAAAATTGTTTTTATCTAACATTATTACATATAAATGCTCCTTTAACCATTCTATTCTATTTGTTAAAAATCCAATGTTCGCATTTACGAGTAATTATTTTTGTCCATAATATTTCGTTTTAAAAAAAAGTAGTTGCTTAATATTGATAAAGCAAATGTTAACTTATTAATTATTATTTGAAGTTATGTATGGGCTGGCGTCTAAATGTTAATTTAAAAAAATAAATATTCAACAGAATATGTGTTAAATATACAGAGCTGCCAGCCATCGAGCTTTTTAGAGACATTGTTACCGAATAAAAATCTTCGTCATATTAAATTGAAAACTTTGGTTTTTAAATAGAGTAATTAGTTTAAGCCAAAGATAGATCTATTACAGTATCGAGAGACAAAACATTTTTATATATTTTTATATGTGTATACATGTATATATATATACACACATATTAGCTGATTCGCCCGGAGCTGCCCTGAACCGTCATTATAATGTTGTATATGTCAGCATTCAATTATTATATATTTTATTTGAAATTATGTCGAACTGAACATAGAGTTGTTGGGCTCACTGCTTTCGGCAGCGTATATCAGGCGTGCAACGCAGATTCTGGTTTGTTTTGATTTTATATTTTAAAGGAAAGCATTTCCAAACGAATGTGTATATGGCTTTCGCCCCCATAAATTGATCAAACAATATTTTAAATAACATATATAAATATATAATATAAACAAAAACATTAAATTGATATAGTTTCATTTTACACATGAAAAATGAGTAAAAATTCAATTTTGGTGGTATTAAAACAGGGTTCGTACGGTTACCGTTATTTTCAAGGCTAAATATCAGAATTTTCTTATAAAAATAAATCAAGCTCAAACGCGCAAAATTTCGTCTTATTTCAGGAGCGATTATCTATAAGAAATTACTGGTATCGAAGAATTTTCTGTTCCTGAAATTCCGGCACCCGTACGAACCCTGTAAAAAAACGATGTTTTTTAGGTTTCTATTTTGTTTGCGATTTTTTAGCATTAGTTATTCCTAGTTTACTCTAGTTTAGTTTTTCCTATGTTATTATTTTAGACTTAACATTGTTATGTATTCCAAGACCAACATGTTCTCTCGCATCTCCACATATGCAATATATGAATTTACCTATGCCATTTCTAGCATAGCAAAAATGAGCCAGTATCACAATTTTTTTGATTTTCTATAAAAAATAATATTAAAAGAGAAAAATAAATAACAGAAAAAAATTACTACACGACAATTTAAATATAACATTATACAGCAGATAAAAACGATGGATAGCTACACAGACAAAAAGTAAACAAGAAGTTTTTCTCAAACACCCAGTGTACTGGCGGTACTTATAAGTACCGCCGAGTAATTTAACTGTTAAATCAAATACACACATCGCTTACTTAAAATAACTTGTCAAGTTGTATTTTAAGATCATATTGAATACCATAAAAAATCCTACGCTTATCTTAGGTCCTTTACCATGTTTGCAGCAATAAAAATTCAATCGTGATAATCTGTACAAAATGTCGGTACAAAATACATCGACTATTTCAAAGATAGCCTCCTTCCTCGCTAAAATAATGAACCCAGAAGTACTGCTGCCATGTATCAGGAAAAAGTGGAGTTAAAAGAGTGTTTTTGCGAAGTGCCATTAGAATATTAGTAATGTTCACAACAGAATGAAAAATTAAATTAAGTGGTACTTATAAGTACCGTCCATAGATAAAGGGTTAATATGTAGATGGCCTCTTAAGCAGATTTTATTTGCATCATTTAAAAGTGGAATTTATTTTCAATAGTTTGGTACCTGTAATTTCCTCCTACAATAATGTGTTGCATAGTTGGTAAGGTGTGTTTATTTTTTTTTCCACGACTGTACTTGTACAGTAGTATTATTTGAGGCTCGACGTTGGTTGAGGCTTCTCGTCGGTCAGTCAGGAGATGTTTTGTTTAAGAGTATGTACACTGTAAAAAAAATGGTAACGTTCCATGTAAAATCCAGGAACTTTCGCCTTTTCTCAGGTTTTCAGAATAATTTAGCTCTTTCCTGTGAAATTCTGGTTTTCTTATCTGAAACGTTCCTGACACAAAAGTTGGAAACAGCAAAACGCTGCGGCCGCCATTTACTATTTTTTTTGCTATAATCCGTTGCTCGCGCGCGAGTGTCGAAAAAGAATTCCTTAAATGAATGTAAAAAAATCAATATGGAATTCAAATAAATCAATAGACGACATAATCCTTTACGTCTCTATTGTCAAGACAATTCAGATGAAAATACAATACCTCCGTGACATCGCTAAGAGATTATCTCTCGTACTTGTCTGTGGAATGTTTAAGGAGCAGACCGTGTAAAAAAAATACACCTATTATTTGGATCTCCATTAACCAGGGGACCATCAAACATGATTCTCACCGATTTTGATTAATTTAAAGTATGTTTTAGAGTTCTTATCTCTAATTATTTTTGTGAAAGGATTTCTTCAAATGGGACTTAGATTTTCAGAAATTAGATGCCGAGGTTTAGCATAAGTTTCAAATACCCATTAGTTTGCAGCTCTCAACGTGTCTTTCGTGGTGTGGACGCAGAAAGCTCGCAAGCCACCCGTACGGCCCGAGTTCGATGCTACCTCTGGACCTTTTTTTTTTAAATTAATTTTATATTTTAACATTTTATTACAATTTGTTTTAAATTTGATATATATTTGACACTTTGAATTGCTGCAAATTTGAATTTTTTTTTTATTTTCGGAAAAAATATACAATTACGTTTAGGTTTTTTTTTCATGAAAATTTATATGTATTTTATCTAACTTGTAAACTAACATAATTACTAACGAAAATCCAAAATATTTTATGTCTAGATTTTTTTTCTAATTATTATTTACATTTATATATTTTTATATTTTAAGCAAAGTTCAGAAACAATATATCATATATATATATTTACTTTATTGAATTTTAACTGAAAATTTATTTTTTCGTGTAAATGATAAATAATAATTTTGATGTCAATTTCAAAATATTTTTTCATTCTAACAAATAATGATAATAAAGCGAAAATTGTCAACTGGAAATGTAAAAATCGTCTGCGGATCCCGCATGCTGTGAAATGTCAGTAATGTTTTGCTGTCAACAGAAATATTCCTGGTATTTCGCTTACTGGCATTTCTGTAGAAAGTTTTTAACATATACAGTAAAGTTCCAGTCATTTTCAAGAAATGCTTCTTGGAGATAATGGGCAACTCAGCTGCCCATTTTTTCCCAGGAACGTTGCGGAATTTTTCTTACAGTGTATTTACGTCTATTGTATAAAAATTTAACTTAATATAGGAAATTTTGAACTCAAGATAAACATTTTAAGAGTTTGTAGAGCGTAATTCACCGAACCTTTTTTTCATAGGAACCTTCATATTAATACAACTGTTTAGTCAAAAATACAGGGTACTTGACTCAAATCCGACACCTGAATTTTGTTTATGAACTTAAAAAATAATTTATATTTTGTGACGAAATTATCTACAAACTTACTTTTATTTGTAAAATGAAATGGAATCCTGAAGATTAGTAATATGGTCTTCCTCCACATCCTGTAGCATTGAAACAGACGATCCTCCATATTTAAAAAAAACAATCTATACTACATACTGTTTCAATGAATAGCATAGTATACATATGAAGTAATTTCAGTGACGTCATTGCATTACATAAAAAGCAAGCTAACTTCATTGAAAATGCTGCTAAAATATCTTCATTAACCCTTTAAGACCGGCAGCTTTTTGAGTTAAAAAGAAATCCATGATATAACTGAAATTTGTAACTGATAATTCACTATCTGTTGATAAAATTCATATAATATAGTTTCTGTAAACCAGCATAATCAAACAATTTCGTCATTTATGGAATAGATAACACAGGAAGATAGAATTTCAGCTATTGCCTTACCGGCACGATCGTGAGGATCCGGTCTTAAAGGGTTATGGAGAAGTTGTACTTTGTTAGGTCAAATTTTGCGATTTATTTTATTTTGCAAGTTTGCATTTCTCAAGTGCATAGGTTGTTGGCCGAGAGCGGTGTCGTAGTATTCCGATTACTTACAATATTGTTTAATTTTGTTTGCTCGTTGAACATAATATTGTTGTAAAACTTGACAAAAATTTTAAAGAATGTTTTTCAAATTGGCAGACTATGTTTCTCGAGAATAATTAAACTGATGTCCTTCATTTTTTACTTAAAAGTAAGTTAATTGTTTTTTTTTAAGCTTATATCAAAAAAGTTTAATTTTCATAGATTAATAAGTTTTAAAGCTTCCATACGCTAAATAAGCGTTGAAACAAATAAAAAATTTTCTTAAAGTGGGGGCTATTTTTTCAAAAATAAATATTTTAAAGAAATGTTGATATCAGCTGCAGATAATTTAAGGACAAAAATTTTTTAGATGTTTCTGACAGGAGAAAAATGGTGTCCCCATTGGAAGTTCATGACACACACCTGCCAGCTTCTTTCTTGCACAGAGCGTATTATTAATTTTAAGACACAAAAATTTAAAAATGTAAGTGAAATAACAATAAATATAATGTAAAGAGTGAAAATGTAGAATCTCTGTAACAAAAATATACTTTGGAATTTATATTTCATGGTGTTACTATTAATGGACGTAAACTAAGAAATTTCTTTATATGTAATATAATATTTGTTGTCATGGGTATAAGATATTTCTTTTATAGTTTATGTAAGTTATATAATGTAATTCTTGCTTGAAGTACCTTAGGTAGTTTTTATAAGCACCTCATTTCTATGAAAATAAAATTTTAGACATTTAATTTTATTTTCATAACTTTAAGGAATTAATTACTTATTATAATATTCCTACTTCAGCATATAATTGAAAATGAAAATATATTTGAATTGCGTAAATTTCTGTTTTTTAAAATAGTAGCATGATTTTCCAATAAAAGAATAACTATAATTTTTTAAATATATGCCTTAATGTGCCATACAAAACTATGTGCAATTAAAAAAATTAATTGTACGTACAGCATAAAAAATATATGCTTTAACATAACTTTTTTCTAAATGATCGACTTCTTAAAATACAACATCTGAAATATATATATTTTTCAAAATTAAGTATCTTATATTCTACTGAATATGTCCACAGAGTCAAAGAAATTGAATAGCTTCCAATTTTCAATGAATAGCAACGCCAATCTTAATAAATATAAATTGCCTGTCAAGACGGTCTTTTCATATTTCAATTCTTTTCTATTATTTTTAATCCAGATTTTTATTTGAAATATTTTAAAACCGGATTTTTTTAATAGATTGTTGCTTTTGTACTTTGAGAGAAAAAAAAGTTCTATTGTATCCTCGAAATAATTGAGCGTAGAATGGCGAAAAACCTGAAAAGGTTTATTAATCTTTTTCTGGATTCCGAGAGAATAATATATTTTTTTCTGTAAATTTTGATAAAAAAGTTTTCCCTCGCATTTTTGTTATTCATTTAATTAATTACATTCAAATATTTTAAGCAGGTATTGAATTTTTCCATTAAAAATTTTCATTTTATATAAAGAAGCAAAGAGGTATTCAGAATTCTTTTATTAACAGTTTCTGATTTATTCAGAATAAGCTTTCAAGTTTTACGATTAAATAAATAACGGGAAATTTTAATAATGGAAGGTATTCAGTATCGAGGTGTTGGCTGTTTGAAATTTAAATAGAATTTATAGTTAATTTTTGTGTATTTATTTTTGTTTTCTCATATAAATTTCTTCTCCTTTTGAATAAATATTGACATTAGTACTTTCATTTGATATTCTCTAGTATTTTATTTAAGAAAATAAATACTGCTTTATTGATAGAAATGTAATGGTTTTTTAAAAAATGACACATTTGCTAGAATTTCAAATTATAGAGAATGATTAATGTATGCTTGTATTTTACTATTTATATGCCGTGAAATTTATGAATAAACTATAGCTGGTCGTGTAAATTATTCTGTATGCTTTCGCTTTATATTTGCTTTCTTCGTAAAGGCGTAGATATTTTCAATTAACATTTTACTATCGCATAATTTTCTTAATTTAATAATGCTGCATTTTTATTCTTTAGTTATAATATTGTGTTATTGTGGTATAGAATATTTCTCATGAAGAAAAAAGAATAGCTGCACTGACTAAGTCAATGTTATGTATGATATGGTTGTTAAAATCATTTAACCTAGCATTAGTCATATTTAGTCAATATAAATAAACTATGGTTACAATCAAGTTTATTCTTTAATCATTATATAGTCATCAGCTTTCTATGCAGAGATATTACAAAATAAAATTTCAATTCAGCTGATCTCTTGTTTTCACCAGGAATGCTGAAAGAAAAGATAAAAGTATTATTTATTTTCAGCAGTAGTTAAAAAGCATATAAAACCACCAGTCACAGACCATTCATAATCTATTCCAATATTTCAAGGTGTTCACTCTTTCTCAACTAAACAAAATCCCAATTATATAAAAAAACATGAAAATATTTAAAACACATTAAAACACATTATCAAATTCATTAAAACACATTACTAGATAGGTGTGTTAAAATATATACAAATGTTTTTCAAAAATAAAAAAAAAACACTAGATGTTAAAAATCATAAAAAAACTACTCCAAGCACTTTCGGCTAACCTTAAGCCTTTGTCAAGGAGAAGAAGATTGACTGAGATAACACTGGATGCTCGACGTTCAGTGCAACACATTGGCCTGAAACACCCTTCTGATGCCCGCAGGCGGTCGTACCCATTAAACAGGAGGAGGTGGAAGGTAGAGAAAGCTTAATCTGCTGGGAGACCAAACTCTCCTGTAATATGAAGTAAATTAAACCAAATACGCGGAATTTGGTATGATAATACGTCATTACAATAATTTTCTGCTTGCGTTAAAATTTCAGAAGACTCTAAAATAGCACATATATTAAAATCGGAAGCCTGCATAATAACTCTCGCTCTATTGCAAAGGACGTCAATATCTTTAGTTTGAAACATCATTGAGAGGGCGGTAGTTCTCAGTCAATCTTCTTCTCCTTGACAAGGTTAGCCGAAAGCGCTTGGAGTAGCTTTTTATCATTTTACTATCTAGCGTTTTTTTTTATTTTTGAAAAACATTTGTATATATTTTATCACACCTATGTAGTAATGTGTTTTAATGAAGCATTTTAAATGTTTTCACGATTTTATATAATAAACAAAGGCATGCGTTCAAAAATGGACTATTTTATTAAGTCAATTTATTAATTTCCAAATTGTATGCAATTCCATTTAGCAAGCCACAACATGATATGGCGTGCTATAACAGACTAAATAAAAAAGACAACTCCCCATAGAGTTTAATCATCAAATCGTCAGACTGAAAAATGAAAATAACCAATCGATTGTTGGGTATATCTCCTTTAAACATACTGTATTAGAATAATGGTTTGTAAATGCTTATACTGAGTTTTTGACAACTTTTTTAATAATTTCCATGTAATGCGCCATTTATGCAATATGTTGTGGACTTTTTTATGCGCATAAAAAAAAAATCAATCATGTGAAACATTTCCATCCAAAACGTCAATATTGTTTTACCAGTTTTAAAAATTTTTAAATACTTTTGTTCCCCTCTGTATATTTTAATACAAAAGTTTGAATCTAATTAAATTTGTTTTTAAAAAAAAGTGTTCTTCGTACACAAATGTAATGCTAAAAAGGTGAATATAAATTCAGGAAGAAGTTAAAAACGGTGTCCTTCAATGCTTTTTTAAAAATTAAAATAAAATCTATGTTTCTATCTCGGTGAAAATTTTTAAACTAAGAATAAACGTTCTTTCCATTCACCAATAAGCTGTTTCATTATTACTGTGGTTTACTTACTGGGCTCCTGAAAAAGTGAAATTCAAAAGGAAATCCCATAAAATCCGGCATATACTTGGTCAACCTAATGGTGTGAAAAATAGGAAATTTCTATTTCGTGAAAATAGTTTCCTTCCTTTTAAAATTTCAGGATATATCGGACGCTTTGTGCAGCATATTTCAATTTCCATTCCACTATTTGGTTATTTGGACGTTATAATCCTGTATTTCATATTTTGACGTATGTGGTATTAGCATATAAGGTAAATAAGCTGATTTATTTTGCATGAATATAGTTATGATATACGACTTTTGCGAATATGTCTTGTTATTTCGGTTTTAGTGCCTGGTACAGGGAATCATATATGCCTGGGTCAAAATTTAATGTTTAAGAGAAAAAATATTAAAATGTTTTATATGTATCCATATCTTTGTCATTTTTATGATTTTGTTTTTCTTGTATTAAGTTATATTATATACAATATTAGTATAATAAGAGATATGTTTGTATTCTTTATTCATTTGAACTTTTTTAATGTTATGTCTTACGCATTAAACCTAAGATATCTTTTCTTTATATAATTCTATATATATAGAAATATCTAATTCTAAAATACATTAGTGGCACAAGTTGTGAAAAACGTTGGGGATAAGTAACTTTTTATGTTTATCAACTGATACTGATTATTTTTAGTAATCACATAAATATGTTTATTAGGGTGGGTCGAAAAAAAGAATTTTTTTATTTTCGTGACGCTTTAGTGCGGAAAAGTTGCCTATTGTAATAAGAAGAAAAAGGCATAAAAAATTTAAAAATCGGTTAATATCTTCAATTCGCGCATCGTACTTAAAGTTGATGAAAAATTGCAAAAATCGTGCTTTTTCTCTATTTTTTTAAGTTAATTAAAACTTTAAAAATAAACACGCTTTAGCTTTTTATGCTTGTTTAGTAGTTTACATAACCTAAATAAATTAAATTTTAATCAATAATCTAATTTTTCCATTCGCGCAACACCTTAGAAAAAAAACATAAATTTAGAAATTTTTCGCAAATTTCACCGTAAACTTCGGTCTCAAACTTCGCTCGTTTTGCCACCCAAACTTACAACGTTGAGGTTGTTGCACGTAGACTTCCACCTCCGCCCTTCCCAGCCAACCATCCAATTGTTGGGTGTGGCATTTTCATTATATTTAAAAGTATTTACAAAGGTTCTCTATAGAGTAGCATTATTTGGCTTACTGTGTTTTTTACGTTTGCTTTTTTATATCTACTACACAATTAAAGTCTGATTTTTTGGATAAATGTGGCATACCTGATTTAGACTTCAGTGTTGTTCGGATATAGCCATTTCTAGCTTCATGTCCATATACTTTATTCGAGGTCGCTGTCACAAGTTTGACACATATCTTAACAGTCTCGATGTGACAGGGAAACATTTGAATTTCTGTGTTGAGAGCAGTGTCAGAAGTGATGAACGATTTAACATCATCTTCAACCAGGTCCGGCGACATTGGGGAAGGATACACCTCACAAGAATTCCAATTAATAATTTCTATTTAATTGGAAGCTTGAAAGTTTCCATTCGGTGGTATTACATTTCTATTAGTCTTCTTCTTTGGGACGGTTCGTCTTGCTTTTACGATCCTTCTGTAACCAATATCCCGAATTCGTTTTCTTTAATCAACAATACTGCCAACAGAACATTCTCTGGGTGCGCAAAAAACGTATTTCGTTCTATTACTGGATCGACAACTTGTAGTAATTCATCGGATAAATAGAGCAGTGTTTTGATTGCATGAAATACATCTTTTGGTCCGTCAGTAAAATATTTGCTTATTTTATGGCAAATTACACAGGCATTCATGATTTTATGATGAAGCCAACTATTTCTTATAAGTTTTGGATGAATCTGATACAATCAAAGGACTCGTTTGGCCGCAGTTAGTCATCTGGAATCGGACAAAGTACCAGGGTCCCAGTACGCCAAGTCTTCTGGACAATGTCCCAAGGTGATTGCATTCAGAATGCCCCCAAAATACTGTTGTTATTCGCTCAAAGAAGTTCTGTCTATATCAGGAATCGAGCAATCTCCTGGTTCACAATCGACCACAGGAGCATTTTCACAGCAACTGAGCTTCTACCCGATTGACGCACTAAAAGATCTAGGCCCTTCAGTTTGACCGTGAATATGTTGGAAAATTTGGCGACAAGAAAGCTCATTAAAATGCCGGATGCATATGCTCCACATTTTATTATTTTCTAGTCGGGGGAAAGCACCGTTATTCCATCCAGTGTTTGTTACAGTACCATTACACCCAACTACTTCTAGTTTTTCTAGTGATATTGATAGTTCAGACAAACAAGAAATAATGCTTTGACTTATATCATTTGATGAACTCGAGGAAGGAGATACATGTCCAATATAAGTTGATCCAGATTCCTGGATAAGAGAATGATGTTCTTATTTCACATTCCTGTGAAATTTCATGGCATTAAATTTTTCGCCGAACAGCATCTGTGTTGGTTATCCAGCACACTAGACGCTATGACAGCTTTTGGCTGCTCAGAAACTCCGAAACGATCTCTATTTAACGCTGTTGCGTTAATTTTAATTCTCATCTGCCATTTGGGCTTTTAGTCGATGCACTCGGTTTGTATTTATCTTCCTCATACTCCGAGTCTTCAAAAGAAGTGTGTTAGAGTTCATCAATTTCATAGTACACTGCCACTTTAGGAATTTTAAAACTATTTGAGGAACCACTCCGTGCTTGCTGAAGATCACAAGCTTTCCGCTTGGCCTTCACATTCAACTTTTTTGTAACTGTTTTGTAAACACATCTGATTTTCCTCCAAATTGTAATTCCTTTGAAGAAACTTTAACGTCAAGTCAAAAACGCAAATTTTCTTTTTCTTTTTCTTTTTTTTTTTTTTTACATAAGCATTTAATTACAATTACACATTGACATGCATGTGGTCTTTTTAATACAATATAAATACCACACCCAACAATTGGACGGTTGATTGGGTAGAATGTGGATGGAACTCAACGTGCAACCACCACCAGGTGATGAGCTCTGTGTAGTTTTGTTTTAGCAAAACGAACTAAGGGTTGCACGGTGAAAATTGAGAAAAATATGTAAATTTATGTTTTTTCTAAGTTCTTGCGCGAACAAAAAAAAATTGGATTATTGAGCGGAATTTAATTTATTTAGGTTATGTAAACCATGAAACAAGCACAAAAAGCTAAAGCGTGTTCATTTTTAAAGTTTTAATTAACTTAAAAAAATTAGAAAAAAGCCGCGATTTTTGCAATTTTTTATCAATTTTATGTACGATGCGCGAATGGAAGATGTTAACCGATTCTAAAAGTTTTTATACCGTTTTTCTTCTTATTCCCTTTTCCGCACTAAAGCTTCACGAAAATCAGAAATTTCTTTTTTTTTGACCCACCCTAATGTTTATCATTGGAAATATATTTTAATAAAGGATAAAATGTAATGTAAGTTTGACCATTTATTAGAGTTTTTATCGGGAAATAGATCTCAGTTTGGTTATCCTGATATAAAGTAAACTTTCATGACTTGTTTCTTTGATAATGAGCGTTTAGAGAATTGATCAAACTTTAGTATAGAAAACAGCTATACATGCCATGAATTGAAGCTGATAGAAGAATTTGTCTTATCGTAAAGGTTCTTTCCATGTTGGTTGGTCAAGTATCTGTGTTTTCAGATAAAACTTGGAAAGTGTAAAAAAAAGAAATGTGTGTAGTACAAGGACGATCGATGTAAAATAGCATTTCTAGATTTTTTAATATAATTCAATTTAATACATAAAAACTAAAAGTTTTAATATTTTTACTGATAGATCATATGGCTTCTAAATTCACTTATCATAAGATAACTATGACGCATTCTTTTTATGGCATCGCTTATATGATCACCTTTACCTCATAAGAAACATGGACGGGGCTGCCACAGGTAAACATTTTTTTAATTCTACAGGCACCACTTTCTCAAAATAACAAACTTTGACATACAGCTTGACAATATTTCCAAGAGAAAAATACTACAACATTTATATTTTTATTATAGTCGGGTGAATACAATAGCAAAATAGTCTCACCTATGGCAACCCTGCATGTAACTACAGTTATTTCGACAACAGCATATTTCGAGATTTTGCCTACTCAAGTTGTCAAATGCTAGAATTTATCTGTCTCTGGTCTTTTACAGTAACACACACACTCATATAGAGTGTGCCCGCTGAAGTCCGTTGTCACCCCAATTATTGCTGAATGGCAAGAGATATAGTCGTGAAAGTGGTATCTTGGTATAGTAAAGTAGTATGCGCTACTGAATAAAACCACCTACGAAGCCACATGGTCGTAAACTGCGGTATTATCATTCCTATCTTGAAAACGGAAAGAGATAAGGGAAAAAGTGATTTACAAAGCTGAAAAACATCATCGATTTAGTACGAAAAGATAGCTTGTGGACATTAATGCGAAGAATAGAGTGGTTAAAACGCGCATTTTTTTTTTTCGTGATTTCCTATACTGTGATGTCACGGTCTTGAACGGAAGGAGAAATGGTTATATTTCAGACGAAACACAACAGCGCAGTGTTGCACAGTGGTATCGCTTGTAATTCGCAATTAAAATTGTTACATCTAGTTGCTTTTTTCTTTCTAGGATAATTTTGTCACGTCGGAGTGTATGAAATCACAAAAAGACAATTGCGCTTAACAGTTTGTCAATATGTAAAAAAAACTGGAAGAATCAGAGCTGCACGTTATAAAATTTTATCAAAAAACTTACAATTTATATTCGGGAAAACGACCTGGCAGACCGAGAAAGATTAGTTAAAGACTCGATCGCAAGATCATGCGACTTGTTTCGTCGCAAAAAAGTCACTCCGATAAGTTTCTCAACGAGTTTATGGTATGGTCCTAAAGTATACAGTACATCGTCGTATAAAAGAATGAAAAAACATGGTATGCCGACATACGTGCAGATTTTCTTTACTGAAAAAAGAACACAAAGAACGGAGGTTAATCTGTGCTAAACATCATATGCACTGGAAGGACGAATGGATGCAAGACACTTTTTTAGATGAAAAGAGATTTAACTTGGATGACCCAGATGGTTGGGATTCTTACTCGCACGATTTAAGACATTAATCTCGAACCCTCTTCAGTAGGCAGAAAGGGGGAGGTTTTTTATGGTGCGGGGTGCCTTCTCTTTTAATGGAACTATGGATATTGCTTTTCTGGAAGGTAAACAGACATCTAAAGTGTATATCGAACTGCTTGATAGTCAGTTGTTTCCAATTGTTGAAAATCTTGTTGGTCAGAATTATTTGTACCATCAGGATAATGCATCGATTCACACATCAAGACTCACAAAAAAAAAAAAAAAATGTTTTGCCGATAGCATTGTTCATGGCCCGCACGTAACCCTGATTTAAATCCAGTTAAGAATCTTTGTGGCACTCTCGTTCGCAGTGTATATGCATCTGGAAGACAATTTTCAAACGTCCTTGAGTTGAAAAAAGAAATCGAAAGAAGTTGGTTTGATATAAAGCCAAAATAGCTATACAACGTAATAAAAAGCATGCCAGCTAGAATATTTTCTGTCAGTAATAAGAATGGAATATTTATTGGACGATAATTCAAAAGTATGTACAATGTCTTTATATTTATGAGACAGCAAATTTATTTACATTTATCAATTTTCGAGTTGAAATTATTTAATTCTAATTTAATTTACTATAAAATGATTTCTTGGCGCATGCTTTTCCTTATATGCATAAATATAATTTTGAATACTGAATTATTAAAATATTATTTCGAAAATATCAGTGACTTTTTATTTATGAAAAGCTCTGTATATGATATGAAAAGTTGTTACCAGTTAAAAATTATAAATTATTTATTTTCAAAAATATAAGAAGGAAAAATATTGCTTTTGTCATTTGTAATTATAGTCTGTGGCAAACATGTAAAATCAACAATATTTTTTTAGAAGGAGAACCAACAAGGATGTAAAACATATCCGTAGTTTTGAAATCCAAATAAACTTTAAGTTACTTTTTAACATTATATAAGTATGCACAATTTCTTTAATTACAAAAAATAACAAAACTACACAGTAACGTCACATAGTAACATAGCATAATGTTCAATATAATTTATGTCCAAATTTTGTAAAATTAAAATTTACTCACTATTTTCCTCTTTAAATTTTTACAATTGTTTTCACTTTTTGCATTCTCCTTATTTCGAAATAAACTTTTTGCCTTTACATTTCACTATTCAAGTATATATTATTCAGTTAATACTTATTAATAATATAATTTTCCCCTTATAATACATTTTTCGCTTCACGTTCAATAAATAAACATTTGCAATACGTAATAAAAATTATGATATGTATACATAGCTGCAAAAGGAAAATTTTAGAGCAACTAGTAATAATCTTCATTATTTAATAAGAAAGATTTTCTGCATTTTGTATTATAAAAGAAAAAAAATCTGTTTTGAAATACTAGTATTAACCCGTTCGGGACCATAGGTGCATGTATGTACCCTCAAAAATTACTTTCAGCGCTTGAGTTTGATACCAGTAGAAAAAGAAAAGTACAATTGACTTTATTTAATTACGACATTTTCGTGATTGATAAAATTAAGTCAAATAACTAAAAAAAAGTGGTGCCAAACGAATAAAATCCGTGTAAAAGATGCTATCCTGAACAGATTAAAAATCTTATGAATACTGATATAAATACTATTTCTGACTTCATTACTGACATTAAAATGTTTAGCAGCTATATATATATATATATGTTTCTGTGACATTTTGACTGGTTACACCAGGACCGTGCAGCTATTTGCGCTGTTTAGTTTCACACAAAGAAATATCAACGTTTTTCTAAATAAAGATTACACCCCGTTGTTTAAAAGATACCATTTTGCCGGCATAGAATGGACAGAAAAAGTTTGCTTAGCAATGAGAAATGAGATCTCAGAATCCAAACTAATTGACAATCACGAGCGGAAGGCAAAAATGTGATCAACCGCTACGATTCCCAGAGTGAAAATGTAGTTTATTCGAAATATATATGATGTGATAATGAGTCTCATTCTAAATAATAATAATATTAATAATAATACAAGTAATAATTAAATTTAAAAACTCTAAAATCCGACTGTGTAAAAAGCAAACTAATTAATTATTTCTCATCAATGTGAAACTATTTTATATATCACTTACCTATTTTTTTATTAACTTGTATTGATGACTTTTAAGTTGTGTTTAATTGTAGTTCCTATCTATAAACACTGTTTTGATGAGGCCTATAGATATCTATGAAGGTTAGAGTTGCAGTAAAGCTACAGATCCTACCTACACAACTTCCAGGTTGTGTAATATTTAAACGGAGATTCTGACTGTAAACTATTCAATGAAACATAGTCTTCATTTTGTCATTCATCATAGTCTTCATAGTTCTATCCAATGATATGCCACTCAATAGGGTGCGTAATTTTTTTGTCTCTACCACCATTTTGTATTTTGCGGCTGCCATTTTGAATTTATAAAAACCATCGGACGGTCAAGGCGAATCGATGGAGATATCATTCATTTAAATCCATCCAGCCGTTGTGATGTTTCGAGGGTCTTAAGAAATTCACATACCCAGATACGCGTGAAACAAATAACCCTTCTTGACAGTCGGGTAAAAAAAACACTGCAGCATATTAATATCTAACAAATATTTCCGCTACATTAGTAATTTGATGGAATTGAAACTGAAACTAAATGTAAATTTTACGAGTTTCTGCAATAGTAACTAATTATACAATATCTATTACTAGCACAAATATTCGAGATATTTTTCATGACGTCACATATTTTAAAAGCAAGACAAAACAGCAAAACGTTTCTCTATGCGGACCTGTAAATACTTTTATTGGTGAGTGCTTAAGAACACACACACACGAAAACAAATTGTAGTCCGAAAACAGGCGTGAACCAATCAACTCGCGTCATTGAGCTGTCAATTATAGTATAATTGACATAATAAGATACTGAAATTGGCGCCAAAATCCTATAACGAGTCCCATTGAATATAAAAATGACGATTAAAAGCGAAAAATGAATATTCTAAAGTGTAGGGAATTTTCATAAGGAAAATCTATAACTTTTTAAAGTCATGCAGGATGATTTTTAATACCGTAAGCTCTATCTAATGTGGGATTCTGATTAATATGGAAAGTTTTCTCGGTCATGATCGATTCCGCTTTATACAGAGTATACTGCATATCTGTGTGTGTTTGCGTATACTGGTACGTCAAATGTTCGTAACTAGTTAAAAAAAAAATAAATGAAATGATGATGAAAAATTGCTGTTTCCACGAACAGCATCACACAGAGTTTTGAGTTTTTTAACAACAAACAGAGGTGTAGACCACAAAGTTAGAGAACACAGCTATTTAGGTGAAATCTGGAGGAAATATGTGAAAATGTAGATTATAATAAAAAAGGAGATATAAATATATTGTTAAACTGTATGGGCAGAAATTATCGAAAATTTTCAATTTGAGACGTTTTGTCCAATATCTAACTATACCTAGAGATTTGGTCTTGAATTCCTGGGATGTAAAAATTATGTTTGTCCTAATAAAGTTATATGTACACCAGTGAAATTTGTAAAAAAAAAAAAAAAAAACCAGCAAAATTGCTGATTCAACATGCTACTTTTCAGTTAATTTCTTTAAAAAATATATAGAAATAAAACTATAAAAATAAAACTTGACGATGAGAGATATTCTACAAATTGCCGTTTCATCTTAAATCAGGTAAAAACTAAAGAAAATTACATTTTTTTTTTTTTTTTATTCTCTAAATATATATACACATTTATAACTGAAGAAAAATAAATTCAAATATGTGGCATTAAATTTCTTATCATAAATACGGATATTTAAACTACATAAATTGCAGTGATAAAGAGTTAATTATAATAAAGTTTAATTTAGATAAAAACTAAAATGACGATATTTGACTGTTTATTTAATTTGTCCTGTTTAGTTGAGATTTAAACGATGAAAGACAGTATAGTTACCATTCGTGAATGCGAAGTAACAAATTAATTCATACGAAAGCTCGCATATACTATATAAAATTTTTAAATATTAAATTTGTAATTGCAGCATATTGTTTCTGCTAAAGCATTTGTAACTTTTCTAAAGGTGGTGTTAATTTAGTTGAAAACCAGGAATTATATAATGCGAAAAGCACCAGTGATGAGATGATATAAACATCTTTCCGATTTTTTAAAAGAAAAGTTTTTATCTTCATAAATATTCAAGCTTGCAAATTCCTGAAAGAAAGTTCTGCATGCACTATGAAATCATTTACTACAGCTACAGAAAATTTCGAACCTTTTACGATGCTGGGTGTAGCAAATATTTTTCTATTTATACTGTTGTTTTACCCATAATTCACACTATGCAAATAAAATTAGCTTTAAGGAATTCTAAATTTATCACCAGAAAAGTCAAATAATTTTAAGCATTACATGTTTCACGAATAAAATAAATAATCACCATTATTACAAATTTTCTGGTGTAAATTGGAAATTTTTAATAACATAGCATAATATCTAGTCGAATAGTCGAATATTCAAATTTGTTGTGCCATTTTAAAGATGCTCATATATATATATATATATATATATATTGAAAATATTTTTTTTGTCCGACTGTACGTACGTATAAAAATATACAGAGTGACAAAAAACATTTGAACGTTTCTGGACTGAATGTACACTGTACATTAAGACAACCTACTTTTATATGGGGAAAAGTATTAATATTACATTTATTTAGTTTTTTAAAAAAGCGAGTTTCACTCCATCCGACCCCATTTTTTGTTCATAGATTTAACAAAATTGAATTTATTTTGACAATTTCAACTGATCTTTATTGCTATAAGTGATATGTGATGACATTTCGAAAAGGAATGGAATGATTCGGTAAGTGATTCTATATGTAAGGAGGACTACATTTTTAAACATGTCATAAATAAATTAGCATTGTTTAGACGCGGATAGTGACAATTTTTAACACTTTTTGTAATATAGTAATATATTACACGAACGAATTTAGAATTGATGCAAATTTGATTAAAGAAAGTTTATTTTTGTTACTACAAAAATCTGGCTACGAACAAGAGTAAAGGGCTCTGTTTTTTTTTTGTTTTTTTTGACAAAATGAACAGAATACGACCCACGTTTTTCATACAAAAATTGTTTATTGTAATGCACTCATTACATTGCCTCAGTGTTTGTGTGCGTATTTTAAAAAATCTCTTGATCTTTAATCTGGATCATTCTTAGTTTATTAGAAAACATACAAATGCATTATATTTTTGTTACTTTCGGACACGAAAGCAACCTAAGTTTCTGCCTGGATGAAAGTAATCGCTTTCTTCTAAAGAAATTGCAATAGGTTTCTTCTTGTTCTACAAAACAAAAATGCCTTTTTCGGCCCTTTTTCATAGTAACATGAAGCATTATTTTGAAGATCAAAAGATAAAGAGGATTTTTTCCCCGAAAGTCTTATTTATTCAATAATTTTATTGAAGTTTCATGTCTCGTGTTTTTTTTTTTTTTTCATTTTTAGATATAACGATCTTCCGTTTTTCCATAAAAGCTTTTCCTCAATAAAAGTAGGATATGTCAGTGTATTTTTTTTAAATCTCAGTGCTTCTTATTTATTAAAAGGTTACTTATAAATGCCGTATTTACTCGAATGTACGATGCATTCTATTTTTTAGTTTTCACATTTTGTTTGTACACACACCAGAAAATTTTAAATAAATAATTATATAATAAATTTACCAATTTAATAAGAGAAAAAAATTTCAGCATGGTTTTTTTTTAATTTAAGTAGTTTTTACCACAGTAAAACTTAACCTTTTTTATGTCTTTTCTACGATTTTGCAAGTCGTTTACATGCTGGAAATAAAGTTGCTCCGCAAATGGGAAGTTTATTAAAGAGCCTTACATAGTTCCATCGTACTTTAATACACGATTATACTAAATTATGAAACTTAATCAAATGAAAGTCAAACTATTATCATTTTTACAAATGGTTTAATTATATCACTGTATTAGGTATACAGGCAGAAAATAAAATATGATTCATACGGAACATAATGGCTAGACATAGTTACTGAGAAGTTTAAAATACTTTTCCACCTGTCCATGAAATTTTGATTACCTTCAGCATACAACGTCAGGGTCTAAGTGGGGAATGATTCTTTAACAGCATTCGAAACCTTTTTATAAAGTATCTGCAAATATGCTCCCGCCCACCTCGCCTAAGGGTAAGAATTTTTAAACAGTTGTATTGACTGATTTAAACAAAAACAAAATGAATAAAAATAGATTAATAAGGCAAAATCTTTGTAGCACTGAGAAAAATTAAAATAAAAATTCGTCAAAATCTGTACCTGTAACAGTTTTTTTTTTTTTTTTAATAATGAGATCTGATGAATGTAACATGACTATAGGAGAAATAAAATGATAAGTCTTATTTTTTTACGCATAAAAAACAACAATTATTACAAAACCACATTTATTTTTAGTCATAATTTATAAAAATAATTTAAAAATTTAGGAAATTTAGAAAAAAATTAAAGCAAATTTAGAATTTTTTCGGAAAAAATAGTTTCAAAATTTCTCCACTCCACATTTAGAGCAAATAATATTTTCAGTATTTTTAGTGGCAAATCTGACACATTCTTCGAGCACACAATGACGACAAATGATATATAATCTCATACCTATAAATTTATTCATATGATAAGTCATATTGCTTACAAAAAACAATTTTATAAAAACTTTCGTAATTCTTCCTGAGTACTCCGCTATTTTATACAGTTAGAAACAGCATTAAAGAAACTACAATATCTTACATATACTAATATTATAAATAAGTAAAGTTTGTTTGTTTATTTGTACGAGATAATCTCTGGAACTACCGAACCGATTCCAAAAGTAATGGTATAAAAATGATGGTGTTAGTCCCACCGTAGGCAGTATCTTAAATCGATGCCACTACCCCAAAGGGGGTGTAGGAGCAAAAAACGTTCTAAAAATGCGATTTTTGTGTTACCGAAGGGCCTAGAAATATGGAATTTCAAATATTAGTTACGTATAAGATATAAAGGATTTCTAAGAACGCTTCTTAAAAATTTCGAAATTTAAAAGGGGTGCAAATGCGCAAAAAGCGTTCTAAATGGTGGTTTCTACGCAATCTCTGGAACTACCGAACCGATTACAAAAGTAATGGTATCAAAATGATGGTGTTAGTCCCACTTATAACATAGGCTATATCTTATGTCGGTGCCACTACCCCAAAGGTGGTACAGAAGCAAAAAACGTTCTAAAAATGCAATTTTTGTGTTAATGATAGGTCTGGAAACATGAAATTTGGAATAGTAATAAGATAAAAATGATCTCTAAGAACATTTCTTAAAAAATTCGAAATTTACAAAGGGTGGTAATGCACGAAAAGCGTTCTAGGAAAACATACTAAATGGCGATTTCTACGCAATCTCAGGATGAATCAAACCGATTTCAAAAGTAATGGTGGGAGATTAATACTCACAGCCCTTCTTCTAACATACTCTCTATTTAATTCCGGTGTCACTACCATCTGGGGGTTGTAGGAGCAAAAAACGATCTAAATTGTGCTATTTGTGTTATGGAATGGCTTAAAATCATGAAATTTGAAATGGTAGTTACTCATAAGATATCAGTGATCTCTAAGAACATTTCCTAAAAAAATCGAAATTTAAAATGGATGAAAATGTACGAAAAGCGGTGTAAAAAACGTTCTAAATTGCTATATCTATGCAATCTCAGTAAGTACTGAACCGATTTCAAACATAATGGTGTAAAAATAATAGTGACAGCTCTTGCTCCGATATAGGCGATATTTTATGTCTGTTTCCAATTCTCCAAATGGGGTGCAGCAGCAAAAAACTTCCTAAAAAGGCGATTTTTGTGTTATGGAAGGACCTAGATTCATGAAATTTGGCATAGTATATTTTTATTAGATATAAATCATCACTATAAGAACATTTCTTTAAAAATTTGAAATTTTAAAGGGGTTAAAATGCGCAAAAAGTGTTCTAAAAACGTCCCAAATGCCGATTTGAGAGCAATCTCAGGAAGAATCAAACTGATTTCAAAAGTAATGGTAGGAAACTGAAACTGATGCTGACAGCCTTTGCTCTAACATAAACGCTATTTCATGTCTGCGCCACTACCAACAGGTTGTTGCAGGAGCAAAAAACGTTCTAAATGGCGATTTTTATGATCAGAAGCGGCTAGCAACTTGAACATGATACATAATTATTAGATATAAATGATCGTTAAGAACAGTTTCGAAAAAATTGGAAATTTAAAAGAGTGAAAATGCGCGAAAAGCGTTCTAAAAAATGTTCTAAATTGCGATTTCTACACAGTCTCATGAAATATCAAACCGATTTCAAAAGTAATGGTTGCAAAATTGATGGTGACAGTTCCTGCTCCAGCACAGGCTAAATGTTATGTTGCTGTCACTACCATCTAGGGCTTGCAAGAGCAAAACATGTTCTAATTTGCGTTTTTTTGCGAACTGAGGGGTCTAACATTTTAAAATTTGGCATGTTAATTACTTACAAGACGCAAATGCTTTCTGAGAACCGCCGAAAGAAAATTCTGAATTTAAAAGGATGAAGTGAACGAAAAACTTTCTAAATTACAATTTTTATACAATCTTATCAAATAACAAATCGATTTAAAAAACAATGGTTTCAAACTGGTCGTCATAAAACCTGCTCAAACATACACTATATTTTATGTTGGTGCCACAAACACCGGAGGGTTGCAGCAGCAAAAAACTTTGTAAATTGCAATTAATGTGATACTAAAGAGGCTAGTTACATTAAATATGGCATGGTAGTTATAACATATAAATGCCCTCTAAGTATAGTGGAAAGTAAATTCGAATTAAAAAGGGGTGATGCGACGGGGAAGAGCGAAAAGCATTCTAAAAAAGTCCTAAATTAGGATTTCTATGCAATCTCAGGAAATATAAACCGATTATAAAAGTAATAGCTGCGAATCAAAGGTGACAGTCTTTGATCCTACACAGGCTATATTTTATGCCGGTGACAGTACTTGGGTTGGCAGGAACAACAAATGTTCTAATAAAGGCCTTTAGAAGCTTTCTAAATTACGTTTCTGTGGAATATTAGGAAATACCAAACAGATTTCATAATTAATTTTTTAAAATTAATAGTGCAAGTCCCTATTTCAACATAACATTTTATGTTGAGAGAGATGGTAGATCGTTAGACAAGAAACTCGGAGTTTGATATGATGGTTAATTTTAAGATGTAAGAAGATGGTTTCTAAAAAATTCAAAACTTCAAATGAATACTGAAATGAGCATATCAATCGAGCATAAAAGTTTCAAAATATTTTCTAAAATATCATTTATTTAGTTTTAGTTCTTTTTATTAATTTAAGTCTTATTACTGCCAAAAAGCAGTGTAATAATGAAGTTTAGTCAAACTGTGTTTTAAATAGTAATTTTTGTATACTATTCCTAAATGTATAATTTCTTTTAATAAAAATTAGACATATGAATATCACTTGGCATATTTCAACTATTAGGCGAGAAAAGCCGCGGGGTTTTCTAGTAATACATATAAAAGAATAGCTGAAATAAGTTTTCAAGTGTACAAGTAATTATAAACATGTTGTTTAATGAAGATTAATAAAAATTTACTAAATGAAAATTCATAATATATCAATGCAAATAATAGTAAAGAAACAATTTGCGCGCTCTCGTGTACGGACCAAATCGCCCATATCTGGACTAAACAAAATCTTCTTACTACCTGCAATTAGATTAAAGTGCCATTTTTTTATTTCACGCAACTAATAACATTATATCGGGTTGGCCGTGTTAACTTCATTGCCCATATAACAATCAAATACCACATTTTGCAAATTTCTTCCACCAACTTGCTTGAGTAGTACAAAGACATTGTAATCTCACGGTGAGAGATCAGGGCTATACGGAGATTGATCCAAGAATTTTTCATCGAAATCGTTGTAAGAAATTTTTTCACACGATAGCCACATGAGCGAGAACGTTATCGAACAGAATATGAATCACCTTCGACGGTATGCATGATTATGGGTTGCTGCTTACAGCTTCGCTAACGTAATACATGGGGCGTTGTCAACTTTGGAGGGATTCATGATACGAACTGTTCAAGTAACATTTCTTCCACGCTGGCATATAGATAACTTCAACGTTCCGTTCATACCGCTACTTTTGTTACAGTCAGAACCTTCTATTGTAGCATGCGCAGTGTCATGCTTTATAGGCGCATGCGCTATTGGCAGCGCCACATTGATTCATCCTTGCCCATCTTTGCCTTCGAATGAAGCTTCTTTGTTGGATTCCTCGAAGAAAGCCTCATCTTCAGTCCTATCTATAATTGTGGAAATGCTGCACTTTAGAAAAAGAAGCCTAACTAAATTAATAAGAATGATCGTTTATGCTTACAATTCCTTACTGTGCTGCTACAGACAGTTCATTGTTTTTCTATTACGCGTTCACGTCTTTACAGTTCTTTGTTTCCTGATGTAAACCCATGTATAACAACGCAAGCGTATTGCTGCTAAAGCGTCTATTTATGCATGTAAAAATGTTTCGAATTTAAAAGTAAGTAATCCAATATAATAAATTGTCCAGATCTATGGTATTTTATTTTGTCTATGTTATTAAATGCTATATACTCTGCATCCTGGTAGATTGAAAAATGTTCTACATAACCTTAGCCATATTCTACATTCTTTAATTTCTGCGTAGTCAGAATACGTTAACATCATAAATAGGCTGAAAAATATTGCGCATATTCTAGAATAGATATAAGAAAATACTACATTCTACATTATACAGAATCATATTCTAAAATGTGTCTGTTCTACATTCTGGAGCAAACAAAATTACTGTCTATACTACATTTATAGTATACATATTCTATTGTGCCCCCAATTTACCTCTAATATTTTATTTTGTCTACTCTTTTTCATTGCTTACATCTACACATACTAATATGTCTATTATATAGTAGATCAGTTCTAGAAAGTGCTATTTTAGTCTTATGATACAACATTTAGATCAGTTCGACAAAATTATATTCTTGTCCTCCGACAATATACCTAGATCCATTTCTACTGTATTCTGTTATAAACCTCCAACACAATACCTTGATCAGTACTAAAGTATTCTATTCTGCTTTATTTTGTGTGCTGTACTTCGAGTTACCACATTTGACTGCAATACGCGAACAGTTAACTAGATTCGTTTCTAAAGGGAGAAAATATGCGTCTTATATTCGAGGAAATACGTTACTCTTTTTTTGACAGCTTTCATTACATATTTAAGTATTTGCATAAAATATATTTTTGGACAAATTAAATATTTCTCACTTTTTCCTTGTAATATATTCAAGATTTGTTTAATTTCCTTAAGGGAACACAGTACCCTTCATTTTTTAAATTTTAATATTAGCTGAATATTAAAAATATTAGCTGCATATTATATTATTAGCTGAAACTTTACGGACAAACTCGTAGCCCATTTCATCAAAGAACATCTTATTTCCAGTTATACACACTTTTATTAAAAATACAATTTTAGGCAATGGCAAATTTCACTGTGTTTCAACGTGCGTCAAGTCGTTTTATTTACAATTTTGAAGTAAACAAAGAAAACTTATATTATAAATTGTAATTTAAAAATAGATTAAATTCCTTTTTAGAAATTTAAGTTTGTAAAATTTATCTCCTGAATTAAATTTTTTTTAGTGAACACGCTGTTTTCCTTCAGAAAAGCAATTTATAAAATGTCAAAATTGTACTACAAAGTACAACCAAAAAAATATATACTTCAATGGAAACTAAATCACCTTAAAACAGATTTTAAATATCATTTAGGTGCCTTCTAAATAAATTCTAAAACATTTTTATTTTTCCCCAAACTCATAGAAAAAGCAATGCAAAATTCTCTCAAATAAATTTATATAGAATTAATTCAATTTCTTTTAAATTGTGTAATTTAATCATCTTTCATTTAATAACATTTTTAAAGAAAAAATTCTGAATATAAATTATGCTAATAAATAACTGAAGACCAGTTTTAAATGACTTTACTGATTAAATATATTTCAGCTAAAGCCCAAGGCAATAAAATATGAAGAAAACTTTATTTTTTGAACTAATATATTTAGGTTATATTTATAATTAAATTTCGCGTGAAAATACTTTGCAATCTCATTGTCTCTTTATTAGTCTTTTACGTCAAAAGTTATTTATTAAAAGAAAATTTATTTATTTCACTGTGTTGTTAATGGAAATTATTTTTGCTATGGATTATTACATTATGTAAGCATGGAAGCGTACACTAAATAATTAACATATACACAATTACTCACACATACACATCCATATATATATATACATATACATACAAATACATATCTATGTGTCTGTGTTAGGGGTTTTATGTAAATTATTTAATGTACGCTTGTATACTAAAATGGAGAATTATCTATCATATATATATAAAATCACAATGAAAAGAATTTATCAAACGGATATATGAAACGACTGAAATGAAACGAATTTATGAAACGACTCTTTGAAATGACTGATTAAACAACTGATTACGTTTCACGTCGATTTCTCCTAAAATATGGAATAACACCAAAAATCTGTATTGATCCGCAGATCTCAAAACTGGTATCAGAAATTTTAAATTCGAATTAGCTTACGAAATATTAATTTTTTTCTAGTTTTAAACACATTTTTCTAATGATGGCAACTCAAATTTGAATCATAACAGATATTTTTATTTCATATTTCAGAAAAAGGTTATTATTTTAAAATAATTTGGCGACCAGTTTGACCTCCCTTTAAAGCTATGCTAAGAACAATGCTTTTTTTTGTATTTCGTTATCATTTTATTTAATACAAAACTTTCATTTAAAACTGAAACATTCAAAATGAATGGCTTTCTCTTCTTTCTTTTTTTTTTAAACGAAACGAAAAGAAAAATATTAGGCGAAGGTGTCATATACGCATCAGGGTACCTAATTGACGCCAAAATGGCGTTATTTTGCCTGACATGGTAATCCGGCTATTGTATCTTATTTATTAATAAGGGCTTATTTACCTTTATTTTCTTTTTATTTAAAAAAAATGTTATAAATTGTTTTGTTATGTAGTTATTAATTAAACTTTTTTTTATTTATTGTTATTTCATTTAAAATATAGATATTCCTTATTATATTCTTAAAATAAAATCTTGCCCCAACTTGCCCCAATTTTTTTTACCGTTTTATAAAATAATGGTATCAGAAGATGATGATATTTTGAAAACGAAAAATCTTCATTTTTCTTTTAGAAACTTCAATAACAGCAAAAGATCTTTCAAGAAAGTTGCTGTTTGACCTTAAACAAGATTCTAGTGTTCTAATACGAAAACAGATGAAAAATTATGTTTCATGGAATGTAAAGTTACAAAAATGATGAAATATCAAGTAGATAAGCAAATATCCTTAATACGTTCGTTAAGCCGTTTCAAATCGGATTTTTTTTTTAAAGGGAGGCTGCTAATGGGGCAAAATGGCACTTTCTTAAGGTAAATGAACATTGGCTTAACAGTTCCATAAAATTAACTGTAGAATATACTATCTGTACAATATCAAAAAAGGTAGACAACAAAAGATTTTGCCGAACTGTGTGACAAAAGCAATTGACAAAAAAAAAAAAAGAGGTTTAAGGGAGCAAGTTCCTCTTGATCAATTAACATATGCAGCTAGTACAAATCAACAAGCTGCTGGTAATATTGATGCCTCGACACTCATAAAACTCTAAGTCAGCAAGAGATAAAAAATACAGAAAAATTATAACTTCAGCAAAAAAACCCACTATTAAAAAGCATACACCATCAGACGCCTTATCAATTTTTGTAGAAGCTGATCTAGCGTGAAAGCAAATGGAAATTATTCATAGTGCAAATAAGAATATTTACTAATTATTTTCTGATTAAGAAAGCGAAGAAAGATTGCTATATAAGTGAAGAGTCGGTGAATGTGACAGAAACAAGCGCAGAAGTTAACCTACAGATCTTCTTGATCACACTTCTTTAAGACTGTGTAAATTTTTAGAAGAAGTTATTCTAAATAATGCAGAAGGAGAAAACCACAATTTCGAACAAATATCTAAATGGTGTTGCGATGGCTCCCAACAGATCGCAATTTAAACAGATATTTTAGAATACTTCTGATAGTGATGCAAATATATTTCAGAGTTTTCTTGTTCCTTTACGTTTAGAGGCACTGTCCAGTGGACATATAATTGATGTTGAAAAATTTCAAATTACACCAAAGAAACTGAAAATTTTTATGTCGAATTATATGGGTAGCACCCAATGTTACCAATAGTACATAAAGTTTTAGCACATAGGTCCACAGTAATTAAACATGCAGTATTGCCTATCGATCAACTTTCGAACGAGGCTGCTGAAGCTAGAAACAAACATTTCCGCCAATATAGGCAAACTTTAAATTTTCTCGAGAGCAATGAGAGCTAAATTCTGATCCTTTTATAAGTAGTTCAAGGCCAAAGCTTAAGAAAAAAGGCCTTTTTCTAGCCAAACAACTAAAAACACCATACGAACAACATCCAAAATAAGAGGAAGATGAGGATGAAGGCGAAACATATGATTATAATAGCATGTTACAGAAAGAACTTGTTATAAATATGTTTAAAAAACCGAAATATTTCATTAAATATCATAAAAGTTTATTCTAAACTGATTTAAAAAGTAGTTTACTTAATAAAAAGCAAAGATTTTTTGCAAATTTGTAAAAAAATTATTTATTAAAAAAAATATATATATATATAATGACTCTAAATAGCTTTTTACAACATTTCAACTTGATACAGCTCATAAAATAATTTTGTCCACATTTTTCAGAAAATACTCCTCTGTGCGTCGTATAGAGAAAAAAGAAATGTACTTTAAAATGCAATTTGTTTGAAAGCTGTATCTCAATTTGTTTCTGAGTTATTAATTTTTTTTTGTAGTTTTCATTACTTTTTTGTCATAGTGGCAACAGAAGTATCCATCTCTGTTGAAAGTAAAGGTTAGTGTATAGACCAATCAGAAAACGAATCAAATGCGGATTAAACCAATAAAAAGCTTCAGATATGATTTTGATTTCCTACCCTGACGAGAACAATAACCCTTTTTCCAAATGGTTAATAATGCAACAAATCATGACATTTAATTTCAACTTCAAACAATCGTTTAATGGTACTACTTAGTCATCCAGTCGACCAATTTCGCCAAATTATATAAATCGACAAACACTTGCCAAATTATACAAATTGATTTAATTCTTATTTTAAATAACGAAAGAACAAATAAATTAGTATAACATTAATACACATACAAATAAAACGTCGAAATAAAAGTCACTTGATGGGGTAAACACGTGTAACTTCCTTAAAGTCAAGTGAATGTGACATTTACGATCAACCATTATGGGCATTTAATCTTATAGTTTGGCGATAGATTTTTGGTCGACGGCATAACAAAGTAGTACCGTTTTAATTTACCTTTCGAAAAATAAAAAAATGATAAACGGCGAGTTGAAAAAAAAAGCTATTGGCAAGATTTGCACCTGGCTAACATAAAAGTACCAAGAATTCATTGCGATCATAGCAACTTTTATGTAGTTTTATTCGAAAAATAATTTTGATTCTTTAATCAAAATGGAAACCTTTCATAAGAAAAGCGAAGGGCCGTAATTGTTTATGGCAGCACAGTTACATGACCTGGGCTATTATAATATAGCTGAAATGGTGGCAATAGAATAATATTTTGCGACTTATCACCTGTGGGTGGCTAACGTTAAAGTATCAAAATGGCCGCCTGGAATATAAAAAACGAAGGGTTCCATCCGGAACTGCTGATGAGAGTCACATGACTTAGGTTTTTATTATAGAGATTGTTTTCAATTCTAAAAACAGCGCAAAGAATAATATTTCCTTAAGATTAAAAAAATATTTACACGTGACTATTAAAAACAGAAAAAACCCCTTTAAAATTAATATTAAATGAGTACGTGTTAAAAATAGGAAAATATTGAAAATTACGTCTTGAAAATTGTATTTACACGTGTATATTAAAAGAGAAAGGAAACTTTAAAATAATGAATATATTAAAATGCGTTTAACCCTTTCAGGAGCAAGGTACTTCTATTCGTAAAATGTTGAAATCAGTGAATGGGACCAGAATTTACAAACAAATTTATTTCGAAGTACGAAAATACTTTTGTTGACTTACTTAATAGAAGGAAATTTTTCATTCCAATATTCTGGTGCCATTGTGGCATTTAAGAATTAATATTAAGCGGTCCAAAAATGAACCACGGCTCTTGAAGGGGTTAAAGCAGTAAATTGTAGTAATTGTAGCAAATGTATTATGTCAATTGTTTTATAACGCTGTTAAGAAATACCGGGAGGCAAAGACTCTGTTAATTTATTTTATTTTAGCTTCTTTTCAAATGTTTAACTGATCTTCCTTAATCAATTACGAAAACAACCATTGGATATCTTAACAGCAACTGATCCGGCCTAAAATTTTCGCAAACAAAGTTAATTGAATGGGATCCCGTTTACATGGAGATCGCTACAGGTTTTTCATTATAACCTACTCTAGTTTTTTAAAACCCGATCAGATTAGCGTGCGTTCAGATTCTACTGTGTCTGAACGGGGGTTGGCGAGCGTAGCTTGTTGGGGGCAGAGCCCCCTAGTATATATATAAAAGGACAAGAAATAAAACCCTTTTTGAATTCAAAATTCAAATTACATTTCAAAAATGTAAATTAAAATCCCGAAGTTATTTTTTCCTCACTTTAAATCTTATCTTTAAAAACAGTTTTGCCCTTGAAACTTTATTTTCCTGTTCCAAACTTATTACTTTCTTACTTATATTTCGGACGATTCTTGAAGATAAAAATCGCTCATATGGCATTTGTTGCAGGTATTTGGGGTTAATGATGCAGCAGGTGTCGCCAAGTCTGGTTTCGTCATAAAACCATAGGCATCAATCATAACGTTATTGACCAATAAAATGAAGTCACCCCCCCATATTGACAACTTCGCCCTTTGCTGGAAAATATCCGGAAGTCTTAACAAAATACCAGTGTTACTGCCAAGAGGTCAGTTTGCAGTCAGATTTTGCCTGCTCTAATAACCGCATCTTGGGTGACAACGAAAAATATAGTTTATCTGTGATTCCAGTGGAATTGCGAATGGCGTGTACCGTCGAACTATAAAATAAAAGAAGTTTTACTTTTAAGACAGGTCAACAATAAATTTTTTTAATACTTCTGCTGCAACAACTTGAATTTATACTACAAACCTGGATGTATGATCAACAGAACCTTGTGAATCGGCACGTATTTCATATACAGGGTGTCCGAAAAGTCTGGAAACGGTCGAATAACTCGAGAGATACAAAGCAGATTGAAAAACGAAAATATAAGTGTTAAATATTTTTAAAAAAGCTACTCAGTGATACCAAATTTAATACCCGCAACCGACCCCCCGGTGGTCAGAGGGGGTCCAACTTTGAAATCTTGAATGATTACCCCAATTTTTTATTGCAGATTCGGATTCTACGGACAAAAATACGTAACCTTTGTATTTAACAATTTTTTTCTAATCCTCATTGATCACGGTGTAATTGAGCAAATAAAACAGATACATATTTTGGTTTTTCCAACCAGGTTTTGACATCTCGAAATCTGATTGGCCAACACTTTTAACGTCAAAGTTGCCGTCTTTTGCGGAAATAGTGTTTCTCAAAAACCATCAGTGGAGATAGTTTTCTTGGCGCTTTATATGCCTTTTCCATAAAAATTAATAGAAATATATTAAATTAGTTTTCTATTTGCATGTCTTTTTATCAAGTCGATCATTTTTAAATAATAAACTGCGTATTTTGATATTTTAACGAGTAAATAAGCACACCCTTTCCGAATAGAAAAATGATAGTATTCATTATTTGGAGCAAGAGTGTGTTGATATTCTGTGTTTCGATGTCTTCTGCTGTCAAAAAAACACTTAATTCGGGGCCGGATGGGTGTGTATAAGTTTTTTTTTTATTATTATTATTACTATAGAATAACATAAAGGAGCAAAAAAACAAACAAACATATACAATCTTTTTGTGCTGGCTGATCAAAGGACGGGAAGTAGCGTAAATTTCAGGTGGTGGAGGGTGGGATTATAGGTTTTGATGATTGATTAGTTACTCCAACTACTGACTAGCAAGTAGGGCAGAAAACATTCAAAAATTCTAATAAATGTAATACTTTTTAGTAAATTAATATATTTTCCCAATTTAACATTTTTTCCTAATTCTAATTTTATTATTGGGTTGTTCGGGAAGTCGTGTCCGTTTAGAAAAATCAATTCGCAACGGAAAATCCTGCACGGTAATACAAAGGCCTGCGATGAAAAAAAAATACAAGGGTATTGATGGCTGAACTTTATGTATATTTTGGTGCTAATTAAAAAACAAATAATGAAAAAATTCTATCACGTCACATTTTCTTAAAAAATATTGGGTCGATTGGAAAGTTTGTCGTGTTGGAAAAATCAATTCGTACCGGTAAATTCTGCCAGGTAATTATAAGACATTAGATATCGGAATCAACGTCTAATAATTTAATGATGGAATTTTCCGATGCGAATTGATTTTCCCAACATGACACAACATTCCGATAGACTCAGTTGTTTTAAACCGTTTAAACCTATAACAAAATAATCGATTACTAAAAAATCAATTTGCCAAAATCAGCTAAAACTTCTCTTGTATTTTTCAAAAAATTTAATTTCGCAGGCATGTGTTATTAGACATTAGATATAGGAATCAATGTCTAATTATTAAATGATAGAATTTTTCGGTACGAATTGATTTTTCCAAACGGACACGACTTTCCGAATGACCCAATAATCTTAACTTTTGATCTTTTAAACTTTTGAATTTAAAACATAATTTAAATCTTTAAGCACTGTTGATTATTTTCTGGGGGAGAAGACGTTATAATTTTTATGGGGGGGGGATAATGTATAAAAGTGTTTAATTATTTATTAATTATTACAATAATATAATAAATGTGAAAAAATATATAAACAAAAACATTATTTTCAGAACGAATTAAAAACAAATCAGATTTTCCCTACACTTTTTAAGCCCGAGAAGGGACATTTATTCATGTATTTCATTCAGTTACTTCGATGTTTAAGGTTAAAGTTTTGTAACAAATAAGTTAGAGCTTTTGCGGACAGTGTCCTTAAAAAAGAACTCATAATTTTTATTTTACTGGCACCCAGAATTTTTAATTACAATTTTCCATTATTAACGTACTTGAAAATAAGAAAAAATGTATTTTCCAATAAACTCGTTTATAAAATCTGATGTTAGTCTATCATTTCATCAGTTTATAAACAGAATTACTCCGCGACAGTAAGGGTTAAACCAAATGAACATTAAAAAATAAAAACAAAATTTAAACAATATGATAATTTAAATACCCTAAAAATCCCTAAAATTTCCCTTCAAATTAAATCAAAATAAATCTTAGACTTTTAATTTTTTTTTTTTTTTTTTTTTTTTTTTTGTATTTTACATGTGCTTTATCATTTTGTACACACTCATCATAAGCATAATACAAAATCTGCAATACAAATATTTGCAACTTAAAAAGGAAAAAAGTTTAAAATTTATTTAGATTTCTTTTAACGGAAGCTAGGTTTTTAATGGGTTTTATGTATCATATTGTTTGATATTTTTAAATTGTTCAATTGGTTTAACATATTTGTTATAAAAATTTAAGAACGTAGAACTAACTGAATGAAATATATTAATAAATTCCCCTTCTAGGGCTTAAAAAATGAAGAAAATAAAGTGATCTGTTTTTAATTTGTTCTGCCAATTATGTTTTAGATTATGTTCTTTGTCACATAAGTTATTTTATTGCAATAATAAACAAACAATTTTCTACATTATCCTTCTGTTATGAAAATTAACACGTCGTCTACCCCAGCAAATAATCGTTACACTTTAATCCTTTCCAGACCGCATCGCGTACACAAATTTCATTTGGAATACACCGTGTTTTTTCAACTGTCCCCTTTACTTGTGAAATACCAAAAAATCCTTTAATTAAAAAATTAAATAATGTTATACATTTATTAATGGTGCCCAAAACAAATTCCACATGCACATTTTGACGATGAATATAGAGCCTCAGAAATCCCGACAGAGTTAAAGAGTTAAATTATTTTTTAAATTAAAAATTTTCATATATCAAAAATTTTCTATTGTTTAAATTTATGAAAAAAAAATGTTAAATTGAAAAAGTATATTAATTTACAAAATATTATTACATTTATTAGAATTATGGAAAATATTTTTGCCGTAATTGTTATTTTCTGGTTGCAGTAACTAATCAATGATCTAAATCTCCAATCCGACCACCATCTGAATTTTACACTACTTCCACATTCTTTGTTTCACCCGCACACAAAAAAAATTATATGTACTTTTTTTTATTTTGTCCTATATGTTACTCTATAGTAATAGTAAAAAAATCCCATACACCCACCTCCTGACCACAATTTAGAGTTTAAAAAAAAACAAAAAGAAAACAGCAGAAGCCATGGAAAAGCCGAATATCCATGCCTACCTCTACTAAATAACGAAGATTAACTTTTTTTTCTGTTCGGAAGAGGAGGGGCATGTTTACACATCAAAATATATTTAAAAAAAACGCAGGTTAATTGATTAGAATGGACTGATTGAATAAAATAAAAACACAAATAAAAACCTAATTCAATATATTTCTGTTAATTTGCATGGCAAAAGCATATAAAGCACTTTTGCCATCGGAACAACCTCCATTGATAGTTTTCGATAAACACAATTCCAGCTAAGGCGGCCCACTTTGGCAGCGAAAGCTTTGGCCCATCGCATTTCGTGACTGCAAAACAGGGTTGAGAAAACAAAATATGTATATGACACATTTTGCTGGATTACACTGTCATCTACAAAGATTTTTTAAAAATGTTAAAAGCAAAAGTTGCGCATTTTCCTCCGTAGAATCCGAATCTGAAATAAAAAATGGGGATTATCATTTACAATTTCAAAGTTGGGACGACTCTGACTCCCAGGTGGTCAGGGTGGGGTGTCAACTTTGGTATCACGGAATAGCTTTAAAAAAATATTTAACACGTATTTTTTTTTTTCAATCTTATATGAATTTCTTCAGTTACTCGACCGTTTCCAAACATTTCGGACACCCTGTATTTTGTCACATTTGATATTTTATTGTAATAATTTATAAATAATTAAACAATTTTCTGCATCATCCTTCCCCTATGAAAATTAAAGCGTCGTCTTCCCAGAAATAATCAAGAGAGCTTAAAGAGTTTAATTATTTTTTAAATGAAAAAGTTTAAAAGATCAAAAATTTTCAATTGTTTAAAATTATTAATTTTAAAATTATGAAAAAAATGTTAAATTGAAAAATATTTTAAATTGCAATAAATTATTACGTTTATAAGAATTATTGAAGAAGTGTCTGCCCGACTTGCTATTTTAGAGTTACGGTAACTAATCAAACATCAAAATATCTGCACCCCCACTGAAATTTACGCTACTTCCCCATTCAACATAAAAAGTTTTTATATCTCTTTTTTTTAATATTTTGTCCTATATTTTGTTCTGTAGTAATAATTTTTAAAAACTGTATACCAGCATCAGCCTCCTGAATTAGATAATATTAAAAAAAAAAAAAAAAAAAAAAAAAAAAAAAAAAAACAGCACAAGCCATCAAAAACGCAGAATATCTGCACATTCCGCCCCCAAATAATGAAGTTTATCATTTTCCTGTCCGGGAGGGAAGGTGTATATTTACACGTTAAAAAAATAAAAATACGCAGGTTATTATTTTGAAATGATTGACTGGATAAAAAAAATATGCAAATACAGTAGTAATTTAATATATTTCTATTAATTTTTATGGAAAAAACATATAAAGAGTCATCGAAACAACCACCACTGATGGTTTTCGAGAAACACTATTCCCGCAAAAGACGGCTACTTTGACGATGAAAGTTTTGTCCAACCAGATTTCGAGATGTCAAAACCTGGTTGGGAAAACCTAAATATGCATCTGTTTTAATTGCTCGATTACACCGTGATCAACGAATATTAGAAAAAAAATGTTAAATACAAAAGTTACGTATTTTTGTCCGTATCCGAATCTGTAATAAAAAATGGGGGTTATCATTCAAGATTTCAAAGTTGGACACCTCTGACCCACGGGGGGTCGGTTGCGAGGGTCAAATTTGGTATCACTGAGTAGCATTTTTTTAAATATTTAACGCGTATATTTTTGTTTTTCAATTTGCTTTGTATTTCTCGAGTTATTCGACCGTTTCCAGACTTTTCGGATACCATCATATATATATATATATATATATATATATATATATATATATATATATATAACCATTATATATATATAACCATTAATTAAACATTACCGACCATCATCAAAAACCGCATTATTGTGAATGAATTGACAATAAAAATGGATGCCACAAACCTATAATACAGAACTGTATGTATAAAATAAAGTACCTTATACTTAATTACAAGAATTAATATGGAAGAATAAAAAAAAAAGAATACGGATTCCGAAAAAAATTGAAAAACTTATATATTGAATTACGTTTTCAAGAGTACAGAATTCAATGATATAAGCAAATCGGTGTTTTCTGTGAGAAAAAAGCTAAAAGCTGAAAAAAAAATTTCTCCTGTACCCAAACAACCAATAGAACAAAAAGAATAGTCTCAAGATGAAAACAGAACATTATCAAATGGCATGAAATGGAAAAAAACACTACAACCCATTAAATATTTAATTTATAGCAATAGAAATCATACACAAGCTACCGAATAAATTCCCAGTAGATTTTCAAAGTATATTCCCGCACATGGAATCCATTAGCATGATAAGATGGGGGTCCATCTTCCGGTCCCAGGCCCTTTTCAGGCCCATATCTCGACGCAAGGAACTACCCGTGAAGCAAGCCCCGCGGCGCGTCCCGAAGGTCGCCGCCAGACAAGCTCCAACAGAGCAGAACCCCACGCAAACCCCGGACAGACCGACGCCGCTGCCCAGCGCACACGGCGACGGCTATTCCCAAGAAGAGACGAACGGCCGCTACGACAGTCCTCACCACCCAGCTAGAAAAACCAAGTGGTCCCTAAACTTGGTTACTCGAGCCGGTAGACCCTGCAAGCCATCGCAGGAACCAGACGCCTATAAAGACGCTGGGCCCACGGACTGAACCGAGGCTTCCCGACCGAATTTAATTTACGGAAGGCCCCCAAGATCAGATACCATTTTCCGGCAGAGACATTTATGTGGGCCATCCGATAGGAAAGTTATTGAAGAGCCCCTAACTTGAAGACCAGGGAGGACGTGGAAAGTCCCTCCGGCCGTAAAGCGACACAGCTCCTGGCTTTTTGCCCAAACCACCCGGCTCAAGCGACGGAACCCCTCGCGGATCACGCCGGGAACCAGTTGGCCCAGACTAGGTGCCGTTAGCGACCCCAGGCGGGCACGGAAAGCTCCACCAAGACGGAATAGACTCCGCCTCGCTAGGGGGTCGGACGGAACGGAGTCCCGCCAGCCCCCACCGACTCGACCCCATCCTAGGACAGAGAAGCCAGCGGAGGCCGACAGAAGCCCGCCCGCCACTACCTTACCTCACGGCCGTCGAGGGTACCCAGGCCCGAAGGCCCTTGACCCCGTGCAGTGACCGACCGCTACCTTTGTTAGTGCGTTCGAAAGTTAGGTGGAGACACCTCTAGGTCCTCATCACCAGGCGAGGAAAACTCCGGTACCGCATAGACACGGAGGACCTGGATCGGACCAAGAGTTCACCTGAGGCACGATGAGCCGGCCGACACCTCCCATGGGTCACGGCACGACATGGAGCAACCAGAACCATACTGGGCTCCCCACGCAACCGCCCCTTGGTCAACGGGGCACCGCCAAACCCTACCACCCTTAGGGTCGGCTCCCAACTGCTCCAGCTGAGGTCCTCGAAGGGATGAGCCACCCAAGTCATAAAGTAACCTGGGCGCTGTCCGAAACCCTCGCCCTTCGGTTGCTCCGGGAGTCCCTGCATGGCGTTCCCGCGAGCCCCGTCGTCACTAGCGAGCACCGAGGACTTTCCACTCCAAAGCCCTCACTCATATTTCAGGCTTCCTCTTAGTCAATTGGTGGATGGGGTCCTATCGCCTTAGCTAGTCTTTGCCCGGCGACACCATCCGGCCCGTAGACCGGCACCGGGATCGACGTATGGATCGTCGCTACCCGGCTTGCCCAGAGAACCCGGGTGCCGGAGGACTGCCCCCAGTGCCCGCCGAAGCGGACGACAGCCCTATGCACAACGTCCGTTAACCGTGGCCACCGTGCTCAACGCCTGTCGGAGATGAGCCTCTCGAGGAGGTGGCGAATCGTCCCCATCCGACCCCCTCGCATTCGTACACAACGAACTCTGCCGAGCTTCCGGTCACCTCCCCCACTCAAGGGGTCGGGTCGGAACCACCCGGAGGGGCGGCCACCCATAAGCATAACAGTTTTATTCACTTTAATCTTACCATAAGCATGATAAGATTAAAGTGAATAAAACAGTTAAGTTAACACAGAATCTAAAACCTATGGATTCAGTTAATTCATTTTGAAATACCGTAATAAATACAATTAATCTATACTCCTATTATAAAGAGGAAAAAATTGTTTATTTGTCGGAGGTAAGCTCAGGAACTACCGAACCGATTCCAAAAGTAATGGTATCAAAATGATGGTGTTTGTCCAACTTAGAACATAGGCTATATCTTATGTCGGTGCCACTACCCCAAAGGGGGTGCAGGAGCAAAAAACGTTCTAAAAATGCGATTTTTGCGTTACGGAAGGACCTAGAAATATGAAATTTGGAATATTAGTTATTTATAAGATATAAATGGTGTCTAAGAACAGTTCTTAAACAATTCGAAATTTAAAAGGTATGAAAATGCGCGAAAAGCGTTCTAAAAAACGTTCTAAATGGTGATTTCTACACAATCTCAGGAAATACCAAACCGATTTTTAAAATAATGGCTTCAAAATGATGGTGAAAAGCCTTGCTCCAACATAGGCTATGTTTTATGTCGGTGCCACTATCCCAAAGGGGGTGCAGGACAAAAACGTTCTAAATTGCGGTTTTTGTGTGACGGAAGGGCCTTGAATCGTGAAATTTAGAATGGTAGTTAGTTATAAGATATCAATGATCTCTAAGGACATTTCCTAAAAAAATCGAAATTTAAAAGGGGCGTCAAAATGCGCAAAAAGCATTGTAAAAAACGTTCTAAATTGCGATTTCTATGTAGTCTCAGAAAATACTGAACCGATTTCAAATATAATGGTGTAAAAATGATGGTGACAGATCTTGCTCCAAGATAGGCTATATTTTATATCTGTTTCCAGTACCCCAGAGGAGATGCAGGAGCAAAATGAGCTAAAAGCGTTCTAAAAACGTTCTAAATGCCGATTTGTCACCAATATCTCAGGAAGAATCAAACTGATTTCAAAAGTAATGGTAAGAAATTGATGCTGACAGCCTCTGCTCTAACATGGACGCTATTTTAAGCCGGTATCACTATCACGTAGACGTTGCAGGAGCAAAAAACGTTCCAAATTTCAATATTTGTGATCTGTAGGGGCTAGCAACTTAAAATTAGGCAAGGTACATATTTATTACATACAAATGATCTTTAATAACAGTTTCGAAAAAATTGGAAATTTAAAAAGGGGTGAAAATGCGCGAAAAGCGTTTTAAAAACGTTCTAAATTGCGATTTCTACTCTATCTCAGGAAATTCCAAAGCTATTTCAAAAATAATGGTTGCAAATCAATGATGACAGTCCCTGCTATAACATATGTTATATTTTATGATGCTGTCACTACTATCTGAGGGTTGCAAAAGCAAAACATGTTCTAATTTGCGTTTTTTGTATAACTGATGGGTCTAACACTTTGAAGTATGGCATGGTATTTACTTACAAGATGCAACTGCTTTCTAAGAACTGTCGAAAGAAAATTTCAAATTTAAAAAGATGAAGTGAGCGAAAAGCGTTATAAATTACAATTTTTAAGCAAACATATCAAATACCAAACCGATTAAAAAATATTGACGATAAATTGTTGGTGATAGAACCTGCTCAAACATAAGCTATATTTTATGTCTGTGCCACTACCACCAGAGGGTTGCAGTAGCTAAAAACTTTCTAAATTGCTATTTCTGTGATACTGAAAAGGCTAGAAACATTAAATATGGCATGGTAGTTACTTATAAAATTTAAATGCCCTCGAAGGACTGTCGGAAATAAATTCGAATTAAAAAGGGGTGAAGTGAAGGCGAGGTGCGAAAAGCATTCTAAAAAAGGCCTAAATTACGATTTCTACGCAATTTCAGGGAATATAAACCAAATATAAAAGTAATAGTTGCGAATCAATGGTAACAGTCTCTGATCCTACACAGGCTATATTTTATGCCGATGATTCTACCACCTGGAGTTCACAGGAACAACAAACGTTTTAAAAAGGCCTTTAAAAGTTTCCTAATTTACATTTCTATGGAATAGTAGGTAATAACAAACAAATTTCAAAATTAATGTTGGCAAATTAATGGTGACAGTTCCTATTTCAACATAGCCCTTTATGTTGAGAGAGGTGGTAGGACTTGGAATTTGACATGATTGTTAATTTTAAGATGTAAGAAGATGGTTTCTAAAAAATTCAAAACTTCAAATGAATACTGAAATGAGCGTATTAATTGAGCATAAAAGTTTCAAAATATTTTCTAAATTATTATTTATTTAGTTTTATTTCGTTTTATTAATTTAAGTCTCATTTCTGCCTTATGCTGTGTAACAATGATGTTTAATCAAAATGTGTTTTAAATAGTAATTTTTTTAATTATTCCTAAAAGTAATAAGTACCTTTTAATAAAATAAAATATTACATTTTAATAAAATAAAAATTTAGTTAATACCTTTTAATAAAAATTAGACATATAAATATCACTTGGCATATTTTAACTATTACGCGAGCAACGCCGCGGGATTTGCTAGTATAATATAAATAGAAAATAATTACATTATTTAAAATACATAAAAACAATTTTAAATTGTTTAATATCAATTTTACAATATTGCCAATATTCAGCGTTAAATACCACCAGGTGTAAAAAATTAAAATTATTACTTTAATAGAAGCTTTAAAAAGACAAAATTTTTGGTGCTGCTATCTATTATTTTATTTTAAAACTATTATTATTATTAAAATGTCACAAAAGAAGAACCTAATGACAGCTAAAGAAATAAAAGCATATCAACTGCATTACTACACAAATCCTAATAGAAAAATACCATACTATATATCATTATTCAAAAAAATTTAAATAAATTAAATGTTAATAAAATGCTTTCAATATATTCTATTACCAATCCCATTTAATCTACACTGAGAGATTTAAAAAAAAAATTAACATTGATAGTATATAGAATATAGCTATATGCTATTAAAAAAAATATATATATATATAATAATAATAATATAAAAAACCTTAATAAGTACCATTACATATAAAAAATGAACAAGAAAGAAAATAAATAAAAAAATAAATAAAAAATGGATGTTTATAGAAGATTGTCAGATTCTAAAATTTCCAATATCCTAAAGATCACAAATATAGTGTGTGAATTTTCTTCATATTAGCCATAAAAAAGCTAAAAAAATATAATTGTGACAATCAAACAAATTAAACCGATAATTAATCATGGAATACAAAGTTGAAAATAAAACAATATTAAAAAGTATAGAGGAATAATAATAAAAACTATTTACCCAATTTTAATACATACAGTATAACATTAGTTATATAAAATAAACTTATATGCATAATAATCACTAAAAAGATGGTATACTATTATTAATTAATATGATATTGTCCTGAGTAGACTAAATTTTAAAAACAAGTTAATATTGAATTTGATTAAATAAGTTAAATTTAATATGAATTGAAATAAAAAGCAAAATCACCAATTACATATAAAACATCAAATCAACATCCATACAAAATACGTATTAGAAATGTAGTTATAATACTAAAGCCGCAACATTTTTTTAAATTAACGGTTGCGTATTATCCAGAACACAACACCACCCTCCTCCGTACTCAAACATCTACCCACCCAGTCATCCTATAGAAATTGTTTATTATTATTTTACAATTTTTAATTTTTTATAAATATTTTTTTATTTTATAAATTTTTTTGTAATTTTGTTTACGCATGTGTTATTATTATTATTATTTTTTTAAGATCATGTAAGTACTAATTGTATATTAATGAATATATGAATTTTTTTGGAAAACCATGATTTAATGCATCATAAATTAGTTTTTTAATATTATTGTTAATTAGATGAGAAGAAGATAAACATTTTATTCTATATAAATGATTAAGTAGTATATTTCGATATACAGAGTGATGAAGACAAGATTTAAAATTTGTAAATGTATTAACTTAGAATTTAAATTCTTTACGTTTATCATGTAAATCTGTTATTGTTTTGTTGTCTTTTACTCTAATTTTAAGATCTAAGAAGTTAATTGTATTGTTAGATAAGAGGTTTTCCGTTAATTCCAAATTAGTGGGATAATCAACTGGAAATTGAGAAATTTTAAATTGATCAGTGGCAATTAAAATTATGTCATCAATATAACGATATAAATGGAGATTATTATTAGTAAAAGTACGTTTATAGTGATATAAGTATAAGTCTGATAATAAACTGGATGTACAACCACCTTGTGGTATACCTACGTGCTGTAAGTATAATGTGTTATCTTGCAATATATAATTATTATAGATAATGAAGTTTGTTAATGATTTAAAATATGCGATATCAATATTAGATGGTAATTCCAGTTTTTTATAATAATTTTTAAATAATGCATTTGTAATATTATGTAAATCTAATAAGTATATATTATTAAAAAGATCTTTGAAGTCATATGTCGTTATATTATATACACAATGAAGATTTTTTAAAATATTGACCAGTTGATAGCTATTTTTTATGCAATGTGTATTATCATTGTTTGTAGTAAGTATATATAATTGAGTAAGAATTTTTAATAGAAGTTTATTGGCTTTATTATTATATGTATTGCAACCAATAGTTACAGTCCTAAATTTAATTGCATTTTTATGAAATTTGGCAATAAGAACTAAATAAGGATAATTAAAGTTAGTAGATAGAATATTTAATAGTTTATAATAACTTTGAATTTTACGATTATTTACAATTACATTTTCATTAGTTTTTTGAAAAGATTTATTAGAAGAAATACTGGTTGTAAGAAGTTGGTGATAATAAGATTTACATATGATTGCATAATTATTAGGAGATTTGTCTACATATGTTATAACGTAGTTTTTTTTTTTTGTAATTTAGTAATTTGTTGGAAAAAATGCTTTGTGTTAATAGAAACCAAATCAGAAATATTATTTTTTTAAAGCCATAGTTAATTTTTCAATTACTAATATTTTCCATTGATTAAAATATGCAATAGGTTTATTGTAATAGATTGAAATTTTATATATAAAAATATCTATACTATCATATGTAAACTATTTGATAATAGATTTAACAGTAAATTTAGATGGAAGTCTATATTTAGTACCAAAACCCATTAGTTTTTTCCATCTAAAATCATTAACAATATTAAAATTTCCAGTGATTATATGTCCATGATCATTGTTTATATATTTTTTTAGATTGGGGTCATTGCATTTACACGGAAAATTACTTGCAGCAGATGTATTTTTTGAAAATGTGTTGTAGTTAAAAATCCTTCTACCAATTGTATTCGGATATTTAAAGGTTTTTGATATATGAAGATTATTAATAGGAAAATAACAGTTTTTATCGTTAGAATTGATGTTAATTTTATTAAATATATGATTTGAAAAATATATGTTAGATTATTCTAACATTGGAGGGCTTTATTAGTTGAAATGAAGTATCTGGCAGTCATGATATTAGTAGTGGATCACGTCTAGCAGTACTACGTAAGTTGTCAGAACATGTAAAGTCATCCTGTCAACTTGTATTACGAAAATACTGGAAATCCTGTCGTGTTAAAAGTTACGACATTGACGTTATATGATGATTGGAAAATGGAAATAACTTCGAAACGGTGGTGATTGAATAATCAATCTCAAGTCGTTCATTAGGATAAGCTAAAACAGAACGTTTCTGTAGTCGATCATCATGGTTGTTCGAAAGTTGTTGCAGTCAACGAGTAGAGGTCATGGAACGCATTTCTCCAGTGTAGTTTCTCCAGAATGATTGAAACGAAACGTAAAGTCAAATCAGGATTTTATTTTAACATCTTTAGGCGACGCAGTGTCCACAGAGATATTCAGCCATCGCTGCATCGTTGTAATTTATGAGGTAAGTAAAGATAGAGATAATAGAATACATCGGACGGTGACCAGGTGGTGCTATGACAAATGGAAAAATGACAAAAATCTGCAGAAATACAGCAAGCATCGGCTTTTTGAGCGTCTAGTGTAGTAATACAATTATGATGTAGGTCGCGCTCTCAACCAATTAATAATTAAGAATAGCACGCCATAGAAAGAGTGCTGACAGAGCAAGTGGATGAATTTGAAGGTTAAAAGTACAACCCCGGAATATGCGCGGGAAAGTAAAATTCTCGGAAGGGGAAAAATGGTTGCTAAAAGAACATTCTAAAAGAAAAAAAGAGCGGAAATGGAACATTTAATTTAAGAATACTAAAAGCGTAATATTTAAGTAAGTTAGACAAGTCGGACATTAAATTGATGGGAATTTATCAGAATTAACGATAGAAATAATTTATGAATAAGGATTTGGTGAATATAAAGTAGTAATTTAGAATAAGATAAGGAAATCGCGGAATTAGATCTAATAATGTAATATATATGTATATATAAATATATATAGGGTGAGTCTAAAATCATGGAACAAATTTTAAGGGGAGATAGAGGGCATCCCAAGGATTCAGATTTGCGTAGCAACCCATATTCGGAAATGCTTTCCTGGCGCGTAATGATGAAAAAAAAATACAAGAAAGAAAGGACAAGAACAGGGAGAGAAATCATGTTTATTATTCTTAGTGCTAGAAAATGCCGATATAATGCTGGAAATTGCTGAGGAACTTGTTGCACGCATCGTGGTAGCTGCTGGAGAAGTCCGGGACACTCCTGGTATTTTCGAGAGTATTTGTTCATCCATGCGCCAGAGATGCGCTTCCATGCTTCACGGCCCGGGTACACAACACGTCATCAACACGTACTTTGATGACTATCATTGTCTCTTTAATGTTCTTTTTTTTAGTTTTTTGCTGTACTAAGGATAATAAATATGTTTATTCCTCTTATTCGTGTCCTGTCTTTCTTGTGATTTGTGTCGTCACTACCACACCAGGAAAGCGTTTCCGACCATGGATTGCTATGCAAATCTGAATAATTGTGATGTTCCCCTACCTCCTCTTAAAGTTTGTCCCATGTTAGACTCAGCCTGTATAGTTTTCTATTGGCGTAACGCATACTTTGGATAAAAATAAAACTTCTTTGACTTACATATATTTATTTCAGAAGTTACTCATTTTTGTATTTCATACGTTTTTCCTACTTGTCCGAAACGGTTTCTTCAAAAAACGGGTTTAGAAGGTAGATAAAGGAAAAAAAGAAATACATAGTGTCTCATTATGTGGTCCTTATAGAATAACCTAACGTAGTTGACATATGTTGAAAAATACATAGAATTTCCACATGTGTAAAGAAGTTCAGCCTTTTAAGGTACCCTGCATATCCTTTAAACCCTAGTTTGATATTTTGAGAATTTTACTGTTCATTTTGAACTATATTTAGATGTTTTAACGTTGAAAAATGATTTAATGAAGAGAAAATTTAATTATTGCTGTAAAATGAAACAAGTTAAGAAAAATTTAAAAACCATACTACTCATAAAATTTTAAACATTAGAAACATAATTTTTACATGATTTTTAACAACTATTTTTTATAAAGGTAGGAACCAATTTTTCAAACAATTAATTGTGTTATGAATAAAGAAATAAAATGTATAACATATGTGAAAAATGACTATGTACTTAATATTTCTATTAAAAAAAAATTATTATTACTGAATACCTATCCCTAAGATTATGAAATTCGCCTTCACGATTTTCCAAAAAATCGAATGTTATTTGAATGTTAATTGTAGATAAACAGACTAAAAAGAAATTAATCAAAAGGTTATAAATCTGAATCATTTAAAGTAAAAATCCTGCAGTGAAAAGCCTTTTCAGAGTAGCATCGACAAATTATTGTAAACACCCTTCACTGTACAAAAAATTCCGCAACGTTCTTGGGAAAAAATGGGCAGCTGAGTTGCCCATTATTTCCAAGAAACATTTATTGAAAATGACTGGAACTTTACTGTATATGTTAAAAACTTTCTACAGAAATGCCAGTAAGTTTCCTGCGAAATACCAGGAATATTTCTGTTGACAGCAAAACATTACTGACATTTCACAGCATGCGGGATCCGCAGACGATTTTTACATTTCCAGTTGACAATTTTCGCTTTATTAGCATTATTTGTTAGAATGAAAAAATATTTTGAAATTGACATCAAAATTATTATATATAATTTACACGAAAAAATAAATTTTCAGTTAAAATTCAATAAAGTAAATATATATATGATATATTGTTTCTGAACTTTGCTTAAAATATAAAAATATGTAAATGTAAATAATAATTAGAAAAAAAATCTAGACATAAAATATTTTGGATTTTCGTCAGTAATTATGTTAGTTTACAAGTTAGATAAAATACATATAAATTTTCATGAAAAAAAAACCTAAACGTAATTGTATATTTTTTCCGAAAAAAAATGAAATTTGCAGGATTTCAAAGTGTCAAATATATATCAAATTTAAATCAAATTGTAATAAAGTGTTAAAATATAAAATTAATTAAAAAAGAAAAAAAAGTCAAGAGGTAGCATCGAACTCGGGCTGTACGGGTGGCGTGCGAGCTTTCCGCGTCCACACCACGAAAGACACGTTGAGAGCTGCAAACTAATGGGTATTTGAAACGTATGCTAAACCTTGGCATCTAATTTCTGAAAATCTAAGGCCCATTTGAAGAAATTCTTTCACAAGAATAATTAGAGATAAGAACTCTAAAACATACTTTAAATTAATCAAAATCGATGAGAAGCATGTTTGATGGTCCCCTGGTTAATGGAGATCCAAATAATAGGTGTATTTTTTTTACACGGTCTGCTCGTTAAACATTCCACAGACAAGTACGAGAGATAATCTCTTAGCGATATCACAGAGGTATTGTATTTTCATCTGAATTGTCTTGACAATAGAGACGTAAAGGATTATGTCGTCTATTGATTTATTTGCATTCCATATTGATTTTTTTACATTCATTTAAGGAATTCGTTTTCGACACTCGCGCGCGAGCAACGGATTATAGCAAAAAAAAATGATAAATGGCGGCCGCAGCGTTTTGCTGTTTCCAACTTTTGTTCAGGAACGTTTCAGATAAGAAAACCAGAATTTCACAGGAAAGAGCTAAATTATTCTGAAAACCTGAGAAAAGGCGAAACGTTCCTGGATTTTACATGGAACGTTACCATTTTTTTTTACAATGTTTAAGGAAAAAATTGTCAGTTTGATATTTCTGTTATTTTTCAATTAACAAACAGTACCAAGTACTTTTAATTATTTATCAAATTTTTACAACTTGCACTATAAAAGAGGCTTGTAAAAGACGTTTTTTGCATAACACACACACATATTTATATATGTGTGTGTGTGTGTGTTACATTGTTAGATCTAATTCCGCGATTCCCTTATCTTATTCTAAATTACTACTTTTTATTCACTAATTCCTTATTCATAAATAATCTCTATCGTTAATTCTGTTAAATTCCCTTCAATTTAATGTCCCACTTGTCTAAATTACTTAAATATTACGCTTTTAGTATTCTTAAATTAAATGTTCCACTTCCGCTCTTTTTTCTTTTAGAATGTTCTTTTAGCAACCGTTTAATTTTCCCTTCCGAATTTTACTTCCCCGCGCATATTCCGGGGTTATCCTTTTTATCTTCAAATTCATCCACTCGCTCTGTCAGCACTCTTTCAATGGCGTGGTATTCTTAATTATTAATTGGTTGAAAGCGCGACCTACGTCATATTTGTATTCCTACACTTGACGCACAAAAAGGCGATGCTCGCTGTGTTTCAGCAGATTTTAGTCATATTTCCATTTTTCATACCACCCCCTGATCACCGTCCACGTATTCGATTATCTACAACTTTGTTCATCCCTAAATTACTACTATGAAGCGATGGCTAATATTCTTGGTGGAAATCGCGCCGGCGAAAGATGTTTAAATAAAATGGTGAGCTGAATTTACGTTTTGTCTCAATTCTTTCTGCGGAAACTTTCACGGAAAAATGTAATACATGACCTTCACTCATAGACTGATACAATTTCCAAATCATCATATAACGTCAATGTCGTAGACTTTAACACGACAGAATTCCAGTTTTCGTTATACTAGTACAACAGGATCGAATTTACCTGTTCCGACAACTTAAACTACTCTATTACTGCTGGATGTGATCCATTACTGATATCGTGACAGCCAGTTACTTCATTTCAACTAGAAAACTCTTTCAAATGTTGCAATAATTCAACATATATATATATTCACTATATATATATGTATATATATGTATATATATATATATATATATATATATATATATATATATATATATATATATATATATATATATATATATATATATATATATATATATATAATCTATCTACTATATTTTAAAGAAGAGTATAAATAAAAATATAAATAATTATGGTATGCGCTTTTCTATTTTAAGCATAAAAAGGCATTATCGTAAATTTTCTCTAAAATATAAGTTTAGTTGGGGTAACTGGAACCACGAGGTAACTGGGCCATAGGCTATTATATAAAAAACTGTTGGTGTTTTTTAAGTTTTAGTTTTGTGAACAATGCCCCTTAATCTCTACTTCCTAAAACAACGTGTATCAACTCATTCACAACTCTCACTTTGCTGTGATAGGTTGTGAAAAAATTATGTTTCTTTTTTTAAAAACAACATCTATATGGTTGAACTTCCTCGGTTGATTATTAAAATACTGTAAGTACTTTTATTAAACAATCATTTTTTTAAAGATTAAACATATAATTATATTAATATTATTAGGTATCTATACATATTTACTTCATGTTTCAAATGTAAGCCCGGTGTCCCAGTTACCCCATATTTTTTTCAAGAATGGGTAATTCGGGGTAACTGGACCATGCTGGATCCAGTTACCCCAATAGTTATAAATAATTTTTTTTTGCGTTTCTCTTACTACGGGAAGTAAATTTCTCCATTGTTTTTTGCTCACAATAAAGAAAATGATAGAATACCTTATTAAAATTATGTAATGAAATTAAAAAAAAGCATATTGAGTGGTATCAAACCAAATTTCTTGGCCCCTTGAGAGGCGGTGATGCCGGTATGGCATCACTTAATTTTAATTCCTAATTGCCACATTGGCACCTGAATTTTATAATGAAAATTTCACCTTTATTAAGTACGCGAAAATATACTTTTACTTGTTTTCAGATAGATTCTCTTGTAAATATTGGTGTCATTAAATTATTTCAACATTTCACGAATGCAAGTGCCTTGCTCCTGAAAGCGAGATAGCAAGACCTTGAAATTGCACTATACACAGGGGTTGCATTCTATAGGGAAACTTTTATCGTTCCTACCACTATTTTGAAAATAATATCTTCATCGCACCTTTCTGTAAGGGTTCTGGTAGGAACAATAAAATTTTCTCTATATAATGCGACCCCTGGATAAAGTACTTAAGTACATACGTAGCCATTTGTTCATAGATTTACCTTGCTATTTTTTCCCTTAAAATACCCATGTGACTTTTATACTTATTATCTATACTAAAGTACACAAGTAATTCCTTAAGTTTTATGTTTTTGGTATAAATAAATCTAATATTTTCACTTTTAGTGCTTTTTTTATATACATTGACAGCAAAGGTTTCCCTTACAACGCTGTTTATTGACATATAATTTACATGATCTGCCTGGTTTAATTTTTTTAAAGTTGTTTACACTTTTTCAAACAGGACCTGATATCCGATATGAAAAAATATAAACGCGTGTGGAACATAGACCCTCCTGGTCCAGTTACCCCATTTTTGGGGGCAACTGGACCCATGATGAAAGAAAGATGAAATATGCATATTTTTATATTTTTAAATATTAAAATGTAATTTTGAGCATTTCTGTCTGATAGAGGGAACCTAACAGAACACATTTACAGAAGTTCAGACTTTAATTCAAATGAACATTAGTTTTTTGAAGCTGAATTGTCAGAAGCTCCAGAATCACATTGTAAAATCATGTCCCAGTTGCCCCAACTAAGCTTAGATATTTTTGAAAAATAACAAATCAGAAATCTACATTTTAAAACAATTTTAATTTAATTTCTTACATTATACCGAAAACGCTCATATTTAAAAAAATATAATTACTTCTAATATTCAAAGAATAACCAAGCCAACATCGGTAAAGTAAAATTGCTGATCAAGATGCGAATTTTATAATTAAATTACTTACTAATTAGTTGAGTCGGACTTCATTGAAATATTATAAAGATGGGATTTTTAATAATTTAAAGCTTTTCCAATTCAGAATATTGCATTGCATTCTCTTGCAGAAAATGATGAACGTGGAAAGTTTAATAAGTTTTTCTAAATTTCCAGCGAAGCATAACTTTTCTCAAGAAATTCTGATAAATTAATTATTATCCAAAGTACTAACTACACTGAAAAAAATTAAGCACCTAATAAATTTTATATTACTATATTTTTTTCGTGTAAATAAGATGAAGCTCCTAAACAGCAATGTAGATCGCAGTTATTAACATATTTTGATTTATTCAGAAATAAATATAACTTTTAACCCATTTATGCCTAGCGTCCCATTTTGGGGACGCTTCGAATTTCAATAAATTTGTATAATGTTCTCCTTCTTTATGACATGAAAATTATATGAAATAATTGTATATGTATGTCTTTATCTGTTACCGAAACATGACTGCATACGATGGATATTTATTTTCTGAAATGAAGGCTTTTTTCGGAGTTTATAGATTTTTAATTTTTCACGATGACGAACTGCAAAAGTAAGTTTATAAGTGTTTTTTCTATCAAGGATCCAAATAAATAAGTGATAATCTTATCTTGTAGGCTTCTTTGAAATACGTATTTTTTTTAAATTGCGAAATTATATGGTCAAGCCTATTTTTTATGCATTTTTTAACGGTCAAAATATGGGGCGGTAGGCCCGAATGGCCACATATTTTTATTACCCATTTAGGGGAGAGTTTTTTATGTTAAGTACTTTCAAGATGATTATGAAATAAATTGGTTTTAAGCCTCAAATACGCTTATTCTTAGTTTATTATTAATAATACTTATAATGTTATTAGTCTCTGTAAAAAATACATATATTTTTAGTAGTTCTAAAAAATACTAATTATATTATATAATATACAATTTAAAAGCTTATTTTATATAAATTTTGACAGAACATATAATTATGCATATTATACTATTATAAACATTACGCATATTCCCATATTTAAAACGTTTATAATTTAAAAAAAAAAATAGCGTAATTTTTTTTAATATATTTTTCTAGTTCATTTTGCAACATTATAAAGTGATTTTACCGACAAATTTCAGAAAAGATAAATTCAGGCACAAATGGGTTAATAATGTGAAGGTATTTAGGATCACAGCTTTGGTTTCTGGAAATTTATATAGATCTTAAAATTCATTTTTGATAATTTAATTTCATTTTCTATAGAAAAGGTTATACTCTTTGAAAAAATAATCCGTTTGGATTACTTTATTTTAGACTGTGAAATCCTTTTTTATTTAAAATAAAATTTTTTATATTTAAATATCCATACCTAGAACATTTTTCAACTTTGGGCTGAAAAATCAACCGCTCTGTAAAACGTAGAAGCTTAAAAATATTCCCACCCTTTGAAGTATATCTGGACTATGTTTACCTAAAATGTTAAATATTTAGGAACACATTTAATACATAAACAAAATATATTGGCGTATGTCTCAAGTTGAGTTTAGGCAACGTAACTTGGGCCATTCTCTTTTTTCCAAGCTGTTTCTTGTTTAAGTTTATTATTCCAAACATGGGGAATATTAAGACACAATGAGCAACTGAAAACGTTGAAAAAATAATTTAAATTTATCCGAAATAAGGCAGCATTTTGAAAAAATATGACAATGAATAATCTTCAACTTCGTACAGGAATGCTTAACTTGGGACAAGTATCATGTTTTGAACATTTTGACGTTATTATATTAAAGCCACTGTAGATTTTTCTATAACAGTGATTAAACTAAAACTGGACTGGATTGATGTAGGAGAGACTTAACCGGAGGTGTTTAAAGCAAAATAACTCCTAAGTCTTGAAAGAAATCGATTAGCAACCTGATAAAACTTACCAATTTTAGTGATAATTGGAAATAAATCATCGTACTTTTTATGCAGAGAACACAACAAAAATCTGAACTATTAGAAACGACATCGTTATCTCTGTAACACCATCATCCGTAGAGATCAGGATATTAAAACTGAGATTCCCTTACTAAACTTTAACTTCCTCTGTCTGTTTTGTCCTTGTTTGTTTCTCCAAGAAAAAATTAATCTGTTATTACAGCAATTTTTATAACTTATTAAATTCAAATGTATGGTCTCTGAAATGAGTCCTTTTTTTTTAGTTCGAATCTTTCCTCCCCGACAGCCTTTTTGTAATTAATGAAATTAACTGTTTTCTCTTTTTAACATTTTCATTTTATATTGTTACTAGCTGGCTATGCCCGCTGCGCTGGTCAGTATTTCCAAATAAACCTTGAATTAAGCGAAATGGTGCATTCGAACTTGTATATATTTTTTAATGGACCTTTAGCTTGAATGTTCTTCCGCGTTGCTTAAAAGATGCGAACGTCATTGCGATATTATATTACCTTATGCGTTAGACAAAATTTAGCTATTAAGAAGCAGTTCTTTTAGTTGATTATTCACTGTGCACTTTTGGTACAGAAATGAGGCCGTTATGACAATAGGAATTAAAATGGTCTCATATCTGACAATATTAAATTAGAGATGCATTACAATGATTGCAGAGATTTACCATTGAACTTGAATTATGCTCGGATGGTGTATTTTCATTTGTTTGTCCTTGATCTCCTGGCCTCTCAGCTGGCGCAATATGTAATTTTGGTAGCTGAAATACAATCTCACTGGATGTTAGTTATATTTCTTCATAAATACCCTCTTGTGCTACTACTCTTTTCCCTCTTTGGATTCTAGCAGGGTAAATGCTGTCAAAAAAGTAATAAATTATTTGCAGACAAAGAAGATTGTTTAACTTTCATATTTAAAAGAAAAGTGAAACATAAAAATGTGTGTTTTTAAAGCTAAATTGCCTGAATAATTCTAAAATGACGTCATTTTCACTGTCTTTTCATTTTGTAGACCAGTTGAAATCCTGTAACCGTTAACCCGGGAAAAAACTCGATGACTTAATCTTGTAGAAAAATAAACCTCATGCATCCAATAAAATCTTTATAATCATCCGTAATCGACGTCATTGTGAGGGTTCACGTCAAACATTAAAACTGATGCAACAATATTGTTGCACATGTACCACGGTTAAGAACAGACAATGATAAATAAAGTTAGTTATACAAAAGTTTAGCAATATGCATTTTGGTGAATACCTGAACCGAAGATTTATTTAGCATTTTTCTAAAGAGCATAACAACACGGACAAACAAATAGGCCTGCTATTTTCTTTATATTTAAGAGTAAATTAATCTTCCGTCTGTTGTGAAAATAACCCAGATTATGAAAATAACTCTTAATTTGTTGCTGTGTTCAGCTGCTAGAGTGTGCGTCAGGACAATTCGCTTTATACTGATCGTAATTCCAGGTAATTTAATCCTATCTAGGCTGAAATGATAAGTCCATGGGCATTATTCCATTTGCCACCATTGGAACCATAAAGTTTTCCCCCCTACATTGAAAGTATTGTTTTTTTTATGAGAGTAAAATAATTTGAGGTAATAAATAAATAATAATAAATCTTCTTTTGTTTGTTTGCTTCATTATGAAAAACCATAATTTAGTAATCGCTAATTTCAAAATCTGTCTAATCTTTTGAATTTTGATACGCCATGCTACATGTTCGTTGGCAGGTGACACGATTCCGTAAGATTAGTCCAATATGTTGAATAAAACATTTTTTAAACAATGTTTAAGCAAAAGAAAGTTATGCAGAAAAAGCTAAAAAGAAATGACATATTAGCAAGCAATATTTATTGCAAAATGTTTATTTTATTTATTTATTTACTAACCATTTGGAAAAATGTTTATTGTCCTCGGTCAGGGTAGGAAATCAAAAGCATATCTGAAGCGTTTTATTAGTTGAAACCCGCATTTTATTTTTTTTATGATTGGTCTAAACAGTAATCTGTATTTTTCCTTTACTTTCAACAGAGATGGATACTTCTACAAAAACAAATTAATAACTCAGAAACAAATTGAGATACAGCTTTAAAAAAAATTGCATTTAAAAGTAAATTTTTTTCTCTGTACGACTGTGTAAAAAGTAATATTGTGGGATGTTTAGAAATTTAAGAATGAAATTTCATCTAAAATTGGTCTATAAATATTAATCTTTAATCCATGGCGTACGTAATGTATGACCAGCTCCGTAGAAATTTAAAAATTTACAGTACCGAAAAATGTAATCCATGGCGTACGTAATGTAGGATCAACATAGCGCGACTGTTTATGTCTTAAATTTTAGTCTTTGAAAAAATCATTTTCCAAATGGTCGTCGTAATTTGTTAAATTGCATTTTTTATAGTAATAACGTATAATTGCAGAAATCTTCTTAACAATATTCTTATATCCTAACTTTTAAAGCAGTGAATATTCCTATAAGTGAAATCGACAATATGTTCGGCATGTTAAAAAAATAACATAATACACAATATTCAATTAATAAGTAATGATCTGAGTTCGAGTATATAAAAATCGCATGCTTGAGGAAAACAAAACGCATGTTTCCATAGTAATGGCATTCCATAGAATGGTAAAAAATATTTTAAATCTTTGAAAGTAAATTATTTTAGCATATGTGTGTATATGGAAGACATTTACACTAAAATTTAAATGATTGACTACATAATTATAATTTTAACTGCTTTTTATATAATTTACGGTTGAATATAAAAATGTACTCCGAAATGCTCTTCTCTCGTCTTATTTCACACTTTTGTCTTATTTGGTTTAAAATTGCATTGTTTGGCGACGAAGGTAATAAATAAATAGCATGTAACTCAATACAGCCATTTTTACGAATACTTCTAGTTTTTCCTGTGAATCATATGATGGGAGAATTATATAAAAATAATTCTTAAATTGACAAAAAAAAAAAAAAAAAAAAAAAAAAAGAAGAAGAAGAAGAAAAAGACTAATAAAGAATGTATCCCAGATTTTATTTCATCAAGTTTTCAGATACATTTTTATTAACCTGGCGCATGCGATAAAAGAGCTAAAAAGAAAAAAAAATTCCATTCAAAATTGTCAAATCAATTTTTTTAACCTATAGCAAGCAATAATTCGCCAAATATTGTACTAATTGGAAAATTTCACAATAAGTTATACTTTAAGCATTACAAATAATTATTCAATGTTAAAATTATATATTTTCGTTTTATAATATTATGTCTTATTACAACTTTTTTGTTGTTGTTTTTTAAATTAAATATCAGTATTTTTTTCATTTATTCGCGAGGTGTTTGGATTATTTTCTAACAGATATAGCCATCTTAATTCTTTAATCAACAAACCTTTCGCCAAAAGATAATCACTGGCAGCCTTTTCGTTCAAAATAGCAGTAAAATACGAAATTTATTATCAAAAATCATAGCTATCCCTGTATATTTTCTCATAAACCACCCCGGGATTATTTCCTATGGAATGATACAATTTGGAAAAAAAATCCACCGGGTAGTTTTTGAAAACACTCGAGCGGAACTTTCAGAGCTTACTGCTTTATAATATATATGGTATGATACTTTTAAGTTACTTAAATATACTCAGTATTGCCAGATAGTCAGAAGTCGATTTCCCCAAAATTTCTGAACATTTCCCCTAATCAGTGTTTTTTTTTTTTCCAAAAAAGTCCCCAACTCAGTTTTTACTCAAAAAGGGAATTTTTAAATTTTCAATTTACCACTATAAAAAAATATTTAAGTTATTTAAGCTCAAAATTTTTCCCCAAATCAAGCCTTTTTTTGAAAAAATTCCCCATTTACAAAAACAAATTTTTAAACTGGGGTGAATGCATATTCTGTAGCTACATTAAGAGAATGAAAGATATATTTTGCAGTGACAAGTTATTTTACGTTTGTTTTTAAAAGTATTGTCTAACAATGTTGGATTATTATTACATTAGTTCCATAGCTTTAGACAACCTCTTATCAATTGGGATTTGAATGAATCGGAGATGGTACGCTGTTTTAAATTTTTTGTCATCCCTATGCTGAAATACATAATCATAATGCAATGTATTTTTGCTGTATCAATCGATGTGCGTTTGTATATCATAAGAAAAAAATATCTGCTTTCCACATTTAAATTAATTTTTTTTTTTATCTACGGCGAAAGAATTTTTCATATACTAAGTCCTGCTAATTTAGTCACTCACTGGTTTAAGCTGCTTATGATGCATCTGTAATGTAGTAAACAACGAACACGACCATATCCAAGAGAATAATGATTGATATTTCCGATTTCTGGATTGTATTTTCGTTTTCAAATCAAAATTGAGTTCGAGACAGATACAGTTTTTCTACAGGACTAAAAGAAATCTTTACGAAAAATAGTAAAAAAAAAAAAAGTTTTTCCCCCAAATTTTTGTAGTCCCCAAAAATTTCCCCACGAACTACTTGTTCCCAAAAAATTCTCCTAGATGTTCAAAATCCCCCAAAATGCGGACAAAATCCCCACTCTGGCAACACTGAATATACTTTCATTTCGAATTTTTATTTTAGTCATAAACTACTACCTTTTTACTGGTCTAACCACATTTAAACATTTTTTTCCTTTTGTCATTCCCTAATGCCTTTGTATGTCGAACTACCTATAAATTGAATGTTAATGTGCTCTGCAACTTGATAGCCCACAAAATTAATTACATTCTTCCATTGTTCCTCGGAGACCAAACTCGAAAACGTCAGGAGCAACCCCAAAACAAACACAGAACAGCAACAGAAAAACATAACCTGCTTCAGAGGTTACCTGCGACAACATGCAGCGCCATAAATATCCTAAATGGATAAGTCCCAAATCACCCCTAGTAACAGCAGTGTCCCAAGTATGAACATATGACTATATTTATATATTTAAAAATGTAAGTAATGTTCTGTGTACTAGAATTTCAAATAATGCAGAAGGGTGAATGTATACCTTATTATTTTGTTTTTTATAAAATTAATTGCGCGATTTTCGTGCAGTTGGTAGGCTAGAATTATTCAGTAATTCCTACAATTTCCTAAATTAATTCTCATTCTAAGAATTTTACGAGGAGTTAAAATAACTTTCCAGTTATCTAAATGCGGCATTTTGGTAGAATCGATTTTTTTCTTGATATGCTGAGGAAAAGTATTTTGTTTACGTATAACTTCTTACGTATAACGTCTTACTCTGCCATAAATGTTCATCTGTGCCTACACACACAACAAAAAAGATTAACATCCAGTTTTTAATTAATAACAAAAGCTATAATAAATAACAATTGTCTGTAAAGATGTACTTTTGATATTTCAATTCTTTCATGTTATTTTTTGAGAAAGGTTTTTTGTTTAAATAGTCTATTGCCGGAGTTTTTTAGTAAATTGGCACTTTTTAAAAAATAATATAAGGATATTTCATTCCTTTTTCGAAATAATTGTGAATACAATGGAAAAAAATGAGAAACCTTTTAATAATTCATTCCTAAATTGTAACTCCCAAACAATATTATTTTCGTAGTAAACGGACAGGGTAATTTTCTGTTAAATTAGTCATAAGGTAGTTATAATACAAAATAAACTAAGATCGCTATAATTCACTATTACAGGAATCGCATTATATAGAGAATATTTTACTGTTTTTACTGTTCCTACGGGAATCCTTAACCAGTATTTTTCATAACCATTTTACTTAAAATTTGCTGTATTAAATGAACGATAAAGATATTATTTTTTAATTAATAGTAGGAGCAACAGAATTCTCCCTATATAATGTGACCCCTGCTATTGTTGACAAAACTTTTAAAAATATGAACATTTTGTATTTTATCAGTCAACCAACAATTAGTAAATCCGTGCAAGTTAAGTTTTCAATTAACACCAGTTTTAATCTGTTAAACATTTATAACAATGTAATAAATTTATCAGTAGCAGAATACGTAAAAAATTAAAATTACTTTTTTAGGAGTTAATTAATTATTCAAAATTACTTTAAATACTTAGTTAACTCTTTTTTACGTTTTAAGTTATTTATTTTTATATAAGTTATATAGATATAATTATTAGTACTATTTAAGTTATATAGTTTTATAGACCTTGAAAGACCGAAATTTTTGTGATAAAAATTACAAATATATTTTTCCCATAACATTAAATATTCAATTAAATAAATCTTTTTTATTTACTTATTAGTTTAAAATTCAAAAATACATTCTTTGAATCTTCTATTGATTGTGTTCTGCAGTTTTAGATGTAAATGAGACATTTACTAACCACGCTACTGTACAATGAACATAAAAAAAAACAATAGATACATTTTAAAGATTTTGTTTTATTTAAGTATATAAATTTTTTTTTACATCTATAACAAAATATACAAAAAGGTATGGGAATATATTATTTGGGTCAATTTTAGTGCACATATATTTTAATTACGAGGAGGTCTCATCATGGCGGCTGCAAGATAAACCATCCCAGAATATATTTGAACTAATATTGATACAATGTATTTTGAATATTATATAAGAGTATATTAATAACTCTTTCAAGTCGAGTATAATTTCACACCAGTAATTCCGTATAGTACTTTGTAATGAAATCATTTAAGAATATTTTCCAAAAATTCGTACTATTAAACAAGACACAGTTTACGACTAAAATATTTTGATACTAAAATAATAAAATTCATTCTTAACTCATAAATTAGACTCAATAGTGATCTTTCAATATCACTAGCCTCGTTTGCCGTGTTGCTCGCTAGGCGATCTGAATGACATCATGCCTCCATCTGGCGGCACCGTCTTCTACGACGACTTCCTACTGCCATCACTGTGTTGCCATCGACTGCAAAGGGTTGAATTCCACTTATTAATAATGACGAATCAAAGGATAATTATATTTGCATGGCTAGCGGGATGTTTATTTTCAGAAAAAGGAGCAAAGAGCTGATATAAAGTATAATATAAAAATCTCAGCTCTTGCGAGATTATATAACGAAGAAGCCATAAAAAATTGCAATGAAAGAAAATAATCTCCCCTACAGTCTGTGCTATCCATTCATAAGAGAAACCATAGAGATTGTAACATGTAACAATTCAATCGTTAACGATGCACTATTATTCAACTTACCGAGATTATGGGCCAATGGCCAACAGCATAGAATAAAGCACAACGTAAAAGCAAAACAAGTAATATAAAAATTTTGTTTTTAAAGTCAATTCCTACTTAGGCTATCAAAGAAAAATTTAATATAATCAAGCTAATATTAGTTTTTGTTGCATTAAAATATCTCAATTTGTTGATTTTCTATAAGCAAGTAGGTTTACAATGGAACTCTATGGGAATTTGGCGAAATATTACAGATATCGCCAAGTTGGCGTCACTTTTGGCGACTCCATTTGGCCGCCAAATTTGGCGATATATCGCCAAGTTGGCGACAAACTTGGTGGTATTTGGCGACAGAACAGGGTCCCCCTATGGTAACCCCTTATTGAAAATACTTTCATTGAACTTCAATAACCAATGGCTGCCATTTTGTTTCCCATGCAAAACTAAAATTAATTAATTAAAATTTAATTAATTAATTAATATTTGAAAAAACTGTATTTACATCATTTGTCATCCAGTACAAGTTTACAAAAATTTATTTCAACTTGATAGGATGAATAATGAGTATTTTATTAACGATTGAAAATTTGAACAAGATAAATATATAAATATATAAATAAATATAGGGAGAGTGTGAGCTAATAGTAGGAATTGAATAAAATATTGGGTCGATCGGAGAGTCATGTCGTGTTGGGAAAATCAATTTGTACCGGGAAATTCTGCCTGGTAATTATTAGGCATTAAATATCGGAATCGAAGTCAAATAATTTAATGATGGAATTTTCTGGTACGAATGGATTTTCCTACGACACGACTTTCCAATCGACACAATAGCTTGCTTAATCTGAAGGAAAACTGGAAAATGTGAACCATTGCGATTCAAATCATTGTATTATAGATAGTTCAACTGTAGAATCTCCTTATTCGTCTTGACAAAGTTTTCGGTGAAGCTGAAACATGTAAATAATTTATTTAAACGTTGTTTTTATGTTTTTATGCTTTTCATTTAACACCTTTTACCAATTGATGAAATATATATATTTTTTATTTTTTTTCCCTTACTCTACCATAAATGTTCATCTGTGCCTACACACACAACATAAAAGATTAACATCCAGTTTTTAATTAATAACAAAAGCTATAATAAATAACAATTGTCTGTCAAGATGTACTTTTGATATTTCAATTCTTTCATGTTATTTTTTGAGAAAGGTTTTTTGTTTAAATAGTCTATTGCCGGAGTTTTTTAGTAAATTGACACTTTTTTAAAAATAATATAAGGATATTTCATTCCTTTTTCGAAATAATTGTGAATACAATGGAAAAAAAATGAAAAACCTTTTAATAATTCATTCCTAAATTCCAAGAGAATAATACTATTTTTCATTAAGCACCGAGAAAAAAATAGATTCTATCTCGGAATTTTTATCTTCCATTTTCTTAATTACATTGAAAACTTTTGAGCAGGTATTGGATTTTTCATAAAAAGATTTCATTTTACATAAAAACACAAAAAATTCAACAATAAAGCTTTTATTAAGAACTACTAATTTATTGAGATAAAGCTTCTTAGTCTTTCGACGTAATAAATAAAAGAAAATTTTAATAAGGAAAATATTTCTAAATCCAGGTGTTAGTTTTATTATAATTTAAAATAATTGATTTTTGGTCTTTCATTTTCATTTTAAATAATTATTTATTTTTGTTCTTTTATTTGTGTTTCTTTATTGCTTTTTAGGGGAAAATTTGTCATTTCTTTTAACAAAGGTATAACGGTTCATAAAGGCTGGTTTACTGCAATTTTCATTTAAGCAAAATAATGAATGAAACCTTGTATATGTAGTTCATTATTTTCCATACATTTAAAAAAAATCGCTTAGAAGATGTCTCTCCATAAGCACATACTCAAAAAATTTTGAAAGAAAATACTGAAAATATTTCTCATGGTGGATGCATATATATATTATTAAATAAAAAATTTGCGAGAAATAAATTTAAAACATTATTTAAAAAACTATAATTTATGTGTTATTTGACGAAGTATCTCTTTTGCCGACGAAATGAATTGTATACCTATCCAAAGGAGACTTTCCTATGTTTAATGATAATAGTAAATTATAATTTAGAAGAAAAAAATAACAATAAACAAACTTTGTACTAGATAAAATATATTTTATTTAAACGCATTTAAAATATTTCATTTCACTGTAAAAGTGTAGGTGTGGAGATTTAATATATAAGTAAAAGAGGGAGATTTCGGAAAACAAAATTCTATAACCATGTTTATTTATTATAAATAATTTCATTAGAATGTTACTATACGAATGAATCCAATTGTAGTATAGCGTATATGTAAGACAGATTTGGGTTAGTAAGAATGTGATCAAATTGTTATGAGACTATACACAAAATAACCTTTGTTAAATTTCCTCAAATTCCACATACTAATGTGTTTGAAATATTCTTTGTATTTTAATTATTCCTAAAGTGGAATTGAATGTCTTTGTCTTTCTGTAAATTCATAAATGTCAGTTTTATATTTATTCTCTGATTAACATGCAGACGGACATTCTGTATGCTGATTCTGATACGCACAGCTATGATCAATCATCAAAACGAAAATAAAAATAACGTCTTAATAATTCAGATGGAATGTTAACTGTTTGTAGGCATTTTCAACATTATTACACTGTAAAAAATGTGTGTAACGTTACTCAATAAAATTTCTGTTAGCATGCTGCCATCATGTTTATGGGGTAGTTTAAATGATATAATCGGTGAAATTTAAACTGTTATAACTTCTTTAGCATTACACAATAATAATGTGGAAATATTACAATTCTCATTATTATAGTGTAACGTTATAGCAGGTTTAACGTTTAAATTACATCCTAAAATTGGAAGAAGCACTGCTACCACCAATTTCATGGAGTAACGTTATTCAGATATTTTGCAGTGCATTTATAAGTACAATAAATATGGTGTTAATGACCTTTAAGTAAAAAACAAATAAAATGTACACTTAAAAAAAACAGTATCAAAATTATAACATTGACTAGCATTTCACAAGTTTTAGCTTTTAAGCTGCGTCAAAATAATGTTCGCCAAATCGTCCGGATATTTGGCTTTATCGAAAAAAACTATTTTTTTAGCTCACAGGCTGTCAAAGCCTGAGATCTAATGTGCCCGCCGGTTCTGTATGTATGTACGTACGTAACGCGACCACTCTTGATAGAAATATCCGATTTGTTTAATTTTTTTCTAGGTTCATTCTGATAAGGACCTTCTCTCATTAGTTTGGGGGGGGGGGCATTGGTTAAGTATAAAGGAGGGAACGGGGTTTCCCTCACTTAACATAAATAAATGAATATTTCATGTAGAATTATCCGATTTTCTTCAATTTAGTATACCGGTTAATTCGGATAAGGCGCTTCCCTGATTAGGTTTGAATGTTCATTATTTAAGTGTAAAGGGGGGGGGGGGTGGGGGCTAGAATCCCGTTAATTTAGGTAAATCGGTTTTTCTATCCGATTTGCTTCAAATTTGGTATACCGGTTTATTCTGATAAGGCGCTTCCCTGATTAGATTTAGAAGTTCATTGGTTAAATATAAAGGGGTGAATGGGGGTCTAATAACACCCTTAATACATAAATGGGTTTTTCTATCCGAATTGCTTCAAATTTGATATATATGTTTATTTTGATAAGGTGCTTCCCTGTTGACAGTTGAAGGCTCATTGGTTAAGTATAAAGAGGAGAACGTGGGGAATGGAATTCACCCCCCCCCCCCTTAATTTAATTTTCGATGGGCATTATTTTTTTAAATAAGAGTGTAATGTAGAATTAGTGTGAATAGCCTGTAAGCTCAATGACATCAGTTTAACTGGGCAATTTTCTTTTTTGTTTATTTTGTTCGAAGAAATCTATGAGATTCCGACGCTAACTTTGATTTGTATTTTCGTATGCGTAATAATGCATCTTTAATATTGTTTTCAGATTTTATTTTGGTATGTGCTTTAAGAAAACCATCCTCGTGTGTACTGAAAATTATAGTGGAATATATAGATATCACTATATATCTTTCTAAGTTTCGTGCAGCTATATAAACCTCTTTCCGTTGTATAACTTTCGTGATTTATTAATACTGACCTTGTAGTTCTTCTCAGTTATGTTGAATTATTATATACATTATTTGGCGCATGAGCAAAAACGAATAATGACATTGGAGCAATAAAAATGCAGAATGATTCCGCTGACAAAACAACTCTATGTAGCATGTACACGGTGCGTCTAATAAGTTCGGTGAATGGAGACATAAAAGAAAAAAAACAAAACATGGAAAAAAAATATTTTAATTACCCTCAAAGTAATATCCGTTGGCCACAATACACTTATGACATTGTTCATAAAGCTGCTGGAATGATTCAGGGAAGCCCACTTTTGGGATCGACCGAAATACAGCTGTCACACGATGGTTCTACAACTGTCATTTCTGATTCTCAATTCCTCCGATATCCATTGTAATGACAATCGGCGATTTTTTAATAGAATCTCTCGCACCCGCTCGATGTTGTGTGTTGTCAAACTTGTTGAGGGTGGATCTGAACGTTTTTTATCAACCACGGTTTCCTTTTCCTCCCGAAAACGTTTAAACCAGTCGTATACGCATTTTTTGCTCACTGCGTCTGTTCTGTACACCTAGACAAACATTCCATATGTTTCTGTCGCAGTTTTTCTTAATTCGTAGCAAAACTTGATGCTTATCCGTTGCTCCATTTCAATATGATGCGAGTTTTCAAACATACACGTTTCGACTGCCCATAGCAGACTATTCTGCCATGGTTTCTTGCTCTTCTTGCTGCCTTCTATCGCTCCATTGGTCTTTACCTGCGTATGCGCAGTAACGCATTTTTAACTCGATTTCTTTATGAGATATCCATTCATTTACCTAACTTTTTAGACGCACCTTGTATACACTTGTGGATACACTGGGGCCAAAGGGATTAAATTAAACTAAGAGTTCAGTAATTTTAATTTAAAGCCTATTTTAATAAAGTTCTTAGTGTAATTCAGCACTGTTATATATAAAATAATAAAAAAGTATATACATTTTATTTTCTTCTAGCTACTGATAATTAAATCTCTTCAGAAAAATACTAAAAATACGGCGCTGACAATATTCTTTTCACTTATTTCAATGTAATTTTCAAATTTCAAATAATAATAAAGAAGCAATTTTACTTTAGATTAGCTTATTATTAGTATTGATACATTTTAAATGTTTGGAAACGGTAAAATTACAAGGCTTCTTCTGATATTACTACTAAGAAATTTTGCACACATTGTTAACCCGCGAGAGATAACATGGGGCACAGAGTCACACCATTCATAGCAAAACATCAGTTCCGCGGGAAATGTCTATCATTAATCAATCATCATTTAAGTATCATCCAGTCTGACACTCCCCTAGGTTGGTGTAGTGTTAATTTCATTTGCCTTTCCTTTCTTCGCATAAAAAAATTATTTCATGGAACCCATATGTTAACGGGTTTACTCAGTCTTCCCATGCGACCGTTATTGCTTCGAAATTTCTCATTCTAAGCAGTGTAATTTTCTGTTCTGAAATGTTTTGGTTATTTTGTGCGCCTTCCTTAATGAATTAATGCACTTATTGTTTATAATCGATTTTTTTTCTAATTTGTAGTACATTTTTTGTATAAAACTGGTTGGGGAGATCCAGTCACCCCACGTGATCGCGAACGTTACAGTTGGGTACTCGTCTTCAAACATTAAGAAAAGATTTCTCAACTAAAGAAGTATACTTTTTTAAATGCTTTTGTTAATGAATTGATGGTCTTATTGTTTTTAATTAAATATGTTTTTCTAATGCATAGCACATTTTTTCTATAACACTGATTGGGGTGATCCGGTTACCCCGCGCGATCTTAAATATCACAGTTGGGTGCGTGCCTTTTGCCGGGATAAATTTTGTATGGTGAGTTGAACCAAATTTTGGCGCTGCAATAGTAAGATGATGAAACCTTGTCCCAATATTCGGATATCTGGATGAAGCATAACTTCAGATTTTGAAACGAGGTTTCACTATCTTCCAGTTGTAGTTGTTATAGCGGCGGAAAAGTGGAAACCAACCAAAACGTTTTAGATAGTTAACTTTAATATCGTTATTTCAAAAATATTGTACTATGGTAAAAGTTAATAATATTTAGACACATACCCATGGCGTTTCAAAAATGGGATTTTCTGCTTGCGATTTCATTAAAACCAAAACTGTTCACAAGCACCTAGCAAACTGAATGTTATATTGTTAGACTTGGGATTTTTATGGTCTGTGGATAATTGTTTTTAACATGCAGGAAGCACAACATCGGTAAAAAGAACACAGTATTTAGAGATATGGCGATAAATTGAAAAATGAGATTTTTTTATAACACCTTATAGTCCCAGATTTTGGTCACCAGACCATATTTTGGCTAAATTGCACATTTTTGTAATACTTTATTCAAAATATCGCTTTTTAAAATTTGCTTATCTATTTTTAAAATATAAAAATCGAATATATTTTATTAAATTTTACTTTTTTTTAATTTTTGAGTAAAAATTTTAAAAATCACGCATACACCCACGTGTGAAAGCAACTGAAGTCTGAAACATAGAGACAGACGTCAATCCGACAAACGACGGACTAAAGTGTCTAACATCTATCAACTATGTTGGGGCTTGTAATAAACGTATAATAAAATGCTGTACCGTAATGATTTTTCATCATTTTACTATTGAAAAATTATTAAAACGTAAACCAGAAAAAATAACAAACATTAATAAATAAATATAATAAAAACAAATGCAATATAAATCACTCAACCAACTTCATGCAATCGTCGTTCTTAGCTGTCCATTCGAGATAGTTATGAAATAGAAGACAAAAATTAAAATCCTATTGATACTAATTCGGTTAGAACGATAACTGCCAATGCTCAGAATTTATTTAATAACACCTCTCTTCCTATGTCATTAGTCTAGTATATTTTAAATATACAATGTCGATATTATCATATCTACAAGAAATAGAAAACAATTATAGTTATTTAGAATTTTAAATATAATTTATGAATGTACCACAGCTATAAACAACAAAAAATAACTTTTTAAGTGAATTTTGTCGGTGAAATAAGAGAAATATAAATTAAAAAATATAAAGATTTGAAAAAATGGCTTATTTGAAATACGATATGTACTGTGAATAAAATCCATAGATCATATGCAACAGTGGACCACAAGAATTCGAATTTATTTATTTATTTTGACGGAATGGCGAAATACCATCTCCAACTGGATATTTAGTATGTAACCCGGGCCATATCTTTTTATATTATGATGTATTGGTTTTTAAAAAAGATACATATAATGGGCTACACAAAATGTTACTTATATATGGATGGAATTGGTCAGAAAAGCGTTCTTAAGTGTTTCCAGATCAATGAAATTTTAGCACAATGTGCGGTAACTGTAAAAATTATAGAGCACTTATAGGCTTCAAAGATAATATCCTATAGATAATATCGTCAAAGATAATATCGTTTACGAGACTTAAACTTCTGAAATTGGATTCCAAACTTTGTTTTATGTTTTTAATTTGTTTATTTTTACATTGAATAAACTTTTGTAATAAAATTCTCAGAGTGTTAGGAACTATTTTATAATGTGAATAAATAGTTTATAATGTGTTCATCAAATTCCCCTTTGTTGTTTTTAAAACAGGTGGTCTACATTAAAATCTCAAAAATGCCCGAAATCTTTTATAGCATGATTTTATAATTACTTCAAACAAATTGATCATTTTAAGGACATTTCTTTTTCTTAAAGCAAATACATATGGTATAAGTCCTTTGTGAGCGATTTGTATTTAGCCAAAAATAATTATTAATTTTTAAGCGTTTTAATTATTCGATATTTTGTTTCCACTTCAATCGCCTTTTCTGAAATACATATATGCATTATACAGGTGTCTATAAATAAACGACCCTTCTTTAAGGGGGGGGGGGGGTCTCGGGACTCTTAAAATTAGAAAAAAAATGAAAAAAAAGACCATTTTCAACATTTAATGCCTTAAAATGTATACAGTTTTACAACACAATTTTTATTGAGATAAAAGATATAAGTATGTTCTTTCATTTGATGTATTTAAAAATTTGAAAGATGCAGAATTAGCATTTATATCGGGCTCCAAACTATCAGACATGTGACGAGCTGAAAATTGGTGTAACAGATAACGTGCAGGATTACAAAATAATTAAAGCAAGTAGAATAAATATTTTGTTGCCTACATATACTTCAGATTATAATAATTACTCTGAACCTAAATAAATTTGTATTTAAAGCATTTTTATATTTTGAATACAAAGTTGTATTTAGCTAATACAAAATTTTGAAATTTTCGACAGTGTAATCACCTAAAAAATATATTTTTAAACAATAAAAAGGAAATTTTAGGTTCAGTTTATACAGACTAGCATGAAACATATGTTTTTAAATTTCCATGAAAAAATATTCAGAAGGTTCTGAGATATCCTGAGCGTTATACCCCAAAACGTCATTTGGAGAAAATTTGCTTCAAGGTTTTGGAAACACCACTTCAGTCACTGAGCGGGTATAATTAAAGTCATAACTTCTATTCTAGAGGGAATTTCAAGGAAACAATTGTATTAAAATGTTCAGAAAAGATAAGAGTTTAAAATCTAAAAAATATATAATTTCGAAAATTTTAATCTTTAAGAGTCCTGAGACCCCTTAAGTTAGCTACAGAAAAAAAACTGTTTTTCATAAAGTTGTGAAATTTTGTGAGAGACATAATAAACACATAGATATTTGTAAAAAAAAAAAAAAAAAAAAAAAAAAAAAGTTAAAAAATTTCGCCACCAGAAGGCGATTCTTGATAAATTTCATTTAGCATTATGATCGTTTAGAAATTTTATGTATTAACTTAACCTTATTCTAAAGACAGCATTTCACGACATTTTCCTAACAATTAATTCCCAAATCACACTGTGGTCAACTATGGAACATTCTATCTTAAAATTTCAGATTGTACCTAAAAATGATGACCGTCGGTGGAACATGTTTTGTTATAACAAAATTTGTTAAACTATCGTAAATATATGCTAAATTTGTAATTAGTCAAAAGACGGCCTCCTATTGTTTGTTTGCTTTTTTTTGCGTTGAAACGAATTCCCATACCTTTATTATCTCCTCCACAAAATTTCACAACGATAGTTTCACAACGATAGCAACGATAGCTGCAGAGAACTTTAAAATACTGTGGTTTAACTACTGATACCTTGTAAATAAAAATTATAAACCATCATAATGCTCATTGTCTAATTTATTAAAAATCGCCCTCTGGTGGTGAAATTTTGAACTTAAAATATTACCACCCGTTTATCATGTCTTTCACAAAATTTCACAATTTTATGAACAATAGTTATGTATGTAAAGAATTTTGAAGTACGGTCGTTTAATTATGGACCCTCTGTAAATATAATATACAAACATAAACGCAAACAATTTCTTTTTTTTTTTTTTTTTTTGTAAAGCATGTTATTGATTTAATATGATGGCTAGCTTAAAGACGTCAAGCTACATTCGACTGAATGATTATCGAGTCTCCGAGTTGTTGTATGTCTTAATTTATATACTTACCTAATTATTATTATTAAAAATTGAAAGTTAAGTTATTGGTAATTGGTTTTATGTAGGTTGTATTTGTTGTCTTTCATAGTAACAGATGTTAATTATGGTCATGTTATATTATAGAAATATCCATTTTATCCATTATTTCTTACAATGAATTTCTAATATATATCAATATATTTTAATTAGGGAAATGCACTTTTCTTAGCTATTTTGAATTATATTTAATGGTATCCTTATACTATTACATTTTGTTTAGTTATATATTTAATATAATAATGCAATCTTTAATTAGAATTTTATACTTGTTTACTTTGCGCTTTTTAATGTTTATATTTTAATATTATTAGGATATATATTACTATATTTATATGTATTAATTTTTCTTTCAATTAATTTTATTAATCACATCTGTATGTAATATAATTATTTAAAAAATTTAATTTAAATTTTATATCATTTAAAGATTTAAAAAAAATATGTTATTATCATTATTATTTTATATTGTAACAATAAAACTAATTTTTTTAATTTCCGTATTCTTTATTAATGTACTCATCTATTTCAACAGTTTAAAACTTAAGTTTAAAAAAAAATCTTTGTAATTTAATAATATTTGCTGTGCATTTGTCAATTCCTATCCTTGCTTTACTCTTTATAATTTAATAATATTTGCTGTGCATTTGTCAATTCCTATCCTTTCTTTACTCTTTATAATTTAAATTTTTGATTTATCATAATAATATTGAAATGTATAATACATTTTAAAAACTTAAAATTTTTAGATATAATTGATTAATTATATGTTAATCTTTACTTATTATTATATATATTTTTTTTATGATTTAATTTTAAACTACAGATGAAAGCATATTGAAAAAAAAATTCAGTTGAGTGTACTTATTAATTTTAAGTTCACTGTAATGCGTTTTTAATTTACACTATACGGGCAATGATAACCGGTCACTTGCAATTTTAGATGTTTTATATTAAATATCTAGGAAAATACATGAGGAATTATCCTGAAACTCCAGGTGTGCAAACAGAATAGTGTAGATCATATATTTCCGCGTAGGTTTTTTGCCGAAACCCCCATAGGGAACCGCCAACAAATTAAAAAAAAAAGAATATATTTTGGATAACCCTGTAAAAACTGGTGTAGCAAAGCGTTCAAACTCTAGAACATGATTAAGAGGTTTATTGTAATAAACTATTTTCATTTTTATGAGGATAACATGTATGCTAGTAAAGAAATTAAGGTTTTTATAAAAACAGTTCCAAATTTTGCCAAGTTTTTTGTTTATAATTTGAAGAGCTCTTAATATAAAAAATGTTCTTTTCAGAAAATATGACAAAGAACATTGTACACAAAACCCTGCAATCAGAATTAAAAAATAGTAAAAATTGTATGAAAAATGAGCAGGTTTACTAAATAATGTTTCACTGCGCATGCGCGAATGCAATCAAAGTATAATGTGCATAATGTATTAGCTAAGTATATAGAGCAACGTTTGTGAGTTTCTCAAAAACATAGTTGAAAATTCTGAAAATTATCGTCGATAGAATAAGCTCGAAATCCGTTGTTCCCAAAAGGAAGAAAAAAGATGATGGTTGTATCCAAATATCCTTTAATTAGCGCCAATATAGCGTACACAATATCGCACAACTACTATATTTCGACACAGCTCCGGATCTTTTTGCTTCCTTTTGGGAAGAATGGATTTCGAGCTTATTCTATCGACGATAATTTTCAGAATTGCTGTATTACTTGTCAAGCAACACTCCACTGTCGATTACAATAAAATTCGACACACTAAGAAAATCTGCGATTTTTTTTCAAATCCGTATATAAAACTGTCACAATATTTGTAACTTTATTTTATATATAGAGTCACACTACTGCTGTCAGAAACTAATTTTTATAAAGTTTGGCGCTTATGAATATTTGGCTTAAAACTTCGATTATACGATAGTATATGGTAACTATGTATACAAAACTGCAAAACTATATGGGTGAATATCACAAAATACGTAAATTGCAGTCCGCACAATAAAATTTCTATTTAATGTTATATAATGCAATTTTCTTTTTTACATTCTAATAAAAATATTCTAATAAATATTTTCAAGAGATATTATATTCATAATAACGCAAAAATAAAGCAATTAAAAGACTTAAAATTTGAGATTGTCATTTTCTTGGCATGTCACACTGTGATGTGTGCAAAGTAAAAGGCTTTCTGCTATCATGTACAAATATCTTTTGCTAGTTTTTTTTTTTAATTTCTAATTAATAATTATACCTTGTATAACACATATATGTGGAAAGTAACAAGTTCTGTATTTTACAAATAATTTTCCATAATTAGAATGTGATTGTCACTGAAAATGGACTTCATAGTCCTTGCCTGTTCATTTTAGTTCTTTATAAGATATAAAGATGGCGCTGAAGAGTAATTATTCTTGTCCTTGACATAGTTCAAGTCAGAAGTGAAGTAATAAAATATTGCTACCAGCAAGATCTTTTATATATTTCTTTGAAAATAATGTGTTTAAAAGCTTTGTAAAAGTTGAATAGACTTTTATTATGTCATTTTCCTGGCTTCTATAAATTACAAATAAAACTGAACATTACATTGAGTTTGAGGTACTATAGAGGAAACGTGTTCCTTTAAACAAAATTAAAATGTTAGATCTAAAAAGAACAAAAAAAGAGAACAAGAATGTGAAAAATGTTTTAGAATGAAATTGTCATTATCCTGGCACACGTATGCCAAGGAAAGGGCACATAATTATAATTACATAAAAATGAACTTAAGATCTTCAAACTTTAACAATTTTACATATGAATTCCTTTATTCAGCTGTTCAACCAACATTTTTAAAAAATCAGAAGCTTTGAAATGATTTATATTTTCAAAATTTTTGTTTTCAAAATCTCTCATTTTGTGTTATTTACTAATATGCTTTTCCTACGAAAATAATAATTGCATTATATATATATATATACATATATATCGAATTTTATAAAATAATTGCTGATATAAATAATATTAAGCATCAAAACGGAATGGTTTTATATATACGTATATAATTTCGGGAATAATTACCATTTATATATATTTTTTTATCTGATGCGCAACATGCAGTTTATATTATTACTTTCAAATGGCAATAAAATCTTAATGGATTTCTTTGAAAACTTCAGGATTATTCTTCCGAATTTCGTTATCTATATTATAGTATCGAAAATGATGAAATTATTAATTTCACAAGAGGCTAATTTTAACTAAAATGAATCTTTTTAAGTAATCAATAGTTCGTTAGAGTGACAAAAAATATATAAAATTCCATTTTTAAAAATGTATGTCATTAATTAAGAATACTTCTTTAAAAAACACAACGTATACAAAAATAATTCTTAATTTTTATTAATACATTTTCAAATTTGATAACATAAGAGATTTTTTTTTCATGTTTTTATGAAGAGAAAGTAATCTTTTTCTTGTGAATTTATCATCAGACGTTATTATGCCACTTATTATAGTTCAATTAATGCGCTTTTTTACCCGGCCGTTAATTATATCAACGTTTGAAAGGTGTAAAACTTACGTATAAAGAAAAAAATTCAAAAATGCTTATCACATTAATAATATGTGGTATGAAAATGTGAAAGTAGTTAAAAGCTAAAAGCACTACAGATATGTGTGTTATTAATGTAGTTCTCTTTCATTTATGAAGATAATTAGTGTCAAAAATGTGAATGCATTAAACATTATTTTTATACATGGAGAATTAGAGAATGTAAAAAGGATAGTCACTTTTTTTAAAAACTGATTGTATTTTTAAATTATTTTATGCATAACATTATTCTAAATAACACGTTTTAGCGATATAGAGCACTAATCAATAAGCCATCATTATATCATAATTAATAAGAAAACATTGAAAACAAAATTAATAATACTATTTACTCAAAATTTTAGACGGCGCATACGAATGCGAACATTGAATCTGCTATAATAAAATCTATCATCATAATTATCAATAACTAAGTGGTTTTAACGACATTTGCAACAGATTTACCATTATTTAAGTAAGTTGAATCTCGATCACGGAACATACTGAAACTGACCGTTGCCTGTATCCAAACTATGCTAATAGAAATGCGTAAAGTTTCAGAATGCATTTACTTCCATACAGTGAATGTTATTACACCCAGAGTCTCTCATCGAATTACTATGGTTTTCCAGACCATTTCTTAATGACTCCGCGTTTCACATAACGTCATGTATATCTGTTGAACATGTCTTTAAATTATCTTGATTATCATTTAAGTTATACTAGTTTTAGTGTATAGTGAGACCTTGCGCTTTTCACTGAATCAATGGATTATGAACAATGTTTCCAACTCAAAAAAAAGTTTCTTTCAGAACCTATCTACCTATTATAGTGAAATCTCTTCTTTAAAATAAATAAACTTTATTAAATGTGAACAATAAATTAATGTTTTGTCTACGGGTAACTATAAGCACGATTATGAAATTGAATTAGAAAAACGCCGTAGAGTAGTGTTAGCATCAGTTCAGAGGTCGGCATAGCGCATTATAAATTGATCATCTACAGTAGACAAGACTTTAAGAATTTTTTGCAGTGTTGCACGCTGCATTTTGAATAATGTAATGTTCAGAGTAGTGCGATACAAAAAATCAGTAGATTGTATCGAAAACCATATTTGACGCTGCTTCATTTGGGAAAATGTGCCATTCTACAAAACTCGTGGTCCTAATTTGCTTGTTTGACGCAAAAATTTGTCCTGCTCAAAAATTTGTAAATTTCAGCGGTAGTGTATAGCAACGTATCATATGACGTCATAGATTCTTCTCATTTACACTTGCCGCTAAAAGGAAGTACTAAACCGCCAAAGGAATTTATTTTCTTGGAAGCAGCTTTTCTCTATTTAGTAGTTATTATGTCTTCATGGGTAAGTCAGAGTTTCTTATTAGTGTTTGGAACTGATTTATTTGCAAATATATTTATTGTTTCATTTAGAGTTGTTTTCCTATAATTTTCTAAATTGTAAAATTTGGCAGCTTAATAACTCTCAACAGAACTTAATTGTATTGTAATTGAATTAACATAGTAAGAGTGGATTGAGGAGTTTTGTACACAAATATATTGGGGAATACATGTCAATGGAAAATTTATATTCACATTCAATAACACAGACCCGCTAAATTTAACTTTGTGAAAACTTTTTCAACAATTTATGGTGTTTTTTCTAGATTTTAGAATGCTGATTCGGAAAAAGAGCTGGATACAATATGTATAATAGGGTGGGTCGAAAAACCCGAAATATTTATAATCCAAACGTAATAGTGCGGAAAAGTTGCCTTTTGCTATAAAGAATCAATTCGTAAAATATTAAACCGATCGGTTAATATCTTTTACCACCGCAAGCGGTCCAAAGTTAAAAAAAAAATTGCAAAAAAACATGATTTTGCAGTTTTTTTTTTCTAAATTATCCAAACATAGCTATACAATTTCTAATAAAACGCAATAGCTAATTCAAGGTATCAGTAATCTAATATTAAAATTTCATTATGGCGGCATCATATCTTTTACCGCTGCAAAAAAGCCAAAATTTCTAAAAAATGTTACAAAATTTAAGTTTTTCTTTTTTCCCAATTGTAATAATCTTTTAATATTTTTTGCTTCACATTTTTATATTTTTATCTTCATCTTAATCGCCATAATATTTATTTTCTAATAGACTGAAAATGTTATTTTCTGTTGAATTTAATTTCACACAGATTGTTTATCATGACCGATGTAATGCTACCAAAAACATCTGCTGTACGAAAAAAACACCTGCAACTGCATGCGCGTAAATTTTAATTTAAATTAAAATCTCTTTATAAAAAAGCATATTTCACTATTTTTTTTTCTTTTTTTATTAGTTTATTTTCCTACTCGACAGTGTCAAGATTTGACGTGCAGTAGTTGAAAGTTAGTACACGTGTGAGAATCATTAAATTTCGGTAGAAGTAATAGATTTTAAAATTAAGATTCGCAGTATAAATTGAAACACCTAAGAAAGCAAGTAAATTTCGAAATCGTTCGACTTTCACTTGTCCTTTATTTGGAACCCAGAAGGAATTAACACAATGCAGATTACCAACCCATGAAGATGTATTGCGCTATTGTGTCCAAGAAAGGTGTAATCTTGCACCGGACGTCGGCGATCAAGAATCCAAATTCTCCGCTATTGCCGAACGTGTAGCTAAAAAAAATGGAAAGTAACTACAATAAATCATCTATACCAACAGTTTCACATAATCGAGTTATAGCGATGTTAAATATATATCATAAAAGATATAGGAACATGATGAAGTCTTACAGAAGGGATAACGATAAACCCAACTTTAAGAAGAAACTTAATAATTTCGTAACTTAATAATTAACATCGAAACTTCAAACTTTCGAAACTTAATAATTAACATCAGAAAAATTATCTAAAAATGTCGCCGTGTGGAGAATGATTCTTCTACGGATGAGTTGACTGAACTAATCGAAAATAAAATTTCATTTTCTGTTGAAAGTGCTGATTATAAACCAAAAAAACTTTTTTCCAAATCTCAAAATATGCGGATGAATCTTGCAGCAACTTTAATGTTAAGCGATAGATATGGTGTATCTGACAGGGCTACTGCCGCGTTAGCTTCAGCAGTTCTCCAGGACGTAGGTATCATAAGTGAAGATGATACTTCAAAAGTTATAGATAAGTCTAAAATCCGAAGAGAGAAACGGAAAATTAGATCTCAAATAAGTAGAACATTTGGCATACCAAGTGCCTTTGCTCTATACCTTGATGGACGTAAAGATAGATTTCTCTGCCAGGTCAAAGAGGGGGCGAAGTTTCATCGTCGCGAAGTAAAGGAAGAGTACATATCTTTGCTACTTGAACCAGGTTCCCATTATTTTGGTCATTTGACTCCATCGACTAGCAAGGCGGCTGCTATAAGCAATGACATTGTAGATTTTTTGGAGAAAAATGAAATGGAAACTTCAAAAATAATTGCAGTTGGATGTGATGGAACTGTCCTTAACTCAGGAAGCAAAGGAGGTGTTATACGTTTGCTAGAGGACAGATTTCAAAGACCACTTCAGTGGCTTCCTTGTCTTCTGCACTTCAATGAGCTCCCTCTGATACAACCTTTTCGAACATCTTGATGGACAAACGCCGGATCCTAGGTCCTATTGTGGGCCATTTGGGAAATCTCTTGCGACTTGTGAATTATTACCAGTTGCAAAATTTAAGCCAAATAAATATCATCTGCTAGCTGTTAATAAAGACGTTTTGTCAACTGACCAGAAGTATATGTTTAAAATAGTGCAAGCTGTTTCAACAGGCGAATGTTCAATTGACTTATCTCGCCTAAGCCCTGGACCAATATCTCATGCAAGGTAGATCACTACTGCAAATCGAATTTTGAGACTCTATGCTGGAACAGAGGAACCCTCTTCTGAATTTATAATACTAGCTTACATCGTGAAAGTGTATTGCATCAGTTGGTTCACTATTAAAATGAATCCATCATGCTTCCATGGTGCCCATAATTTGTGGACTATAATTAAAAACACCCGTTACCCGTTACAATCTACGAAAGATTATAGATCCTGTAATTTCACGAAATGCTTATTTCGCAAATCACGAAAATATCCTTATTGGAATGCTAGCAAATGAAAGACAGCACATAAGGACCCTAGCTTTGAAGAGAATTGCCAAAGCAAGAAATTCTGCAGAGTCCAATAGCGCCATCCGACATTTCGTTATTCCAGACTTGAACTTTGAAGTTGAAAACTATATCGATTTAATTGACTGGCAAAAGTGTGAACTATGGAAACCGCCTATTACGATTTGTCTATCATCTGACGATCTCACAACGCTGGTGAATTTGAGAGCTTTGATTAAAGATATTAGCTGCTATAAATTTCCTTGTCATACACAGGCAGTATAGAGATGTGTAAAATTAGTCACCGAAGCAGCTTCAAAAGTTTGTGGACAAGAGCAGAGGGAGGGTTACATTAGATCAACTTTGGCCTCTCGAGAAATAATGGCTCCATTTGAAAGCAAATCAGATTATAAAATTCATTTCAAATAAGTATCTTTTCATTTAAATTTTATTTAACCCGATTCTGCTAAAAATATCTTTATTTCACTTAATAAAATACTTCATTTTATATCATTTTTGTAATATGTGGTGCATCAAGGAACTTCTGTCTATTGCTGACATGAAGTAAAACAGCAGAGCATGAAGCGATCGTCATGAAAAATAACTGAGTACCTTTATTTATTTTTTTATTTTATCTATTTTTATCATAATTACTAGACATTTATAACATTTTAGTAGAAATAAAGTAAAGTTATTTAATTCTAGAGATATTATAAAAGTACAGAGAAAGCGGAAAATTGAAATTTTGCCATTTTTTTGAAAAAATTAGTCCTTTTGCGGCGGTAAAAGATATGCTTTCATCTTAATGAACTTTTACAGGGATATTTCTGATATCTTCATGTAGCTATTGGGCTCTATTAGAAGTTATATTGCTATGTTTGAATAACTAAAAAAAATAATGAAAAAACTATGTTTTTTGCGATTTTTTGGAAATTTAACCCCTTTGCGGCGGTAAAAGATATTAACCGATTGGTGTAATATTTTAAGAAATTAATCTTTACCACAAAATGCAACTTTTCCGACCTATTACGTTTCGATTATAAAAATTTCGGTTTTTCGACCCACCCTAATAATATGAGAAAAATCCGAAAATAAGCGAAGTATAACTTTTAACGAAATGAGTAATCTTCCACTGACTTTTTTTTTATGACAAATTCACCACAAACGAAATAGAAGTTATCCGCAGAATTAACATAACCACATGTAGTCATAATTATATTAGTTCACAACAATTAAAATAAAAGTTTAAAATTTATAAGATACAAATTTACAATAAAAATACACAGCTGTGCAATGTAAACAATTGTACCAACAACAGATAATCTAGAGTTGCCGAAATCAAATTACAAAGAATAAATCACAGTCAAATGTACTGTATTGATAGGTACTTCCATCTAGCGAAGCAAAACTGAGATAATCAAAAGGAGGTATGTGATACGCAATTTTTAGCATATTTTTTTATTCTGCATTCAAAATTATAAAGAAAAAGTTGTGGCGTACTTATAGTGGTGGGAGTTCATGAGGAGTCTTATAAGCTTTAAATATAAATATTTTATTCAACAACGGGCAAAGGGGTGGCAGACAAGATCTAATAACTTTCGCTCTCACTCCGTGATAGCAATAAAGCAATCTTAATTAAATATAAACTTAAAAGTTAACTCACGTAACTTCATTTCTCCGGAGCGTGCTTGAGCTGCGAGGGCGCGGTTAATTTCAAATCCACGTCTAGATTTCATCTCATTCTAAATCTGTTCTTGTTCCCAGGCTAAGCTCCAGCCGTACATATCCGTTTCTCCACGCCAAAACTATTTACGCCAAATCACACTCTCTCCAGCGTATGACTGCACTGACTAACTAACTAACCGCTTAATATATTTTCGCTACCCTATTTATACTCTGTCAGACTGAGCAAATAAATTTGCATAAGGTTCCCGCTAACTTGCAAAATAGTGAAATCCTAATTAAAAATGCATCGCGGACAATTAGATTGCCTTTATATTAGAGTTATGTCTTACACCATGTTCACCTTCAAACAACTAGAGAGAACTTTGTAACAAAGTTACATTATCAAAAACGTTTTGTCAATGCAGGCCTGTGCAATTAGAGTAAGTATAGAAAAAAAAAATCAGCTGTGGTTTGTTAGCCTGTTTCCCCATTGTTTAATGGACTTCTCAGTTGATTCCGCTTCTCCTCTATATACATAAGCAGGTTAAGTTTGCATATTCTAGCGTTTTTAACGTAGCTTTTAAATTTTAATTTATATATCATTATTTATTTAAGCCCACAATATTCTATAAAAAGTTTGGAAAATCGGATTCACTCACATGTTTTTAAAATGCTTTATTTAAATATTAATTGTATTATTACCTCTCTTAATTTCACTAATAAATTTTTAATTTGTGTAAAATCCAATATTTTAGAGACAAACACCAAGCCATTTTTTTTATTATTATATATCTTAAATTTCAATGGCCTCCGCATTATCGTACTTATTTAATACTTGCAGATGTGTTTTGACCAGTCTCTCTGTTTTTATTAACCTGTGTTTTTAGTTTCATGTGAAATTAAATCGTTTCACAAAATCTGAAAGTAGCGAAGTAGAGCCTACTTTTGAAAAGTAATTTGTAGCCGTCAATTTTTATATCAAGTAGTTGTAGTTTCAGTTAACTACTTTTTCGATAAAGTATTTGCAGTTTTAGTTCGCAACAATAAAAAAAAAGTAGTTTTTCCGAGTAGTTTTTTTTTAATGTTTGATCTAGACTGAGAGTGGTAGCAGGGGTTTGGAACTTTCTCCTTTATAAAATTTTGTAATTGAAGAGGTATTGTAAGTCAATATACAGAGTGTTTAGATATACATTCGACTAACTCAGGGGATTCTTAGTGCACATCAAAACGAAGAATGTTCTAATGGAACATGGGGTTTCAAACAAGGGCTAGTTTATGCAAATACGTATTCAGGTTGTGGCGTCATACGGGAACAAACAACAATAATAATTTAAAAAAATATTTCACATTTATATACAACAAAGAATGAAAATACTGCAGGTGTTGTTCGTAGCTGTGGCCGTGGACGCCATTATACAATTTATAACAACATATAAAATATTTCCAGACGGGTTCAATGATATCGGGTATGGCTTCGATGTCTGCCTCAAAGACAACAATCCACAATACGAGATCCTCTGGTGTGTCCGCAGACGTCTAATAAACGACTGATTTTAGACGATCATTGAGATCCGGAGAACATCCGGCAAAATACTCTTGAAGCAGTGCGTCCGCCGCGTCCAGTTCACCTCTCTGAATATGTGATATCGCAGTGGTTACGCACATTGAGTGAGAAATGTGCTGACGCTCCATCATACTCTCCATCATAGCCTACCCCTCGCTGCAACAATTAAAATCCGTTTCCCTCTTCTGTGGAATCACAAGCTGAATACCTATGTTTGTGATTTTCACGGGCTAAACGTGATTTGAGGCCCCAAGAGTGGGGAACTCCGCATTCAAGGTATCGAATGCAATAAGTGGGGCTGTAGCTTCTGCATGCGAATAGTGATTGCTGTATAAAAAGTAATCTATATTTCAAGAAGCAAGTTCTTTTTTTGTTTAAAATCTTAAAAAAACAAATCTAGGAACAAGAGATAAAATCAGTAAGATTTTTATAAATTTGCCAAAATTCTTTGTATATTAAAAATTCCATGTATTTTTTGTACACATTAATGTTAATAATCAATAGAAATTTAAAAAATAATGTTCTTCTCTCTTAATGAGAGAAATTAGCGTTATTTGCGTGATTTGTTTCTTAAAAACTGAGGTATTCAGTATTTAAATGTCGTTTTCTAAATTGAAAATTGGCTAACTTTTGGAATTTTACTTTTTACAAACAGAAGACACTTTTTATACTGTTTTTTTCTCTAAAAGGATCTAAAACATATCAAGATATCTTACCATGACTTTTCCCTCATTTTTAAAAAAGTAGGATCTAGATTAGAAGTGATAGTTGATATTTGGATTTTCTCCTCTATAATATTTTAAAATAATAATAATAATAATAAACATTTAGTTCACATCGTTTTAGAACACAGAATGAAATCATTACAGGTGTTATTTTTAGTGGCGACCGCGGACATCATTTGATTGTCTACAACAACGCATAAAATATTTCCAGACGCGCTCGATAATATCTGGTGTGGCATCCATGTTTACCACAGCAACGACAATCTACGCTAAGATATCCTCTGGTGTGTCTGTCCACTACCGTTTAATAAACGACTAATTTTAAATGATCCCAAAAGAAAACGTCCAAGTGATGGAGATCCGAAGATCGTTATTGCAATATACTCTACAAACTACGGATCCTCCACGTCCAATTCAACTTGATGAATATGTGACATCGCAGTGGTTACGCACATGGCGTGACAAATGCGCTAGGGCGACAACATGCATAAAATCCATTGTTCCCTGCATCAACTGAAATGTGTTACATCTTCTCTGGATTCACAAACTGAATGCATATGTTATGCGATTTTACCGATTAATATGGTCCGTGATCCCATGTGCCATTACAATTTTAGTTCGTCGTTATGTAAATGCATATAGAATATGTATATGTGTATACAGATTATTTCAGTAGTTGAGCATTCTACAAAAAACTGTTTTTGTATACGAAATCACCGTCGCAATCTATCTATTTGATCAAAATTACAGGGTTATTGACTTTAAACTGAGCCTGGATATTTGGTTACACCTTTAACATTAACGCAGGTATAACGAATGAACGACTAATAGTGAAATGATGAAAATGATCGATAATAAACATTAATGAACGATATTTCCAACAGAAGTTATTTACTTCTGTACAAAATGCCATGAAATCGCAAAAAAGTGCTAGATGTGTACAGCCATTCAGTTGGTACAACATATGTAATACCAACTGTTTTCCGATCGTCTAATATCGCAATGATTGAATGTGGACGATAGCCACTTATACCACAGCTTCTAATATTGTCGCATTTAAGATTGTGAAAGAGGACACGATCCGCATCCAAACAGTGTTAAATTTCACAATCTAGGCTTTGGAAAACACTTGTCATTACATATCGTATACTGACCAAATTAATGCGTATGTCTTCCACTTTTCTTGATTTCACACCATCTTGTACACTCCAAATTAATGTCTTGTTTGTTGAAAATATTGTTTAAATACCATTGTTATTGCTACAGTCATGATGAAAAATTTAGGTTCAGATTGATATTAAACATTCAGTAATTTTGACTAGCAGTCTTCTACATCCTAAAGTTTGTAAACGATATACTGAAAGATCTTATATATGAAATTTTAAATAGCATGTGGATACCATCATTTTCAAATTGAACATAAAAAAAATAGAATACGGGATAAAAAAAAAACCATTAGATGATACTGTGTAAACAATACATAAATATAACACAAGCAATTTTGCCGCCATATTGAGAAAAATAAATTTGATAACTATACAAAAAATATCAAACTTTTTACGTACATATAGAATTGAAAATTATATTATCATATTATTCCAGGCAATAGAGAATTTTACCTAGCAAAATTAATGGTAGTTCTGGAAATCGGTTTACTTTATGTTTTTTGGGTCGCTGAATCCGAATTTGTAACTTCCCACAAAAATTTTGGTAAAAAGCCCCCCCCCCCCCAAAAAAAAAAAGGTTTTTATTTAAAAAAATGAAGTGGTTAAGTGGAATTGCGCAACTTAGTTCACGCAGCACCGCGCGCATGTTCCGAGGCAGATAGCCCCTTCCCCTTCATCCTAAGTCATAATGTCATATATCTAATTTGTTTCAAATTTTGTCTACTTTCTGAATTTCTAGATACTTTTTCCCTAAAACAATTTTTTTTAATTTTTGGTTTTTTTTTACCAAAATTTGGGGTGGTTGGATGGGGAATTTTTGGTGGGAAGTTAAAATTTTGTATTCAGCGACCCAAAACACATATAGTAAGCCTTTTTCCAGAACTACCATGGATTTTGCTAGGTAGAGCCCCTATACGGTCTCTATTGCCTGGACTGTATAACATTTTTAATTCACAAAGTTCATTATTTCTTATTATTAAATAAATAAATTTAATGATTAGGACTTGTATCGTGAGGGTTCCGTACCGTTTTGTACAGTATTGTACACTAAACCTTTCTAAGTACCTACTTTCTTCGCAAATGTAATGGCAATTGTAATGTCCGACACAGTTTCTAATTCTATGTCTATTTGGGGCATTCTCACAATCTTTTGACTTTTATGTCCCTGAATAATAATTTTTGTTTTAGTACATGTTCTTGTGTTTTTTTTATTTCATATACTGGGGAATATCCCATTGCAAGATTGCATAGCAATATTAACGAGAAAAATAAAATTTGGACGATGCTGGGGGTCCAAATACTAGGAAAACTCCTATACCGTCCCGTGACCCCGATGCTGATTTTTAAATTTGGAGCTGTCCGCATAAAATTGTTTCAATAAAAATAATTCGATGTATTTTTTCCGAAACTGGAACTATTGTTTTATATAAATATGTAGCAAAAAATTAACCTGCACTCATCTTTTGGGTTGTTACTAATATTTAAACTTTTGTCCCTGGGTTTTAGATTCCTTACCGTCCCTCTTCTAAAACTATGCAGAAAATCCCTTCAGAAGCAGCCACAGAATTTTTTTCAAGTTTTTTATCATGCAGAAGTATGCTAGAGAAAGAATGGCTAAAATTCTTTGACAGGAAGTTTACTTCAGAATTTAAATCAGCATTTAAATATCAATTTTAAGCATCGTGGCTTAATAGGTAGTCTTACCGTCCCCAAGGTTTATTCTTGCCCTTTTCGAGGTAAATTATTATTATTATTTTTTAATTTAATCCAATGTAAATCACTGTTTTTGAAAATCAATGAACACTTAGTCTCATTATGATTTATCTAATATAATTGGTAATTTTTCTTGCCGTTCCATCGTTACCGTCCTTTTTCTCCCATTTCATTTCATTTTTCCTATACCGTCCCCTTTTTTTACCTTACCGTTCCTTCTTTAACACCCCTTTGAGACAACGTTACACAAAAATTTTGTACTAAAAATACTACATTGTTATTATTTCTTATTTGAATGTCCTGTGGGTACTATGCAAATTCATTATAAGTAAAAATTTAGAAGAAAATAAAAAGTTTTTGTGAAAAAATAGTAAGGAACATTAAACACGCAAGTTTAACGTAAACCTCAGGTAAATAAAAAAAAAAAAAAAAAAAAAATTCGCTGCGGACCACTTTTTCTTTATTTTGAATCATTTAGGCGTTTGTCTATCAGGTTAAAATGTTATTTTTGCGAGTTTAATCACCAGATTTTTATTCCCGAAAGTCAAAAAGATTGTAAGAATGCCCCATTTATTGATTGAATTTTCTATAATCAGTTATAGAAAATTCAAGTAATAATGAAATTCTTCATAGGCAATCACAAATTTCCAGACTATGGAAATTCATATGTTTGTCACGTAATAAATCTACATATAATTATAAATCTAGGTATGCCGTAATTTTTTCCTTTTCATGTGCTGTAAAACCTTCCTTTGTTCTGAATTTCAAGATCCTAGGTCAAAGTATCCTATAGGTGTTCATAGTAACCTATACACTGTTAAAGATGTGCATGAAGCTGCCCATTCATTCGACTGATTTTGTAAATAACGTGTCCTTGACCATAATGTTAAGGTTAATTGACCAAATTATGGACCGTTTAAAAAATATGCCAAACCGCATTCTACGCAAGACATTATATGCTAATCAATCAAACACTGGAAGTGAAATATTTTCATCAATCCAAAACTTTCTTATCCTCCTGAGATACTGCATCTATTAAAATGGATGTTTTGGTTTAATCTACTAATAACATTAAATGTTTTTTTTTTTTTTTTGGAAGCAAGTCCTGATACTCCAAGATAATATGCACTTCAAAGATTACTTTTAAGTTTTCAGAATGTGGCAACGGGTCTTGTTTGTTTGTAATATGGCGAAGTGGCTGAGTCAACCTGGTATTTGACCAGGTGCAAGTAGGTTCCAATTTGTCTTTACTAATTTTGTTTTTTAAGCACATTTTAGATTGTATTTGTTAATTATCATGTTTTTGTAGTACCTTAGCTAGTTTCTTTTACTCGCTATATTTATTGCTTTAAAGCTCTATTTAAAATCATTCATTAAAATGGATGTCGGGTTTTACTTGAGCAAAGTTATAGTTAAAGTTCAGTTTTGGCTTTAATCACGTTCTAGATTTCCAAGTATTCGATGTTTATTTAATCTCTCTGTAATGTATTTACTTTTTATAAAAAGAGACAGCAAATAACATATTTTTTTTTTTTTTTAGCCAAATATTTAACAACATTACAAGGATTAGAACTAATAGCAAATGGGGATGATTCTGATCTTGATTTTAGAGATTCCAGTGATGACGATTTTAATGTTAATAAAATTTATGAAGATTTTTCTGAAGCTGCTAAATAATCAGTCAATAATTTTGCTGATGGTTCAGTCTGCCAAACTAATAGAAGTAAATTAACAAAATATCAAAATCCCAAATTGATTTGGAAGATATCTTTCAAGTAAAATCAAGTTATAAATTATGTACATATAAAGTTTTTTAATATATAGCATAAGATAATTATTTCGGATAACTTTTTCTTTTGTTAGAAATTCACAAATATAAACAAATAATGTAAATTAATATAATTAACAGTATTTTACTTTCACAAGCATCATGAAATCTGATTTTAATTATGTTTCCTTTTAGGTTTGCATCAAGCATTCCAGGACAGACAAACAGATGCAAAATAAAATTTAAAGCATATGATTATTTTAAAAATTACATTGCTAATAATATATATTCTAAAGAAAACTAAATTTAGATGTGCAAGTTGCAATATGCTTTTGTGTATTACCAGTAAGTTATTTCAAAGCTTTTAATTTAGATTAAATAATTATAAAATATCCCAGTGTTGCTCATTTAATGAATAATAAATGTAAATATGTAACAATTTGTTAATTTAGTGCTTTTCAGTATCACTTTACATGTGAAAAGTTGAGTTGTACTATGTTTACATTTTATCATACTTAAGACCTCGTCATCCATTAAAATTGATGTTGTCTTTAACAACTTTATAAAATAAAAAAATTAAAAACCTTTCAAAACGAAATTTTTCGTACCCTTTTGATGAAAATAAAGTATTAAAAACAAAGATAAAGTTTTTCAAATTTTCTTGTTTCACAAGAGGTTATGTGAAAAGAAACACTGTAAACGTGAATAAATTAAACTGAAATTATCAGTTTTAATAATCATTATGAAATAATACACAGCATAAGCACAGGATTCACACTTTCGGAACACTTTTTCTGATTTATTTCGAAAACATTTCTCTTCTGATAACAAACAAGTTTCACATTTATTTTTATTATTTTACATTTCAAAAATATAAATGAATTTTGATTTTGAAAAATGTGTATATGCTATGTATATCCTACCATTGAGCATTTTGTAGACTTATTAAAGATATGAATGCTCATTAGGAAATAATTAGCGAATCATCTAAAAAAAAACATATTGGGTTACTTGCCTTTCAGCCATATGTGGGTTTTGAAAACATAGTTATCTATATTGTTTTAGTTTGTTTTCAGCGATGATTGTAGCCATATGCACAGTATACTTCGCATTGAGTATATTTTATTTTAATTCGAGAAATGTTCCGTAAATAGCATTAAATTCTAGGCTCAAACGATATTATCAATGGCAATATGCAAGATGTGTATGCATTATTTAAACAGTATACAGGGTGCCCGATAAAGTCCGTTGTCATCCCAATAATTTCTGAACGTCAAGAGCTATAGTCATAAAAATGGGGTCTAGGTATCGTAAATTTGCCATGCGCAACTGAATGAAACCGCCTAGGGCGCCACCTTGTAGAAGACTGCGGAGTTAGCATTCCTATCTTGAAAATGGAAAGAGATAGGGAAAAAAAGTTATTTACAAATTTGCGGAGCATCATCGTTTTAGTCCAAAAATGCACCTTGTGGACATTAATGCGAAGAATAGAACAGTTAAAACGCGCATTTTTTTCGTTATTTCCTACGCTGTGAAGTCACGAAACTTGAAAATCCTAAATTATTATTACTAAAAAGTGTAAGAGAGGTTTGCAATAAATAATAAAGCTTTTCCTGAGGTAAATTTTTGTCATTTAAATTATTGATATATATTTCATGTCTAGTGTTTTGCTTTGTGATTCGTCGGGTTTCAAAGGACTGTTTTTTACAAGTATACGACGCACAAAGTCGATTGATACATGAAAATATACATACGTACACCAAGTTTCTGGTACTTACTACAAATGTTCAATGTGTGGGCCCATAGTAATCGGGCACACATTCCACCGGTCCAGTTCCGTCCATTCGTTCAATAGCATATTTCTGTCAATATCCTTCACAGAAAAAATGATGTGTACCTGTACGTGAGCACTAGGCCGGCTTTTAAACATGGTGAGTGTATGTATCTTGTCATCTATCACCTTTCTTTTCAGGTCGTATACCTCTCAATATAGAGTGTTTTGAAACCAGATGAACAATTTAGGATAACCCTGTATAATAGAATATAAAATTTATTCAAGCATATTTATATTTATCTTTTTAAAAAATAGATGAAAATAAAAATCAATATGTTTTATGTTTTTTCTCTTTTGCATTTTCAAGTATAAATTGTGTAAGAATTTTTTCCATACAGAATATCAAATTGAAAATATAAATTAATACTCTTTTGTAAACTTAATATTTCCACACAGCAAAATGAATTGGATAACTTCCAATTTTCAGTGCATGGACTTTGATTACATTGGTGTTTTTTCATTAATATTTCAGGTACCTTCTGTTATTTTTTAGAAATTTTTAATATTATCATAGTTTTAAAAGATGAGTAACTTCTATAATCCGTAGATTTTGATTGCAGAAAAATATAATTAATTTAATCATATATATATATATATATATATATATGCGCGTGTGTGTGTGTGTGTGTGTGTGTAATATTTCGCTTTATTAGATTAAACTGGAAAAAATATATAAATTGATGAAAAGATTTTGCTCATGCTTTAAAGTTTTATGTAAAATTTAGTCTTTTACTGATCATTTGGTCTATACGATTGAGAAAATGACATATCAGAAAATAAATTTTAGATTTTTCACTTGTTATTTTGTATACACCATCCCAAAATATTACACCGTTACAGAGAAACATAACTTTGATATTAGTTTTTAATTTTTCAATACTTTCTTACTAGTTTTTGAATCAGTTTTATTTTAAGTATAAAAAATCTGATTGAGACTTTTTCTAAATAGAAGTAAATTAGTTAAAGTGAGTGATTTTGCTTCATATCGTTAAACATACATTAGACTGAATAATTTTCCAATTAACACCAATCGAAAATAATAAACAGAATTTTACATTTCAAAAATGCTTATTTATTTTCTATTACGGAACCAGAAATGGTCATTGAGTTTTTAATGTATAGAAACATCTACATTGATAAAGAATCTGCCTGTCATGACGTTTTTAATGTTTGAATTATTTTCTCTTTTCTGACGTTTTTATCGAAAATATTCTAAAGCTATGATTTTTTAATAAATTTTTGCATTTTCACTTTAAAAATATAAAATATTTCATTGTGCTTAAAATTAATGGAGAACCTCGATTATCCGAAGTAACTGGGACCGTCCATCTTTCGGAAAATCGAAATTTTCAGATAATCGAAAATGCTTCAAATTTAAGATTACTGTGAAATGTAAGGAATATTTCTTATTATGGTAACAAGTTCTTGATTAAAAAAAATAGCAAAATAGAAACAAGAATAAATTACCTGAATTTTAATTTTGAAATAAAGTACCTTTTACCTATATCACAAGTGTTTGAAAAAATGTTTTATTTGTGGCAGTGCCGACTGCCTTTGCTTTGAAGCTCTATCAAGGAGTTTTTTAATATTATTAGTTCACCAGTATCACAATCTATCTGCTGCTCCAGTCATGACAGACCTTTTGAAAAACATGAAATAGCTTCGGAATTGCTAATTTGTCCATTTTCTTCGTTCCAATCCGCAGCTTACGGGATCTCAAGTTAAATTCAAAGGAACTAAAAGAAAGCGGATTGAAAATATTTATATGTTCTCGTAGTTCGGAAAAGACCGCTTGCACACAAGGAATATGGAAATTAACAGAAAGGGAAAAATACTTTCAAAATGGATTTTCAACACAAGGAATGTGATAAAAAGGGATTTCGGTTAACCGAGAGTTTCGGTTAAAAATGTTTCGTATAAAAGAGGTTCTACTGTACTTTTTTACTAGTTTTTGAATCAGTTTTATTTTATGTATAAAAATCTGATTGAGTCTTTTTCAAGATAGAAATAAATTAGTTAAAGTGAGTGATTTTGCTTCATATCGTTAAACATACATTAGGCTGAATATTCTTCCAATTAACACCAATCGAAAATAATAAACATAATTTTAGATTTCAAAAATATTTATATATTTTGTATTACGGAACCAGAAATGGTCGCACATCTAAAAAAAATGCGATAACATTGAGTTTTAATGAATAGAAACATCTACATTGATAAAGAATGTGCCTGTCCAATTAACACCTTTTTTAATGTTTGAATTATTTTCTGTTTTCTGACGTTTTTATCTGAAATATTCTAAAGTTATGATTTTTTAATAAATTGCGGCATTTTCACTTTAAAAATATAAAATATTTCATTGTGTTTAAAATTAATTCTGAATAAAATGGACAATTTTAGAGAGCTTTAATAATTGAATTCTAAATTTTCATCGAATAATAACCTTTTTCATTAAATAAAAAAAAAATCTTTCGCAAAATTTTTATTTTTTTCTTAATTAATTACATTGAAAACATTTAAACAGGTATTGAATTTTTCCATTGAAAATTTCATTTTTTGAAAAGAAGCAGGAACCCATTCAAAAACCTTTTATTAACAATATCTGATTTATTGAGATAAGACTTTCAAGGCTTTACGGTAAAATAACGAATGGGGAATTTTAATAAAGAAAGCAATTTGATATCCAACAGTATCTTTTTTAATTAAAAAAAGAATTTTATATAATTTTCGGGTGCACATTTTCATTTTCGCTATATATTTTATGCATTTTTAAATAAGTATTGACTTTTGATTTCCTTATTTAAGACCATTTCAATATTTTTAGGAAAATAAAATTTTTATTTTTATTTTTTTAAAGAAAATAAAACTCTTGGAATTTAGAATTAAGCTAAATAATGTAAGTTTATTTATTATTAAATTATTTCTATTACATTGTTACTGGTATTTCATAAGTAACTTGCGTTTATTATCATAAATCATTCATATTTTAGATTTTATCATACATTTAATTTTCAAAAATTCTTTGAATTAAAAATAAAAGATATATATTTACATGATTTTGGTGATTTAATAATATTCAGTTTTTAATTATTTTATAATAGTAATGTATTGAGATACAGTGTTTTGCCCAACCATATATGGAAACGACACTGATGCAGTAAAGTTGATTTTCCAATTTAATATTTTTAGCTGTGATGTCATTACTTCCCATTTAAAAATATATTATGCAGAAAATATCAGTCTAACTTATTTTACATATTGTAATGTAAATTAATGTATTAACGTTATTTAATGTAATGCTCACTTAATGTAATTTAATGTAACTTATTTTTTTCGCATATATTATAAAATAATCCGTTTCGTATTTTTTTTTTTTTGATTAATTTTATTTAAAAGCATACTAAGCTAGATTTATTTTACTGCGATGATAATACTTTAATATATAATTAATGTAAAAAAAGCATGTTTTTAAAAAAGGCTCTTTAAACCAAAGATAAATAAATTATCCAACACTTTTCTTATTAGTAATTTAGCTCTTAAACATTAAAAAAATAATATTTGGATTATGCATTTTTTGAGTATATTATTGTACCAAAATGCATTTACCCAGGGCCCTCACTAACGGGGAGGGAGGAGGTGTGTGCTGTTACACGTGGCAAATTTAGAAACTTAGTTGGCAGATTTGCTTAAAACTCTAATAAAAACTATAGTACGCATTATATTTCTGATAGGCTTGTCAAAAGTTACAAATCTAATTCGGAATATTATTAAACTTTTTTTAAAAAAATAAAAATTATATAGCATTTTCTAATTGTGTTAACTTGGCAAAATTGTAAAACAAGTTGGAAAATACTGAAATTTGATTTGGCAATTTAAGGTCCACTCCCAACCAACAAAAAGTCTTAGCGATGGCCCTGTATTTATCTTGAAGCAAAGATTTTATGTTCCTGTAAAATTGCAAACATGCAGTTATTACGTTCAGTACTGCAACCACTTTCAGTGGCACTATATAGCAAAAGAACGTTGTGTGATTTAATACTTAATTAGAATTTGGTAACGAAATTAATTAGAAGAAATTCATGTTCAGAAATGAATGCTATGCTATCGGAAGGTTATAATGCTGAAGAAATGTCTACATTTAGAAGCAACTTTAATTTTTGTTTGTTTTGAGGGAAATTTTCATACAAATGCTTTACTTTCTGAAAATGCCATAGTCCATCTTTTAATTGCTGTGCCAACAATGTACGTATTTAATATATCTGCAAAGGTTTTTAATCATACATATAAAGATAATTCATTATCGCTTAAGACGTAGACAAATCATTAAATAATAATATGGAAGAATTTCTTTGTTTTTTGAATGATGGGTTTAAACACATTTTCTCAAATCTACTTCTTATTTACCTAACAAAATTAGGTTTATATGTATATTGCTAATAAGGTTATATATATATATATACATATATATATATGTGTGTGTGTGTGTGTGTGTTTTGATGAAACCGTTTCCTGGGAAATGCTCCGACCAAATATTTCGTCAAATTGAGGTAATTACTTTCTTTGCTTGTTTGAGGATAGGAATTTCGTCAAAAGAGCAATAAGAGGGTTGGTGGTGCCATCTATCGAACAGTTTAGAAGCACCTGTACTTATTGATAAAGGAAAATAAATAATGTCTTCTGCGTAATTCGAATAGATGATCTTCGGTGTGAGAGTCAGTAGCTCTAGCTATCACGCCATAAGATCATCGAATGGGTGTTATTCAAAAAGCATATAGTGGATTCTACTGTGTGTTTATATTTTTATAAGATCGGTTGTAATTTTATCGATGCTGTTATAATTCTTGCAAGTTTTAATTAATAAGGCTAATTTATTATTATGGTTTTCTTATGGTTAATGGATAATTATAATATGGCTTGATTAAATATTTCATTAGAAAAAATTTCTTTGCTTAATGAGTGATTAAAATATGGTAGGGTTAATTTATTGCTATATTGGGAGATTTTTATTACTTTGAGTAGGTGGTTAAAATTTTAACATTTTACTTTTTATAGAAGGGAGGGGGATCAATTATGTATATTTATAATTTGATTTTAAAAAGAATATACTTCTTAAATCAGAAAGATTTTGAAATTTTATAGGCCAAATTTTGTTTTTGAACAATTTTGAAGAACACAGGAAATTTATTCTTTTTGAATTAAACCATAACAAACAACAACAAATAAATAAATAATAATAAATAATAATAAACTTTCCTAAAGGCTTTAAATGCTAAAACAATAACTAATGCTGAAACAATAACTACCTATATTTCAGTACTTTCTGAAAAGCGCTACAGAATGCTGTTTTAAAATAAATTTTTACATGATTAACATAAACAATTAAATATCGGCTTACTAAAGTCGCAGGATTTGAGAAGGTACAGTAGGGAGCACCTTCTTCAAACAGCTGTCGAAACTGTTTCCTTAAAATGCATTGAGTCTGGCCGTGATTGAGAAAATACTTTCGTCAAATATTTGAGAGTTTACGTTTCGTTAAAAGTCATGTGATTTAGATACGAAATGATCGTCAAAAAGGTCAAAATGTAGCTCAAGGATGGCTGAATCTGAATATTTAAAATTTAACTTTTATCTTTCAATTAATCACAGAGTTAAATTACCCACTTACTGGAGAATCATCCTTGTTTATTAATTGGAACTTTTTTCTATTGAAATAAAATAGCAATATTGAGTGTTTTGACTTTATATCTTTAAATATAAATTGAAGATAGCTGGGTATTTTCTAAATAACACCAACTTTAGAAAGTAATAAACAAAATCTTACATTTCATAGATGTATTGAAATAGAAAAATAGAAATATACTGTTTAAAGTTCATGACGGAATATTTTATATTACTCACTACTCTATGCTTTATATATTTATATAAAACAATGTTTAAAATTTAACTTTTATTTTTCAATGAATCACAGAGTTAAATTGCCCACTTACTGGAGAATCGCCGATGTTTATTAATTGGAGCTTTTTTCTACAGAAATAAAATAAAATATTGAGTGTTTTTGCTTTATATCTTTAAATATATATTGAAAATAGCTGAGTATTTTCTAAGTAACACCAACTTTAGAAAGTAATAAAGAGAATCTTTCATTTCATAGATTTCCTTTTTTTTATACAGAAATAGAAATTTTTACCAATTTAAAGAAATGGAACAACTTTCATATTCTAGTGAATAGACACGCACGATTGATAAATTTAAATCATCTGCTATGGAACATTTGAATTCCTTCCTCTTATATTTTGAGGAAATTTTTTCTGAAATATTCTTAAGCTATGACTTTTTAATAAATTGTAGCTATTACACTTAAAGTATAAGATTTTTGTTCTTTAAAATACTTGTGAATACATGGGAGGAATTATAGATATCTAATAATTTCTCAACGAACGGGTGAACAATAACCCTTAATTTAAATTTTAAAAATGTCTTCCACAATATTTATTTTTTATTTAATTTATTACACAGATTATTATTAAATACATTATTTATCCTTTAAGCAGTTATAGAATTTTTCCTTTCATTTTATGAAAGAAAGCTAAAAAAGCATTCAAAAACATTTTATTAACAATTTTCTTTTATTAGTACAGATATTTTTATTTTTATGTTTAGATAAAGCAAGCACGGTTTCCGATAAAATACAAAATAAGAAAATTTATTAAAATATGTAATTTCGTATGTAGTTGAATTTAATTAATTAAAATTAAAGGATTATATAAAATTTTCGGGAGCGTATTTTCTCGTAATATGTGTTTATATTTTTTTAAAATAAATATTGCTTTATGATTCCATTATTTGAGATTCTTTAATCGTTTTTATAAAAAATAAAACATTTATCTATTTATTTTATTTTAAAGAACATTAAAAGTATTTTTTTTTTCAATAATGGTCCATTTGATATAATTTAAAATTATGCCGAATAATCAATGTATAACGGGATATATTATTTTATCTGTGATGAATTACATGAATAAACTGTATTTAATGCTGTAAATTATCCAGTATTATGCACTATTTCGCTATATATTTAACTTTTTAAAAACTATTCACATTTATAAATAAATTATCTATTTTCATATGATTTTGATGATTTATTAATATTAAATTTTTAGTATCTTAGTAAGTTATTTAGATACGATATTTTATCAAAGTATAACAAATTACACATTAAAGTAGTATCTTGATTTTGCGATTAAATATTCTTACTTATAATTACATTACTTGTTATCTAAAAGAATATTACGCCTATAAGCTCAATTTAACTTTTTTTATTCTTAATATACAATATATTGTAAAATAATCTGTTTTGTATTTCGATATATTAATAATATTGAATGAAATACCAGGCTAAGATTCTTTCCACTGCACAGTGATACGTTTTGATGATCTAGGTGAACAAAATTATTTCGTTGAAGTTTAATTAGTTTTTGTCGTTTTTTTTTAATGCATCACTAATAAAATACTCAAACAGTGATAAATATTTGGTTATTTAACAACAACTCTTCAAATAAATATACTGGGTGCCCACTAAAGTCCGTCCCCACCCTATTAACTGCCGAACGACTGCAACTAATTATATTCATAAACGTGATGTCTAGGTATATTAAAGAAGCTATTTGCTACTAGATGAGACCGCTTACAGCGCTACCTGGTGCAAAATGGCGGCATTAGCGTTCCTATCGCGAAAACAGTTCGAAATATGGGATAAAAGTCAATGACAAATTTGTAGTGCATCATCGATTTAGTTCGAAAGGACACCTTGTGAACCTGAATGCTAAATGAATCTCGTTCTGAGCATGAATATCGTTTTCGAGACAGGAATACTAACTCAGCTGTTTTGCACTACGTGATGCTGGAAGCGGTGTCATCTGGTAGAGTACAGCCACTTTATTATACCTAGACACCACTTTTATTAGTATAGCTGTAACTTTTTGCAATCAAGAGCGTGAGAAGGACTTTAGTGGGCACTCTGTATATTGTATTACAAATAATGCGTTAAACATCCTTATTTTACAGTTAAGTAAAAAATAATTAAATGCAGACATGTAAGTTAGCATGCATTTCTTTTTTGTATATTTGTCTTTTCAGAATTTCTCGAGAAATTTGTGTAGTCATCCTGAACAATAATTTTTATAAAATAAAACCATATTAAAAAAACTTTAATCTATTATGGTACCCTGTAAAACATATAAATGCTTCTACTTTTATTTTCGGTTGAAAAAATGCTGTTGTGTGAATAAATAACCTATATAAATTTTATTCAATTTGAAATAAAAGTTATGCATATAGACGGTAATATATCCGAATTTTTTGTGTGTCCCTGTAGAAAAAATACAACTGCTACGCAAGATGTTTTCAATTTTAAAAATGCTATTGTGTATCTCAATAACCTATAGTAATTTTGTTGAAATTTAATTAAAATTTCTGCTTTCTAGCAACAATCTTTCCGCGATATTTGTGTGGCCCTATTAAAAATTCATAATTTCTACGTTCGTCAAATTATAAGTTAATAGAATTGTCATCAAAAAAGCACATGTAGGAAAAGTTTCAGCTCAATCAGATAATTGAAAGTTGTTTAAAATTGTTAAAAAATATCACCCATAGCGTTTAAGCCGGTGTCCCATTGCTTAGGAAGGTTACGACTGCCGTCCGAGAAGAAGGATGTCTGTTGATCTAAGAAACCAGTTCAGAACTACAGCATTTACGTGCTTGTAGGAGTGAAATCGTTGACCCGATAGGCTTTTCTTCAGCTGTCCAAAGATGTGCTAGAGTGTCAATGTCCGTAATCAACTTTACTGTCATAACTTTGTGTGCCTGACTGGGCCACGACAAATGCGTCGTATCCTGTCGGCCGCCGCTAAACATTCTCGCCCACCTCGTCATCGTGGCTTTGACACACACGTGTCACCGTATACAGCCAGCATTATGCGATGAATATCCACCGGCTTACACCCTCCCAGTGTTTAAAACGTAATTTCATCTCACTGATTCGTTTTGGACGCAATTGAATCCACACCAGCCATTTGTAACTGAATGCAACGTCCGTACGAATGAAGTTATCTCTAATCTGCTTGCACTTGCGCACGCGTGGCACATACACCTTCACTATCGCATTTGTTTCACGAAAATACGTTGGAAATTGTTCGTATGCGACGCTTCGAATCACCTTCATTTTAACACGCCTTATACATTTAGCCGAATCAACTATAAATTACATTGTATACGCTCGTTAATAAATCAGGCCATGGCAGGGATTAAAAAAAAAAGTCCAATAAAATTGGGAATGGGGCTTTATTAAAAAAGACAGCAAAACATCATTCCCAGGGTTGACGCCGAGGTGGAAAAAAATCAACTAACATATTTCCAGCAGGCAGGTCAGAGATAGAATGATGAACACTAGTCTGATTTGATTGTAAGTGTATCGAACAACCCATGTTTGAACTTTGGGCAATTATAAACCCAAAGAATACGTCTCTGAACGGAAATTTTGAAATTCTAAATCAGCCCAACGATTTATTAGCTTACGTAACAAAAACGTTAACGACTTATTCTATGCTAAGGCTGAATACACGTATATCTAGGAGCAACAACTTAGACATAACTGAATCCCTGACGCCTCCTTTAACATAAACAGATAATATATTTGACTACCAAACTGAGCGCTAATAAAGTGCTTAAATTACTGCTGCAAACGAGCACATGGTCAGAGAATATTATTTTTTAATTTATTCGTTAACGGAAAGGAAATTATGTACGCACAGTTGATGATTTCATGATCAGAAAGTAGATTTGTTTTTGATTTGATTTATTGACGGCTTTGAGTGAACTTGGAAAAGTTAAACTGAATGTCATTTAGAAAGCGCAGAAGAGAAGAAGAAATAGATATATTTTTAACGAAGGAAAGGCATTTTTTATAAACTTTATCTAGGAAACAGTAAATATAATTTTAAATTGAATATTAATGATAGGTGATGATTAGATAATTACTTCATCACAGCTCACAATAAAAAGTTTAAAATTTTTAAATTGACAAATATCCCCATTTGATACCATATTTATGTTGTCGTTGGATATCAAATATAAATATTGTAAATTTATATCTAAAATTATATTAGAACGATTAAAACCTCCTGCCAAATAGATCAGAATCGGTTTCTATCAGAAGAAAGGAGGAGATAGAATTCCATGTTTAACGGTAACTTTTCCAATAAAGATAAAAAAATTGCATTATATAATTTTTTTTTCGAACGTTGAGGAATATGTGCCATCTAAACTATTTTCTGTCCTACCCAATATTTAAAAGTGGTAACCCTTTTAATGGAACGACGTCAAGGCAAAAGAGTTGGTCAAAAAACTTTAAATGCGCATTTCGTGAAACATATATATTTTTCTAGCTATAGGGTCTTATAATTAAAACGTTCAAGCTATCAACTTTTATTTTATTTTTTGACAAAATAAGAATTTTTATTTGAAGCGATCTTTTAAAAAATAATTTTTAATAATTTCCAATTTTTAAACATTTTTGAAAATGGAAAATTTGTGTAAAAACTTATCACAACCTTCAAAGTTAAAACAGCTTGCAGTGTGGGAAATTTTTATTCATCTTATAAATTTTTGGTTTTGGATTCCAGTAAATTAATACATTACATCAATGTATGCGATTTTGATTTCACATGAGCGTTATGTTTTGCATTAAAAATGCAATCACCTACACTAATTTACTGTCTATAGTGGTCATTGTCGATATTTGGATCGACTAAAATAGCAGCAATTTTATATGAAAATATTTACACACTTAGACAATATATCAATAATAAATTCAATACTAAAACCCCCTTTCTCTTATCTAATTTAGTTAAATAAAAAAAAAAAATCCAAAATTCCATAAAAATTAAGTATTTTTATGATGAACCTGGATACATTTTCAAAAAGCGTATGATTACTTTAAAATGTAATGAAAAGATTCCTAGAAAAAATTATTTAAATCTCAACACGTTTTCAGTAAGATAAGGCTATTTTTTTCTACAAGCCAAAAATATTTCTGTCTTCAGAGTGTATTTTCATAAAAAGGGGCTTTTGACAGTAAAAAAATCAGGTTAAGAGAAAGGAAATGTAGTTGTAGATAACAGAACTGCTTGCTTTGTGTCTGCTCTTATCTTTATTCAATTTTTTTTTTTTTTTTTTACGCACTTTACTATATAGCACCATAAAAACTTCAAGTGTTATAACGCAGAGGATTGCTATTATACATGTGAGAGATTAGTTCCTTTAAATCAGACATTTAATTTATGTTTATCTTTTTTGGTTGATTTTTATGGGAATCTCGATGTAATTGTTTTAACAAAACTCGTAAAAGTTCTATGCATCTAAGTTTATGGTCATTTTAAAATAAGTTAAAAATAAGTTACTTTTCATTACGCATATAAAATTTCAAGAAGCTAAATAAATACACTTATAAATATCTCTAATTTTATAATCATGTAAATTCAGTCATTAAATCAGGTTAATATTTCTGCACCAAAAAAATCGATCTTACGAGTCCTAAGCATAAATCAAATTCTTGTAAATTTTACTTAGCAATTTTAAATTTATTTCAACTGTAATATAATTTCTTTTTCCTTTTAAAGTACTCATAATAACATCGCAGTTTTTATATATGTAAAATGTAAAACAATATGATAAAATATATGCAAAAACTATGCTATTATTATGAGCGTTTCATATATAAAAAATATATCAAAATGATACAATTGAAATAAACTAAAATTTGCTAATTAATACATTTAAGCAATTATTAAACAAAAATCAATCTAAAAAGTTGCAATTAAAGAACTTAAATTACATTAAAACAATATAAGCATTTAAAAAAGTATAAGAAAAATTTTGACCTTATCGAGAGGGAGGAGGAGAAAATTCAATACATAGAATTCTATGCTTTTTCAGCCACAAACTGACAATATTTTCTAAGAGCATGTGATTAAATTTAAATCTAAAGCGAAAGACATTTAGAAAAATTTATTTACCCCTAGACATGCTTTGAGTTATATATATATATAAACTAAAAAAAAAAAAATCCATCTTCAAACCGTATTTTCATAAAAAGATAATAAAAATTCAGGTTAAGATACAGGAAATAGATTTGTAGAAAACAAAACTGCTTACTTTGAGTCTCTTCTTATCGTTATTGATATTTTTCACGCTTTAATGCATAGCACCATAAAAACTGCTGCGTATACATCAACAAAATCACAATATTTTCAAAGAGCGTATGAATAATTTAGAAACTGTTACAAAAGATATTCAGAAAACGTTATTTAAAGCTCGACATGGTTTTAATTTCGTTTTTTTATAAAAACTAAAAATATATATCCATCTCCACCAAGTATTTACAAAAAAAGAGACACTTCACAATAAAAATTCAAGTTAAGAGAAAGGGAAAATATTTGTAGAAAACAAAACTGCTTACTTTGTGTCTCCTCTTATGTATATTGAGATTTTTTCACGCTTTTAATGTATAACACCATAAAAACTGCTGCGCATACATCAAGAAAATCACAATATTTTCAAAGAGCGAATGATTACTTTAGAATATGTTACAAAAGACATTATTAAAAGTTATTTAAACCTCTACACGATTTTATTAATTTTGCTTTTTTTATAAAAACTAAAAATATTTCTATCTTCACAGTGCACTTCCATAAAAAGAGGTTCTTTTCTATAAAAATTTGGGTTAAGAGAAAGGAAAGAGATTTGCAGATAACACAATTCCTTACTTTGTCTCTTCTGATATTTATTCCTATTATTTCACACTTTAATATATAGTACCATAAAAACTGATAAGCATACAGATCGCAGTGGATTGTTATTCTTCAAGTGAGAATTTGACTCTTTCGAAACTTAATGTAATTTCCTTTACTATATTTATTGGTTTTTATGTCAATTTAAATTATTTTCATTTGACAAAATGTATAAATATCTAGCCATGTAATGTTATGATATATTTAAAAGAAGATAAATAAGTTACAAAGACAAAGATTTCAAGAAATATAATAAATAACTTAAACCTATTTCACATTTTAATGTAACATAAAATCTGCTATGTATACAAAACGCAGAGGATTGCTATTCTGCAAGGGAGAGTTTAGCCCTTTCGAATCTGATTTAAACATTCCTTTACTATTCTTAATGTTTTTAATTTCAATTTAAATTATTTTTATATGACAAAATGTATAAATATCTAAAAGTGTAGTATTTTGGTCTCTTTAAATGAAGATATGTAGGTTACAGAAATAAAGAATTGAAGGTACGTACATATTTTTTATAAATTCGTATGAAATAATCTTATATTTGTTTTCAATAACCTTAATAAATGCCCGCTATTTTTTTTTTTTTTTTTTTTTTTGAAGAAAAGTATATTGTACTTTGAAAAAAGAATTTTCTTAGTGAAATCACATAAGTGTACACACATTGTACCATATATACGAAATGCGTAAACACGTCAGAATTTTCAAGGCTCTTGAAACCACTATCAGCGATTAAGTGAAGAGTTTGTAATATCTTTCTACAAAGAAAGATACGAAACGATACTGCTACGAAAATTTCTGTACCAAAATAGTGCTAAATCTGTACGGATTCTGCATATTTAACTATAGCTGAAATTTTTTTATTATGATTTTTAATGTAATACAAGCTTTAAAAAGATATTTAGTTCAAAAAATTATTACAAATTAAATAAATTTTAAGATAAGCGAATGAAAAAACATATTTCTGTCGGTATAAATATCCTGAGGCATTTAAAAGTGTTTACTAATTTAGAATAGTTTTTAATAAAATTTTACATTTCGGCTAATAAGACTTCTCGAACTACTGAAATAGTAATTGAATATTATTCTTTTTCCTCAGAAAAGGGGTTTGACAAATGCTGTTTCCACTCTTACAGCTTTTGTAAAAAGAAAAAAAATAGTGGTTCACCGTTCTTTCACACATAAAAGCATTTGAACAGTGAATACAGGGGGGGAAGATTCATTTTCTCTTTGTTTGAAGCTGAAAAATCAAAAAGAGTATAATGTACGTGAAAATAAAAATCCGCAACTTGTTACTTCCTTAAAGATCCACCTTTTAAAATATGTTTGTAATTAATCTAATTACTATTCTTTAATGCATTTTTTAGTAAATGAAAAAAAAATAACCTCTTGTTTATAAAAATATAAATAATATTTTCCATTAAAATTGCACTTATTGTAGAAAACGGAAAAATTTATCTGAAAATTCTACATTTTTGTACAATTGTCTCCGATTTCACACATGCGGCATATTAGAAAATATTGTATTGACTAATAAATATATCTATACACATAAAAATTCCTACTTATCAATTACTCTATTGTAATCATTCCGAACGTTTTAGATTGGTATTCTGCTAATTTTGTCATAAGTCAGTAAATATGGATGCTGTAAGATGGATATAAGCACATAAGTTGTTTCTAACTAAGTATATTATATATGTAAAGGTATGATGATAATATACAAGGGGTTCTAAAACTTGACTGACAAATTCAGAACAGTGATAGTAGCCAGAAAGAGGACAAAAAATTGTCATAGAACATGGGGTAGCAAAACACTTGTTTAATCAAAAAGACTGCATGTTTCATCCTAACTGAACTCGGGTTGATGGTAGTAATTTTGAGAAAATAAAACATTGCAATGGAAATGCAACGATATGTACCTTGTTTTGTGTGAAACGCAATAATATCACGGTTAGATTTGAAAAAACATGTTTCTCACGCAATTGATGATACCGTGTGAACTTATAATCATAGTCCAAAATCTGGGGTGTCAAGTGAATATTGTTGACGCGTATAACGCAAACTTCTACCACTTTTGTTTTGTGTTATCAAATTTAAAACAAACGTCAGAATGTCTGTTAAATGTTTTATTATAATGTACTTCCTGCTGGGCAACATATAACTATGATATGTTCCCGCACCATGTTGGTTAAATCAAAGTAAAATTGCGTAATTTGTTATTTCTGTTTGTATAAATATTTTTTATAAAATATAATTATGAGTGTAAAATTATAATGTTTATATATTTAAGTAAAATAAGAGTGTAAGTTCATACAAAAATTATTAAGTTGATTTTAAATAGTAAATATATATTTTTTAAAAATTGTTGTATTGTAAAATGAATGTATAACGTTGAATGGAGTTCGGATCTCAGACAACAACAATAGCCAGACGCCATGGTGTCGTTTTATGACAAGCCAATGGAAAGTGGTGTATAATTAGAAATCGTAAAATCATAAAAACGTTGGAATCAATTTATGGCCTCAATAAAAGTGTTGGGATAAATTTATGACTTTTCAGACCACCCAAACTTTAAGGCAGATAATAATATTAAAGTATATGTAAGGGGCCATTTGCAGACTGCTAGCTAATAGGCCTATCGAAGTATAATAAAAAATCTTCTCACATCCAATAACAGTGGACTAGACAAAAATAGTTCCACCCACTGCAGGAGCTGGTGTGCAAGAAGAATAAGGTTTAAAAAAAAGATAGTCTGAAAAAAGATGTAGAGGACGCAGGAGCTCTCCTGAAAGCCCGTGCAATGAGTCCCGTAAGCCCTAGTAAAGCCCAGGCGAGATGGACATATCGGAGCGAGCCTAATCGAGCCTAATCAAGCCTAATTGAGGATGTCTTCCTGAGGTACCTATCGGAGTGAGCCTAATCAAGCCAAATTGAGGATGCGTTCCTGATGACACATTGCCATGATCCTAAGCAACGCAACAACTCGGAATTTGATGAATAAAGGCCACCATCCCGTATATTAAAAGAAGGTACTATTTTGAACATTTTCTTTTACCACTTAAGATCATATGAAAAATCTTAAAAAATACTTTTCTGATATTTTACGGTAGAGAGTAATCTGAGATCCGACAAAACCAATAATTAAATAAGATTAAGGTAACTTTAAAAATGAAAGAGAGTTATTCTTTAAGCAAAAAGAAACAATTATAATAATTAGAGTACGTGAAAATATTGTCTTTTTTTTTTTAAAGATTAAACATACTTAAAATAATGAGAAGCAAACAAAAGTGTTGCTTTCTATTTTTTGAATTAATATTATGTTTTTTCTGTATATAGTTATGTTCAATGTAAATAAAATATTTAATCAAGTTTTAAAAAGTTTCTGTAATTATTTAATTAATAATATTTAAAGTGTGTCAATTTATTTTTTACAGCTTAAATTTTAGTTTAATTCATAAGTGGAAGATTTCGTCTAAATAATTCACAACGCAAACTCTTAATTATATTCGTAATTATTCAAATATAATAATTACATTTTGACGCGAATTATAATTTAATTTTATTAATGCTTCGCGTTGCTCTTCTACTAGAATTTAGGTAAATACGATCACTTATATTATTTGAATTTATCTAAGGTATATAAAATTATATACCAATTTGCTATGAGGTTGCTTGGATGATTTGGACCTATTAACAATTTTGGATATAAAGTAAATAGAAAATAAACAGGTGTAATTATCTGTCCAGCATCCCCCCTTCATAGTAAAATGGTGCTATGACTCAGGAACGATCATCTGAGGTCATTAGATAGTAAAATGGTATGTAAGTTTAATTAATTAAAATTTTATTAAAATTAATTTTATTATTGTAACAATAATGACACACATATAATAATTTTATATAAATAAAATGAATAATATATGTTAGTAAAAAACAAAAAGGAAATGAAAAAATAATTCTGGGATTTATAATAGGTAAATTTAGGAATTACAATTTTTTTTTCTCTCTTTTCTCTTTTGGTTGGATCTCAGTTACCATTGAGAAATAATGGCATGCACATCACAGATGACACATTTGTAAAAATAATTTTTTTTTTTTTATATACTGTATAAATAATAATAATAAGAAGAATAATAAGTAAAATTTGATAATATGTCTGGTATAAAAATGATTGAAATGTCAATAGATCATGATTTTTGAAATTGTATCACCTTGATACAAAAGAAAATTTATGAGTCGTACTACGAAGTAGTAGTACAATATTTACAAACAAAAAAAAAAATAAGATTGTTTTTTCTGTAGAAAAAGACAGATATTTTTCTGTTAAATGAAATTATGTTGTTTTTTTATATATACGTGTATTATAAATATTTTAGGGGTATTTATGTGTGTAAAAGAATAATCTACAAAACAACTTCATCTCCTAAGAAATTTTTTTAAATTTTAGTGTTGTTGTTTTTATGTATTTATGCAATTTAGAATATTTTCATACATATGTTGTAATATAGAGAAAATAGTATGAGATGCAAAATATTCTTTTAAGAGGTATAGGATCCATTTTGAATTGATATTTTGAAAAAGTATACATTGATTACTAATACTTGTTAAAAATGACTCAGACGCTGGATATAGATACGCGTATTAAGTTAGTGTCACCATTTGACAATAAAAAGAACAAAAACATTATATTTTTCTTAGAGGAATTTGATAATATTTTGAATTCGACAGATATACAGGAAGAAACTAAATTATTAATTTTAAAGGCTAAAATTACTGGGGACGCAAAACATATTTTAAGTAAACAGATTGAAACATATAACGAGACCAATTATAATTTATTTAAAAATAATTTGGTGGAGTTATTTGGTACAAAACTAAGCTTCCTTAATGCTCAGAGCAATTTCCTAAATTTAAAACAGGCCGCAAGTCAAACGATAGAGGATTTCATTTTGGAGTTTAAAAAGGGTGTAAAATCTTATATCGAAAGTGCAGGCGAAAATGTGGATAATAAGGAAGAGAATTTTATCGAAATCTTAAAAATGTCGAATTTTTTAAATTCAATTAGACAGGATATTGCACTAGATGTGCGTAAAAATGCGCCCAGATCCTTCAAGGAGGCATGCGAGTTAGCAAAACTTATGGAAAGTGCGTATAATGAATCAAAGTTTGAGGAAATTAACGCAATAAATAAAGAAAACAAAGATCTTTATGAGAACATTATAGAATCAAGTAAGCAAAACAAAGAGCTAATCGAGAAATTAAAAGGGGAGATTGAAAAACTAAAAAAATCAAAGAAAAAAAACCATGCAATTAGAGATGATAGTGTTCCGCGGAATAAGAAACTCTTGAATAAACACAATGATTATCAGGGTCCCCATTTCAATAACAATTTTCATTATAATGATTATGAAAGATATTATAATGATTACTACAATTCATTTAATCACCCGACGCATTATGGGATGTATGATTATTCACAACCTAACTGGAATTCGGGAAATAGGGATTTTGGATATATTTCTGAGAATTATGATCAAAATGGTTATCAATTTGAAAAGCGCAAAAGAAAAAAAAAATGGGCAAAGAAAACAGCGAAATCGGATCAAGATTCGGGATTTTCAGAGACGGAAATCGATAAAATAAATAAAACAATCGCAAATATAACAAATGCAGACAAAGATAGTCTGCCAATTATATCACTAAGTATACAGGGCGTCGAAATACAAGCGTTACTGGATACCGGAGCTGCTGTGTCCCTTTTATCACCTTCTTTATTCAAAAAAATTAAAGATACAAACGTCAAAATCAAATATTTGGGCAATCAGATCCAAATTAAAACTTTAACAAATTCAAAGATTTTTTTTAAACAATGTGTAAAATTAACTTTTCGATTAAAAGGTATATTCACAACAGGCACATTTTATGTCACTAATGATGATTTTGATAGGCAGTACCAAATGTTATTAGGGTACGATTATCTCAAAGAAAATCATATGATTTTGGATTTATGCAATAAAACATTAAAATTTAAAAATCAACAAATTAAATTAAACGTTGCAAGTGAAGTAAATAATTATGAAGTGAATAACATTACGCCATGTAATTCAGGGGAACATTCAAATAAAAGTATGTTTGCCATTACTAAAAATAGAATTTTTCTCCAACCTGAAGAATCGAAAATTGTAAAATTAAAATGCCCAGAGGATATAAATATGTCAGATATAATTCTTTTTGACCCCATTCAAGAAAATAGTAAATTTTCATGCGAGACTTCGTTACACGAAGTTCAAAAAAATAATAACATAAATATTATAATAAAGAATAAACTGTTAGAAAAGTTAATTATTCAGAAAGGAACTAAAATAGGGGAAATTATAACGAACTTTGAGTGCAAGCAAGATGACTCAACTGATAATATAGAGAAAGGGACATTTTATGAAATAAATAATTTAAATATAGAAGATGTAAGAAAATTGCGAGAAGCAGAAATTAAAGAGACGGATTTCGATTTAAGCCATTTATCAGAGGAAGTACAACAAAAATTTCGAAAAATTTTAATGGGCAATATTCATGCATTTTCAAAAAGTTATCAAACATTGGGGCAATCAGCGTTTGTCGCACCAAGTTTTCAATTGAATCATGAATTCCCGGTACAAGCTAAGCCATATAAATTGCCTCAGGCAGTAAGACAGTATGCAAAAAGGGAAATTGAACAATTGTTACGGGCTAAAATTATAGAGAAGACTGACTCCGAGTATGCTTTTCCAGTTATTTTCGTTAGAAAGAAAAATCCGAGTAATAACCCGAATGCAGAACCCAAGTTTAGAATGGCAACGGACCTAAGACTATTAAACCAAATTTTACAACCTTATACTTATCCGATGCCGGACGTAAAAGACTTATTACAAAAAATAAGCGGTAAAAAATACTATACGGTGCTAGACTTACATAGTGCTTTTTTCCAAATAAATTTAAAACCAGAAGATTGCAAAAAATTAGCGTTTATTACGGAATTTGGAAAACATATGCCACTTCGTTTAGCTTTTGGCACACGAAATTCTAGCGCAATTTTTGCAGAAGTAATCGATAAAATTCTGGGACATTTTGACAAAAGCAAAGTATCATACTACATTGATGATGTGTTGATATCTGCAAACACAATAGCAGAGATGACGAAAACCTTAGAAGAAGTTCTACAGGTATTAATAAATCACAACATGACAATCGAACCTTCAAAAATGCAAATTTGCAAAGCAGAAATAGAATTCCTAGGATTTAGGGTGAATCAAATGGGATATTCTCCATCTCAAAAGAATATTGAAAAAGTAAAAAATTTAGTCAGACCAAAATCGAAAAAGGGGGTCAGATCTTTATTGGGCTTAGCGAATTATTTTCGGACGCTAATACCCAACTATTCCGACAAAGTTAACCCTTTAATAGAGCTGACTAAAGATAAAGTTAAATTCAGGTGGAGTCCAGAAGCAGAAAAAGCTTTCCTGATAATTCAGGAAGAAATTGTACAAAAACCAACACTCAGACCCCCCGATTTTAACAAGGAATTTTTCTTATTCACGGATGGGAGCAAAGTTGCAATTTCAGGTGTTCTAGCTCAAGAAAAGGATGGTCATTTGCTACCTGTTGAATTTTTCGGGAGAAAACTTAGAGAACCGGAAAAAAATTATCCGAGTATTAAATTTGAGTTATTAGCAGTGCATGAAGCAATTATGCATTTTAAATATATGCTTTCAGGTAGAAGATTTACTGTGTTAACTGATTCGAAAGCACTAACTCAGCATTTACATTTACAAGATAAATCGGAAATTATAAACAGATGGGTAGCAGATTTACAAGACTTTAATTTCGACTTCGAATTCGTCGAAGGGATTAACAATCCAGCAGACTATTTGAGCAGGAATTTAGATAATATTACAACAGACAGAGAACTCCAAAATAATTTGTTTGCAAGTAACATAGCACTTACAGACGAAAATATTAAATCGGAGCAATATGCAGACGAAAAATTAAAAATTATAATAAATAAAATCGAAAGAGACAAAAATAATAGAAGCACGAAGAGATTTGCTTTAAATCAAAATAAATTATTAATTTTGAAACCTGGTTCAGATAAAAAGGAGCTTTTAATTACCCCGGATTCATTAAAAATGGCAGCCATAGAAGAAGCTCATAAAGCGCATTTCGGATTTCAAAAAACTTATGATAATGTGAAAACAAGGCTCTTTTGGCACGGAATGTACAAAGACATTAAACAGTATTGTGCAAATTGTGTGCAGTGCCTCACATCTAAACAACACACGACAATAAAAGTCCCTGTTAAAAAAATGGTGAAAGATCACGAAGTCGGTACAGTCCTGCATGCTGACGTCATTGGACCTTTAAACCTCACGTTAAGGAAAAACAGATACATTTTAATTATAATTGATTCGACATCGAGATTCCTGGAAGCTGTTCCCCTACGAAACGTAGAGTCACAGACTATATTAAATGTACTAAATAAATATTTTGCAAATTATGGGTTGTGTAAAGAAATTATCTTTGATAATGCAAAATATTTAAGAAGCGAAATTATGAAAGAATATTTGGAATCTTTAAACATACAAAGGAAATTTGTGAGTGTATACCGTGCGCAAGGAAATGGACTTTGTGAAGTTACCAATAAAATATTAAAAACATCAATTGTAGCTATGTCGAAACGCACTACGGAATGGGACATAAGACTGGATTTTTTTAAACTAGCGTATAATTCCTCGAAACACCGCGCTACGGGATATAGTCCCTCACTGCTATTTTTCGCAAGGGAAATAAAAAATCCCTTCACAGCCCATATTCCTTCTGAGGAAATATATACCCACTCTTATGTTAAAAGCAGAATACAGCATATGAAGGAAATCAAAATTCAATCCCTTGCAAACCAGGAGAAAATAATGCAAGAATATATAGATGAAGAGGCATACGAAAAAGTAAAGGATTTAAATTTGGGTCAAACAGTATATTTAAAATGTATTGGAAAACCAGGCGCATTAGAGCCAAAATTTCAAGGACCCTACGAAGTTACTAAAAAGTTTAGAAACTTTAATTATTTATTACAATATGTTCCAGATAAATCAATAGAGCCGATCAAACGACATATGGATCAGCTGTACGCTCCGAAATATGCAACAGGTCATACAGAGGCGGAAATTACGAATTTACAAGGGTCTCAGAAAAAAATTAAGGGTGAGAAAAATTACAAAAATAAATGTGACATTTGTAAAAGAAAATCGCACTTAACTGAAAATTGTTGGTTCAAATTGAACAAAAATACGAGTCAAAAGGGTGACAAACTTACTAAGAATTATTATAAAAAAAATAATAAATATTCTGAGAATGTAGACCCATATTTAAAGTATCAAACAGACTATTATGATGAAAATATGTCGTTATATGGTTATACACCATATACAAACTTATACGGGGATGGTATACAAGATCATTACCCTTTCCCCCCTCCCCAGTATTATCCATGGTATATGAATTGGTATTAAAAATAAATCAAAATGCATAATTAATCGAATTTCAAAATTTAAAAAATTTTCAAAATTTAAAAATAAATTTTTCTTTTTTAGATAAAAAAAATTGAAACAAAATTAATAACTTGCCTTTTTAAAATTCAAAATAATAATAAGAAAGGATAGGAACATGGGAACGCCAATTTGTCTCAGGGTTACAATATTGAGCAAATGTGCAGGGCGCACCCGAAAACATACTTATAAAATTATGTAATGTGCTTCACAAAACTTCAATAGAGCAGTGAAATATTTCTCTCCAGGCAAAAGTTATATATATATTTTTTTTTTCGAATATGAATTAGAAAATATAAAATCTTAACAAAGCCAAATAACATTAAAACTTAATTAATTTAATAGTAAATAATCTTGGAGTAATTTTCAAAAAAAAAAAAAAAAAAAAAAAAAAAAAAGAGAATTTTTTCTGTCTTCTATAAGGGTAGCCTTTGCTAATAGCCTTACAATTTAGATGACAAAATTTCAGAATTGCTCTTTAAAATGAGTAGGTGTAAGCTATAGGTTCAGGGTAGTTAGAACAGCTTTATAGCATACTCATATATATATATTTTTTATATAAATATATGGTTGACAAGGAATAAATTATTAGTGCACTCTATATTAGGATAGCGGCCAGCTATAAGCCTAAATATAATAAAATATACAAAAAGTGCTAAGATTTATTCCGGTAGTTCAAGTACAACTTATATGCTAAAGTCTAGAATTTAGACAGCAGGGATAAGTTTTATGAACAAAAGTGTTATAAGAAAAATTAAAAAAAAAAGGATTTTGGTGTAGCACATTGGTTTTTAAAAAAACATATATATGTATAACAATGGACAAGGCAAGTTATTTCAACATGATTGCACACAAAAATTATAGTAAAAAAAAAAAAAATACACAAATAAATAATTGAAGTAAAATTAAAATTTTCTCACCAAAGGCTTTCTGTATAGGGTGCAATTTTGGCCTACGGCTGGGTATGCACCAACACCAACAAAATATTTGTAGAAAAATTATTCACAGATACATCAATATATAGTCATCACCTAGGCATAAATTTCAGGATTCTTGGCTGAAAAGGGAATCGAAGAAAAAATTAAGTATGGTATAATTACTAGATGTTATGCTCAGAAACAATAAAATTAGTAATATTATATTGTAAAAAGCAGCATTTTGAGTTGTCTTTAGGAAAACTTTTGATTTTAGGTTTTACACATTTATGGAGTGTCTAGCTCAGTGTTTAGTTCCTAGATTTAATAAAAAAAAAACTAATAAATAAAAATATAAGTTCGTGTTGTTTTCAAAATAAATAACAAAAGGTATAGCAATTAGCATTTACAGTTAAAATTTATGGAATTTTCAGCAAAATTAACATTAGACAAACATAGTTTATATTATATTTAACTTGATAAGCTAATTTACTTTTATTAACGGTATTCAATTAGAATTAAAGTAGGCTTAAATTCAAGTTAAATTAATTAATAACATTGTTGTAGTGTAAAATTTTATGTAAGACTATTATATTTTTATTGTATATATAAAAATATGCAAATTTAACAATTAATAAAATGTATTAGCAAAATTATTTAATATAAATATTAAATGACATCTTGCTGAAATCAGCTAGAAATTAGATTTTTTTTTTTTTTTTTAAATGAAATATTTTATAAATTTATGTTAGTTTAGAATTTAAGCATTTTTTTTCTCTTTACTTTCCCTTAGAATTAAATGCAATTCTAAATTTAACACATATAAATATACATAGTATTGATAAATTTGAGTGTGTGAGTTCATAAATTTTTTTTTATATAATTTGGCCAATTTAACATAAGAAAACAAAATAAGTAAATAAATATATTTATATATATTGGCCTTAATTTTATTAAAATATGTAGTATGGCTTAATAAATTTATTTACTTAATTTTTTTTATAGTACGTACAGTAATTATTTTAAAAACTTGATCTATAAAAAAAAATTGGATGTGGTTGTTTGTGAGTATACAAAGATTTTTTCTGCTGGCAGAAGTTCTTTGGTCCGGCCGGGTACTCATAGATGGCTGCATACGATGTTACGTAGTAATTATCATTTACTTTTTTTTTTTTTTTTTTTAATTATACAAGTGTATTAAGTACATTTTTTTTATATAATTAAATAATAATTATTAATGTTTGATTAATACTAATAATTTGGTATCTTTTATTTTTAAACATATCATTAAAGTTTAGACATTAGAATTCACATACGGAATGTTAATGATAAATAAAATTTTGAATAAATAAATTTTTATTTCATTCAGTAAAAAAATAAATAAATATGAAAATTTAACAATCTTTTAAGATAGAATTGTTGGTTAAATAAATAATAATTTAAGACAAAAAAATTGTTCTCTTCTGCGTCAATGGCATTTTCTGACAACACTATTTAATAGTATTAAATGAAGGTGCATTTTTAAGGTCAGCGTAATGCATATTTTGCATTTTTGAGAGGCCGTAGAAGTCATTTTTCCGTGTTGTTTACATTTTAATAGTAAACAATATCATGAATCAAAATTTGTGTTTGTTAGAAAGGTCTAAAAATATACAAGGTAATCAGTTAAAGAAAATTATATGCATTTTTTTTTTTAATCCTGAAAGGCAATTTGGTTTAGATTTAAACCTGAATGCATAAAAAGCCACCCTCGCTTCAGTTCCAGTATGAGGCAGGAGAATTCAGATGCTAGAATCGCCATTTTTCCCCTGCAAAATAATAAAAAAAAAAGCAGAAGGTTTACATTAGATACGATACAAATACATACACTGTTTATGCATAGATTATGTTTAAAATTACATACAGGCATGCACAGTGAGTTAAGAAGAAAGTATATCAAGAAATTATACTAATTAATACGGTAATTACAAGCATGAAATGGTTTTAAATACATACCTTTGGGAAGTCGTAAAATTTTGTCACAGCACAATTCACCTCGCAGAAAGGAATTAGTAGCTTGACCAACCCCCACTTTTCGGGAGAATCGGGGACGTTCAATAACTGGTTTTATTCTCCTCTCTCCTTCTTCTTACTTTTTTTTTTCTCGTATCGGGTAAAGTTGGAAAGCATTGCGTAATGATATATTAAAGGAGATGAATTAGCTTGTACATTTTGACAGATCATACATGTTAGAAGTAACAAATAAATAAAATAATGTAACAAGTTTGTATACAATATTTTTCTGATGATAATTTGAATACATCAGATTAATTATGTGAAAATATAACATGTCATATTACTAGCATTGTATTTACTTTTATTCAGTATAAAATGTGTTTTAGATAAAACACTGTGTCATAAGGTTGTATGTGATGAAATAATATGTCAAATGCGTATGCCATTATTTTTCTTATAATTAGGTTTATTTCGGCATATTAGTTTCAGACAAAATTATAGCTTTGAATGTATTTTGGGCACTTAAACTGTAAAGTTACAAAATTATTAAACATGTGTGTGGTAAAGAAAAAAGGCTTCGAGAAAGACGTCTGATTTTCAGTACAGAGGTCTTCTATAAATGTGAATGTCAACAGACAACTATACTATCATGTGTTGAACTTTCTGTTATGAAAAATAGAAGAACTTCTTATAAAATATACCAGAACCATTGATAATTGAACTTTACAGTCTTCGCTCAAAGACTGTGTAGATACACAGTCATATGGACACGTACATTCCTTCAAGCTTTACAAAAAAAATAAAACCAGCAATCAGTTTTTATTTTTTTTTTCTGATACCGGGAGAGATGCTGGGCAACATATAACTATGATATGTTCCCGCACCATGTTGGTTAAATCAAAGTAAAATTGCGTAATTTGTTATTTCTGTTTGTATAAATATTTTTTATAAAATATAATTATGAGTGTAAAATTATAATGTTTATATATTTAAGTAAAATAAGAGTGTAAGTTCATACAAAAATTATTAAGTTGATTTTAAATAGTAAATATATATTTTTTAAAAATTGTTGTATTGTAAAATGAATGTATAACGTTGAATGGAGTTCGGATCTCAGACAACAACAATAGCCAGACGCCATGGTGTCGTTTTATGACAAGCCAATGGAAAGTGGTGTATAATTAGAAATCGTAAAATCATAAAAACGTTGGAATCAATTTATGGCCTCAATAAAAGTGTTGGGATAAATTTATGACTTTTCAGACCACCCAAACTTTAAGGCAGATAATAATATTAAAGTATATGTAAGGGGCCATTTGCAGACTGCTAGCTAATAGGCCTATCGAAGTATAATAAAAAATCTTCTCACATCCAATAACAGTGGACTAGACAAAAATAGTTCCACCCACTGCAGGAGCTGGTGTGCAAGAAGAATAAGGTTTAAAAAAAAGATAGTCTGAAAAAAGATGTAGAGGACGCAGGAGCTCTCCTGAAAGCCCGTGCAATGAGTCCCGTAAGCCCTAGTAAAGCCCAGGCGAGATGGACATATCGGAGCGAGCCTAATCGAGCCTAATCAAGCCTAATTGAGGATGTCTTCCTGAGGTACCTATCGGAGTGAGCCTAATCAAGCCAAATTGAGGATGCGTTCCTGATGACACATTGCCATGATCCTAAGCAACGCAACAACTCGGAATTTGATGAATAAAGGCCACCATCCCGTATATTAAAAGAAGGTACTATTTTGAACATTTTCTTTTACCACTTAAGATCATATGAAAAATCTTAAAAAATACTTTTCTGATATTTCACGGTAGAGAGTAATCTGAGATCCGACAAAACCAATAATTAAATAAGATTAAGGTAACTTTAAAAATGAAAGAGAGTTATTCTTTAAGCAAAAAAAAAAAAACAATTATAATAATTAGAGTACGTGAAAATATTGTCTTTTTTTTTTTTTAAGATTAAACATACTTAAAATAATGAGAAGCAAACAAAAGTGTTGCTTTCTATTTTTTGAATTAATATTATGTTTTTTCTGTATATAGTTATGTTCAATGTAAATAAAATATTTAATCAAGTTTTAAAAAGTTTCTGTAATTATTTAATTAATAATATTTAAAGTGTGTCAATTTATTTTTTACAGCTTAAATTTTAGTTTAATTCATAAGTGGAAGAGTTCGTCTAAATAATTCACAACGCAAACTCTTAATTATATTCGTAATTATTCAAATATAATAATTACATTTTGACGAGAATTATAATTTAATTTTATTAATGCTTCGCGTTGCTCTTCTACTAGAATTTAGGTAAATACGATCACTTATATTATTTGAATTTATCTAAGGTATATAAAATTATATACCAATTTGCTATGAGGTTGCTTGGATGATTTGGACCTATTAACAATTTTGGATATAAAGTAAATAGAAAATAAACAGGTGTAATTATCTGTCCAGCACTTCCGTTTTCTGAAAGTTAATACTGACAACCCAAATTGAGTTAGTATGAAACACCATGTATTTTTGATTCAATACGTGGTTTGCGAATCCATGTTCTGTGGTAATTTTTCATCCTCTTGGTGCCTACTATCATCTTTTTGAATTTGTCGGTCGAATTTTGGAACGCCCTGTATAAATTATATGCTCAGCCTTCATTGTAAAGACAACATAAAAAGTACATATATTTACATTAAAATTAAATACTCTACAATGTACATTAAATCTGATAATAAAGCAGCTTCTATTGTTACTTCATTTTTTTCCTTGTAAGTCACAATTGTGCTTTTATTAAACATTAATTTTTATGAACCAATTAATTTTTAAAACTTTCAACATCTATTGTTCATGAGTAAAAATATATTTTGAGAAAACAGCTACAAAGTATTTCAGATGTTTTTGCCATCACATAAATCTAATTTCAGAACGTCATTTTCGGTTTTTAGAAACCATTTTTAAAATTAATATCACTTCAATTTTTGTCATTTTATTTACTAAAATACCATCAATAAACTATTGTTGTTTTATTTTTTTACCTTATTTCAAAACTTTCCTCACGATAAAACAAAGCATTCACCAACAAAATTTTTCCTCTTTGAGCTGCTTTAGGTAACATTTTGTTTTTCTTCTATAGTTGGTAATCGTAAGATTTTTATATTTATTCTTGAAGCCTACAATGAGGTTTTGTCATAGAAAGTTCTCACTGTTTCATGTTTATGCATTTTTAAGTATTAGTAACTCACTTATTCAGCTTACAATAATTATAATGCTGTAAGCTTGGTTTCGAATAATATTTTTCAGGGATGTTATTTTTGAAAAAATATTTTTTTATATTATTTTTAATAATATTTGAATAAAATATTTAAGTATTTTTTTAATATATTTTGTTGATATTTTACTTTATCAAAATGGGGCTTTGCACTCACATTTTTATTAGTATTCCATTCAATTTTATTATTATTTTCATTTATTTATTGTGAAAGCTGAAATTTGAAAACCTACTTAAAATATTTGCCAAAAATTTATTAAGGTAATTAAATTAATTAAGATCATTAGGTACACCAGCATCTAAAATTAAATAATTACACTGAATGAAAAAAATAACATATGTACATTCTTTACATTTTTTAAAAGAAAACACATTAAACTAATCCTACAACTTGTATATTTATGCAGAAGTGTAATGCTCATATTAAGATAAACGCATCACTGTAAACTTTGAGAAATTGATGTATTTATAATACACATAAACATTACTTTGTTAAATATTTATTTTTGTACATATAAAATCACAATTCTCCAAATGTAAAAACTGGACTCAAACTTTCATGTTGTTACTGTTTGATAAAGCGTATTGACAAATCTGTCAATAAAACCATCGTTAAATGAAAAATTAGTATCCAGGAAGTTCTGTGTGGTATGTCGCTTTTTTTCCTATTATAACTTATTACACAGGTTAAAGTAATTGCAAATGCTTTGCACAATTTTCAACAACAAAAAGAAAGTTCTCGTCAACAATCGTTCTTGTTGAAGGTAAAGAAAAAATGTGTAAACAAAGAAGTCTTCCCTTTTCTTAGATATATATTTTAAAACTTTCATTACTAGAATATAAAAAATAAGGGGCTAAAATGATGGCGTACACATTCAATAAGTAAAGGTTATAACTATTAAATATATTCCGCAAAATTTTACTTTTTATTACTTTGAGTTACACTCTTTCTTTATATAAATTTCTAAAGGATCCTTTCAAAAAAGTTTGCAACTATAATAATTTTTAAACTACATAATTTCTATCGGTGTAAACACTTATAGGGAACGTACATTTCACAAAATATCTACAGGTTAAAAAATAATTATGTACTGCATATGGAAAATTCATTTATTGAGTAAAAGGAAAAAAAAATATAATATAAGTGCAATAAAAAGAAATAAGTAATTTAACAGAAGTAACATGAAAAAAAGAACTTAAAGAAAAAATTAAGAACTATAAAAAATAATAGATGTTGCATTCGTTACGCCGCACAAAAAATATTTGTATAAAAACTACCCCATTCATTAAAATCTGTTATACATAAGATAAAAAAGCTTTTTCAATAAAGTAAAAATCGAAGAAAATTTTAAAGAAAAGAAGAATAGAAAAAAAATCTACATAATTTCTAAAATGGCTTACTAATTACGCTGGGTTTTTTTTCTTATTTTTAATCATAAGTTTTTTTAGAATTATTTTTAGCATAACTATCGAATCATTTTTTAACCATCTTTCAGTAGAGAATATTATACCGGCTCGCCGAGAAGGGACTAATTCATTTTAAAATTCAAAAAATTGCAAATGCTGACAGTTATTAAATACATATTGCAGGAGCGTTATGTTTTATGCTGGTAGTTGTTTTACTGTGATTCTCGATTTTAGTTTAAAATAGCGACGGTAGATGGCTCTGTAAGTTATAGGCGCTGAATCTCAACCAGATTTTTAGTATCTGTCTTTTCTCAATATTGATGCGAAAGAAGGAGGAAAATATAATACGTGGTTCTCAATCGCCAGTGCAATTTTGTCCTTATTGGACCACTCCATATATTTAACCTCCTTCTTATGCATTAATAAGGAGACAAGAGAGAGGAGAAAAATTCTCTCTTAAAAGTCTTGGCGCCTATTGCTTTCAGCCCCATCCATCGCTGCTATTTTTGACTAAAATCGAGAATAGCAACAAAAAAACTCCTGACATCCATCAAAACCTCCTGCAAGAACATTTTTAATCGCTGTAACCAAGTGCAAGTTATTGAATTTTTAAATCTGTCAGTCCACTTTAGGGTACTCGTTACAGTTTGCTTGTATGTTTTAATGTACATATAGCTGTAATCTTTAAGATAATGTCTTCATTTTTAATCTGCTTCTAAATAATGTTTAAAGTACTCAGTTACATTTGTAACATTTTACAAAAATACTGATCAAATTTATTTCACTGTTTTAGTGATAGAAAGAAATATGTTGCAGCTGAAAATGGACTTTAGACTATTCGATCTCTTATGAAAGAAGGTGAAAACCACATTAAAACTTTCAACATACATTTTCTATTTATCAAGACTTACTTTCCTTTGAATCAGGAAAAGATTCGAACGGACAACACAAGAGGAACAAATTAATTTTCATCTTTTGTGGGAGCGAAAATCAAAAGAAATAAGGTTTAAAAGAACAAAGATCAGAAACTTTTTATTGAAAAGAAGCTATTAATGGAAAAAACATAAAATAAAATACGAATGCATGTTGAATTTCATAATATTTTTTTTTTCGATTTTTTATTATCAAAGTTATAAATATTTATTTGGTGTTTGAAAGCTTTTTTATTTTATAATTTTCCTGTAATGCGAAAGTTTGCAATTAGGTTTTTTTTTAATATAGTTTCATTTAAAAAGAACGGTAATCGGGCAGAACTCTGAATATTAAAAATTGTTTATTACTTCCATTAGTGAAATTTCATTAATATATTTTGTTGCTGTATTATTTGAACCCGAACATGTAGCAATTTTCTTTAAAGATTGGTCTCCGATCGACACTGTCGAATAATCTCAAAAATGCTCACGTTACATATGAAACTAAAATATATTTTGGGTGATTGTAAAAAATCATGCCCTTATTTCATATATGGCAAGAAAATGCAATTTTGACTGTTCTGGTGTTTCTTTTACAACCATCTTATTAACTCACAGTTAGATATAATGTCGTGAGTGAGCATGTAACAATAAAAGAAAGTTTTTCAAATTAATTTGCGTACAAGGTTAATAATCAAAATGGAAAATGAAAAGTTACGTTTTCGTTATGTTATTTTATATGAGTTTGAAAAAGGAGTGATTGTTTTACGTGCAACAAAAAATATTCAAGACGTGTATTTGGATCGTGCTCTCGCGCTTATGACAGTTAAAAAGAAGTTTTGTCAGTTTCGAAATGGTAAATTCAATCTAATAGATAAAATTCTCTCGGTGTGACACTTCTGGCCTTGGTAATAACACATTCGCATACTTGCCAACATTCAACTAAACTTCCGTAAAATGTGAGTTAAGTTGACCCATGTTATACGCGTTACTAACCAGGAAATTTATTTGATGTATCATTATATATTTAAAATGACGTTTCTCTATGAAATCTATTTCAATAAATGTCTTTAGTAAATTTCTGGTTCGAAAAGTGTTTAACCTGGGTCAGTTTAACTCACATTTTACGGAAGTTTAAGGGAAAGTTGGAAAGTATGCATTCGCTGCCACTAAAAATGATATTTCCATCCTCAGAAGCCGGATTACAAAACAGTGTTTTAATGGTTAAAATGTTCCTTATATGTTACTAATAAAACCAGAAAAACAAAAAAAGAAATTATTATTTTCCTATTTTGTGCGGTTCATGCTTCACTAATGTATATAAACAACCTCTCTGTTCAACGTCCAAAGCCACACTAAAAACAGAGCATATAACTTACCATAGTCCATCGACGCTCCAGAGCGTCGCCGGCATACGAAGAGGCGCCGGCAGTGAGCGTGTCAATCCGTGATTTATGAATACTAATCTACGGTTTACTACAGAAGAGATTGCTGTGAGAATAAATGTTGACAATTCGACTGCATTTCTCCATTTAAGGGGGTGGGATACCTTTAAACCTACAAAAATTAAAAAAAAAATTTAATACATATTTTGATTCCATAATCATTTTTGAACAATATGCAAAAAACCGCATTAAAAAAATCCCATCAGTTTACTAATTATGGCAGTTTTATTAAGACTATATATTAAGACTACATAGCGTAATTAAACTTTGAGTTGCGTTTATTCAAAATGATGAATTTTGATACTGCGCGCAGTGTTACTAAAAACTATGCTTGGCAATCAGAAGAAAGTTTCAAAACCTCATTTCTGTATTATCTACAACTTAAAATCAGAAAAAGGTAATATTTTTTTTCTGTTTTTTTACTTTGAAAATATTTTTTAAAAAGTGAAAATATTTAATTTTCTGTTAATTTTTTAATTTAGTCTACATTTTTTATTAAATATTGTGGTTTTAATATAAAGGTAACACTATTATGTATTTATTTTCACCAAAATTTCCTCTTTATATGCATATTTTCAGATTTTAACATTGGCGCAAAATTTTTTTCCTCTTAATACCGTACATTTTAAAATTTATCATTTCAATATTTATTTATGAAAGCACAAGTATATATATATATATATATATTTAAATATAAAAGTAAATATGAGCTTTATATTTAAATGAAGTTTGATTTTTATTTTTGACTTATTAAACAAGTTTTGAAGGTTCGAACATAGTGATATTTTTTACTTTTTCGACGTGTTCAAAGGTACCCCCTTAAAGCGACTTGGGTACAGGTCGAAACTTGATGCATCGAAAATCAACCACATATGTTTGCAATCACCCAATAGTAAAGAATTACAAATTAGAAACACCTGAGATAAAACCTAATTTATTGTATTTTTAAAAATGTAACGCCCTATAATATGATTATCGAGAAATTTTTTGAAATATTAATAAATTCTAAAATAAATAAATTTCCATAAAATCTTAAGAATTTTTTTACGTTTTAGAAGATGCTAGCAAATAATTAAAAAATTATAGTAACAAATGCAATCTATCGTTTTTAAAATTTTTCAAAAAGTTAATGCTCTGTGGACGTTTTTTATTTAACTTTCATTTCATTTAATCAACACCTAATTAATGGAAGTGTTCTATTTTATAATGTATTTGTAAAAACAAATGAAAGATTACAAGCATTCTTGATATAAAAAAAGACAGAAAGTCCCAGAGTGACTAATTTAAATATTAACCGTGACATTTACAAATAACTTTAGGGTACAATCTCTTATGTAGTGTATCATTAATATTAATAATTTTATTTTTTGAACATCAAAATTATCCACTTGAGAAATTTCTTGTTTGAAAGGTATCTTGTTTTGTTTTATACGTTTAATTACACCTTTTATCTATATATTTATTTCCAATGAAAACGATTGCGTTATAAATTAACCATACAGTATCATTTAGACATGGACCATTATACTTCAAAAATACTATATCACAGTTTTAGAACAATGTTTATACTATTTGTCGAGAAAATTTTTGTTTTATACACCAATAAATAAAACTTTTAAATTTAAATGTATTTTGAAGAATGTTACTTTTGTGGTATCCTTCAAATTGAAATTGCATTATTAGGATGAGCGAAGCGAATCCTCTACTAGGCTACACAAATTACATTTTGTCGTACACTTTACAAAAAAACTATTCAGTATTTTGACTTGAAATTAAACTTAAAATACATTATGACTTGTAGATTTACACACTATTATTTATTTTAATAGAATAACCTTAAAAATTTTATTATTTTAATTAATTTATCTTGCATGTTTTTCCATTACGGACGCATTTTTGCAAATAAAAAATGAAACACGTATATTTTCAGAAGAAAAATAAATGATGGATTCAGTAATTATAGATAGAATCATGATTAATTAAATAGTTTCACGATTTCTTTTATGAAATTTAAAAAATACCTTTTAAAAGAAAATTATAGCATATTTTTAATGAATTAAAATGTGTGAAAATCCAATTATTTACATTCAATTATAAAAGTATTTTTCAGTGTTAAGAATTCAAATACGCAATTTATTCGTAGTATGTGAAATCATTTATGCAGATGATACTTACGCATTTTAAAAGAATTTTATTATGATTTTTATTTATTTATTTATTTTTTATTTATATTTTTTGTAAAGTGACAAAAAAAAAAGAATTGTAAATAAATAAAATTAATTGTTAAATTCGTTATATCATAAAAAAAAAAAATAAATAAATAAATAAAAAAAAAAATAAAAAATAAATCCGAGGAAAATCTCAGTTATTTGGCTGAATTTACATTCTAAAATTAAAATGCGCCAAATCATAAAATAACGTTTTTGCTTAATAAAGATGCAAAAATAATTAAAAAAAAATATTGTTACTTTCAAATATTTAACTTATTAAATAATGCTTTGCGAATCCAAACAAAGCGAGGCTTTTGCTAGTAGGTATTGATATTTTTGTTAATATTATCAGTACATGAATGGCTTTGTATAAATAAACAAATAAAATTAAACGACTACTTTTGATGAAAAGTATGTGATATTTACTTTCATTATTTTAATAGGTTGATTTACCGTCACATACTCTGGCAAAAGCGGCTGGTTTGGCAAACATTTAGAAAGTGGATTTCAGTGTTTATCAATTCGGTTCACAATTACCAATAAAGACATTGTTTGTTAATTTTATATAGCTTTAAATTTTATACATTTTTAATTTAAAAATATTACATTTTATTTATTCTTACATTTTAAACGGCAAACTGAAATCATTAAACATATGGGGTTGGGGATCAGTACGGATAAAACTGTTAAAACTTCTCTGTGCTGTGTTGATCCAACTTTTGGTATGCCAGCAAATGTAACCTAGATATGAGCCTAAGCTCCAGATGTTGGAACGAAATTTGCCTATTTTATGGTTACATCTAAATCAATTTAAATATTGGTTCGATCCAGCACAAATATTTTACATTGCAGAATCCAACAGAATATAAGGTTCTCATGTCTAATCTAGTTATATATTTGCTGTTAAAAACTTAAAGAAAGCCATGTGACTTCAATACTATACGATAATTTAAGACATACATTACGCATGTCTAAAAACATTCTCGTTTATTCCTTTAAAAAAAGTCATAATATAAATTTTCTTAAATGAGTGAAATAATCATAATATTTCAAATGTTATATTACATTGGGCTTTCCTATTGAAAAAAAAAATGATGCTTGCGTAATTTTTTTTAACCTATTAGTCATTGCAAATCCTATTTGAAAAATACAAATAACACATTTTTGGATAATGCTTCTAGAATGTATTTGACAAAAAATTATAATTTACATCTCAAGAAATATAATTTTTACTATTTCTGAGAAGATTATCCCTAGTAAATATGTATGAAAGTACTTCAAAGTGATAAAACATACACTTTCTAGATTTTTTAATTATTGCCTAAACAGTTTCATTAATTACACATAATTGAGTTTTAGTGATAAATTGTTTGACAATTCGCTGAATTTGCCTATCTCGGGTGAATGAAAAACGTATACATATAAATAGGAAAAATAATAATATTTGCAATTTGCATTAGAACATTCTGCATGATTTGATCCTTTTGCATATTTATTGGGCGATTAATTGCATTAAATTCCAAGGAAAAAGAATTTTCTATCAAGATCTCTAATTGTAAATTTTAAGGAATTATGTTATACCTTTCATTATATCCCTTTAGGACAGGGGTCCAATGATCGAGTATGTTTGAAGTTATTAAATTTTGTGTCCGTCTGATAAGTCTTTAAGTTCTAAAGTGATGTCCTACATACAAACATAACATGCAAAATAGTTAGTTTACATAGAAATGTTTAACATGTGAAAAATTATTTATGAAGTCTTAAAACATGTATTGCAAGAGCTTAGAAAATTTTTATTAGCGGTCTTAAAGGAGTATAAAAAATACGGAGTGTGATATAAGTCTTTAAAAACCATAAAAATGTATAAACATAAAATAAAAACATAAGAGGAAATGCAATATTTCTCATTGATTCAGTCATAAAATACACAATATGGAATTTTAAAAGATCAATGCTTTACTTGAAAGGCGACTAAAAGAATAAAATAGATGTTACAATTTAAAAATATACATTTAAAAAAGATTTCTTAGTACTTTCTACCTGTATTTCCCGAGGAGAATCAGAGAATATTTTAATAACTAATTGCTGTTCATTTATACAAATACGTCACTTATTTTTGAAATGGGAGAGCCAATAATTATTAGAGATGAAAATAGATGTGGCAGGTCCCTTCGATTGAACTTAAGTGAAGAGAGAATAATATATATCAACTGCAGTTTTCTAATACTTCTACTTTCAACTCAAATAATTATTGGCGCTCCTATTTCAAAACGAAGTGACGTATTTGTATAAATGAACAGCAATTGGTTATTAAAATATTCTCTGATGATTCCCTCGGTAAATGAAGATCGAAAGTAATAAGAAGTTTTAAATAAAATACATATTTTGAAATTGCAACATCTATTTTATTATTTTAGTCTGCTTTTAAGTAAAAGAGTGAGCTTTTTAATGTTCATATTGTATATTTTATTATATTTTTTTAAATGTTTCCCCAAACGCACCAATTTGCGTTACACAACCAGACTCAGCAAGTACATTGTACTATATAGAAACATTTTAACTATTGTTTCTTATTTTAATATTACCAGTTGATTTAAATGAAAAGGTTCTATTATTTCCCCTTTTGTAGTAATTTATAAAAAAGTATTACACAATATATTTGAATCCTTTTTTGTTAAATTGAATTAAAAAAGGAAACTTTCTGAATGAAAAACTAATTACAACTGCTAATATAAAATTGACAATGAATATCTGAACAACAATAAAACAATGGTTGAGGACTCGCACAATTAATAAGAAACTTCAACTACATTATTTCCTTCATATAAAGTGCATACGATCTGCTTTCTTGAATGTTGTTTGCAGATAATTTTTTCGCATTCATTGCACTTCATTTTAGTAGTTGAGGAATTATTTTATTCTGCCGCATATGCAATACGATCTTCTTTTTCCTCAATGAATATCAATGTCTAATTCTTGGTCTTCCAAATTTTTATTTAGCTGGGTATGCATAAGCTTCCTGACTATGAAAATACTTCAAAATTAATGAAAATGACAATGTGCAGATTCAGGCTTACAGCTGAATTAGAATGTCATGTCCCCTGACTACGAATAATTTTATTAGGTGACGAATGTAACCTTATTTTGGAAATTATTCCAAACATAATTTTAGTTTAATGGAGGGTAGAAGCAAGGTTAATAACAGTCTTTAAAACACTATTTATGAAAAACAAATTTCATAATAAATTAAATTTACATGTAAATGAGTTTACAGAGAAAAATACATTATTGAAATATATTTACCATATTTAAAAAAGTGATGAGTCTAACATAAAAACTTAGATGTAACATATAGCGGAGATATGGTAGTATACGTCCATTAATTAAATAAAATAAATAAAAAATCTCACAAATCATCCATCTTCCACAAATATATATATTTATCAATATATGTATTTCTATGTACACTCATGTTCAAAATTAAGAGAATTTTCAGATTTGGTCGATGATCTACAGAACTACCTGAAACACTTTAATGAAATTAGATAGGTATACAGGTTAATATAATGCAACAAAAATAAACATTCAACAGTTACAATGCGCACGCATAATCGTGCGTAATAAACATCAGAGTCGGAAGTTATAAAACAGAGCTTACAGTATTGAACAAAAAAAAAAATGGTTAATAGGTGGTATGGTCTCCTCTTACAGTTGTACAACTCTCTCAACATGAACTCATTCTGGAAATAAGGCAGTTTATGGGTCCGTGTGGCAGTTTAATCTCACTCCTCCAGGAACGCTGTTTTCATGATCAGTGTGTTTTTGGGAGGTGGAAAGAGAGCTCAAATTTTCCGCCTAAGAGCGTCCCAGACATGCTTACAGGGTTTAGGCCTGGAGATCTGGATTGACAATACATCAAGTGAATATGATCACTTCCCAGAAAGTCGTCGACCCTATGAGATCTATCTGGGTGCGTTTTGTAGTCCTTCAAAATGAAATTAAGGCCAAGGGCACCCTGAAAAGGAAAACGTAGGGTACGAAGGTACATGCCTACACCTCATACCAGTCATAGGGCCTTTGACAAAGGCAGGGAGAAGTGTGCGCCCATCCAAAATGATGCCTGCTCAGACCATCGACCCTTCCCTGCCATAGTGATCTTTTTCTCTCATTTTAGAAAGTAGGTAGAATATCTTATGTTTTCTCCAGATGAATGTAGGTCGAAAATTTGTATTTAGTCTGAACAGAGACTCATCAGTGAATAAGATGTTCTCCATTAATCCCTCGTCCAAAGTCGATTATCTCTGCACCATGCTAAACATGGTTATCCTATGTGCAGAAGTGAGCGAGACGCAGGGAGAAGCTCTTATTGCAAATAGTAAGTATAGTAAATTATTTTCCATATAGCCTTCTACAAACAGTTACCCTTGAAACTCGGCTTCCTGTGGCAGCATAAATGTCACGACAGAGCTGAGATGCTGTTGCACTCCTGTTACCCCTCGCTATAATGGACAAATAGCTACCTTCTTTGGCCGTCGTGGATCTTGCACGACCTTACCCAGGTTTTCTCTGTATGATCCAGTGTTCTTAAACTGTTTCCATAAGCTGGATACAACGCCGGTCAGTATATTGAAGTCTCTAGGAATATGCACCTGAGACTACTCGGTTTCCATTCTCCCTGCGATTTTCCACTTAACTCCATCATCCAAAGGCTGGTGATTACTCATTTTCACTGTTTTCTTTTAAATTTCATTAAATGTTACTAAAAACAGCTAAAAATGTTGTTAAAAACTAAAATTGGTTAAATATACATTTAAAGCTGGTAGTGTACAATTTACACTACAATTTATTTCTGCAAAAAGTTTTTTTTAACTATTACTCACATAAATGAAGAATATTCAAAATGTACAAAAAATGAATTCTTCGCGTATTTTAAACATAGTCACAGTTGACATAAAAAACTATATATCTCAATCAAAGGTTTTTTTTTTTTTCATTCAGGAACATTTTTAATTATTTGTAGGAATAAAGTATTGTTTTGTTATATTGATTAACATTCTAAAACTAAAATATTTTACTGAAACTTGCATTTTATTTGACAATTTAAAGAAATTCCATTGTACAAAGTAAAATAAAGAAACAATGTTTAAAAATCTAAAACGTTTTAATAATTTATTAGAATAATCCGGCGAATAGTCATTTTTTATTCAAATTTCGATAAAATGTTTTACTCGAATTGTTCTATCTCTGAATTATTTACTCTAAAACAGATTCTGGTGATTTCTTCTTCCATTATGATATTTCAATTGATGTAAAAAAGAAGCAAAGGCATTACGATATATTTTATTAACAGTCTCTCAAGTAGTAAAAAAAGTTTTTAAAATTTTAGTTGAAATAAATGATATGTTTATGTATATATATATATATATACTACGTTTGAAAATAATTATCAACGCTTTAAATGAGGGCTTTCATAGCACTTATAATAACTTAAGACTGTTTAAAATATCATTTTAACTTTTTCAATACAAATATAAATAGTTTAAAAAAGAGATTGTATTTTTCAAATTTTTCTTTCATTATAAATGAACTTTATAAATTTTCGATTATCTTTATTAGAGCAAAAGTAATTTTCTTTATAACAACATAATGATTCTTAATATAGAATCAATAAGTGTCAAATAAAAATGATGAAATCTACAATGAATAACAAAATAACGTATTTCGCTAAGCATAATTTTCAAAAATAATTTTTTATTGCCATATATAATTTTAATAACAGTATTTTCATTTATCAACTGTTAGGTACACATGTAGTGGGCAAACGGTTCTGATATGCGAAACTTTCTAAGTTGCATATTGTTCCGGAAGATTGATATAATGTAGTTTCTAGATTTCTTGCAGGTTTTTCACGTATTCCTGTATATCCTTTTAATGTAACACTTCTTATCAAAATTATTTAAAAGTATTTTAAATCATTATTCAAAATTCGAAATATACTATGCTATTATATATATATATTTATGTTATATTATTAATTCTTCCTTCGTGATATTTCCTTTTTATATGCTAAATTAATGGAATATGCACTAATTTCTGATCATTTCTATTATTTAATTTTCGCGCGCTGGAGTATTTTTACTTCTAAATGCATTCACTCCAAACAGTAGACCAAATAATCAGGACTACTATATCACTCCCATTGGAATCGACGTACTCTTTACGCGTTCCCTTTATTCTCGCATTGACCAGAGTGCACGCGACGTCATGATTTTGTGTTTCTACCCGTTGTACAAAAAGGCAGATGCACGGGACGTTCCTCAGAGGATTTGTTCCAGCTTTCAACTGTCAACAGCTCCCTGGCTGGTCGTTCTAGGACATAATTCATTCTAATAGTTTATTCAAAATTTATATTAAGATCATGCAATGAAGTTATTTACTTCTAGACCGGAATGCATTATCAATATGTGGTGAACTGCTTTGACGATGTTTCACTAGTAAAAAGTGGAGATTTAATTGCCTCGTTCTTTCATCATGGCGAAAATCCCAACGATTTCCTTTCTTGTCTTTTCTCAAGCCACTCCACGACTTGCACCAATATCTAACATACCACAGTAAAAGCCACTAAGCTAATGGTATTGCTACATTGATTCTGTCGCAGGACAAACGATTTAATGCCTTTCACTTTTAAATAATAAAAGCCCCTTTTTATTCTACTTACTTCCTTTATATAATAAAAGCGTGTCAGGTTACTACAATAAAGCCGGCACAATGCAACAGTGAGGGTTTTTACATATGGCCTTATATAATATATATATATATATTATATTATATAAATAATTAAATAAATAAATAAATATATATATATATATATATAATATATATTATATAAATAATTATATATATATACATATATATATATATATATATTATATAAATAATTAATTAAATAAATAAATGTATATATATATATAATATATTATTAAAATAATTAAATATATATATATATATTATATAAATAATTAAATAAATAAATGTGGTTTTTTCATGTGTTTTATATAGATTTATCGCCAGCAATATGCTAGTGAATTAGTGGAATTTAGTAACATTCTGTATTACTAGGTTCCATCTTTATTCTGTGTAATGTTTGTGTCATTAATATTAGCTAAATTATAAATTTAATTTCAATAATTGGAAATCGATGACGGTTTGTTATATATAATGGTTATATATATATATATATATATATATATATATATATATAGACGGTGATTATAATTAAAGATTCGGTGATTATAATCCAACTTTCAAAATGCTGTAAAAACAGTACCACTGGTCAGAATGAGTTCAAATTTAAACTGAATGTACTGAAAGAAGTGGGAAACGATTTGGTATAAGAAAAAAAAATCAAAGTGTATCAATAGATGGCGTTGCAAGCGGCATACTGTGGAAATTAAAAGACACTGAAGCACACGACACATTGCATGTGGTATAAAAACGCGGGTTATGTGGCGTTCCTCACATATTGCATCTGAGCAGCTTGTGATTTGTCCCTCAATGAAGGATCGCGCTCTGTTGGTGAAGCTCTATTACAAGAACGGCGACTGTGCGCTTGTAGCTAAAAAGAAATTCCTGTCATTGAAGGGTATGAAAAAAAGCTGTGATCCGATGTCTACTAAGAGTCTGAAAATTATGATTGAGAAATTCGAAAAGACGGGTTGTATTGAAGTGAAATCTGAAAGAGGGAGCAAATAAATTGCTTCGAAGTTAGTAGAAGATGGGACCACAGCATTAGGGGAAGGAACGCGCAGTGGTGTGCAAACGAGCAGTGCACGGGGAATTGCCCGATCTTTAGACATGCCCGTGAGCACGGTGCTTAAAATTATACGCAATATCCTGCATTGCTATCCTTACAAAATTATCCATGTTCAGGAGTTGCTTCCTGCTGACCTGCAATAAAGACAGACGTTTGTTCTGGAATTTCTCGCTCGAATGGAAGTGAACAATAAATGGCCATGGAACATTTTGAGGACAGACGAAGTCAATTTCTATCTACAAGGGTTTCTCAACACACAAAATTGTAGGCTTTAGGCAAAAGAAAATCCATTCTCAACTCAACCACTACAGACGCATTCTCCAAAGGTAACTGTGTGATGCGGGTTGACGGCATCTTGTATGGAAGGGCCTTTTTTTAGAGGAGATGGGTCCTGCGGGTCCCATTACTTATACTGTGAATGGTAAAAGGTATGAGATTATTTTGCACAGCCAGGTCATTCCATCACTTCAACCGCGTGTATGTCTGGATAAAATCATTTTCGTGCAAGATGGCGCCCCTACGCACATATCGCAAAGACAGTCATGCAACTGTTCAAGAGGCATTTTGGAAATGATAGACTTATCAGCCGTCATTGTCCAACAGCCTGACCTCCAAGATCATCAGACCTCCATCCTTGTGACTTATGGCTGTGGTGTTACCTTAAAAATATTGTGTACAGTTGCCGGATTTCAAATTTAGCTGAATTGAAGGCACGGATTACGCAACACATTCACAACTTTACCACTGAGACACTCCGGACTATTGTGAAACATACTGTTTATCGGTTTCAAATTGTTACGGATAACGGTGGACAGCATACGGAACCTGTTTGCAGCATGTCTAGCGATAATTAAAAACCGAATCATTATGTTCTTTTTTAGCGGTTTTTGGCCCAAAGATAATTAAAAACCGAATCATTATGTGCTTTTTATGCGATTTTGACACAAGCACAATTGAAGACAGATTCTTAAATCCACTGTGGTATGACCTTGACGTGGGGGATGGGATTTCCACTAACAGTACCAGAACTGTTGACTGATTTGGAAATCATTTTTTCCGTCAAACATCCGAAACACTCATGCACATTGAACACGAACAGTACGGTTGGTTTAGTGTGCAACTCATGCCAAAGCCGTCGTATTTCGATTAAAAATGTCACTTGAGGCTGAATACACTTTTGTTATGCCACTTACGGCGCCGTCTATTGATACATTTTGGAACTTTGTCTTTCTTACGCAATGCGTTTCCCGCTTCTTCCAGTATATTCGTTTCAAATTTGAAGTTATTCTGACCAGTGGTTCCTTTTTTACAACATTTTGAAAGTGGGAGTTATTTTAATCACCCTGTATATAATATATATATTACATATACAGATATATACAGAGAATTAGAGAGAGATATAATAGTTAGGTTAAAGGTTCTATTGTGTCAGCAGAAATCTTCCGAACACACTATAACAGGGATGGCGAACCTATGGCACGCGTGCCGAAGTTGGCACGCCTGAAAACGTCTCTGTCATGCAAAAAAAAACTTTTAAATTATATTTAGTTTATGGAGAACAATGCATTTTATGTTTCTTTACAAAAAGTATAGTTTGTGTAACATGTATATAATTTACTTCAAAATAATACGTTACTTTTGAATGAATTAATGTATAGATCTCAACGATAGCGCCTTGTAGCGTCATTTTCCAACCAAGCCATCCAATATATAGTGTTTTAAAATCATTTTGCCTCTCTATCAAATTTCAAAAGTTTCATTTTTGGAAATTGAATTTTAAGAGATAGTTTGCATAGTCCTAGTTGTCATTCTTCTACTTCAGATTAGATTTTATTTTATTTAGGTTTGTGGTTTTAAGTTAGGTTTTATTACATTTAGGTTTTATTTTTGAAAATTGAATTATAATTGTAAAAAATTATGTATCCATTGAACCTGCTTCTACCTGAAGAACTAAAAATGATTTGATTCGGAAGTGTACAATAAAAGAAAAACTCGTTTATAGATTATTAATACGGAATTCGATGGAACATGGCTATATTATTGAGTAAATACAGTATAATAAATAATTTAGGAATCGAATTTAGCATAAGTGTAAAAATATTTAAGTAAAAATTATATTAAAATTATAATTATGGATTTTATATAATTTAAAATGTTTCTGGCGCGTTAGAATGTTGGTTATATAATAATTTTGAAATTTTTGGCACGCATACTCAAAAATGTTCGCCATCCCTGCACTATAATGTTCAGAAATTTTAATAAATTTTATGTTTTTATTCTTTTTTAATCTTTCTATTGAAAATATTAAAATAATTTTCAATAAAATATTATAAAATAAATATATTATATACTATGTACTGTATTGTAATATAAATATTATTTAACTCAATCAACTTAATCTCCTTATCATTTTAAAAAGTTTTCACAAAAGTGCAAACACAAGGAAAGTAGGTATTAAGGGGATGTTCTACTTCAAGCGTGTAGATTGTTATTCTACAGTGGTTTCGTGGATTAAAAATACCTTACAATTTCCGTATACGGACATTTAACGTCTGGATTTCAAATTTTAAAAAGACTAAATAAAATAAATAATGTAAGACATACTTGAATACATTTTAAAATGAAATTTATAAAAAGTTAAAAAAAATCTTAAAAGCATTAAAAATACACTTAGTATACATTTCGCCAAGAAACCCCAAGGCTCATCAGTACAATTTAAACATTGTAAAACAAACAACTAAACAAAACTACAGTTAAAGTTAAAGTTATTTTTTCAAAACAGACTATATCCAGCAGGAATGAAATAGGTTTCATTCATTATCGCCGATCGCATGTGAGTGAACCACTCTTCTAGGAACAATCTATCATGATAACTGTAATAACCCGATTTCAAAATACAACAGTTCGCAAGTAGCATAATAATTTTAATACATTACAATATTTTTGCTCGTTGAAGGGAACCGTTATTATAAAACTTTAAACGTGTTTTTCTTCAAAACCAAATTTTTCAAAGTGGCCGACACTTTTTCTTTAAAACTACACTGAAAAAAAAATCTATGATGTTACTAAAGTTTTTCTAGGAAACTGGAATTCCTAGAATTTTTTATGTAATGGCAACAACAAAAATTCCTCTAACAGACGCTGTTACAGAAATTTTTGTTGTTGCCATTACGTAAAAAATTCTAAAAATCTCAATTTCCTAGAAAAACTTTAGTAACTTTACAAATATTTTTTACAGTGCATTCGACCAATTTCCTTTATTTTTTATTTTTAAAACTTTTTTTCTGTATCATATACCACTGAAAACTATAGTTTTAATTGGTTAATTATTTTTTTCAAGTCAGCAAAAAAGAAATTACCTTTTTCTTTAAATTACATTCTTTTTCTCAAAAATCAGCTTTCAAACCCAAATCTGGTTATAATCTCTAAAGAATAGTATACACTTTCATAAGTTTCGACCCAATTTGTTTTAGATGAAAACAGTTCACATGGCACACCTACCGCTAATACCCGTGGCATCAGACATATTATTAGTTTCTTTACACACACAAATTTAAATGTAGAAGTGAAATATTAGTAAATATAATTTAAAAAGTCAAAAAGTGGAATTTCTTTTCTTTGTAACCTAAACAATTCGCTGAAATCACGTGCGTTTAAGGCAAAACCAAAAAAAAAAACAAGTAATACCTCCCCTCAAGACATTCTGACTATTAAGTAGAATCCGTGCATTTAACTTTTTTAAAAATTACTTTTCTCTTGATTCAGAAAAAATATATAATTAAATGAAATCGTAGTAGTTTCCACCCACCAAGATACCATTTCACTATTTTCTGAATTTACTTTTTGGTCTCCTGCAGCAGGAACTTAAAGTAAAATCCTTAAAAATCTGACATTGGCCTGAACGACTAATGAAGCGGAGAACAGGTAAAATCTATTTTTTTTTTTCGATAATGACCCAATTTTAATAATTTTTTTAAAAAAGCTTTCACATTACTGGTAGGTTAATTTCATGGTACAAAAACAACATGATAAGTAATAAAATGCGTTTTTGGTCATTACATGGTAACTTTTATTACATTTATAGCAATTTGCTTTAGTAATTTTAGTAATAAAATACCAAAAAATATTGAAATGTAATGTTGACATGATTTGTTAATCGTCAATTTGGACGAAAATTGTCTAAAAAATGAAAATGTAAAATGAAATATTTTATGGTAACTTACCTTGACTTTAAAGTAATTTCAGTTACAATAATAAATGTACCTGACGAAGTTCCAGAAATAACACTAAAAACTGGTTATTTTAGCCTAAATTGAGCTTTGGATATGTTTAATTAACAAATCGTGTCATTTTTACAATTTTTTTCTTGTGTGTATGTGTTATATTACTAAAGTTACTGAAGTAAATTGTTCTAAATGTAACGTAAGTTACCATGTAATGACCCAGATTGCATTTTATTTCTCATCATGTTGTTTTTGCAATCTCATATATTGATTCTAAATTGGTTATTTTGGCCCTTCTCTATATCAAAATTTAAGGTAATAAGGTCGATTCCATTATTGTATAAAACAATTGCATGTTATTGAGTATTGTTAAAGTAGATTTTCATATGGATTTTTAAGATTTAGTTTAAAAAAGTATACCTAATATGTGTCACTTGAAATCTTGAGGAAAAGTATCGTTTTCGCATATTTTAAATGCACATTGTTCATGTAGGTACATAGTTTACTTAGAAAAACAAACAAAAAAAAAGAGTAAATATTTTCTAGCAATATGGCCTGAAACATTATAAATATTTCTCCAAACATATTCTTATAATTCAGCATCAGCTAAAAAACAGTTAAAAGTATGAGTTAAAAGTTTCAGCTATTGAATAATATTTCAACATATTAGAGCGATTTGGATCGGGTGTGATTTGTAAAACCGCATTTTCCTGCTCTTGTTTATGGTGATGCATTGTACATTTGAACCAAACCATAGTAAAGATATTTAGTGTTTTGATTGTCTGAAACAGGGTTACGATTAATCTATAAAAGTGCATAGATCGGAGAAAAAGGGCAGCTACATAAGTAAATGTCATTAAAACAAGTTTGCACTAAATATAGTGGCGTATTTTATGTGATAGTTATTAAATTTTGTTTATGTCGGTGTATATTATATTAAAAATATGCAGAAAAATGTAAGAAGAGTGTAACTTTTCTAAAGAAATGACTTCATAAACGAACAACTTTATTCTAAATATGGCTAGAGTGGACGTTCTTTTTATTATAGCTTTCGTTGAAATGCGAAATTTGGAATTGGATTTACTTTAAAATATTACAAGTTAATTATAGTTGTAGGTAAGAGAAGAAAAAAAGTACCTGATGTTCTCAAGTTCTAAACTACTACTGAAAAAGTAATTGAACATTATTCTCTTTCCACAGACAATGGGGATGAAAAATGCAGTTTACCCCTTACAACTTTGATATAAAAAAACTCACTATTCTTTGAAACATAAAAGAGTTCGATCTGCGAATACCTAAGAAACGGATTAATTCCCCCTTTGTGTGACGTTGAACAAAAAATGATACACTTAGAATAAAAAATTAGAAATTTTTTACTTCCTTGTAGATTGACGTAATGAAAGGATCTAGCTTTAATTGAAATGAATTTTTTTTTTTTGTTGCATTTCTTTTCAAGAAAAAATATCAATAAAGAAAAAATCATAATTTCAAAAAATCAACACTATATATTTTTATTGATTTTGCACATATTGCAGAAAACAGAGAAATTTAAAGGAATGTTCGAGACGATTTATTTTCTTACAATTTTCCTTCTATTTTACATAACAATTCAGTACATTACCAATTCAGAATTGTAAAAAAAGATTTATTCAAGAATAAATGTATTTACATTGAAAAAGTTTCTACTTATGAATTTTTATGTTACGTAGATTCTCTACCTTTTAGATTGACCTACCACGAAATCGAAAATTATAATTATAATTTTTCAATATCCCCAAGTAAAGAAGAAAAAATTGACATGAAGAAAGTAACAACAAAGTCTTCAGTGCATGTGCCGTGGAAGATCCAAAAAGTTTATAATAAGAACTAATGAAATATATGTGTATTAAGATTTCTAAGGAGACTTTTAAATGGATTTAAAATGTCAACAAAATAATAAATCGGTATTTGAAAATGTCACAGAAAGACTTTAATGCGACAACTACAAATATATTTATTCAGTTTCTGAAATAACATAATGTTTTCTTTACTCAATAATAATTGTACGTTTCTTAATACCTTGGGCACATGACCTGCAGTGTCTAATTACATTTTCTTGATCATGAGCTCTGGGATGCTTTACAGCATAAGTCAAGGACAGGAAGTCATCCTTGCATGGGACCCTCAGTGTTTAATTCTTAAGCAATGCTGGTACGTGCAAATTTATCTATCCTCAACAGATAAAAGGATGAGTAAACATTGCCCCTTCCGGATCCGAACTCTGGACTTGTAGCATTGTAGCGCGTCGCGCTGACTTCTAAGCTAGTGGGTTTCATGATTATTAATAAATAATGTGAAAAATTTCATATAAGTTTTTCCGTGCAAATCAGAAATGAACCGAATCAGTTATTTTTATACATTAGTAAAAACACAGATATACACATAATGGTAAGAAGAAAGTGGACATACCACAATGAAATTTTAATACGTATGTATAGAAACAGAATAGGTGGATTTGACCTGCTAGAACGAATATAAGTAGCTATGCCTCTCTACACTATGCAGCAAAGAAAGTGTGGTGGAAATCCATTAAATATGCTTTTAAATTCTGTTTTGCTTTTACATTCAATAACTAATGAAATCCAAACAAGCTGATAAATCTGAAGTTTCGTCGAAATGTAAAAATTGGCTCTTTGAAGAAGCGCACCAAGGAATGATGGGTTTAAACCAGAACGAAAGTTTACTGCCATGTATGACGCAGAAAGAGCAGTGACTATTTCATTGTACAAACAGTAGTAGGAACATTTACACAGTGCACTTTAATGCAAGATTACCTAGCATCGAATTAAAGAAAAAAATGCATTAAAGAAAACGAATTAAAGAAAAACTTCTTTCCATTTTAACATGAAATAACTTATAAATTTAAATTTTACAATTTTTTGATTAAGTAAAGCAAACTATTTTATTTCAATTTATAAATTTAAAATCTCACTCATATTCAAATCGTTCAGTTTTTTTCTAGACAATTTGTTTTTTAACATTTTTGAAAATAGTTGAAAAGTGTTTATTAATTCGGATTGAATAAAGTGAATAAAAACTTTTTATATACAGAAAAATATTTTTTTTTTCCGGACTACTTGAGTGATATTTTTAAAATTCATATTCATTCTTATATACAAGAATCTCTTGTTTCAAAAACGTTACCCTGACAAAAAATATGTTAAATAATTCCTCGTCAAATGAACGTTTTTCGGTTTTATTTCTTTCGTAAAGCCTTTAGATTTACAAAATCAATTATTCATTAATTATTACTCATAATCACTAAATCACTTGATAAATGAATAAATATGCTTAGGGCCAATTTTTCTTGATTTATTGCAGCAGTCTACAGATTGAAAATATTTCCAGAACAGAAGCAGAGATAATTGAATTTGAAGCATTTTTTAAAGAGAATATAGAAATTAAGTGAGTTTTCCTTCATAAGGCATCACATTTTGGTTAGATTAGTAGCCGTTAATTGCTAAAATTGTATGGAAATTCGATAACTTGTACTTTGGAATAGGAAACGAGGAAATTCGTGAAGTACTTTAGGAAGTATGAAAACATAAAGTATAAAACTAATAATATTAAATTCGTTTTTAATAATAGCAAAACTAACTCCAATGTGGGTAGTTTTTTTCAGCAAAACGCAAAAACTAGCAAAATAGGCGAGCAACAATAAATATATATATAAATATTATACAGACATATTTATGTGTGTATGTGTGTTTTAATATACATTGTAGTATAAGTGTTTTATTATAACAATAAATATATTCATTCAACTTCTGAAATAACATAAAGTATTCATTATGCAGCACTTCTTTTTAAATTTCAAAAATCAGATGATACGTGGCAGTCAATTAATGATAATGGGAAAGGGAAAACATGTGTTTGGACGGGGAATAAAGGCTATTTAAAAATGATAAAGATGAGAATCTTGAATTGATTCTTGTGTATTGATTTATTCATAGAAAGAATATTCAGTGTTCAATTTTTTTCCAATAATGTGAATAGAGTTTCACTTTTTAAATAATAAGAGATATGCGTTATAGAATGTGTGTGTGTGGGGGGGAGGGGGTTCAATTTGATTTTACAGATGCTTCGATAGGGCGTGGCAAATAAGAGGAACGGAACCGCTATTCTAGGGACATTGCCGAATCTCTTCTTATTTCTTTTGCGTAGGATTTTGTTATTCTTGTTTTATTCGAAGACATGGAGTTTACTTGTGAGGGTATCTCAGTTCTAAAAGTATGTATGATACCCATAACTTGGTTTGAAATTTTAAGAAAAGTTTATATAATTTCATAAATGGACGGTCTAATAATGTACTATGATATGGTATTACTGTTACAAAATACTTAATACAGCTTGATTTGAAGAAAAGTTTATATAATTTCATAAATGGATAGAGTAATAATGTTCTACGATATTATATTTTACAGATTATTTTAGAAACTGCGTAACACAGCTTGGTTTGTAATTTTAAGAAAAGTTTATAAAATTTCATAAATGGACACTCTAATAATGTACTACGATATTGTATTTGATGAATTATTTTATCTGCATTTTCACTCAAACGGCTCTTACTATAAGTATCACATTTATCATCAAAATTATTATATTGTACTTTCACCAGTGGGGTCAAAAGGATGGTTCTTGCCACCGCCCTCAAAAAGACGAAGATAAACACCATTCAAATTACCACTGATCAATAGAGTTAAAAACAATAATTGTGTGATTCTTAATATTAAACTTCGTGGCGCTACCTTCTCTAAGGATCATGCCCTACTGTGTTAAATTATGTTTCCTTGACCCTAGGCCCTGGCATGGTTTACAGCATACATCCTAGTCAGGAAGTCGACCAAATGTGGTACTCTCAGTATTTAATTGACAAGCAAGCTTGATAGGTACTAAGTTTATCTACTCCGAACGTATAAAAGGTTGAGAGAACCTTGTCCCGTCCGAAGTTGAACTCTGGATTTATAGCGTTTTAGAGCGACACGCTGAACTCTAAGCTACTGGCCATCAGGATTACTAATAAGTAATGTATTATTTCTTACGAAGTTTACTATGTAAATCATGAATGATCCTAATTATTTATTTTTATGCATCTGTAAAAACACGGATATACACATTATGATAAGAAACAAGGTCGCATACCACAATCAAGTTTTATAAATTATGTATAAATCGAGAATTGGTAGATTTGACCTGCTATATCGAATGTTAATTAGGTCTAATTACACAGACCTGCAAAAAAAAAAATACTTTTTGAAAATTGCTTTAATTTTGATGACTAATTTTGATGTTTTTTTTATTGCTGATTCCGAAAATGAAATCCATTTTTTTTTCTATCACGTAAGGAATTTTCGCAAAATGATTGCATATTTTTAAAGAAAAAGCTGAAATCATAAAATTTTGACATTTCATTTATTTATAAATCTATATAAATTACATTAATATCTGAGTTCAATTAATAGTTAAGTATATGTAGAAGGTTACAAGTCCTTAGAGTAATGTTTTTTCTGTACATCAAAAGTTTTTTTGCAACTTTTCCTGTTGTGAACTTTGCAGGGATTGTCTCTTTGTTGCATCCAGCAGTAGTCGGCAATCATGCTGAAATTCCATTTGCCTTGATATCGCCTCTCCATTTCCTTTATATCCTGGTGAAATCTTTCACCTTGTTCCTCACTAACTGCACCTAAATTTTCAGGAAAATAGTCCAGGTGTGAATCGAGAAAATGAACATTTAAGCTCATATTACACCCTAAAATTTTGAAAAATTTTACCATCTCTTCTACAATAGATTTGTAGTTTGGGTCCTTTTTGTTGCCAAGAAAGATAGTAATAACTAGTTTGAAAGATTTCCAGGCTTTTCTTTCGTTTGTTTTCATTTTATTCTCAAAATGTTCATCTTTCATAATTTTCCGGATGTCTGGTCCTACAAACACACCTTCCTTCAGTTTTGCTTTGGATAATCCCGGGAACTGCTTCCAAAGGTATTTGAAACATTCATCTTCTTTTGGTAAAGCTTTGACAAATTGTTTCATAAGACCTAATTTTATATGAAGCAGTGGAAGTCACACTTTTTTTAGAATCAACAAGATTTTTCCTTTACCAGATCCATGAGGAACAGGTCGTATGGCAGACGGAATGTCAGGATAAAATATTTCCTTTTTGATCTTTAAATTGAAACCTTTTACATTACAAATACAAAAATAGCAATCATCATTGTGATTTTTAGGTTATCTCCAAACTGAAAAGATTGCTTTTTATCTTGTAACCATTGCCTTAATTATTTTACGCAAATACGGCAAACTTTGTGTGGAGGCCAAGGCTTTTCTTGATCGCCCAATTTCGTGCTAATATAAGCGAAATATTTTTTTTTTTTTTTACAAAATCAGAAATGCTTCTTTGTTGTTGTTTTTTGGCTGTATAGTTACCACAAATATAGCAGAAACAATTCGTGAATTAGCACATCCTCTGGAAGCCATGTTCTCTAATGCAGCAAAAACTAGAAGTAAAAGTTACTACTATAATTTATAACTCACAGGTCGGACTAAAAACACATGTGTACAGCACAGAATAAAGAAAGACACTGATTCAGGAGTAGAGATAAGGTCAGTAATAAGGTGTGTGAAGAAGGGATTGCGAGCAGACAACTGCAAGCTGGGGATATCCGATTTCAACTGGTTTCCTCTGTCTTGAATATTGTATTTAATAGGCACTTTACCGATTAAAAGAAATATTCTGTATTGGAACAGTTTCTTCTTTCTCTTTTATTAGTTTAATGCACCAATTCACTATTTTAAGCCCATAAATTTATTTATCAAACTCATATAAATAATAATTTTTGGTCCGAAATATACTAAATTCATAAAAAAATAAATTACGATTTGTGATGAAACTGTACGTGATGGATTTTTTTCATTATTTTTCTAGTAATCAGCATCCAAAAAACTATAAAAAATACCTCTTACTATGTCGGCAATGTTTTCATCGCAGGCTTGTGTTATTAGGTGCAGCTCTTGCTACACTTTGCAAAAAAGTAAGGGAGGTGGAATTTATTGTTTATCCATTAAATATGGTTTTTAGTTCTGTTTAGATTTTACTTTCAGTAACTAATCAAAACATAACAAGCTGATTTATCAAGCATTTCGCCGAAATATAAAAATTTGCTCTTCTTAGAAGGGTTTAAACCAGAGCCAAAGCTCACTGACAATTATGACACAGAAAGAGCAATGACCATTTCCTTGTACAAACAGCAGAGAGTAGGTGAAACAGCATAGGAAAACTGGCGACAAACAACAATTAAATAAAAAAAATTTTTGTATAAATCAACATGAAAATATAAAAACACACAGTACAGCTCTCGAGCTGGAAATTTTAACAGCCCGTCATTAGCGGAAAAAAAAAACCACGTGTGCGTATAGGAACAAGGTCACACATGCACTGAAAGGTGCAGAGTACAGTTTACAAAGAGTGCGCATTTGGCGCTAGCTGAAAGGTAAACACCCATCACCAAGGAATATATGCAGAAGAGGAAAGTATTGCCAAAATGATAGCGAAAAAATTTTTCCTATCATTTTGAAAACACTTCCCTCTTCTGCATGTGGTATTTACATTTAAACTAGCGCCACCTCTCATTTTTTTTGTATGCTCTACCGTCCAACTTTCAGTTCATTTGTGACCTTGACCCTTTACGGATGCGTGTTTACTTCGGCTGATGACTGGCTGTTAAAATTTCCAGATCGAAACGCGTCCTGTGTGTTTTTACATTTTTATGGTGATTTATTCAAAGTTTATTTATTTAATAAACGAAAGCACATTTTCAGAGTGCACTTTAATGCAAGATTACTTTGCAATGGCTTAAAAAATGCATCCATTTTTTTTTTTTCCATTTTATCATGGAATAAATTATAAATTTATATTTTACAATTTTTTGTACACGTAAAGCAAAATGTTTTATTTAAATTTATAAATTTCAAATCTCAATCTATTTTCAATCTTAAAGAAATATTTCATTAATTCTTAATTATTTGTTTTTTGAAATTTCTCAACATAATTGAAAAATGTTTATGAATTCGGATTGAGAAAATGAATAAAAATGATTAAAGTACAGACAAATAAAATTTAATGTCCCTGGCTACCTAGTTGTATATTTTTAAATTCATATTGATACATATTCGTACAATGATCTATTGTTTCGAAAACTTCATCCTGATAATAAAAATGTTAAATCATTCCGGGATAAATGTATATTTTTACGTTTTATTTCTTTTGGAAAGCTTTTAGATTGACGTAATCAATTATTTACTATTACTCATAATTACTTGATAAATGAATAACAATGATTCGGGCCACATTTTCTTAGCTAGTACACTCATCTACAAATTGAAAAAAAAGATTCCAAAACAGAAGCAGCGATAATTGAATTTTAAGCTTTTTTTACACAGAATATAAAAAGGAAGTAAGTTTTCCCCCATAAGGCATAACATTTTGGTTAGATAAGAGGCAGTTACATGCTGCATTTATATATAATTTCAGAGAATTGTACTTTGTGATACCAAATGAGGGGTCAATACATGGAGTACTTTAGGGATTATGTAAATAAAATGTATAGATCTGTTAATTTTAAATTCATTTGTAATAATAACAAAATAAACTTCAATGCGGTTAGTTTTTTAAGCAAAACGCAAACACTAGAAGGTGGATTGAGCTTTAATTTTGATTTTGCATATTGAAAGTTTCTAGAAATGGATTTATTTTTAAATTCCTATTTGTTACAGTACATAATTTTGTTAATTTAAATTTCACAATTTCTGTCTTCAAAATTAGATAGGTACAAAACATGACGTGATGGAGCGTTCTTACATTTTGTGTTTTATCATTAAAAAATAGTTTATTAAACCTTAATGACTATCCTTTTCGAAAATCGTTAAGGCCAGTTTTATTCGATTGATCTTAGCAGGTATATAGATTTATAAGATTAACAGATTATAATCTGACCCAATTTATACGATAACATAATGTATTTGATAAGATTGGGCATAATCTATTTAATAGAGATATTTATCGAATCCTAGATTCCCAGAGCGAAAGGGTATCTTTATTATTTTTAAGAGACAATATTCACGAGTTGTTTACGGTCTTTTATTTATCGGGAATAACCTCGTGTCATTTCTGATAAAAGCAACTTTTCATAGAAGGAAAGGATTGTTTTAGAGATTGTTATGTTGTGCATCACGAGTATAATAATTATTTATTAGTCATCAGTTTATTATTTTTTATTACAAGTACTTTCATTTGTTTAAGAAAATACTGGTCTTATCTATTTGTATATGTTGAAATTTATACTATGTAAGTAAATACTTTTGATATAGGATGAGTATAAGTATATGATATATTCAAGCAAGCATAAATAAAAGTATACAGAGTGTCCATAAAATAATTTCCCACTTATAAATTTTAATAGTACCAACTGTAAGCGTTGTAGTGTGTTGGTTTAAGGTCACAAATAAGGAGTAACTTAAAAAGTTTTAGATAAGGGCATGCGCGAGTACTGTTATTGTTATTTACTCACTTGCAGTGCCACATGCGCAAAATTTCGTCACCTGAGCGTAAAGCGTTATTGCTGTGCTGATGATTTAAAAGTATACACTACCGAAAACAAACTTTCTTTTGGGCTTTATAAAAGGTCGGGCCTACCTCCCGCCGTTACCTAATGATTTGCCAGAGTTGAGACACAGAATTGAATAATGGGCTGTTGTTTCCTTTATTCCAAACTTGTTAACCGAAGTGTGGGGAGAATTGGACTTTCGCTGTGTGCCATATAAACAAAAGTTCACATATTGAACATTTCTAAGAAAAACTAGTATATGTTACCTTTGATTTGATGTATGATTTGTTATAAACAGTCTGTTATAAACCGTTATAATATGAAACTGCTACATTTGAAATATAACTGAAACTGCGGAATTTTTTATGGACACCCTTATGACGATGTTTTGTGTTTCCATAATAGATGTTGAGGTTGAGAATGTTGACAAACAGAGTGCTAGAAGGAAGACTTATTCCATGGGCCAGAAAAAAGAAGAAATTGTGTTCTGTAATATTACTTTATTAACAATCAGAAACACCAGAATCTTTCCTATAAATGCAAGGCGAGCCCTCAGCAGTACAAATGCCGCCTATCGCTGGAGAGAGAGCCTTCTGGTTACATTGTTATATCCCCAGGAGTCATTAAATTACATTTTGCCAAAGTTATCGTGTATTGGCGGAACTACGTATACACAAATATAGCCAATAACGTATGACACGGCGGGAACTGATTGAGCGGAAGCACGTGTCCCTTCTCTGTTAGTTATAACTCAATGGCGGTGTCAAACGGTACAATAAGAATTCTTTAACGCCAAATTATAAACGGCGCAATACGAAGTACAGAAAACCAGAGGAGGAATTGTAGAGGAGGTTGCCAAAAATCTCATGAGATTAAAGGACCGAAAATGAATGGTAATAAGAACAAAAAGTGTAAAGGCAAAGTACCAAAAAGGAAATAATTTTATATGTTGCAGGAAAGAAACACAGTTATAGTAACGGTTAAAAGCAGATGTAAAGTGTTTGGGAAAATTTTGTATAAACAACCCTGCATGTATGATGTTAACGTATAAAGTATGGAGTACTCATCTTTCAGCGTAAACACAATTAAAGAAATGAAAATCAATGCTTAAACAGATTGTAACGAAGATTAAATCTTTCAGTAAACATATTTTATTTTTACTACATTTAAATAAATTATCAGTCTATTCTGCGAAAAATACATCATTTCAAAGTAAAAAATAAAAAAATAAACTTTCTAAAGCTGCTAAAATTATTTTAAACAACACTGCCACAACGTATTTCCAAATTGTTCCATCCTAACACAAAAATAATTTAGAAACATCATTTTCAGTTTTTCGAAACAATTTTTAACAAATAATACCACTTATATTATTTCATCACCAATTTATATATAAACGATAACGAGTCGTAAAAAATCGATAAAAGAATGGATTTTTCCATTACATTAATTCAAAAACTTATCTTTGAGGTAAAACAAAACATTCATCAAAACAACCTCGCAGCACAAAACATAATTTGGATTATATTTGTATCAAACAACCAAACAAAACAATGTTTGAGCAGCTCGGGGTAAATCTTTCTTAAACCTTTCATATTCTCATGTTATATTTTACCAGATATTGAGAATATTAAATTCATTCTTATAGACCTCAACAAGGTTTAATAAGAAAAACTTGTTATTGTTTCATTATTAAGCATTCTTATACTGTTACTAACTCATTTAATCTGTTTACAATAAATTGAAATTTCTGAACATAATTTTATAAAAATTTTGGTTTCCTGAATAATAATTTTAATTCCTAATTTTTGTTTAAAGCGCACTTTATGAAATCTGTATTTTGTAACACTATTATAAATTAGGGTTTTAAAATTTTATTATTTTTTGTGAATAACAATACATGAAAGCATTGCCATACAGATTGTTCCGAAGTTAAAGAAAATTCTAATTTAAGTTCATCAAGCAGAGAATCATTTGAACCAAAATAAATATATTAAATGCCAATATTATTCTTCATTAATGTAGTAAATATTTATAAATAAAAGACTTTTGAATTTTACTTTTAGAATATTTGAAAATAAAACTTATCTTTTAACTTTCATATTTTTTATTCAAATCTAATGCTTATTGCGAGATATAACTATCAATAATACAAAGCAAATGTATGCCTGCAAGAAATGCTGACGTCATATTGAAGGTGGCAGCCCTTTACCCATACATTTCTGTTTTACTGCATTTTTTCAACTTCTAAACATGGCAAAATTAAAATTTTTGCACAGTCGAATTGGGACGAGAATGTTATTTCAAAGGTAATTGGTTTGGAAACTGTTTTTAAATTTACTAAATTTTCGTCAATTTTAAAATATTTTTTGAGCGATAAATTTTTAATAATCTATATTATAGGACACAGCTTGATTATACAAGATCAAACAATTTGCACTTAAATTATTATTAAAAAAAAATCAGTTTTAGTATCCGCTAAATATTTACTTAGAAAATTAAAAATTCATCAATAAATAAATAATATAATATAATATCCTTTAAACACAAATTTGAATGACATGTAACGAAACTACGCGCTTGAACTACCGAAATGTTTAGAACGAAAGGCTGTTGCAGGTAACGAAACACTTTGGCGATTTATTCTTCTATTGCCGATAGCATTCAGCTAATACAAAAGTACCATTTTTAACACATTTCAACATAGTTGGAAAGTGTTTATGAATTGCAATTGTCTATCCGTTAGTCCGTCCTCTAACGCGCGTGAACATACTCGTTATTGCCATGTAACAAATATACGTTATTTATGTTCGTCGTCATATCTTCAGTACTAAAAATGAAATGTGTGCCAGTCATAATTCATTTTCAGCAGCACTCAAAAGTATTCCATTAGATTATAGTGATGATAGTATATGTATTTTAATAGTGTTACAATATCCTTAACATAAAGGAAGTTATATACATTATTGAGGTAGACTAGAAGATTGTTATAGAATATGTTATGTGTAGAACTTACTGTACCCGAACAAGGGAACTCAAAATTATTCCGTTATATAATGATCTGTAACGAAAATTTGTTTGCGACGTTTTCTAATGTTGCTATTCTGTTACAAACATAATTAAATTTATATGAAGTGCACTAATACATGTTTTTTTATGACTATAACGTGCAACGAATTTTTCATTTACACGGGTCTCACAAAAGAGTACGGTTATATAATAGTACTTGGGCAAAACTGTTCCATTTTAAAACTATGTATGTGTAACTGTGACATTGATATACATTATTGATGTTTATTGCAAGATACTTGCAGTGAAATATGATGTGCGTCGCATTTATGGTTAATTCAAAGGGATATAAATAAAAGATTTCGGATACAAAACGGTATTCGAAGTGTTGTCTGTTAGGGGCGATTGCTGAAATTGTGTTTTCAGTTATGGTATTCGTTTTTAAGTATAACTAAACTTTGCGTTATACGTGGTGTGCATAAATTCTATAGGCTATATGCAGGGCCACACAAAAGAATTCGTAAGCATTACTAAGAATGAGAGTAAATTTCTTAAAGGTATTTTTTAACACTATTTAAGAAAGTTGAAAAGTGTTTATGATTTCGGTTTCTCTGTCCGTCTTTCCGCTCTCAAACTCCCGTAAATATACTCGGATTGCCCTCAAATTTTTGGATGTTATTAAGGTTCACCATAGCACGATCTCTATTTCAAATAAAGTTTGTAGCATGTTTAGTTCATTTACAGGGACAGTCAAAAGTATTCCGTTACATTACGGTCAATGAGAAAAATCGTTCCAAATGATTTTTAATTATGTTACACGCATTCAGACATAATAAAATATAAGTGAACTTAAGAAGTATATATTCTGTAGAATATGCGGTGCAAAGAAAAGCTATTATCCATTTACAGGTCCACACAAAAGAATTACGTTACTTAATGATATAGGGGGGGGGGCGATTGTTTGCAGCGTATTTTAATTATGTTAAACTATTTCATATATAATGAAATTGATATACGTCACTAAGGTTTACTATAAGTTATTTCATGCATAATAAGAAGTGCGTGGCATTTACAGGGACACACAAAATATTTCAAATGCTATATTGTGTCCGAACAACTGTACATAGGAGATGATTGCTCGAAATGCATTTTAATTATGATATGCGCTTTTATGTTTCACTATATTTATGCATACTATATAGTGCGTATAAATACTATAGTTTATATACAGGGCTACACAAAAGAATTCGTAAGGGTTAATGAGTACGAGCGTAAATTGCTTAAAGGTGTTTTTTAAAGGAATTATGCCTTTTTACGCTGAACTGCATTTAGTTTGCTTGGAAATGTTTGTAGAATATAGATAAAATAATATACAGGGTCACGCAAAGAATTGTATACATAACCATATATGATGGTAATATCTGGAAATGTAATTTCAGTAGTTTTAAGAGTGCTTTAGTTTAAATTAAATTTTAGCTAACAATGGCGTGAAATAAAGATACTATTGGCTATTGCCGATATCTGCTGAAATAAATTTTTAAAACGTTTTATGCGTTTTCTAAAATGTTTACTTAGTTACCTTATTTACCTTAATAACCAAATTTTGTTAAAGCATTCAGGAAGTGTTGGAAAGTGTTTCATAATCTATGCTTGACGCATGATTTTTCTTCCTTGTTTAATTTGTGTAATGCGATTTTAAACTCAGCTACATTTTGTATACAGAAATTGTTTCTAGAGTATAAATAAATTTATATACTGGGCTCTGCAAAGGATGGGATACATGACCGCCTATGTAAATGGAAGTGGTATTTTAGTATTTTGAAGCATGCTTTTGCGTAAATTAAACCAGGGGCGGCTCCAGAGACTCGTTTTGGGTAGAGAAACTCCAACTTGTAAGAGAAATGTCATGAGCGCAAGTGCGCATGCTCTGTGGAAGAAAAGTGTCCCTTGGAAGAAAAAATCATGCAAAGCTCATCTTCCACGCTTGGCGCATTCTCGCGCTTTGGTTACTTTTATTATTATTATTATTATTATTTTAATGCGCGTTCTTGCGAAATGGAACAGAGTAAAAAAAATAATTTTCCTCATATTTTAGAACGAATCAAAATATTGCAAATTGTGGGTTTATTTCTGTTTTTGTGCATATCTATATTATAAAGGACAAACATATCTGTGCGTAACGCATACGTCATTTTGCGAATGGCAACACTTTGAAATTTGAAATAAAATTTTGGTTTTGCATTTTCTCTACTGCAAATTTTTAAACTTCTATGCATCACACATTTTAACTTTTTACGCCGTCGTATAAGGAAAAAAATTCTCTTTTAAATACTATTTGTTTGAAAGCTGTATCTCAATTTGTTTTTGAGATATTAATTTTTTTTGTAGTTTTTAATACAAATTTTGTAATTGTGGCAACTGAAGTACTCCATTTATATTGAAAGTAAAGGGAAAATATTCATGGTTTATTATTTTTATTCATTATATCCTTATTGATGCCATTTTCACATTACAAATAAAAGTAACTTTTTTATAATTTTTGAACAGTAAATGATGTCAGACATTAAATAAAACACGCATTCTTCTTCATAAATCAGCTACATTTTAATATTTTTACATTACGCTGATAAATGAGTTTGAGGCGCTCGGCAGAATGATTCATTGAGTAAAAATGATATATTTAAAACAAAACGATCATTTTTTTTTATATAAAACTAAATATTTGACCAATACTATAAATGGCGAATATGACAACTAAAGTCAAATTTCTGAATTTTTTTTTCGCGGGTACTAAGATTAGAACTTAAGGTTTCACATGAAAAGTTGTATCGCACAAACGTAACTTTAACTTTGGAAATGCATTCATTAATAACCTATTCTTTTGCCCGTTAAAATACCTTCAAATTGTGAATTTGAGTGGTGCGTATGTAAATTATGAGAATGTGAAAATAACGTACAGTTTAGATTTTATGGGGGAAAATTTTATGATGTGACAAAGCGAAATCCTTTTTACTGATTTTTCATCCGGTAGAAACAAACATAAGAGCTCCATGGATAACTTCAACATAATTACTCATCTTGATTACCTATTCTAATACAGTTTAATTTTTCAATAATTTAAGCAGTTGAAGTTTGTAGAAATAATATTTTGGTAATTTTGGGTTTAAAATATTATTTGTTTTAAGAGTTAGACAACCAATGTAAGATGATTTTTTTGTTGTAATTATTTTTGTAGGTTTATTATAATTTCGATCTGACAGTTCCTTTCAAACATTTCGACGGGTTGCAACTCGTTATAATAAAAGTTGCTCTAAGGGAAATTTCTCTATTCATAAACACATTTAATATGGATTTTAAATTGCTTATTTAGAATCTAACATTAGATATTTATTTATTGACTTTCTCATTAGACTTTTTATAAAAATATGGTAAATCAAATCACTCAACTCATCGAATTGAATAACTGAAATTACACATTTCAGTACTATTTTACAATACATTTTTAAAGGAATAAAAAACTATCCATGCTCTTATGCAAATTTTTAATCAATAAAATTTTTCTAGCATTTCTTCGCTTGCGGGAAGGGGGGGGGGGGGGTCGTATGGTTTATCGTTAATTTTCTAAACCTTTTGAATTTAACAACCATCTATGTTAACTTTTGTGTGTCTGTGAATCTATTTGAGCCGAAAAATACAAAATATAAATGTTAACCCCAAGCATTTTTTAAAACAATTATTTTTTACATTTTTATATATAGCATATATTTTAAAAGCACTCAAAAATTTAATATCTCCATTTAATTGTCTCCATCCCTATAATTTGTATTAAACAAACATATATTAAAAGAAATAGGATCACTAAGTGATCTTACAAAAACAGAATTCATAATCGCATTAATAATCAGTAACATTTTTTAATATTCCTCAGACTTCCAGATTTTGATAAAGAAATTTTAGCGTTTATTTTTAAAACTTTATAAATTTAGCATCCTTCAACTAAAATGGATATTTTTATGAATATTCAAATTTAGAACATATCTCGTAAATATTGTCCAAAATATAAAAAAAACTATGAACATATGCCACTTAACAATGTATTAAAGGTGGTCTCTTTTTTTTATGGTATTGTGCTTTCCCAAAAATGCCGATCTCTTTCGCCAAACATGGCACTGCGTTTTCCATTTTTCTAAAAATTTGACACACCTTCAATTACAATAAATTAGTCGACTATGACGAACTTTTCATGACTGTAGTGCCTTACAAATTGACAGAATGTGCAATTCTTATTGCCATTTTAGGAGAAGACTTTTCTATTTATCGAAAAACGGGAAAAGCTATTCGATTTCTCACAGCTGGAAAAGAATATTTGCAAATTCGTATACATTTGCGGATAAAAAAAACCTCGTGAATATGGTAGAAAGTAATTAGTTTGAATTTGAAAACAACCTTCAAAATTCCTGAGGAAAAAAGAAAAAAAAATGTGAAATACTTTAAAAAAAAAATACTTGTATTCTATTTACATTGGTTGTCTCCATCCTTAATTTACTTAAGGGTGTTCTCAAATCCAAAAGGGCAACTTTCTGACATAAGTTTTAATTTATTTTTGTTCGAAAATACATGAAACTAGTTGGTGTTGTTGTTCAGAAACTATGTAATTGAGTTGTTTTTTTTCTTTTTTTTTTTTTTGCAAACGCAATAGATCTTTCAGAAAATAATGTCAAAGTGGGTGTTTTGAACCGAATTTCCGCGCGAAGGAAGAAAGAGCACTCAAAAAGGTCGAAAAAAGTGTTTGTCGCGTGATCGAAATTGCTTATAACTCAATAGGTAATTGATTGATCAAAAAATGGAAAAAACAGCTCGATTCCAAATTGCTTCCATGGCCAGGCTTTGCAATTTTATGCCTTTCCATTAAAAAATGAATTTGTAAATGTGTCAAAACGTTTTGCGCTTGTTGAGCAGAGCAGTTATGAACAGCCTTAAGGCGATTCTCCAAAGAAGAATTCCATCATTGAACAACGCGAAACTTTCTGAATCATTTTTAAACATAAAAGCACGATTCTTCATGTACGATTATTAAAAGGATTTTCAATGTAACAGTTTTTTTTTTATTTTTCTTATAAGCGAATTACATCTTGAATTATAGATTATTGCTGTCTCAGAAGGCAACGTTTCCCTTTTCTGCGGTGTCGCATCCGGAAATTCAGTCCATTGGTTTAACATGCCTTGCACTTAGATAAAATGTATTCATATATTTATGCATTTTAATATTATTTTACAATATATTAAAAAAAATTATTTCTATATTTTCAGGAGTTTCTTAGTGTTAATTTAAAACTATGGGAGTTTAAACGGCCATAAATGTTTATATTTTTTCATGGGGGGGGGGGGATTTTGTGGTTAAGGCTTAGAACTTAGCTCATACATATATTTGCATATACATATTGCTCATAAATATATACTTCAACCGACATTACATAAAAAACTTAATTTATTTCTTACACTCCTGAAATGCATAGGAAACAAAATGAAAAAAAAAATGTATAATCTCCCTCTAAAATGTATATTGGTTATCTCCATACACAATTTATTTTAAGGATGCCTAGGAAATTAATAAATAATTATATAAATAAACATATTTCACGAAGTCACACATTCAGGATCTCATGGTGTGTCTTAAAATGCATGAAATTTGCAGGTAGTCATGCATGAAATTTTGTATTCCAGTTCATTAGAATCGAATATCGTTTTTAGTTTTCCTATAAATATATTACATTTTTAATTATAATCGATCGCTCCACAATGATGACTGATAACACAGATTTATTTGTCGAATGGAGAGCGCAACTTCGTTTAAATTTTTTTAACTCCCTTTTTTTTCTCTATTTGGTATTGTGCAGTAAGATAAGAAGAACAAAAAATGATCTTCTAAATTAACACTTCAGAAAATTTCCACCTTTAATCTCCTTTGACATCCATCCCCTATCATATATATATATATATATATATATATATATTAAATTTCCAACATAATACATACGTACCCATCCTCCCAAAATTGTTGTGAATTTATATGCGTATTTGATGTATGAAGCATTATTCTTAATTTAATAAAAATGAATACTATATTATGTTACTTCTAGTGATTAGATATTTTTATGTTATTAAAATTACGACATAAACATATTTTAAATTCATAAACATATTTTAAATTGTAATTTTATTCGATGTTATTGCATTAAAATATATGTTTGTTTTTAATTATTAAAATATAGCCCTTGGGTGATATTAAATACAAAAACTTAGTTTTATTAAGAAGAACCGATTTAAAAAATTATAATATTTTATTAACTGATAATAAATTATCAAAAATAAATATATAAATAAATTTAGTTTTATTGACAAGAATCGATTAAAAAAAATCAGAGTAACTGGTAACAAATCAATAAAGAAACAAAATTTTAAAAGTGGAAGCCAAGAGGATCGAACCCGCTACCTTTAACTTACCAGACATGTACATTAACCATTACCCCAAATCATCTACGTGAAGCTTACGAAACGACTCTATTACTCCCAAGATAAGTTCATAGGAGGATTTCGCGCTTGGTGATTTTTCATTCTTCGCCAACACCTATTTTCATTTCTGAGGACAGAAAATAGGAAAAAAAAAATACTTGTGATTCGATTACACTGAAACAAAGCAAGGATATATATACATTTCAGTCATAGAAATAAAAATAATCCAAATTATATATATATATCTAAAAATATAACCAGAAAAAGAAAGAATAATGCTGGTGCTGACAGAATGAAAACGAAACTTAAGGAAGGAAAAAAAATATTTGTTCAAGAAAATTGCGAAATTCATAGACAAATTATGCTTATATCCATAATATAAACATTTCTGAGCCTGAAAATTGGTGTTAAAAATCTAAACAAGAGTCAAAATATTATGAATTACATAAATTTAAAAACTCTCTATTTTCGTCCTGTGTAATGTCTATAAAATCGCTGCAGTCGATCGCCCGCGGCGGTTGAAAACAGCTTTGGACCAATCAGAATTTATTGCCATCATGTCGTTTCTCTTATCCATTGGAGTTTCTCTAGTTTTGGGGGGAGGCGATACCGAATGATATATAGTCAACACAGTCATAGTTTCTATTGGTTAAATCCTTCCTTGCAGTTAATTATTATATGAATATTAATTAGTGCTATTTAAAATTACTATAAACTGTCGATTATCCGACGTTCAATTAACCGACACACTCGGCAAACCAAAACTCTTATTATATAAGACTCCTCTGCTCAAAATATGGCTTATTGTTATTTATTGTCTCGAAAAATTAAAAATGCTACCATAGAATTTATTTATTAAATGTTTTATTTTTATTCTTTTCACTTATACTCTTTTACTCTGGTAATTATTTATCTTATCGGTTTATTCAAAAAAGGTACTGAATAAAAATCTCAAGGGGGCTTAACTTCCAAAAATGTCAAAATGTGCCATTTAAGCGGTGCGTATACTTCTTCATAATATATTCATTATTAGTCCATCAAGGTTAACATTTGTTAGTGAGACCCAGGTCTGTTTCCATAGATTCTCTCCAAGAGGTAGAAAGACAGCAAAAAATGGTAAACCAAATAATGAACGGTGGTTGACAGTAGAGCGGCATTCTCTATTTAAATCACCTAGAAGGCCTTTCATTAAGTAAATACATAAAGGAAGAACTGATTTACCAAGTTGGCTTTAAAGAAATTAACTCACCATATACATTTTAGCTTTTAACTGACTAAGACATAATCCTTTTTTGTTCATTCATCAAATACCCGTTGAAATTCATCAATGTGGGTGGCGATAGCAGTTGCATTTAAAAAAAATATATATTAGTGGCTTTTTTCAGAAAACATTAAGATGCTTGAAGTTTTAAAAGGTTCTTTCTTTTTCTTGTTTCTTTCTTTCTTTGGAAATTGCTACGAATCCCATTCTTTTCTCAAACAAAAGAACTCTCTGCCAAAATATTATACAGAAATCTGAAGTGCAACTTCTTTGAAAAGATGAAAATTTTTCCACACTTTAAAGGGATCCGCATAACGGTGTCAATTTTCTGTTGTAGAAATTCAACAAAAGGTGTACGAAGTGGCATGGGGCACCATCTCAACCCATAGTGTCAAAAATTATGTAGCCATATGCCTTTTGACAGGACATAATCTTTTTTTGTTCATTAATCGCCGAAACGTCAGTGAGGTTTACCATTGACACCTGAAACTTGTTTTGTTTTCGTTTGCTTGTCTGCCTGTTCCCCGAAAACTGCCGTTAAAAGCATTGGTTTTATATCTTTGGGGAAGGGGAGCTGGCGCTAAATATGTCTTTTTTTCGCTGCCCTTTGAAAAAATTCGCGTTTTTTCAGCGCTTCTTCGACGAAATTCGCATTTTTTTCGCGACCCTTTGACGAAATTCGCATTTTCCCGAGCTTTCCTGACGAAATTTGCTTTTTTTTCTACGATCCCTTGACAAAGTTCGCTTTCTTCTGCAATTCGTTGACAAAATTCGAGTTTTTTCAGCGATTCTTAGGCGAAATTCGCGTATTTTTTACGACCCTTTGACGAAATTCGTATTTTTCCGTGATCTCTTGACGAAATTTGCCTTTTATTTTCGCTATCGCTTGACAAAATTAGCATTTTTTCCGCGATTATTTCGCGAAATTTGCGTTTTTTCTGGGATTCTTTGATGAAAGTCGAGTTTTTTACTGCGATTTTTTTACGAAATTTGCGTTTTTTTCTGCGATCCTTTGACAAAATGCGCTTTTTCTGAGATCTTTGACAAAACTCGAATTTTTTTCGCGTTTCTTTGACGAAATGCGCGTCTTTTCCGCGATTCTTTGACGACATTGGTGCTTCAGCGCGATCCTTTGACGAATTTGGCGATTTTTTCTGCGAACGATTGATGAAATTGATTTTTTTCCGCCGACCATTTGTTGGATGGAATTTACGTTAAGCGGTGGATCTATATCTTAATGTGTGACGTCTATAAAAATCTGTATGTAATATGCAGGGCTGTGCAAAATAATTCAAGTACGTTTTCGTCTATTTGTAGAAATTTCTGAAGTAGAATTGTCAACTGCGTTATGCGTTTTCCTAATAAACTAAATTTTAGCATGTAGCATATATATATAGATTCTTTACAAATCTATACATCATATACAGAGCTTCACAAAATATTTCTAAACAAGAGAAAAGATCACACACACTTTACAAAAGAGTATATTTCCGGGTGTGTGTGGTAATTGTTAAAATTTAATTTATATGTGTGATACGTTTTCTAAAAAGCTTACTTAGCTATCTTATTTACCTTATTAAGGTTTTGTTAAAGTATTCTGGAAGTGTTGGAATGTATTTCATAATCTATGCTGGATGCATGATTTTTCTTTCTTGTTCATAAATTAACTACTCGGAAGTGGCAATCCCAAAACTTTCTTCTATATCACACATGTTAATACTTCCTTGACTAGGCATGATCTTGGCCTATTATGTTTCACTGAAACACGAACATTTACACTAATACTCTGTTTTCTACTTCTTATCAAACCATCTTTATTGACAGTCTGATTTCACGAATCGATATCATAAAGACGAAAAGACTCTGAAATACGACGATACCTAAGCTTTTATATCGAAAATATCCATGTGCTTTTTCCGGTGGAAAGTTTTAAATAATACACTTAAAGAAAATGTTCCTTAAAGTAATTATATTTTTAATTTCCCTCACAAAAAATCATATGTAAATACAGGGTGTCCGGAATAAGTATCCAAAATATATGGCTTATTATTATGGAACTACATTAGAATGTAATAGACTTCACCTCCATGTATTGGAAACCACTCCGAGATCTTAAAACGTTGAACAAAACAAAAAACTGAAACTGCGAATGAGTGGAAAAAGCGTATCATACAAGCAATTAGTCTAATAACTCCTGCTATACTACGACATATTTGGGGAGAACTGGATTACAGTTTAGACGTTTGTCGTGCCAACAAATGTGCACACATCAAAGTCTATTGATATTAGAGATTTGTAAGATGCTATTTTTATTTAAACATTTTCTTTTACAAATCTAATAGATAGTTCCGTAAAAATAATCCATAACTTTAGGTTACTTTTAGCCCGGACATCCCGCATTATGATCTATGGCGAAAATTCCTTTACGGCGTATTTTAATGATGTTACTCTGTTAGAAAGATAATCAAATTTATATGAGGTTCACTAATCCATGCTTTTTGATGAATATAAGGTGAAAAACATTTTTCATTTGCAGGTTCTCACAAAATGGGCAAAATTGTTCTCAGAGTATTTTAATTATGCTGCACTATTTCAAAAATGATGACATTGATATACATTACGGCAAGATACTTGCATTGGAATATGATGCGCATCACATTTATGTTCCTTTACAGGGACATATAAAAGATTTCGAATTAAAAAGTATGTTCGAAGGGGTCTATTAGGGAGATTGCTGAAAGTGTGTTTTCAGTTATGGTATTCGTTTTTAAGTTTAACTAAATTTTTGAATACCACGTGGGGTGCATAAATTATATAGACTATATCCAGGGCCACACAAAAAATTTGTAAACATTACTAAGAATGAATGTAAATTGCTTAAAGACATTTTTTTATTTGTGTAATGCGATTTCAAGCTCAGCTACATTTTGTATACTGAAATGGTTTGTAGCATATAAATTAAAACAATATACAAGACTCTGCAAAGAGCGGGATACATGACCGTCTATGGAGGTGGAAGTGGGTTTTCAGTATTTTGAAACATCCTTTTGCCTAAATTAAAACTATAGCTTAATGTGTACCATCTATAAAAATCTGTATGTAATATACAGGGCTGTGCAAAATAATTCAAGTACGTTTTCGTCTATTGATAGAAATTTCTAAAGGCGAATTTTCAACTGTGTTATGCGTTTTCCCACTGAATTAAATTTTAGCATATAACATTTATATGTACATTCTGTACAAATCTATGCATCATACGAGATCTTCAGCAATTTCGAACGCATCATGCACATACACTTCAATATTTATCACCATCCAGAGCAATTACCATGATAGCATGCGAAAAACTGACTGGTGATTCAAACTGACTGACGATTCAAATGATGTGATGAAAAATATCTTGGAAAAAGAATTAAACACAGCTAAAGAGGAGGAGAAAAGAACAATAGAGGCAAGGAAGAAAGGGAAAGTGACCAAAGCACCAGTTGGGTTTATTGTATTTATTGTTTGTATGCGTGTATAATATTTATATATACCTTTAACCCAAAAGTTAGTTTTGTCAGATTAGACCAAACACCAAAACAATTAACTACATTACAACACCAAACTCAAAAATGAATTCCTCGTTGAACTCAACACTAAACTCTCCGGAAAGCATAAACATACAAAAGTCATATACGGAACAATATCCAAGACTTCCAGAAAGACCTATTGAAAAACAGGACCCACTGCAAAGCCTACCGATAAGCCAGTTGATTTTATAATATGAAAGGATAGTAAGGAAAAGGGTGAGAGGAACTACAGAGGAAGCACAGAAACATCTTGAAGAACAGAAATATCCTAATCAATATTTACAAGAGCAAAAAATGATGAATCTAGAATAATAAGATATCAGAAAAATACAACAATGATACAAGCAGACAGAAGAAAAATAAGCGAATTGGAAGAGGAAATTAATAAATTTACAGCTCAGTTGGAAGAAAGCTCAAAGATGGAACAAAGACTAGAAGGAAAACTGATATAAAAAGAAAAAGAAAATACCATGTTCAAACACAAAGAAGAAGAAATAAGAGAAGAAATAAATAAATTAAAGAACTTAATCAAACAACAGCATTCAGCATCGGAAACAAAAGAAAAGGCAACACAAATACAAACAAAAACACAACAAAATTATACTCAGACAATACTGACTGGTACAAAAATGGATAAGCAACAACAACAAACAACAGAATCAACCAAAGAAATAATAGCCAAATTGGAGCAGGAAATAGCTACAAGAGAAGAACAATTAAAAGCACAAGACAAAATAATAGAAGAGTGCATAAACAAACTTAGAGATATAGAAAATAATGTAGATACAGACATACCTCAATTATCAAGAAGGATTCACAAAATTGAAAAACTAATAATAGAAAATATTTTTGACAAAAATAAAAAGAATTGTGAAAGATCTCAAGATAATGAAGAACAGAAACAATTTAACTCTCAAAGAAAATATTCAAACTCGGAAATAATTATAAAAAATATCTCAAAGAAAATATCAACAAGTAAATTGAAAGAACTGCTAAATACCGTATTGATTAAAGAAAATGATCTACAAATATCCTGTAGACAAACAAGAAAAATCAATACACTGACAATTCAGTCAGATACCGATAACAACACAGATAAGTTATTGGAAAGAATTGAAAAAATCCCAAACATTTCAGAAATAGTACAACTAACTTACAAGCTGCAAAAACACTCAAGGGTAATAATTACAGGAATACCATCAATGATACCTACTGATGACATAATTAACTACTTAAACGATAGTTCTACAGACAAGAATTTAACAATATTAAAAATAATACAAAGAGAAAAATTTACTAGTTATCATATGGTACTGAATTTATAAGTAAATGCAGCTAAAGAACTTCTGGCTCAGAAAATTATCTCAATTGGCCTCAATAATTACAGTATAAGAATATATCGACCCATACTTAGGTGTGGGAACTGCCAACTTTACGGGCATACAAAGACTAACTGTAGAAGGAACTCCATATGTGCCAAATGTGTCATGGGTCATCAAACTCTCAACTGTCCTTATATCAACGTTCCATCACAGCATCGCTGTATTAATTGTTATGGTCAAGAAAACTATAGGAAGCGTACAGCAGACTCTAGTTTGTGTCTATATTTCAGTCTCAATTGGTTGACAGGAGGTACAGATAAAGTATCTACATATAAAAATATTCATTCATCTTGAAAATAGCTACAGTAATATCTCTTACAAAATACTTTCATTAACTCATCAGCGTAAGACTTTAATATGAGTATCAAAGGCTAATATCTTCAAAAATGGTGTCCTGCTTTTGTAAAGTTGTGTGTCGCTGTGATAACCAGTTGAACTTTTCGTGATATATAGCAACTTCAGATAAACTCTTAAAAACTTTAAATTCAGCTCTTAAAAACTTTAATCTTGCTCTAGTACGTTGTGAGTAAACGATAAACCCTCACTATATGTTATTATAATTATATAACAATCTATAGTAATTAATCTCAAATCCAGCTTAAAACTATATTTATATCGTTCAGAAGGTTTAGTATGAACGTGGTTCTTATAGATCAATATATCTCTTCAACGGTCCTCCTCCGAGTTATGGGCAGTGAACAGGAGTGCTGGACATATAAATTCATTACTGCAGCTATTGTTTTGGCCTTTAGTTATATATTATTGTAAATTTATTTTTAAATTTAGATTACTTTAGACTATTTTTCACACAATTATTCTAATTGGTAAACAAATCATATTAGATGTAAATTTCCAACTGGGCGAAAAATGTCCGGACCAGGATTCGAACCCGGGACCTCCTGGCTGAAGCCGCCAGTGCTCTGCCATCTGAGCTATCCCGGACGATTCTGGTCGAACTTTTTCACCCAGCTAACCTTGAAGATTACAGCATCTGGTCTGAAACCTGGTTCAGCTCAACAGAATAAATCTCAGGTAATGGAACTCCAGAAATCGCTGGATACGAAATTACATTAGACTATTTTTCACACAATTATTCTAATTGGTAAACAAATCATATTAGATGTAAATTTCCAACTGGGCGAAAAATGTCCGGACCAGGATTCGAACCCGGGACCTCCTGGCTGAAGCCGCCAGTGCTCTGCCATCTGAGCTATCCCGGACGATTCTGGTCGAACTTTTTCACCCAGCTAACCTTGAAGATTACAGCATCTGGTCTGAAACCTGGTTCAGCTCAACAGAATAAATCTCAGGTAATGGAACTCCAGAAATCGCTGGATACGAAATTACATTAGACTATTTTTCACACAATTATTCTAATTGGTAAACAAATCATATTAGATGTAAATTTCCAACTGGGCGAAAAATGTCCGGACCAGGATTCGAACCCGGGACCTCCTGGCTGAAGCCGCCAGTGCTCTGCCATCTGAGCTATCCCGGACGATTCTGGTCGAACTTTTTCACCCAGCTAACCTTGAAGATTACAGCATCTGGTCTGAAACCTGGTTCAGCTCAACAGAATAAATCTCAGGTAATGGAACTCCAGAAATCGCTGGATACGAAATTACATTAGACTATTTTTCACACAATTATTCTAATTGGTAAACAAATCATATTAGATGTAAATTTCCAACTGGGCGAAAAATGTCCGGACCAGGATTCGAACCCGGGACCTCCTGGCTGAAGCCGCCAGTGCTCTGCCATCTGAGCTATCCCGGACGATTCTGGTCGAACTGGGTGAAAAAGTTCGACCAGAATCGTCCGGGATAGCTCAGATGGCAGAGCACTGGCGGCTTCAGCCAGGAGGTCCCGGGTTCGAATCCTGGTCCGGACATTTTTCGCCCAGTTGGAAATTTACATCTAATATGATTTGTTTACCAATTAGAATAATTGTGCGTAAAATAGTCTAATGTAATTTCGTATCCAGCGATTTCTGGAGTTCCGTTACCTGAGATTTATTCTGTTGAGCTGAACCAGGTTTCAGACCAGATGCTGTAATCTTCAAGGTTAGCTGGGTGAAAAAGTTCGACCAGAATCGTCCGGGATAGCTCAGATGGCAGAGCACTGGCGGCTTCAGCCAGGAGGTCCCGGGTTCGAATCCTGGTCCGGACATTTTTCGCCCAGTTGGAAATTTACATCTAATATGATTTGTTTACCAATTAGAATAATTGTGTGAAAAATAGTCTAATGTAATTTCGTATCCAGCGATTTCTGGAGTTCCATTACCTGAGATTTATTCTGTTGAGCTGAACCAGGTTTCAGACCAGATGCTGTAATCTTCAAGGTTAGCTGGGTGAAAAAGTTCGACCAGAATCGTCCGGGATAGCTCAGATGGCAGAGCACTGGCGGCTTCAGCCAGGAGGTCCCGGGTTCGAATCCTGGTCCGGACATTTTTCGCCCAGTTGGAAATTTACATCTAATTAGATTACTTTACCTTTAAATATTTTTGTTAATTTTTACCTCATATTTCTAGAGGGGACAGCACCTCACTGCAAATAGCTCATTTAATTAATTTTTTTATTGTATTGTATTCTATTAAGTGTATTAAATATATACAGAGCTTCACATAATAATTCTAAAAAAAGTGACAAAAACACGCACCCTTCACAAGAGTATATTTCCGGTTACGTGTGGTAATTGTTGGAATCTGATTTCATATGTGTTATACGTTTTCTAAAATACTTACTTAGATTTCTTATTTACATTATTAAAGGGCGAAGTTTTCTTAAAGTATTCGGGAAGTGTTGGAATGTGTTTCATAATTTATGCTGGACGCATGATTTTTCTTTCTTGTTCCTAAGAAAAAGGGGGGGGGACTATATTTGAATACATTATTGATATTTTTCATGTAAAAACATTTTATGGTTTTGTTTATGCCATGAAAAATGTTTTATTTATTAAAAAATCAATTAAAGTTTAAAATAAATAGCGTTACCTTCTTCATTTCAAAGATTTAGACATACTTTTTTGCAAATTAATTTCTGCTGTTTTAACGTTATTATTCGTCATAATATTATTTTATTATTATTAGATGATTTTACTTAATGTGGGTAAAATGCAATTTGGAATCTATTTCTGGCGCGTTAATCTTACACTGTAAAAAAAAACAGTAATTCTACAGATGTAAAGTTATAAAAATCTGTATGCTTGCTAAAATTTTATCTGTACACTGCACAAAAAAGGTGTAAATCTACAAAACTACATTTTATAATTCTACAGAAATCTGTAGCTTTACAAAAGTATCTACTAAAATTACAGTAATCTTACAAAAAATTTATCAGGAACCGGATAGATTTTACATAAAATGTTCTGGGCATCCCAGTTTCCTAAACGTTTCCTAGTAACCTTGCAGATTTTTTTGAGTTGGTGCAAAACTTGAGTTGGTGGTTTTTGAGTTGTGTTTACACGGTGCAAAAGTATATGTGTCACATGATTTTTTGTTGTTGTCGTTACATAAAAAGTTCTAGGAATCCCAGTTTCCTAGAAAGGTTTTAGTAACTTTATAGATTTTTTTTTTTTTTTTACAGTATAGTGATACAACAAAACAAAAAAAACTTTATTCCCGTTATCCTTGAAACATGTATCATGAAACTGACAAAATTGTCAATAAAGGAGTTGTCACAACGTGCTGAATGGTATCTGTGTCTCTTTCTTTATAATAAGTATGTTTTCTCCACAAGTAAAATGATAAAAACTAAATATCTTTGATACAACAATTTCAGAACTAACATGGTGACTTCGGGTATTTTAGATGAACATTTATCACTTTATACCTGCTTCCACGATACTTTACGCGTTTTTGTAGTCCTTATGGTCACCCAAACACACCCAAAAGTTTCTCTGTCTCTTGCAGCAATGGAAATGGACTAAGTAGAATGTAAGAAAACATGTCAAAAGGTTATTTACGGACACTCTGTTTTATCCAAGACATACCAAACAACAGAAAAAACGACCGCAATTAAAATGGTAAAAGAAGTAAAAGAAAAAAAGTCGGAGTTTACTGGATAATCAAAGTATGCGAAACGATAAAAAGTCTATGTTATGCATTTTCTTGCGATATAATATGTATAATTTTTATATATATATAGTTTTTATATATAGTATATATAAATACGTCGCACCTACAGTCATCGTCTGTCTCATTGCATATAACAGCGCAAAATCTACGCTCCCGAATGGTTTGAAATTTAATATATAAGCGTTATAGAATTTTGTCGAGTCATTTCAAATTTTATGAAAATCGTATCAAGGAATAAAAAGATATTAATAAAAGTTTTCTTCATTCTATTAAATCTTATCACAAATATTTATTTCAGTGATATCCCGTGATGTGTAATTATTCTAGATTGCGATATTGATTATTCCATAAAATTCTATTACACGTATCTGATTCAATGATATCTCATGATATGTAAAGATTGTAGGTTGGCATGGTGATTATGTCCTATTTAAGATGGAACAATATTAATTCCGTATTACTGAATTTAATACATATGTAATTGTAATAAATTTTGTATTCATGCATTTTTGTATAAGAATGGAACAGTATTGAATTACCATGAATATTTATAAAACTAGTTAAGTATGAACGTGCCTCATTTGCAACGTTTGACGCACAGTTTCCGACTTGTTCTTATACGCGAATATTCGGGAAGTCTTTTATATGCATGTATGAATATTTATGAATACATTTGATGCAATTTCTGCATTTATTTTACTCACCTTACAAATAAAGTTAGGATAATAATAATAATAATAATAATAAATATATTTGCTTTTATTTGATGACAAATTAATTTATCGAATTAATTTTAATGTTTTGGTAGCAAGCGGTACTATGAAAATAAAATACAGCTGTTTCGATAGTTGATAAAAAAATTTGAAAACCTTCATTGCAATTTTCAACATACTTTTTTATTTGGCTTACTTACTTTTTATTTCAATCAGAAAAAGAGTCAATGTAACAACACAAAAGAAACAAATTAATCTTCACCTATTGTGGCAGCTTATATCAAAAGAGGTTATGTTTTGAGAGAAAAAAATAATGATGCACTTAACATTGAAAAGATTTTATTAAACGTGAAAACATAGATAAATTGCTAACATATATAAAGACATCGTATTATTTTTCAAACGTGAGTATTTTGGAAAAAAAAACAGTAGTTATATTTTTAAAATTTCATTGTTTCCAAATCATATGCTGCCTTTTCAACTGAATTTATTATTTGCTATCAACGGTAGATTTATATATTTAATGTTTATAAGGCTTTTATTGCAACAATATCCTAGTACTGTAAAATTTTGTTCTTATTTGTTTTTATTTTTGATCATTTGAAATGGTTGGGAAAAATATACTAACGCTCAATATTAAACGATCGTTGACTATGATTGTTACCGACGCACAGTGGCACGTTTTAATGATCTAGGTGGACAAAATCCATTTTTCTGATTAGCTCAGAATTTGACAAAACCGCGTGTAATGGTAGCTGAATGTCTGTATTTTCCAGATCCGTACTAGTTTTGGCGTAAAAAATGAGAGTTGTCGATTTATCGTGACCGAAGTAGACATTTGCGCAGTTGGTTTGAGGGAGTTTCAAAAGTTGCACTAACTTCCTCTAAGTTTGAAAGCACGTCGTGACTATTGTGTTTTATTTGAAAGCACGAGTTTGCTGATCTAATGTCACAGCTTTGTCAAGGTCAGATTTAACCCATTTTTGTTAGAAAATAAGCGATATTAAATACGCTTTACCTAACGCTTACCTTCAAAGGCTGAAATTCTGGATGATCTTTGATGTTGTTTACAAATTTCATCTTGTCTTTTAAAAAACTATTCAGCATTATTCAGCATTTTTTTTTTTACATCAATGTGCCATTCCTAAAGTATTGAAAAATTAGTCAAACTCTTGCAGATAGCTGCAGATCAGTAAGTTGTCATTAATAAACAAGCATCATATCAACGTATAGTGAATGTATTAATGTTTACTTTAAATCTTGCAAGTCAAAATTAAATCACTTTTAATTATCCTTTTGAACCGAAACAATGAATACATGTGTCATTTGAATGACAATACAATATTATTATGATTTTAAAAACGTAGAAGTTTGTTTAAAATATTGTTTCTACAGGGATTCACAAAAATTTAGATTAAAACTGGCAAGTTAGTTTTAAACTACTTTCAACTATCTGATTGAACTGAAATTTTGCATATATATGTTTTTCCGATGACAATTCTATTAAATTATAATTTGACGAACGTAGAAATTATACATTTTTTACATGGCCACCCAAAAAATCGCGGAAAGGTTGTTCTTAAAAAGCAGAGATTGTGATTAAATTTCTCCAAAATTACTATATTTTATTGAGATACACAACAGCATTTTTAAATTGAAAGCACAGTGCGTAGCAGTTGTATTTCTTTTACAGTGACACATAAAAAATTCGAATACGTTACCGTCTATATGCAGAAATTTTATTTCAAATTGAATAAAATTTAAATAGGTTATTTATTCACACTACAGCATTTTTTCAACCGAAAATAATTTTGGTAGGATTTATATGTTTTACAGGGTACCACAAAACATTATTATTTTTTTAAATGATTTTATTTTTAAAATTTTATTTTTCAGGATGACTACACAAATTTCTCGAGAGATTCTGAGTAGACCAAAAATACGAAAAAGAAATTAATGTTAACTTACGTGTGTGTATTTATTAAATTGTTTTTATTTAATTTTAAAATAAGTATATTTAACGCATTATTTGTACTTTCATTATAAAGGGTCCCCACTTAAATCCTTCCAACGCTCTTAATTGACGAACGGTTGCAGTGATACACAAAAAAGTGGTGTCTAGGTATAGTAAAGTGGCTATGCCCTACCAGATGACACCGCTTCCAGCGTCACCTGGTGCAAAACAGCTGAGTTAGTATTCCTATCTCGAAAACGAGATTCATGCTCAGGACGAGATTCATTTAACATTCTTATCTCGAAAACGAGATTCATGCTCAGGACGAGATTCATTTAGCATTCATGTTCACAAGGTTTCCTTTCGAACTAAATCGATGACGGTCTATAAATTTGTCATCCACTTTTATCCCATATTTCGAACCGTTTTCGCGATAGGAACTCTAATGCCGCCATTTTGCACCAGGTGGCGCTGTAAGCAGTCTCATCTAGTAGCGCATAACCTCTTTACTATAACTAAACACCATGTTTATGAATATAGATGCAGTAGTTCGTCAGTTAAGAGGGTGGGAACGGACTTTAGTGGGCACCCTGTATTTTTATTTTAAGAAATAGTACTTAAATAGCCAAATATTTATCACTGTTTAAGTATTTTATTAGTGATGCATTAAAAAAGCAAAATCTATTTAAAATTCAACGAAATAATTTTGTTCACCTAGATCGTCAAAACATCCCTCTGTGCGACGGTGGAAATAATTAGATAATATACTATCAAAATCACTGGACGTTGTTCGACTTTATTTATTTGTTTGTTTACTTTTGAGATCAAAAAACATTTCTGCAGACGAAAGAAGCTATTAATATTTCGAGAAAGTTACATAGATGTTCAATATTTTCTTTTTTTTTTCCCATACGGAGAAGAATTTATATAAAGCAGTTTTATTATTGTTGCAAAAAAAGAAAGAAAAATCTTACAGAAATATACTTTATAATACTTTGGTATGTGTCGAGTCTCACAACTGGAAAAAATGACATGTAATTTTACTATATTTATCTATCTAATATTTTGTGTGTGTGTGTTGAACTCAAGAACTTAAGTCTGAATCCCCCCCACCTTTTTTTTTTTTTTTTTTTTTTTTTTTTTTTTGCACTGCTGCCCAAGGAATCATACCATGTCATATAATCAAAGTGCACAGTATCCGGGGATGTAGGACATAGGTCCCGGTACCTATATTTAATATAATTCTCACCTCTTTATCTGTGTTTAAAGACTTCACTTTTTTTTTTTTTTGTTAAAAATAAATTCTTAATTTTAGCTTACATCTTTAATATTTATCCTTAATTATTATGTAGTTTTAACCAACTACACCTTTACTTTTTTCTAATGGTTCATTAATTAGTAAGATATTAAATCTTAAGACTGAGTGTTAAGCTGATAAAAGCTAGGTAACCCCTCAACGTTGCTCTCCTCTTCAGCATTGTTCAATATGCCAGACTTTTAAAGGCTTGGAAAACATTTCATTGTCTCTTAAGCTTTACAACATTGCCACATGTTTAACATATATATATATAAGAGATTCAATAACTGGCTCTGCAAAAGAGAACAATTTTCATAATTAAACTTTGCAATTATAATGTGAAAGATAAAAAAGAAAAAAGATATGCATATGAAAATTTTAAAGGTAAACTAGCGTAAGAAAATATTTCTTTAAAATTTGTGCATGTCCAGTGAAGGTATCCAGGCATATCGATATCTATGTCTATAGAAATATAGGCGTAATATTACAAAAACGTTCGAACCTTGCATATAAATAGTATTCGATTATATTTTGATCCCAAAAGGAATTTTTGTATAATGTTCAGAATATCCTTCATTTTTAGTACTTAAGAAAAAGTGACATACCACCCTGCCTTTGAATGTATTAAATGTAATATTACGAAATGTTTTCGAAACTCAATGATGCTAACGTTACAAATGAAAATAAAATAAAGAGTAAAGAATAATAGGGGAAATATTTCCGTTTTCTGTACATACAGGAATTAATAATTCACAAACAACTAACAATTTAAAATTGTAAATAAAACGGGGAAAATATATGGTAAATATTAATTGAATGATGGTCTCTTAAGAACATTTCTAAAGTACTAAGAACACTACTTCTGTACTATAATAAGTGTATATAAATGTAATATAAATATTGTTCAATATTTTTAAAGTAATTCAATGTAATACCAAAATACCTCTTTTGATATTAAATAACGCAAATTACAATTTAAAAGAAGGTTCTACTTATTTGACTCGATTTTTTTCCTTTTCTTGGTTTGTAGAATGTTGCATTAAAGCCGTTTCGAGATATTCAAATTTCTATAATCTTTTTGCATGTCAAACAGATTGCTACTATAAAACATTAAACTTATTTTTTTCTCGAAAGCAGGTTTTATAACTCAGGTGATCATTTTTTATCGAGAACTAGTTAATCATTTTCCTTACTTTTTTTTTAAAAGAAAGATAATCGTTATTGGTAGACCTTGTATCAATGAAAACTATAATTTTCCTTGATTAATTTTTTTTCGTTCTCGCAGATGGTTGAAACAAGAAGGAAAAAATCATGTGTCAAGCATAGACTATGAAACACTTACCAACACATTCAGAATAATATAATAAACTTTTAATAAGTTTAAACCGTTTAATAAGTTGAAATATAATGTTTAATTGAACCATTTAAAAACGCATAACACAATTTCATCCATTCCCATCTACTGAAAATTATCCAAATTCTTTGAGCAGCCCTGTAAATGATATATAGATTTGTATCTATAAACCACATTCATGCAAAAATTAGTTCAGTTCCAAAACCACAATTAATGCATACTACATTATTAATACATACCACAGTTGAAAACTTTCCTTCAGCAATTTCTGCTAACAAGGTTAATGGTACGTAAATTCTTTTGTGCATCCCTGTATACGATATATAGATTTTATACAAAGCATGTAGCATATAAAAATTGATTAAATTTTAAAGCGAATTTGTTTCCTGTAAATGAACGATAAAAGTTATGAATGTCAAATTCTATAGTAATCATCTTATAGTGAAACTCAGAGATTTATATAAATTTCAATACACTCAGGCTTCCAAAAGTTAAGGAACAAAGACAGGGTACTTTCCATTTTACACGGTTTTTCGAATATCTATCAATATTTTTGGCGAATATTTCTTGAACTTCCGGGATGTAAAGAACATGTTTGATTTCACATTTTTCTGTGAAGGAAATGTAAAAATAGTCTGGAGGACAATTAGTGGGCTAATAATAAATTTAATAATAAAATAATATTCGCGATCAGAAATGTAAAAGAAAATTCTGAAAATGATTTTTCGTCACTGTGTTAAATGATTATTTGGACCCTGTTAAACGTTTGTGTGCATTTTCGTGCACTCATATTCGTGAAGATGTTATTGTGTCTGTGAAAATTTCAATAGCATCAGAATACCTGAATTAAAACATGACGAAGTATTTGTTGAGTTATGGGCATTCGTATGAAATACATTTTAACTGCGCATGCGTGAAAGTTTTTTTTTTTTTTTTTTTTATTTGGTTGTCAGCTTTTTTGGGAAACTTCTATAAAAAGTCTAGTCAAATATTATGAAAACTCAGAAAGCTATAGTGATCTCATTGAAAAGTTGTGGAAAATCAATTATAATAAAGTTATTTTTAGAAATCAACTAGAAATCACTATATTGCCTCTATCTTTGTGAATTTTCTTGATATTTTACTGGATACATAAGTTGCCCCATATAGCTGACTACCAAATTATACAATAGGCAGTTTAGGATCCTCCCCGCACGCGCAGTTAAAAACTATTTCATACAAATGCCCATATCTTACCATATATTCAATATATTCATGTTTTAATTGCAGTATACTGTTTGCTACTGTCCGTTGTCAGGATTTTGGAAAGTTGTGTAAATTTTGGTTGAAAACTCTGTATTCGATAAACAAAAAACTTTTGAATTTTTCATAGACACAATAACATCTTCACGAATATGAGTGCTATGCTTACACAAATGCACACAGACGTTGAACCCCAAATGGTCATTTAACACAATAACATACCAATTTCCGTATTTTCTGTTACATAGTTGATCGCATATATTGTTTTATTATTAAATTTGTTACTAGCCCCCCTAATTGTCCTCCCTAGTAAATCTTCACAGAGAAATATGAAATCAAACATGTTATTTACTCCCCAGAAGTTCAAGAACAATTCGCCAATAATTTGGTACATATTCGACAAACCGTGTACAATCGGAAGCATCCAGTCCCTATTTCTTAAATTTGGAGGCCAATGTATTTTATATAGCGTAATGCTATTAAAATACACTGCAAACGATTTTTTCCCATTGACAATAATGTAAGGGAATTCTCTTGAGTGTCCCTGCAAATGAACTCTTAATGCTGCACACTTTATACTCAATACTGGAAATGACATGGTAAACATCATTAACATATACCAATTGCATGAAAATCCTAATATATTTAGGTGGGTTAAAGCGCGAACAGACAGATGGCCAGACAAACCGAATTCATAAACACTTTTCAACTATGTTTGAAAGGATTAAAATAAGACGAAAGAATACTTTTTTATTTGTTCAAATGACCGCCAAAAATCAGCTATTGAAAGACAATGTCGGCATATACTACAGATAAATTAATTCACTTTAATTTGACGCACACATTTTGGCGATACATCACACATTAAGTCGATCAAATTTCTTTCAGATATTTGTGACCTCATAAAAACGATCGTCCTATTCGAAGTTCAGGACGCGTACTTTAAGGTATTTCTTGTCGCGCAAGACGTATTATATATATATATATATTTATTATTCACAAACACTAAATATATAAGGAAAGTATCGATAAATATAGTGCAAAAAGTCTGATGATGATATCTCTTTTCTTTATAACCGGAAAACAAATTTGTTGGCAAAGTAGTGAAACATTCCCTTAAACACAGTTAAAATACAACCTATTTTAATGTGAATAATAAATTTAACGTCCTATAAAAAGATTATCAAAACATTTTGCTAAATATTACTATGTACTAAAGTATAAAAGTATAAATATAAAAATATAAAATGTTAAAATATAACTAAATTTCTGTGCTAATTGTTAAGGATTTTTTTTTTTACTTTTCAACATATGTTAACAACCACAACAACAACAACAACAACAATATATATATATATATATATATATATATATATATATATATATATATAATTAACCATTGTAACGTTTATAAAATTGTTTAAAAATGTAATACCCTGCAGATATTTTTCATGTTGAATTTACACCTAATTAACTGAGGTGTACTTTTTTAGAATCTGTTTCTAAATTACATACAAATGAAAGATTGCAAACATTCAATTTAAAAAAGCACAAAGTCTCACAGAGACTAATTTAAATATTTACCGTTTCATTTACGAATAAATCAAGGGTACATTCTTTATTCAAGGTATTATTATTTTAACTAATTATATTTTTTGGAGATTGAAAATTATATGTATAGAAAATCATTTTCCGTAGGAAAATTATATTTTACTGTATATTAGAATTTTTGCAAAGAGACAGGCTATCTTTTAAATGTATTACACAATGTTATTTGGAAATGCATTATTATGAATCAGTATACTTATGAAATAACGTATGGGAGTTACCAAAAGATATTCGTAATTCAGGTGAAAAACTTCAATTCTGGTGAAGGCATTCAATTTTAAACCTATTGTAAAAGATATAATTTCTGTGTAACTATTCAATTTTAATTGCATTCTATGTATTGATTCTCCAAATTATTTTTTTTAAGAAATTAATTGTTTTCTACTAAAATTTTGTAAATTCTTTTTATATAAAAAGACTCGTTAGACATTCACTTCAACTATTTTAAACGGTATAATAGTTAATAGATATCAAGTTTGAAAATTAAGGGTTTGACACTGTGAATATTTTAAAGTAAAATCTCGTTACAACAAATGTCACTTTTTACGAATTTTTGCTTTTAACGAACATTAATTGGTTTTAAAAAAAAATCATAATATCCCATTTCAATATTATACTATAGGATACTCCCTTAAACGAATTTTTCAATATAGCAAATTTAATCAATGCACCCAAAAGATTCTTTGTAACGAGATTTTACTGTATATATTTATATATATAGTTGTATTTTACCTTACTTATGTTTAGGGCAATTTCATCGTAACTGACGTAACATTTGGTCATCGAATTTTGTTTTCAAAACTATGTAGAAAATTTACTAATAAAGCTGGAACAGATTTTTACAATTTAAAATATTTCTTAGTAAGGACTTAATACCCAAATACTTGCAGATTATTTCAGTCTCTCTTTTCGTCCCCAAAATTGCATTTGAAAATTCTGTAACGGACGTAACATGAAATAGACACACATTTTTTCTGCCTTCATTGAAGTGTAAAAATTATCAAAACTATCCCATTAAAAAAAGTTATCTAATGTTCTCAACAACACTAAGTAATGACAAATTATAACAGTAACTTGTTTAATTAATTTCTGAATAATGAAAAAGAGAAAAATGGCATTTACACGTGTAACTGACGTAACTTTTATTGTGTAACTGACTTAACATTATGACTTTAAAAAGACAATAATGGTACTTAACTTAGTTTGTGAACGGTAATTTACAATGCCTTTTTATTAAGATTTTATTATAGAATATAAAAATATCTAGTTTTCCAATGATACCCTTAAATTAAACAGTATTATAAATTTTATCCCCCCACCCGTAAAAAATGATACTACAAAATTTTACCCCCTACAAAGTTTTCTGTGGAACTGCCCTTTATGAGAAAATAGAGACAGCACGTTTATTTTTATAGTCAATTTTTATATTTAGTTGGATTACGTAACATAATAGGGAATGGTATTTTTCTGTATTATATAATGTATCTTTTTATATACAAAATAAAACTATAAGACATATATATGAATGTTATAGATTACTATTGATGCAAATTTGTCTAATTAAGGTATATAGTAAGTATGTACTTGTAATGCAGTATATTAAAGAGACAGTATTAAATAATATATGTTGACATCATGTTGATCAACTTCCATTTCATGAGGAATAATTTTTTCCTATGTAGCTTTGTATCTTAAAGGTAACTGCCATGTGAATTTTCGAATTTCTAGTACCTTCAGAATCACAAAAATAGTTTGTTTAGAACTTTTTTCTGCTGCATTAAAGAATGTATCTTTTTATATACAAAATAAAAATAAAAGGCATATATATGATTTTTATAGATTACTATTGATACAAATTTGACTAAATATGGTATATAGTAAGTATGTAGTGGTAATACAGTCTATATTGATGAGACAGTATTAAATAATATATGTTGATATGAAATTGATCAACTTCCACTTCATGAGTAAGTAATCATTCCTATGGAGCATCTGTATCTTATAGGGATTGGGAATTGCGCCATGGGAATTTTAAAATTTCTAGTACATTCAGAATGACAAAAGTTGTTTGTTTAGAACTTTTTCTGCTGTAGCCTTTTAAATTTCGATTTTTCTTAAAACTAATCTCTGAGACTCTTAAAGATAGCAGCCATTTCTAATTTCAATTGTTATCCTTACCAATTTCATACAAATCATGCTTTATAACATTTCTAGAATGGTTTGCACTCCTTTCACCCTTTTAACCCTTTATGTATTGCATAGTGAATTCATGAAAATTTTATCTTCTAAGACATTTTTCGTGAATTTTTGAAACTATATTAGAATAACACATATTTACATAAACATTTAATGGATTTTAGAAGTATTTTAGAAAGAATTAAATTTGAATTTATTGGAATTTTGTGCAATATTTATCACCACACTCAAATCTTTTATTTTAAATATTTTTCTTAGTATTTTGTAGAATTAGGAAATGTACAAATATAATGTTCTTACAATAGAAATATAGAAATATTTCTGAATTTAAAAAATTCTCGCCCCTCCCAATGTCAAGAATGCGAAAAGGTGCAAAGTCAAAAGAAATCTTTCTTTTAAAAATATTTTTAAGATAAAGTATTGCATCTATAACTCATTCTAAAGTGTATTACTACTAATCGATGTATTAAATGAATTTTATAACAAGTTATTTGATGGTACTTATAAGTACTGTCAGAAGAGAAAGTGTTAAATTTCGAGTTTATTTTTAGAAGCCATTCTTAGCAGGCATTTATATCCGAAAGTTATCCATCCCGCAAAATTGCAAGTTTCTTCTCCCTTGAGTATCGTATACATAGTTAGTTAAAAACTTTTTTATTCATGAACTTTTTAAAATTTCGATTTTTTAAGCTGCTCTGAGCGTGCATTTGAGTCGTTAAGTAACAGACATGTTAAATGTCGAGTATGAAACCTTGAAATAGGAATTCTTTTTCGGATGCGAGCATTGTTTTTCCTTTATTCCTGTTTTGTATTTTTACAATTTTTTTCACATAAATGTAGAATATTTAGATAATAACCAAATGATAATATTCCTATAGGTTTAAATAGTGCCAAATTAGACTTTATATATAAGGACGTGAGTTTCAGAACTCGCTTTATCCAAAAAATCTAATTTTGGGAAATCGCGAAAAACTTCTAATTGCGTCCATTAGTTTTCATTGTAAACCATAAATTCACAATGGTAAAATACGTGATAAAATTAGTCTATTTGCATATTATTGTAGCTTTTTTATGCAGGTTTACAAATAGAATAGACTTGTTGAAAAACCACGATTTGTATAAATTTGAATAAAGCTAGTTTTGAAATTTACGTACTAGTATTATATCTACAACGCAAAAGGCCATTTTGCATACATGGAAACTTTTTTTTTTATTTCGTCGCATTGTTGATTATTCAATAGTGTTTATTAAAATTTTAATGCAAATATTTTCTATATATCGTAAATTCTGTATTTCCTAAACTCAAAGAGATTGTACACATAAAAAACAATAGATAAAAAATCTACAAAAGTTTCATAATTGCTTTTAGAACAATCTTGGGTATAGTATTATGTTTTCGAGAAAAAAGCTTTTATAATAACTTTATTATCTTCTTAGTTTTGTATGTTCAGATATTTAAAAAAAGTAATAGTTTTTTTTAATTGTAAATTAACATTACGTCTATGATTACAACAAATACATTCCGATAGTGGCTATGAAAACTTTCTGATGAATTGAAAAAAAAAAATCCCTTCAGATGAAATAAAATCTTTTAATATTTGTAGGCAGTAATTATGAAGGTGCTGATATGAGAATTCGTTGCAATTCACGGGGTGTTAGCGAGCGTTATCGAGCACATGGCCTAGCTTCATAATAACTTAACTAATGCAGTGGCTGTTTTTGTATTTTTTTTATTATTTCATGTGCTATAATTAGAAACAGATTACAGAAATTATTAATTTTCATTTATTTAATAATTTCGAATATTGTTAGAATATTTAATTTGCATTTAGCTAATGTTCGCAATAATGTATAAATGTTTTCTGAAAATTGTAGATATAAGAAAACATGCATTAAATAATTCTTACAACTCAATACGTGTCGCGTATATACCTTATTAAAAAATAGTATTTTCCTGTTTCAACAAAAATGATAAGAACAAGTAAATGCTGCGGTTTCCACCCACCAATAAGCCATTACAATAAACGGATTACAATTACAATAAAATTCGATACACTAAGAAAATGCGCGATTTTTTTTCAAATCCGTATATAAAACTGTCACAATACTTGTAACTTTATTTTATATATAGAGTCACACTACTGCTGTCAGAAACTAATTATTATAAAGTTTGGCGCTTATGAATATTTGGCTTAAAACTTCGATTATACGATAGTATGTGGTAACTATGTATACAAAACTGCAAAACTAATTGGATTAGTATAAAAAAATACGGAAATTGCAGTCCGCATAATAAAATTTCTATTTAATGTTACATAATGCAATTTTCTTTTTTACATTCTAATAAAAATATTCTAAGAAATATTTTCAAGAGATATTATATTCATAATATCTCAAAAATAAAGCAATTAAAACACTTAAAATTTGAGATTGTCATTTTCCTGGCATGTCACACTGTGATGTGTGCAAAGTAAAATGCTTTCTGCTATCATGTACAAATATCTTTTGCTAGTTTTTTTTAAATTTCTAATTAATAATTATACCTTGTATAACACATATATGTGGAAGGTAACCAGTTCTGTATTTTACAAATAATTTTACATAATTAGGATATGATTGTCACTGAAAATGGACTTCGTAGTCCTTGCCTGCTCATTTTAGTACTTTATAAGATATAAAGATGGCGCTGCAGAGTAATTATTCTTGTCCTTGACATAGTTAAAGTCAGAAGTAATAAAATATTGCTACCAGCAAGATCTTTTATATATTTCTTTGAAAATAATGTGTTTAAAAGCTTTGTAAAAGTTGAATAGACTTTTATTATGTCATTTTCCTGGCTTCTATAAATTACAAATAAAACTGAACATTACACTGCGTTTGAGGTACTATAGAGGAAACATGTTCCTTTAAACAAAATTAAAATGTTAGATCTAAAAAGAACAAGAAAAAAAAAAAAAAAAAAAAAAAAAAAAAAAAAAACGAGAATGTGAAAAATGTTTTAGAATGAAATTGTCATTACCCTGGCACACGTATGCCAAGGAAATTGCACATAATTATAATTACATAAAAATGAACTTAAGCTCTTTAAACTTTAACAATTTTACACATAAATTCCTTTATTCAGCTGTTCAACCAACATTTTAAAAAAATCAGAAGCTTTGAAATGATTTAAATTTTCAAAATTTTTGTTTTCAAAATCTCTCATTTTGTGTTATTTACTAATATGCTTTTCCTACGAAAATAATAATTGCATTATATATATATATATATATATATATAGAATTTTATAAAATAATTGCTGATATAAATAATATTAAGCATCAAAACGGAATGGTTTTATATATACGTATATAATTTCGGGAATAATTACCATTTATATATATTTTTTCATCTGATGCGCAACATGCAATTTATATTATTACTTTCAAATGGCAATAAAATCTTAATGGATTTCTTTGAAAACTTCAGGATTATTCTTCCGAATTTCGTTATCTATATTATAGTATGGAAAATGATCAAATAATTAATTTCACAAGAGGCTAATTTTAACTAAAATGAATCTTTTTAAGTAATCAATAGTTCGTTAGAGTGACAAAAAAAAGATATAAAATTCCATTTTTAAAAATGTATGTCATTAATTAAGAATACTTCTTTAAAAAACACAACGTATACAAAAATAATTCTTAATTTTTATTAATACATTTACAAATTTGATAACATAATAGATTTTTTTTGCATGTTTTTATGAAGAGAAAGTAATCTTTTTTCTTGTGAATTTATCATCAGACGTTATTATGTCACTTATTATAGTTCAATTAATGCGCTTTTTTACCCGGTCGTTAATTATATCAACGTTTGAAAGGTGTAAAACTTACGTATAAAGAAAAAAATTCAAAAATGCTTATCACATTAATAATATGAGGTATGAAAATGTGAAAGTAGTTAAAAGCTAAAAGCTCTACAGATATGTGTGTTATTAATTTAGTTCTCTTTTATTTCTGAAGATAATTAGTGTCAAAAATGTGAATGCATTAAACATTATTTTTATACATGGAGAATTAGAGAATGTAAAAAGGATAGTCACTTTTTTTAAAACCTGAATGTATTTTTAAATTATTTTATACATAACATTATTCAAAATAACACGTTTTAGCGATATAGAGCACTAATCAATAAGCCATCATTATATCATAATTAATAAGAAAACATTGAAAACAAAATTAATAATCCTATTTACTCAAAATTTTAGACGGCGCATACGAATGCGAACACTGATTTTGCTATAATAATAACTATCATCATAATTATCAATAACTAAGTGGTTTTAACGACATTTGCAACAGATTTACCATTATTTAAGTAAGTTGAATCTCGATCACGGAACAAACTGAAACTGACCGTTGCCTGTATCCAAACTATGCTAATAGAAATGCGTAAAGTTTCAGAATGCATTTATTTCCATACAGTGAATGTTATTACACCCAGAGTCTCTCATCGAATTACTATGGTTTTCCAGACCATTTCCTAATGACTCCGCGTTTCTTATAACGCCATGTATATCTGTTGAACATGTCTTTAAATTATCTTGATTATTATTTAAGTTATACTAGTTTTAGTGTATAGTGAGACCTTGCACTTTTCACTGAATCAATGGATTATGAACAATGTTTCCAACACAAAAAAAGTTTCTTTCAGAATCTATCTACCTATTATAGTGAAATCTCTTCTTTAAAATAAATAAACTTTATTAAATGTGAACAATAAATTAATGTTTTGTCCACGGGTAACTATAAGAACGATTATGAAATTGAATTAGAAAAAGTCCTTCCGGCCAGTGCCGGGAGGAAGAGGTAGCTTTCATATTCCTTATTTTAAAAAAGCCAACTTATATTATTCAAACACACGAAGCTCAATTAAGTGGAAACCGAATGTAGGAGATTCAATACTAATTTTTATCAATACTAAATCATTATGAATGAGAATTTCGCGAAATTAGTCAGCTGTATCCAAGCTGCTTTTATTTAAAGTAACTTATATTTGGCTGCCAAATTCGGCGATTTCTTAAAGTGCCTGCCATTTTAAGACAACATGGTGGATGAGGCTAACCAGTGAACTTGGTCGAGACCTTAGTAATTGCTGTGCACATGCTCACTCACATCGGAATCGGTTGATATATACGAGTGCTGTCGCAGGCAAAAAATCAGATTTTTCAAAATGTCACCCGTTAGAAATTGAAACTGCTATATCTGAGCGATTTTTTAAGATAAAGCAAACAAAAAATGCTCCTGAATCCTTATATCAAGGACAAATACTTAAGAAAGAACCCTTTTTCAATTTCTAATTTTTTTGCATCTCACTTTAAATATACTTTTTTTAATTTAATGGCCGCCATATTGAAACAAGATGGCTGATGAAGCTGGCCAGCGAACTTGGTCGAGATATTGATGTATACAATCCACATGCGTTCTTCCATCGAAATAGGCGAATACGTGTGGTATCGCGTGACAAATACAAGATCGTTTCAAAGTGTTAGCCATGATAGAAATTCAAAGTGCTATAATTCAACCACTTTTTAAGATATAAAAAAAAGAACAAATTTTCAGAAACAAAATCTGCTCCAAAATCTTTGTATCAAGGCCAAACACATAAAAAAAATCTTTTTCATTTTCCAATTTTTCAATACCTCATTTTAAATTTTAAATTACATTTCTTTTTATAAAGTCCTTCCGGCCAGTGCCGGGAGGAAGAGGTAGCTTTCATATTCCTTATTTAAAAAAAACCAACTTATATTATTCAAACACACGAAGCTCACTTTAGTGGAAACCGAATATAGGAGATTCAATACTAATTTTTATCAATACTAAATCATTATGAATGAGAATTTCACGAAATTTGTCAGCTTTATCCAAGCTGGTTTTATTTAAAGTAACTTATATTTCGCTGCCAAATTCGGCGATTTCTTAAAGTGCCTGCCATTTTAAGACAACATGGTGGATAAGGCTAACCAGTGAACTTGGTCGAGACCTTAGTAATTGCTGTGCACATGCTCACTTACATCGGAATCAGTTGATATATAAATGTGCTGTCGCAGGCAAAAAATCAGTTTTTTCAAAATGTCACCCACAATAGAAATTGAAACTGCTATATCTGAGCCATTTTTTAAGATAAAGACAAACAAAAAATGCTCCTGAATCCTTATATCAAGCTCAAATACTTAAGAAAGAAACGTTTTTCAATTTCTAATTTTTTTTGCACCTCACTTTAAATATAAATTTTTTAATTTAATGACCGCCATTTTGAAACAAGATGGCTGATGAAGCTGACCAGCGAACTTGGTCGAGATATTGATATATACTATCCACATGCCTTCTTACATAGAAATAGGCGAATACGTGTGTTATCGCGTGACAAATAAAAGATCGTTTCAAAATGTTAGCCATGCTAGAAATAATTCAACCATCATTTTTAAGAAATAAACAAAAGAACAAATTTTCAGAAACAAAAACTGCTCCGGAATCTTTGTATCAAGGCGAAACACATAAAAAAATTCTTTTTCATTTTCCAGTTTTTTAATAACAAATTTTAAATTTTAAATTTAATTTTTTTTATTGGCAACCCTTTTGAAACAAGATGGCGAATGAAGCTGGCCAACGAACTCGGTCGAGACATTTGTATGTACTATGTACAGACGAAGTTACATCCAAATCGGTTCATAAATACGCCTGTTATCGCGTGACAAAAATCAGGTCGTTTTAAAATGTCAGCCACAATAGAAACTCGAAATGCTATAACTCAGCCATTTTTTTAGATATAGACGAAACAAAAACTGTTCCGGAATCTTTGTATTAAGGTCAAACACATACAAAAATAAATATTTTTCAATTTTCAATTTTTTGGTATCTCATTTTAAATTTTAAATTTTTAAAATTTTTTAAATGGCCGCCATTTTGAAACAAGATGGCGGATGAAGCTGGGCAACGAACTCGGTCGAGATATTTGTATGTACTGTGTACACACCAAGGTACATCCAAATCGGTTCATAAATACGCCTGTTATCAAGTGACAAAATTCCGGACGTTTCAAAATGTCAGCCACGCTAGAAATTCAAAATGCTATAACTCAGCCACTTTTTAAGATATAGACGAAACAAAAACTGTTCCCGAATCTTTTTATCAAGGTCAAACACATAAGAAAAAAATATTTTTTCAATTTTCATTTTTTTGGTACCACATTTCAAATTTAAATTTTTCTTAAAAATTTAAATGGCCGCCATTTTTAAACAAGATGGCGGATGAAGCTGGCCAACGAACTCGGTCGAGACATTGGTATGTACTATATATAAACGAAGTTGCATCCAAATTGGTTCATAAATACGTCTTTTATCGCGTGACAAAATTCAGAACGTTTTAAAATGTCAGCCACGCTAGAAATTCAAAATGCTATAACTGAGCCATTTTTTAAGATATAGACGAAACAAAAACTGCTCCGAAATCTTTGTTTAAAGGTCAAATACATAAGAAAAAAATATTTTTCCATTTTCAATTTTTTGGTACCACTTTTCAAATTTTAAATTTAAAAAAAAAAATTTAAATGGCCGCCATTTTGAAACAAAATGGCGGATGAAGCTGGCCAACGAACTCGGTCGAGATATTGGTATGTACTATGCACATACCGAATTACATCCAAATCGGTTCATAAATACGAGAGTTACAGTGTGAGATAGGTCAGATATATATATATATATATATATATATATATATGGATATATATATATATATATATATATATCAATTTTGAACGGAGGGTGGTTTCGGGGTCTGGGGGTCATGATCGATGAAAATATACCAAAATGTTTTGAAATCGCTTTCCTCCGAACGGCTGCAATAGGTAGCTTTTTGTAATGAAAGCTACCTAAAATGGCAACCCTTTTGAAACAAGATGGCGAATGAAGCTGGCCAACGAACTCGGTCGAGACATTGGTATGTACTATGTACAGACCAAGTTACATTCAAATCGGTTCTATAAATACGCCTGTTATCGCGTGACAAAAATCAGGTCGTTTTAAAATGTCAGCCACAATAGAAATTCAAAATGTTATAACTCAGCCATTTTTTTAGATATAGACGAAACAAAACCTGTTCCGGAATCTTTGTATTAAGGTCAAACACATACGAAAAAAATCTTTTTCATTTTCCAATTTTTTAGTATCTCATTTTAAATTTTAATTTTTTTTTCATTTTTTTAAATGGCCGCCATTTTGAAACAAGATGGCGGATGAAGCTGGCCAACGAATTCGGTTGAGTTATTTGTATGTACTATGTACACACCAAGGTACATCCAAATCGGTTCATAAATACGTCTGTTATCACGTGGCCAAAATCAGGACGTTTCAAAATATCAGCAACGCTAGAAATTCAAAATGCTATAACTCAGCCATTTTTTAAGATATAGACGAAACAAAAAATGCTCCCGAATCTTTTTATCAAGGTCAAACACATAAGAAAAAAATATTTTTTCAATTTTCAATTTTTTGTTACCACATTTCAAATTAAAATTTTTCTTAAAATTTTAAATGGCCGCCATTTTTAAACAAGATGGCGGATGAAGCTGGCCAACGAACTCGGTCGAGACATTGGTATGCACTATGTACAAACGAAGTTACATCCTAATCGGTTCATAAATACGCCTTTTATCGCGTGACAAAATTCAGGACGTTTCAAAATGTCAGCTTCGCTAGAAATTCAAAATGCTATAACTCAGCCATTTCTTAAGATATAGACGAAACAAAAACTGCTACGGAGTCTTTGTATAATGGTCAAATACATAAAAAGAAAATATTTCTCCATTTTCAATTTTTTGGTACCACATTTCAAATTTAAAATTTTTTAAAATTTTTAAATGGCCGCCATTTTGAAACAAAATGGCGGATGAAGCTGGCCAACGAACTCGGTCGAGACATTGGTATGTACTATGTACACGCCGAATTACATCCAAATCGGTTCATAAATACGAGAGTTACAGTGTGACATAGGTCATATATATATATATATATATATCAATTTTGAACGGAGGGTGGTTTCGGGGTCTGGGGGTCATGATTGATGAAAATATACCAAAATTTTTTGAAATCGCTTTCCTCCGAACGGCTGCAATAGGTAGCTTTTTTGCAAAGAAAGCTACCTAAAACGCCGTAGAGTAGTGTTAGCATCAGTTCAGAGGTCGGCATAGCGCACTATAAATTGATCATCTACAGTAGACAAGACTTTAAGAATTTTTTGCAGTGTTGCACGCTGCATTTTGAATAATGTAATGTTCAGAGTAGTGCGATACAAAAAATCAGTAGATTGTATCGAAAACCAACACCATATTTGACGCTGCTTCATTTGGGCCATTCTACAAAACTCGTGGTCCTAATCTGCTTGTTTGACGCAAAAATGTGTCCTGCTCAAAAATTTGTAAATCTCAGCGGTAGTGTATAGCAACGTATCATATGACGTCATAGATTCTTCTCATTTACACTTGCCTCTAAAAGGAAGTACTAAACCGCCAAAGGAATTTATTTTCTTGGAAGCAGCTTTTCTCTATTTAGTAGCTATTATGTCTTCATGTGTAAGTCAGAGTTTCTTATTAGTGTTTGGAACTGATTTATTTGCAAATATATTTATTGTTTCATTTAGAGTTGTTTTCCTATAATTTTCTAAATTGTAAAATTTGGCAGCTTAATAACTCTCAACAGAACTTAATTGTGTTGTAATTGAATTAACATAGTAAGAGTGGATTGCGGAGTTGTGTACACAAATATATTGGGGAATACATGTCAATGGAAAATTTATATTCACATTCAATAACACAGACCTGCTAAATTTAACTTTGTGAAAACTTTTTCAACAATTTATGGTGTTTTTTCAAGATTTTAGAATGCTGATTCAGAAAAAGAGCTGGATACAATATGTATAATATGAGAAAAATCCGAAAATAAGCGAAGTATAACTTTCAACGAAATGAGTAATCTTCCACTGACATTTTTTATGACAAATTCACCACAAACGAAATAGAAGTTATCCGCAGAATTAACATAACCACATGTAGTCATAATTATATTAGTTCACAACAATTAAAATAAAAGTTTAAAGTTTATAAGATACAAATTTACAATAAAAATACGCAGCTGTACAATGTAAACAATTGTACCAACAACAGATAATCTAGAGTTGCCGAAATCAAATTACAAAGAATAAATCCCAGTCAAATGTACTGTATTGATAGGTGCTTCCATCTAGCGAAGAAAAACTGAGATAATGAAAAGTGGGTATGTGATACGCAATTTTTAGCATATTTTCTTATTCTGTATTCAAAATTATAAAGAAAAAGTTGTGGCGTACTTATAGTGGTGGGAGTTCATGAGGAGTCTTATAAGCTTTAAATATAAATATTTTATTCAACAACGGGCAAAGGTGTGGCAGACAAGATCTAATAAATTTCGCCCTCACTCCGTGATAGCAATAACACAATCTTAATTAAATATAAAGCTTAAAAGTTAACTCACGTAACTTCATTTCTCCGGAGCGTGCTTGAGCTGCGAGGGCGCGGTTAATTTCAAATCCACGTCTTCATTTCATCTCATTCTAAATCTGTTCTTGTTCCCAGGCTAAGCTCCAGCCGTACATATCCGTTTCTCCACGCCAAAACTATTTACGCCAACTCACACTCTCTCCAGCGTCTGACTGCACTAACTAACTAACTAACCGCTTAATATATTTTCGCTACCCTATTTATACTCTGTCAGACTGAGCAAATAAATTTGCATACTGTTCCCGCTAACTCGCGAAACAGTGAAATCCTAATTAAAAATGCATCGCGGACAACTAGATTGCCTTTATATTAGAGTTATGTCTTACACCATGTTCACCTTCAAACAACTAGAGAGCCTTTGTAACAAAGTTACCTTATCAAAAACGTTTTGTCAATGCAGGCCTGTGCAATTAGAGTAAGTATAGCAAAAAAAAAAAAAAAAAAAAAATCAGCTGTGGTTTGTTAGCCTGTTTCCCCATTGGTTAATGGACTTCTCAGTTGAATCCGCTTCTCCTCTATATACATAAGCAGGTTTCCGTTATTCTTTGCACTGAGGACGGTACGGTAACCGCTACCGAAACTAGTCTGCGAAAAGTTTGCATATTCTAGCGTTTTTAACGTAGCTTTTAAATTTTAATTTATATATCATTATTTATTTAAGCCCACGATATTCTATAAAAAGTTTGGAAAATCGGATTCACTCACATGTTTTTAAAAAGCTTTATTTAAATATTAATTGTATTATTACCTCTCTTAATTTCACTAATAAATTTTTAATTTGTGTAAAATCCAATATTTTAGAGACAAACACCAGCCATTTTTTTGATTATTATATATCTTAAATTTCAATGGCCTCCGCATTATCGTACTTATTTAATACTTGCAGATGTGTTTTGACCAGTCTCTCTGTTTTTATTAACCTGTGTTTTTAGTTTCATGTGAAATTAAATCGTTTCACAATCTGAAAGTAGCGAAGTAGAGCCTACTTTTGAAAAGTAATTTGTAGTGGTCAATTTTTGAATCAAGTAGTTGTAGTTTTAGTTAACTACTTTTTCGATAAAGTATTTGCAGTTTTAGTTCGCAACAATAAAAAAAAGTAGTTTTTCCGAGTAGTTTTTTTTTTAATGTTTGATCTAGACTGAGAGTGGTAACAGGGGTTTGGAACTTTCTCCTTCATAAAATTTTGTAATTGAAGAGGTATTGTAAGTCAATATACAGAGTGTTTAGATATACATTCGACTAACTCAGGGGATTCTTAGTGCACATCAAAACGAAGAATGTTCTAATGGAACATGGGGTTTCAAACACGGCCTAGTTTATGCAAATACGTATTCAGGTTGTGACGTCATACGGGAACAAACAACAACAATAATAATAAAAAATATTTCACATTTATATACAACAAAGAATGAAAATACTGCAGGTGTTGTTCGTAGCTGTGGCCGTGGACGCCATTATACAATTTATAACAACATATAAAATATTTCCAGATGGGTTCAATGATAACGGGTATGGCTTCGATGTGTGCCTCAAAGACAACAATCCACAATACGAGATTCTGGTGTGTCCGCAGACGTCTAATAAACGACTGATTTTAGACGATCATTGATATCCGGAGAACATCCGGCAAAATACTCTTGAAGCAGTGCGTCCGCCGCGTCCAGTTCACCTCTCTGAATATGTGATATCGCAGTGGTTACGCACATTGGGTGAGAAATGTGCTGACGCTCCATCATACATAAAGCCTACCCCTTGTTGCAACAATTAAAATCCGTTTCCCTCTTCTGTGAAATCACAAGCTGAATAGGTATGTTTGTGATTTTCACGGGCTAAACGTGATTTGAGGCCCCAAGAATTGGGAACTCCGCATTCGAGGTATAGAATGCAATAAGTGGGACTGTAGCTTCTGCATGCGAATAGTGATTGCTGTATAAAAAGTAATCTACATTTCAAGAAGCAAGTTCTTTTTTTGTTTAAAATCTTAAAAAACAAATCTAGGAACAAGAGAGAAAATCAGTAAGATTTTTATAAATTTGCCGAAATTCTTTGTATATTAAAAATTCCATGTACTTTTTGTACACATTAATGTTAATAATCAATAGAAATTTAAAAAATAATGTTCTTCTCTCTTAATGAGAGAAATTAGCGTTATTTGCGTGATTTGTTTCTTAAAAACTAAGGTATTCAGTATTTAAATATCGTTTTCTAAATTGAAAATTGGCTAACTTTCGGAATTTTACTTTTTACAAACAGAAGACACTTTTTATACTGATTTTTTCTCTAAAAGGATCTAAAACATAGCAAGATATCTTACCATGACTTTTCCCTCATTAAAAAAAAAGTAGGATCTAGATTAGAAGTGATAGTTGGCATTTGGATTTTCTCCTCTATAATATTTAAAAATAATAATAATAATAAAAAAAAAAAAACATTTAGTTCACATCGTTTTAGAACACAGAATGAAATCATTACAGGTGTTATTTTTAGTGGCGACCGCGGACATCATTTGACTGTCTACAACAACGCATAAAATATTTCCAGACGCGCTCGATAATATCTGGTGTGGCATCCATGTTTACCGCAGCAACGACAATCTACGCTAAGATATCCTCTGGTGTGTCTGTCCACTACCGTTTAATAAACGACTAATTTTAAATGATCCCAAAAGAAAACGTCCAACTGATGGAGATCCGAAGATCGTTATTGCAATATACTCAACAAACTACGGATCCTCCACGTCCAGTTCAACTTGATGAATATGTGACATCGCAGTGGTTACGCACATGGCGTGACAAATGTCGACAACATGCATAAATCCCATTGTTCCCTGCATCAACTGAAATGTGTTACATCTTCTCTGGATTCACAAACTGAATACATATGTTATGCGATTTTACCGATTAATATGGTCCGTGATACCATGTGCCATTACAATTTTAGTTCGTCGTTATGTAAATGCATATATGTATATGTGTATACAGATTATTTCAGTAGTTGAGTTTTTGTATACGAAATCACCGTCGCAATCTATCTATTTGATCAAAATTACAGGGTTATTGACTTTAAACTGAGCCTGGATATTTGGTTACACCTTTAACATTAACGCAGGTATAACGAATGAACGATTAATAGTGAAATGATGAAAATGTTCGATAATAAACATTAATGAACGATATTTCCAATAGAAAGTATTTACTTCTGTACAAAATGCCGTGAAATCGCAAAAAAGTGCTAGATGTGTACAGCCATTCAGTTGGTACAACATATGTAATACCAACTGTTTTCCGATCGTCTAATATCGCAATGATTGAATGTGGATGATAGCCACTTATACCACAGCTTCTAATATTGTCGCATTTAAGATTGTGAAAGAGGACACGATCCGCATCCAAACAGTGTTAAATTTCACAATCTAGGCTTTGGAAAACACTTGTCATTACATATCGTATATTGACCAAATTAATGCGTATGTCTTCCACTTTTCTTGATTTCACACCATCTTGTACACTCCAAATTAATGTCTTGTTTGTTCAAAATATTGTTCAAATACCACTATTATTGCTACAGTCATGATGAAAAATTTAGGTTCAGATTGAAATTAAACATTCTGTAATTTTGACTAGAAGTCTTCTACATCCTAAAGTTTGTAAACGATATACTGAAAGATCTTACATATGAAATTTTAAATAGCATGTGGATATCATCATTTTCAAATTGAACATAAAAAAATAGAATACGGAATAAAAAAAAACATTAGATGATATTGTGTAAAGAATACATAAATATAACACAAGCAATTTTGCCGCCATATTGAGAAAAATAAATTTGATAACTATACAAAAAATATCAAACTTTTTACGTACATATAGAATTGAAAATTATATTATCATATTATTCCAGGCAATAGGGAATTTTAACTAGCAAAATTAATGGTAGTTCCGGAAATCGGTTTACTTTATGTTTTTTGGGTCGCTGAATCGGAATTTGTAACTTCCCACCAAAATTTTGGTAAAAAGCCACCCCCCCCCCAAAAAAAATGGTTTTTATTAAAAAAAATCAAGTGGTTAAGTGGAATTGCGCAACTTAGTTCACGCAGCACCGCGCGCATGTTCCGAGGCAGATCCCCCCTTCCCCTTCATCCTAAGTCATTATGTCATGTATCTAATTTGTTGCAAATTTTGTCTACTTTCTGAATTTCTAGATACTTTTCCCTAAAACAATGAAAAATTGATTTTTTTAATAAAAACCTTTTTGGTTTTTTTTTTTTTTTAACCAAAATTTGGGGTTGTTGGATGGTGAATTTTTGGTGGGAAGTTAAAAATTTGGATTCAGCGACCCAAAAAACATATAGTAAGCCTTTTTCCAGAACTACCATGGATTTTGCTAGGTAGAACCCCTATACGGTCTATATTGCCTGGACTGTATAACATTTTTAATTCACAAAGTTCATTATTTATTATTATTAAATAATTAAATTTAATGATTAGGACTTGTATCGTGAGGGTTCCGTACCGTTTTGTGCAGTATTGTACACTAAACCTTTCTAAGTACCTACTTTCTTGGCAAATGTAATGGCAATTGTAATGTCCGACACAGTTTCTAATTCTATGTCTATTTGGGGCATTCTCACAATCTTTTGACTTTTATGTCCCTGAATAATAATTTTTATTTTAGTACATGTTCTTGTGTTTTTTTTTCATATACTGGGAAATATTCCATTGCAGGATTGCATAACAATATTAACGAGATAAATAAATTTTGGACGATGCTGGGGGTCCAAATACCAGAAAAACTCCTATACCGTCCCGTGACCCCGATGCTGATTTTTAAATTTGGAGCTGTCCGCATAAAATTGTTTCAATAAAAACAATTCGATGTATTTTTTTTCCGAAACTGGAACTATTGTTTTATATAAATATGTAGCAAAAAATTAACCTGCACTCATTTTTTGGGTTGTTACTAATATTTAAACTTTTGTCCCTGAGTTTTAGATTCCTTACCGTCCCTCTTCTAAAACTATGCAGAAAATCCCTTCAGAAGCAGCCACAGAATTTTTTTCAAGTTTTTTATCATGCAGAAGTATGCTAGAGAAAGAATGGCTAAAATTCTTTGACAGGAAGTTTACTGCAGAATTTAAATCAGCATTTAAATATCAATTTTAAGCATCGTGGCTTAATAGGTAGTCTTACCGTCCCCAAGGTTTATTCTTGCCCTTTTCGAGGTAAATTATTATTTTTTAAATTTAATCCAATGTAAATCACTGTTTTTGAAAATCAATGAACACTTAGTCTCATTATGATTTGTCTAATATAATTGGTAATTTTTCTTGCCGCTCCATCGTTACCGTCCTTTTTCTCCCATTTCATCTCATTTTTCCTATACCGTCCCTTCTTTAACACCCCTTTGAGACAACGTTATACAAAAATTTTGTACTAAAAATACTACATTGTTATTATTTCTTATTTGAATGTCCTGTGGGTACTATGCAAATTCATTGTAAGTAAAAATTTAGAAGAAAATAAAAAGTTTTAGGGAAAAAATAGTAAGGAAAATTAAACTCGCATGTTTAACGTAAACCTCAGGTAAATAAATAATAATAATGAAAAAATTCGCTGCGGACCACTTTTTCTTTATTTTGAATCATTTAGGCGTTTGTCTATCAGGTTAAAATGTTATTTTTGCGAGTTTAATCACCAGATGTTTATTCCCGAAAGTCAAACGATTGTAAGAATGCCCCATTTATTGATTGAATTTTCTATAATCAGTTATAAAAAATTCAAGTAATAATGAAATTCTTCATAGGCAATCACAAATTTCCAGACTATGGAAATTCATATGTTTGTCACGTAATAAATCTACATATAATTATAAATCTAGGTATGCCGTAAATTTTTCCTTTTCATGTGCTGTAAAACCTTCCTTTGTTCTGAGTTTCAAGATCCTAGGTCAAAGTATCCTATAGGTGTTCATAGTAACCTATACACTGTTAAAGATGTGCACGAAGCTGCCCATTCATTCGACTGATTTTGTAAATAACGATTTCTTGACCATAATATTAAGGTTAATTGACCAAATTATGGACCGTTTAAAAAATATGCCAAACCGCATTCTACGCAAGACATTATATGCGGATCAATCAAACACTGGAAGTGAAATATTTTCATCAATCCAAAACTTTTTTATCCTCCTGAGATACTGCATCTATTAAAATGGATGTTTTGGTTTAATCTACTAATAACATTAAATGTTTTTTTGGAAGCAAGTCCTGATACTGCAAGATAATATGCACTTCAAAGATTACTTTTAAGTTTGCAGAATGTGGCAACGGTATCTTGTTTTAAAACTTTACTGCGCTTTAAAACAAGTTTTAAAGCGCACTGTGTAGAGAAAGCCCATAGCCAGTCAATCCGTTATCCCTAATAATGCGCAAGCACCTTTTTCATACAAAGTTTCTGCATTTAGACATTCTATTCAGAGAGCTTTCACAGTTTGTACCCCTGAACATTTAAATAACGAAATAAATAAAATATATGATATTGCAAGAAACAATGGATACAAAGGAAGCACCATAGAAAAATTAATTAAGAGCTTGAAGAACAAAAAGAAAAGAAATTTCAAGCCACAAAATTCCACGTTATCCACTTTACAATATTTTCCTGGTTTCTTCGAACGTTTAAAATATAAACTCAATAAATTCAATATCTTCCTAGTCGCAAAACCATCCATGAAAATAAAAAATATAGTATGCAAGAAAATAGATCAAATTGAGTCCAACCAATTAGCAGGAGTATACGAAATACCTTTCACCAAAGAAGATGGAACAAAGCAGTTTTATATAGGTATGACAAGTAGAAAACTTAAAACTAGAATCAAAGAACATATAGCAGACATCAAATACAATAGAAGAACCACAGCTTTGGCCAGATTATGCAGCGAAGAACCTTTACAGATTGAATTTAAAAATAGCAAGTTAATTTATCCATCAAGATTTTATTTACCATCCATAGTCCGAGAATCAATAGAAATATCTTTACGCAACGAGAATATTTGCAATGATTCTGTGTCCCTTGATTTACCTAGAATTTGGAAAGAGATACTAAGTAATTGTAGAAACAATAGTAAAAATTAATCCACACTCGCAAATAGCCAAGTTAATTTAATTTTATTTTATGTTTTCAATGTTTTTCAGTATGCTTGATGTCTCGTGACATTGTTTACCATGTTGTTTTTAAATTATGTGAAAATTAATCCACGCTCGCAAATAGCTAATTTAATTTTTATTTTATTTTATGGTTGCAATATTTTCATTATGCTTCATGTCTCGTGACATTGTTTACTATATTATTGTTTTTAAGTTACGTGAAAATATTTTCTATTATGATTGATTTTGAAAATGTCGCCGATTGTGCGATGAAACGATCGTAAGTCTTAATAAAGATATTCTATCACTTTTTATAGCATTATTTAACTTAATTTAATTGGTATCTTGTTTGTTTGTAATATGGACAAGTGGCTGAGTCAACCTGGTATTCGACCAGGTGCAAGTAGATTCCAATTTGTCTTTACTAATTTTGTTTTCTAGGCACATTTTAGATTGTATTTGTTAATTATCATGTTTTTGTAGTACCTTAGCGAGTTTTTTTACTCGCTATATTTATTGCTTTAAAGCTCTATTTAAAATCATTCATTAAAATGGATGTCGGGTTTTACTTGAGTAAAGTTATAGTTAAAGTTCAGTTTTGGCTTTAATCACGTTCTAGATTTCCAAGTATTCGATGTTTATTTAATGTCTCTGTAATGTATTTACTTTTTATAAAAAGAGACAGCAAATATCATATTTTTGTATTTTTTTTAGCCAAATAGTTAACAACATTACAAGGATTAGAACTAATAGCAAATGGGGATGATTCTGATCTTGATTTTAGTGATTCCAGTGATGACGATTTTAATGTTAATAAAATTTATAAAGATTTTTTCTGAAGCTGCTAAATAATCAGTCAATAATTTTGCTGATGGTTCAGTCAGCCAAACTAATAGAAGTAAATTAACAAAATATCAAAATCCCAAATTGATTTGGAAGATATCTTTCAAGTAAAATCAAGTTATAAATTATGTACATATAAAGTTTTTTAATATATAGCATAAGATAATTATTTCGGCTAACTTTTTCTTTTGTTAGAAATTCACAAATATAAACAAATAATGTAAATTAATATAATTAACAGTATTTTACGTTCACAAGCATCATGAAATCTGATTTTAATTATGTTTCCTTTTAGGTTTGCATCAAGCATTCCAGGACAGACAAACAGATGCAAAATAAAATTTAAAGCATATGATTATTTAAAAAATTACATTGCTAATAATATATATTCTAAATAAAACTAAATTTAGATGTGCAAGTTGCAATATGCTTTTGTGCATTACCAGTAAATAATTTCAAAGCTTTTAATTTAGATTAAATAATTATAAAATATCCCAGTGTTGCTCATTTAATGAATAATAAATGTATATATGTAACAATTTGTTAATTTAGTGCTTTTCAGTATCACTTTACATGTGAAAAGTTGAGTTGTACTATGTTTACATTTTATCATACTTAAGACCTCGTCATCCATTAAAATTGATGTTGTCCTTAACAACTTTATAAAATAAAAAATTAAAAACCTTTCAAAACGAAATTTTATTACCCTTTTGATGAAAATAAAGTATTAAAAACAAAGATAAAGTTTTTCAAATTTTCTTGTTTCTCAAGAGGTTATGTGAAAAGAAACACTGTAAACCGGAAGAAATTAAACTGAAATTATCAGTTTTAATAATCATTATGAAATGATATACAGCATAAGAACAGGATTCACACTTTCGGAACACTTTTTCTGATTTATTTTGAAAACATTTCTCTTCTGATAACAAACAAGTTTCACATTTATTTTTATTATTTTGCATTTCAAAAATATAAATGAATTTTGATTTTGAAAAATGTGTATATGCTATGTATATCCTACCATTGAGCATTTTGTAGACTTATTAAACATATGAATGCTCATTAGGAAATAATTAGCAAATCGTCTAAAAAAAAAACATATTGAGTTACTTGCCTTTCAGCCATATGTGGGTTTTGAAAACATAGTTATCTATATTGTTTTAGTTTGTTTTCAGCGATGATTTTAACCATATGCACAGTATACTTCGCATTGAGTATATTTTATTTTAATTCGAGAAACGTTCCGTAAATAGCATTAAATTCTAGGCTCAAACGATATCATCAATGGTAATATGCAAAATGTGTATGCATTATTTAAACAGTATACAGTGTGCCTGATAAAGTACGTTGTCATCCCAATAATTTCTGAACGTCAAGAGCTATATTCATAAAAATGGTGTTTAGGTATCGTAAATTTGCCATGCGCAACTGAATGAAACCGCCTAGGGCGCCACCTTGTAGAAGACTGCGGAGTTAGCATTCCTATCTTGAAAATGGAAAGAGTAAGGGAAAAAAAGTTATTTACAAATTTGCGGAGCATCATCGATTTAGTCCAAAAATGCACCTTGTGGACATTAATGCGAAGAATAGAACAGTTAAAACGCGCATTTTTTTTTTTTGTTATTTCCTACACTGTGAAGTCACGAAACTTGAAAATGCTAAACTATTATTACTAAAAAGTGTAAGAGAGGTTTGCAATAAATAGTAAAGCTTTTCCTGAGGTAAATTTTTGTGATTTAAATTACTGATATATATTTCATGTCTAGTGTTTTGCTATGTGATTCATCGGGTTTCAAAGGACTGTTTATTTACATGCATACGACGTACAAAGTCGCGAGATACATGAAATGATACATACGTACACCAAGTTTCTGGTACTTACTACAAATGTTCAATGTTTGGGCCCATAGTAATCGGGTATACATCCCACCGGTCCACTTCCGTCCATTCGTTCAATTGCATGTTTCTGTCAATATCCTTCACAGAAACAATGTTGTGTACCTGTACGCGAGCTCTAGGCCAGCTTTTAAACATGGTGAGTGTGTGTATCGTAATCTATCACATTTCTTTTCAGGTATTGCCTCTCAATATAGAGTGTTTTGAAACCAGATGAACAATTTAGGATAACCCTGTATAATAAAATATAAAATTTATTCAGGCATATTTATATTTATCTTTTTAAAAAATAGATGACAATAAAAATCAATATGTTTTATGTTTTTTCTCTTTTGCATTTTCAGGTATAAATTGTGTAAGAATTTTTTCCATACAGAATATCAAATTGAAAATATAAATTAATACCCTTTTGTAAACGTAATATTTCCACACAGCAAAATGAATTGGATAACTTCCAATTTCCAGTGCATGGACTTTGATTACATTGATGTTTTTTCATTAATATTTCAGGTACCTTCTGTTATTTTTTAGAAATTTTTAATATTATCATAGTTTTAAAAGATGAGTAACTTCTATAATCCGTAGATTTTGATTGCAGAAAAACATAATTAATTTAATCATATATATATATATATTTCGCTTTATTAGATTAAACTGGAAAAAATATATAAATTGATGAAAAGATTTTGCTCATGCTTTACAGTTTTATGTAAAATTTAGTCTTTTAATGATCATTTGGTCTATACGATTGAGAAAATGACATATCAGAAAATAAATTTTAGATTTTTCACTTGTTATTTTGTATACACCATCCCAAAATATTACACCGTTACAGAGAAACATAACTTTGATATTAGTTTTTAATTTTTCAATACTTTCTTACTAGTTTTTGAATCAGTTTTATTTTAAGTATAAAAAATCTGATTGAGACTTTTTCTAAATAGAAGTAAATTAGTTAAAGTGAGTGATTTTGCTTCATATCGTTAAACATACATTAGACTGAATAATTTTCCACTTAACACCAATCGAAAATAATAAACAGAATTTTACATTTCAAAAATGCTTATTTATTTTCTATTACGGAACCAGAAATGGTCACACATCTAAAATAATTGGGATAACATTGAGTTTTTAATGAATAGAAACATCTACATTGATAAAGAATCTGCCTGTCAGGACGTTTTTAATGTTTGAATTATTTTCTCTTTTCTGACGTTTTTATCGAAAATATTCTAAAGCTATGATTTTTTAATAAATTTTAGCATTTTCACTTTAAAAAGATAAAATATTTCATTGTGCTTACAATTAATGTAGAACCTCGATTATCCGAAGTAATTGGGACCGTCCATCTTTCGGAAAATCGAAATTTTCAGATAATCGAAAATGCTTCAAATTTAAGATTACTGTGAAATGTAAGGAATATTTCTTATTATGGTAATAAGTGCTTTATAAAAAAAAAATAGCAAAATAGAAACAAGAATAAATTACCTGAATTTTAATTTTGAAATAAAGTACCTTTTACATATATCACAAGTGTTTGAAAAAATGTTTTATTTGTGGTAGTGCCGACTGCCTTTGCTTTGAAGCTCTATCAAGGAGTTTTTTAATATTATTAGTTCACCAGTATCACAGTCTATCTGCTGCTCCAGTCATGCCAGACCTTTTGAAAAACATGCAATAGCTTCGGAATTGCTAATTTGTCCATTTTCTTCGTTCCAATCCGCAGCTTATGGGATCTCAAGTTAAATTCAAAGGAACTAAAAGAAAGCGGATTGAAAATATTTATATGTACTCGTAGTTCGGAAAAGACCGCTTGCACACAAGGAATATGGAAATTAGCAGAAAGGGAAAAAATACTTTCAAAATGGATTTTCAACACAAGGAATGTGATAAAAAGGGATTTCGGTTGACCGAGAGTTTCGGTTAAAAATGTTTCGGATAAAAGAGGTTCTACTGTACATTTTTACTAGTTTTTGAATCAGTTTTATTTTATGTATAAAAAATCTGATTGAGTCTTTTTCAAAATAGAAATAAATTAGTTAAAGTGAGTGATTTTGCTTCATATCGTTAAACATACATTAGGCTGAATATTCTTCCAATTAATACCAATCGAAAATAATAAGCATAATTTTAGATTTCAAAAATGTTTATATATTTTTTATTACGGAACCAGAAATGGTCACACATCTAAAAAAATGTGATAACATTGAGTTTTAATGAATAGAAACATCTACATTGATAAAGAATGTGCCTGTCCAATTAACACCTTTTTTAATGTTTGAATTATTTTCTCTTTTCTGACGTTTTTATCTGAAATATTCTAAAGTTATGATTTTTTAATAAATTGTGGCATTTTCACTTTAAAAATATAAAATATTTCATTGTGTTTAAAATTAATTCTGAATAAAATGGGCAATTTTAGAGAGCTTTAATAATTGAATTCTAAATTTTCATCGAATAATAACCTTTTTCATTAAATAAATAAAAAAAAAAAATCTTTCGCATTTTTTTTTTTTAATTAATTACATTGAAAACATTTAAACAGGTATTGAATTTTTCCATTGAAAATTTCATTTTTTGAAAAGAAGCAGGAACCCATTCAAAAACCTTTTATTAACAATATCTGATTTATTGAGATAAGACTTTCAAGGCTTTACGGTAAAATAACGAATGGGGGAATTTTAATAAAGAAAGCAATTTGATATCCAGCAGTATCTTTTTTAATTAAAAAAAGAATTTTATATAATTTTCGGGTGCACATTTTCATTTTCGCTATATATTTTTATGCATTTTTAAATAAGTATTGACTTTTGATTTCCTTATTTAAGACCATTTCAATATTTTTAGGAAAATAAAATTTTTATTTTTATTTTTTTAAAGAAAATAAAACTCTTGGAATTTAGAATTAAGCTAAATAATGTAAGTTTATTTATTATTAAATTATTTCTATTACATTGTTACTGGTATTTCATAAGTAACTTGCGTTTATTATCATAAATCATTCATATTTTAGATTTTATCATACATTTAATTTTCAAAAATTCTTTGAATTAAAAATAAAAGATATATATTTACATGATTTTGGTGATTTAATAATATTCAGTTTTTAATTGTTTTATAATAGTAATGTATTGAGATACAGTGTTTTGTCCAACCATATATGGAAACGACACTGACGCAGTAAAGTTGATTTTCCAATTTAATATTTTTAGCTATGATGTCATTACTTCCCATTTAAAAATATATTGTGCATAAAATATCAGTCTAACTTATTTTACATATTGTAATGTAAATTAATGTATTAACGTTATTTAATGTAATGCTCACTTCATGTAATTTAATGTAACTTATTTTTTTCGCATATATTATAAAATAATCCGTTTCGTATTTTTCTTGATTAATTTTATTTAAAAGCATACTAAGCTAGATTTATTTTATTGCAATGATAATACTTTAATACATAATTAATGTAAAAAAAGCATGTTTTTAAAAAAGGCTCTTTAAACCAAAGATAAATAAATTATCCAACACTTTTCTTATTAGTAATTTAGCTCTTAAACATTAAAAAAAATAGTATTTGGATTATGCATTTTTTGAGTATATTATTGTACCAAAATGCATTTACCCAGGGCCCTCACTAACGGGGAGGGAGGAGGTGTGTGCTGTTACACGTGGCAAATTTAGAAACTTAGTTGGCAGATTTGCTTAAAACTCTAATAAAAACTATAGTACGCATTATATTTCTGATAGGCTTGTCAAAAGTTACAAATCTAATTCGGAATATTATTAAACTTTTTTTTTTTTTGTTTTTTTTTTGTTTTTTTTTTTGTTTTACAAATAAAAATTATATAGCATTTTCTAATTGTGTTAACTTGGCAAAATTGTAAAACAAGTTGGCAAATACTGAAATTTGACTTGGCAATTTAAGGTCCACTCCCAACCAACAAAAATTCTTACCGATGGCCCTGTATATACCTTAAAGCAAAGATTTTATGTTCCTGTAAAATTGCAAACATGCAGTTATTATGTTCAGTAATGCAACCACTTCCAGTGGCACTATAGAGCAAAAGAACGTTGTGTGATTTAATACTTAAGAAGAATTTGGCAACGAAATTAATTAGACGAAATTCATTTTCAGAAATAAATTCTATGCTATCGGAAGGTTATAATGCTGAAGAAATGTCTACATTTATAAGCAACTTTAATTTTTGTTTGTTTTGAGGGAAATTTTCATACAAATGCTTTACTTTCTGAAAATGCCATAGTCCATCTTTAAATTGCTGTGCCAACAATGTATGTATTTAATATATCTGCAAATGTTTTTAATCATACATATAAAGATAATTCATAATCGCTTAAGACGTAGACAAATCATTAAATAATAATATGGAAGAATTTCTTTGTTTTTTGAATGATGGGTTTAAGCACATTTTCTCAAATCTACTTCTTATATATCTAATAAAGGAACAAAATTAGGTTTATATGTATATTGCTAATAAGGTTATATATATATATATATATACATATATATATGTGTGTGTGTGTGTGTGTTTTGATGAAACCGTTTCCTGGAAAATGCTCCGACCAAATATTTCGTCAAATTGAGGTAATTACTTTCTTTGCTTGTTTGAGGACACAAATTTCGTCAAAAGTGCAATAAGAGGGTTGGTGGTGCCATCTATCGAACAGTTTAGAAGCACCTGTACTTATTGATAAAGGAAAATAAATAATGTCTTCTGCGTAATTCGAATAGATGATCTCCAGTGTGAGAGTCCGTAACTCTAGTTATCACGCCATAAGATCATCGAATGGGTGTTATTCAAAAAGCATATAGTTTATTCTACTGTGTGTTTATATTTGTATAAGATAGGTTGTAAATTTATCGATGCTGTTATAATTCTTGCAAATTTTAATTAATAAGGCTAATTTATTATTATGGTTTTCTTATGGTTAATGAATAATTATAATATGGCTTGATTAAATATTTTATTAGAGAAATTTTCTTTACTTAATGAGTGATTAGAATATGGTAGGATTAATTTATTGCTATATTGGGGAGATTTTATTACTTTGAATAGGTGGTTAAGATTTTAACACTTTACTTTTTATAGAAGGGAGGGGGATCAATTATGTATATTTATAATTTGATTTTGAAAAGAATATACTTCTTAAATCAGAAAGAAATCCTGGAATTTTGAAATTTTATTGACCAAATTTTGTTTTTGAACAATTTTGAAGAACACAGGAAATCTATTCTTTTTGAATTAAACCATAACAAACAACAACAAATAAATAAATAATAATAAATAATAATAAACTTTCCTAAAGGCTTTAAAAGCTAAAACAATAACTAATGCTGAAACAATAACTACCTATATTTCAGTATTTTCTGAAAAGCGCTACAGAATGCTGTTTTAAAATAAATTTTTACATGATTAACATAAACAAGTAAATGTCGGCTTACTAAAGTCGCAGGATTTGAGGAGGTACAGTAGGGAGCACCTTCTTCAAACAGCTATCGAAACTGCCTTAAAATGCATTGAGTCTGGCCGTGATTGAGAAAATACTTTCGTCAAATATTTGAGAGTTTACGTTTCGTTAAAAGTCATGTGATTTAGATACGAAATGATCGTCAAAAAGGTCAAAATGTAGTTCAAGGATGGCTGAATCTGAATATTTAAAATTTAACTTTTATCTTTCAATTAATCACAGAGTTAAATTACCCACTTACTGGGGAATCATCCTTGTTTATTAATTGGAACTTTTTTCTATTAAAATAAAATAGCAATATTGAGTGTTTTGACTTCATATCTTTAAATATAAATTGAAGATAGCTGAGTATTTTCTAAATAACACCAACTTTAGAAAGTAATAAACAAAATCTTACATTTCATAGATGTATTGAAATAGAAAAATAGAAATATACTGTTTAAAGTTCATGACGGAATATTTTATATTACTCACTACTCTATGCTTTATATATTTATATAAAACAATGTTTAAAATTTAACTTTTATTTTTCAATGAATCACAGAGTTAAATTGCCCACTTACTGGAGAATCGCCGATGTTTATTAATTGAGCTTTTTTCTACAGAAATAAAATAAAATATTGAGTGTTTTTGCTTTATATCTTTAAATATATATTGAAAATAGCTGAGTATTTTCTAAGTAACACCAACTTTAGAAAGTAATAAAGAGAATCTTACATTTCTTTTTTTTATACAGAAATAGAAATTTTTACCAATTTAAAGAAATGGAACAACGTTCATATTCTAGTGAATAGACACGCACGATTGATAAATTTAAATCATCTGCTATGGAACATTTGAATTCCTTCCTCTTATATTTTGAGGAAAATTTTTCTGAAATATTCTTAAGCTATGACTTTTTAATAAATTGTAGCTTTTACACTTAAAGTATAAGATTTTTGTTCTTTAAAATACTTGTGAATACATGGGAGGAATTATAGATATCTAATAATTTATCAGCGAACGGGTGAACAATAACCCTTAATTTAAATTTAAAAAATGTCTTCCACAATATTTATTTTTTATTTAATTTATTACACAGATTATTATTAGATACATTATTTATCCTTTAAGCAGTTATAGAATTTTTCCTTTCATTTTATGAAAGAAAGCAAAAAAAGCATTCAAAAACATTTTATTAATAATTTTCTTTTATTAGTACAGATATTTTTATTTTTATGTTTAGATAAAGCAAGCACGGTTTCCGATAAAATACAAAATAAGAAAATTTATTAAAATATGTAATTTCGTATGTAGTTGAATTTAATTAATTAAAATTAAGGGATTATATAAAATTTTCGGGAGCGTATTTTCTCGTAATATGTGTTTATATTTTTTTTAAAATAAATATTGCTTTATGATTCCATTATTTGAGATTCTTTAATCGTTTTTATAAAAAATAAAACATTTATCTATTTATTTTAATTTAAAGAACATTAAAAGTATTTTTTTTTTCAATAATGGTCCATTTGATATAATTTAAAATTATGCCGAATAATCAATATATAACGGGATATATTATTTTATCTGTGATGAATTACATGAATAAACTGTATTTAATGCTGTAAATTATCCAGTATTATGCACTATTTCGCTATATATTTAACTTTTTAAAAACTATTCACATTTATAAATAAATTATCTATTTTCATATGATTTTGATGATTTATTAATATTAAATTTTTAGTATCTTAGTAAGTTATTTAGATACGATATTTTATCAAAGTATAACAAATTACACATTAAAGTAGTATCTTGATTTTGCGATTGAATATTCTTACTTATAATTACATTACTTGTTATCTAAAAGAATATTACGCCTATAAGCTCAATTTAACTTTTTTTATTCTTAAATTACAATGTATTGTAAAATAATCTGTTTTGTATTTCGATATATTAATAATATTGAATGAAATACCAGGCTAAGATTCTTTCCACTGCACAGTGGGACGTTTTGATGATCTAGGTGAACAAAATTATTTCGTTGAAGTTTAATTAGTTTTTGTCGTTTTTTTGAATGTATCACTAATAAAATACTCAAACAGTGATAAATATTTGGTTATTTAACAACAACTCTTCAAATAAATATACTGGCTGCCCACTAAACTCCGTCCCCACCCTATTAACTGCCGAACGACTGCATCTAATTATATTCATAAACGTGATGTCTAGGTATATTAAAGAGGCTATCTGCTACTAGATGAGACCGCTTACAGCGCTACCTGATGCAAAATGGCGGCATTAGCGTTCCTATCGCGAAAACAGTTCGAAATATGGGATAAAAGTGAATGACACATTTGTAGTGTATCATCGATTTAGTTCGAAAGGACACCTTGTGAACCTGAATGCTAAATGAATCTCGTTCTGAGCATGAATATCGTTTTCGAGACAGGAATACTAACTCAGCTGTTTTGCACTGCGTGATGCTGGAAGCGGTGTTATTTGGTAGAGTACAGCCACTTTATTATACCTAGACACCACTTTTATTAGTATAGCTGTAACCTTTTGCAATTAAGAGCGTGAGAAGGACTTTAGTGGGCACTCTATATATTGCATTACAAATAATGCGTTAAACATCCTTATTTTACAGTTAAGTAAAAAATAATTAAATGCAGACATGTAAGTTAGCATTCATTTCTTTTTTGTATATTTGTCTTTTCAGAATTTCTCGAGAAATTTGTGTAGTTATCCTGAACAATAATTTTTATAAAATAAAACCATATTAAAAAAACTTTAATCTTTTGTGGTACCCTGTAAAACATATAAATGCTTCCACTTTTATTTTCGGTTGAAAAAATGCTGTTGTGTGAATAAATAACCTATATAAATTTTATTCAATTTGAAATAAAATTTATGCATATAGACGGTAATATATCCGAATTTTTTGTGTGTCCCTGTAGAAAAAATACAACTGCTATGCAAGATGTTTTCAATTTTAAAAATGCTATTGTGTATCTCAATAACCTATAGTAATTTTGTTGAAATTTAATTAAAATTTCTGCTTTTTAGCAACAATCTTTCCGCGATATTTGTGTGGCCCTATTAAAAATTCATAATTTCTTCGTTCGTCAAATTATAAGTTAATAGAATTGTCATCAAAAAAGCATATGTAGGAAAAGTTTCAGCTCAATCAGATAATTGAAAGTGGTTTAAAATTGTTAAAAAATATCACCGATGGCGTTTAAGCAGGTCTCCCATTGCTTAGGAAGGTTACGAATGCCGTCCGAGAAGAAGGATGTCTGTTGATCTAAGAAACCAGTTCAGAACTACAGCATTTACGTGCTCGTCGGAGTGAAATCGTTGACCCGTTAGGCTTTTCTTCAGCTGTCCAAAGATGTGCTAGAGTGTCAATGTCCGTAATCAACTTCACTGTCATAACTTTGTGCGCCTGACTGGGCCACGACAAATCCGTCGTATCCTGTCGACCGTCGCTAAACATTCTCGCCCACCTCGTCATCGTGGCTTTGACACACACGTGGCACCGTATACAGCCAGCATTATGCGATGAATATCCACCGGCTTACACCCTCCCAGTGTTTAAAACGTAATTTCAGCTCGCTGATTCGTTTTGGACGCAATTGCATCCACACCAGCCATTTCTAACTGAATGCAACGTCCTTACGAATGAAGTTATCTCAAATCTGCTTGCACTTGCGCACGCGTGGCACATACACCTTCACTATCGCATTTGTTTCACGAAAATACATTGGAAATTGTTCGTATGCGACGCTTCGAATCACCTTCATTTGAACACGCCTTATACATTTAGCCGAATCAACTATAAGTTACATTGTATACGCTTGTTAATAAATCAGGCCATGGCAGGGATTAAAAAAAAGTCCAATAAAATTGGGAATGTGGCTTTATTTAAAAAGACAGCAAAAAATCATTCCCAGGGTTGACGCTGAGGTGGAAAAAAATCAACTAACATATTTCCAGCAGGCAGGTCAGAGATAGAATGATGAACACTAGTCTGATTTGATTGTAAGTGTATCGAACAACCCATGTTTGAACTTTGGACAATTATAAACCCAAAGAATACGTCTCTGAACGGAAATTTTGAAATTCTAAATCAGCCCAACGATTTATTAGCTTACGTAACCGAAACGTTAACGACTTATTCTATGCTAAGGCTGAATACACGTATATCTAGGAGCAACAACTTAGACATAACTGAATCCCTGACGCCTCCTTTAACATAAACAGATAATATCTTTGACTACCAAACTGAGCGCTAATAAAGTGCTTAAATTACTGCTGCAAACGAGCACATGGTCAGAGAATATTATTTTTTAACTTATTCGTTAACGGAAAGGAAATTATGTACGCACAGTTAATGATTTCATGATCAGAATGTAGATTTGTTTTTGATTTGATTTATTGACGGCTTTGAGTGAACTTGGAAAAGTTAAACTGAATGCCATTTAGAAAGCGCAGAAGAGAAGAAGAAATAGATATATTTTTAACGAAGGAAAAGCATTTTTTATAAACTTTATCTGGGAAACAGTAAAATATAATTTTAATTTGAATATTAATGATAGGTGATGATTAGATAATTACTTCATCACAGCTCACAATAAAAAGTTTTAAATTTTTAAATTGACAAATATCACCATTTGATACCATATTTATGTTGTCGTTGGATATCAAATATAAATATTGTAAATTTATATCTATAATTATATTAGAACGATTAAAAAATCCTGCCAAATAGATCAGAATCGGTTTCTATCAGAAGAAAGGAGGGGATAGAATTCCATGTTTAACGGTAACTTTTCCAATAAAGATAAAAAAAAAAAATTGCATTATATAATTTTTTTTCTAACGTTGAGGAATATGTGCCATCTAAACTATTTTCTGTCCTACCCAATATTTAAAAGTGGTAACCCCTTTAATGGATCGACGTCAACGCAAAAGAGTTGGTCAAAAAACTTTAAATGCGCATTTCGTGAAACATATATATTTTTCTAGCTATAGGGTCTTATAATTAAAACGTTCAAGCTATCAACTTTTATTTTATTTTTTGACAAAATAAGAATGTTTATTTGAAGCGATCTTTTAAAAAATAATTTTTAATAATTTTCAATTATTAAACATTTTTGAAAATGGAAAATTTGTGTAAAAACTTATCACAACCTTCAAAGTTAAAACAGCTTGCAGTGTGGGAAATTTTTATCCTTGCAAAAAGTTTTCGGTAAAAAAAAAAAAAAGCGCCAAGTTCTCCTCAACGTTTCGGCCAGAAAAAGTAGTGATATCTGAAGTTCGCACAAGTTAAAAGTAAAACATCCCAAATCTTTCATTGAAAATGGCTTCCTGCGACTTGGCCGTTAATGCCTTCTACAGCATTTCAGAATTAATGATTGGAAATTACGCATTTATGAATTATTTAAATATTAAAAGTAATATTAGTATGCAAAGAAGCAAATTCACATAAAGACATTATAAGTAAAAGATTTCTGATAACTACCATTCAGTTTCAACAAACATTAGTTTTGATTAGAGATCATTTAGTTCACTTGTGGTTTAATTGCCATTTTGTACGATCTAAAGCTAAAGTCATTAACGTAAAATCCAAGAAATAAAACAAAATTTACTTACTTCAAATCTCACAATATGTTACATTATATTTTATTGTATAATATTGAAATCTTGTGTATTGACGAAAGAGATTTTTTTCGTTTGAACATTTATTATAGTTTGTTTGCATACATTAAGAGGTATTCGATTTATAAACTGTTAAAAGCTGATACTGATTATATTTTAGCAATTAGGGATATTATCTCCTGAATACAAGTATTTTGTTATTTTTAACTTCTAAGCATTTAAATAGACTGAAGTTGTTTAAGTGCTTTTTTCAAATGTGTATTTTATTTCGGTACTCTGTGTCACAAAATGCCTAAAATAATCAAAAATAGTAGTTGGCATGTAGCTCATTTGTACATATTTTGAATTTTGAAAAACTCTCTCGAAGGCATTAACGACCAAGTCTCAGGAAGCCATTTTCAATGAAAGATTTGGGATGTTTGGCTTTTAACTTGTGCGAACTTCAGATATCACTACTTTTTCTGGCCGAAACGTTAAGGAGAACTTGGCGCTTTTTTTTTTTACAGAAAACTTTTTCCAAGGATATCACTACATTTTGTATGTTTTGTTATTCTAAACTATTTTAATATGAAAAAACTTAAATTTCGGTACTTTTATGTTAGCCGGGAGCAAATCTCCTCATTAGCCTTTTGTTTTTTCGCCAATAGCAGTTTTCATTTTTCACATGTGTAAATTAGAAACAATGCTTTGATTTTCAAATAAAATATTTTGGTTTATGTTATTATTTCTTATTTATTTATTTATTTATTTCTATGTTAAATATCCTATTAAATAAAATGAGGGAAATGCATCTATTTTAAATGAGATGACTGAAAAGTATATATCTTTAAATGAAATGAATGCAATATAAACAACGGAGTTGGGAACAGTATTTGTCGATTTGCCACTTGCGCCCGGCTAACATAAAAATACCTAAATTTATTTTATTGAGCTTTACAAATTTATACTTTATTTCTTTTTATATTAAAGTACTAGCCGCATCTAGCAAGCAATATTTACCATATTAATTCCATGTTAAACGTTGCATCATGTTACTGTTATTCATAATTTAATTTACTTGCCCATTCTTTCGCCATGTCGGAAGCTTTTGACAGAGAAATCAAGAACTCTTTACGATCATGGAAGCACATCATACATTTTGTGTTGTTATGTATTTCATCTTTCGTGACAAATATCTCTTAACTCACTTATGCATGTTTGCTTAGCAGTTACGATTCGTTCTCTAATGCGGAAATTTTTAATCCTATTAAGTAATATTTTCTAATTGGGCTCACTGCCAATTATTGTATTTTAACTGATACGACTGGGTACAAGTGAAGTGGTTCTTATGAAATCCCTTGACAATATCTGCATTTGCATTAAACCATATTGATGCTAATATCATTTTGTTTCACGTTAACCTTTTCAATAGACTCGATTACGGAATAATAGAAGGTCTACCGGCTCACTGCCATGATCCATTTGAAAATCTATCATTCATCTCATATGATCGTGTTGAATTAGTCAATTTGCCATGGTTTTAAGATTTTAGCTAATTTTATTCGAAACCTGAAAACTAAAATGCGAGGAACCGGATTATAGAAGATTCATTCTAACGCACATATCGATTAACAGGTTACATAATATAGAATTATAATAATCATAAGGAGAACTGGCAGTTTCAATGCTTTAATAGTTTCCGAAAATTCTCTTTATGTAATACAGAAGTTTTAGCGGTGTAAAGATTAACAACATAGTCACAGTAAGTATAATAACAGTACAATATAATAACAATAGCAGAGGTTTGGGGCAGTGACGAAACTATTAGCACTTTGGAAATATTAGTACGTTATATCATTTAACTATTCAGATGATATGCGGAAAAATAAAAATAGATGGCTCGCATTAATAATTAATTCATTGAAAAATAGCCACTAGCGTCAAATATTCGCCAAGTTTGGCGACATTTAGCGAAGTGTCGCCAAAGTTGGTAATATACCATGTCAATTCTCAAATCTGGCGACGAAAAATGTTATGTTTATTCTGACATCATAATGGTGCATATGTATTATGTATTATACACATACCTATAATATGTATGAATCAAATGTATTACGTATTATATGCATGTGTATAATATGTATGATGCATATGCATAAGTTCATTAACATCACTAAAACGCACTTAAAGAAATATTGTTCCATAAATAGTAGGAATAATTGCCAGATTGACCAGAGTGCTATTGAGATTAGAATTCCGACATTTATAATAGACCGGGAGGCGTCTGCACACACCATCACCTCATCGAGTTTACAGCTGAAATTTTAGGATTAGTTAAAACTAGATTAGCATATTTAAATGCAACTAGCATGTTAAGTCATATCTTTGTAGAAACCGCCTAAAGACCTAATTTTAGTGGTTAACTGATAGGTTTAATATTGTATTTTCCTGCATCCAAAAGTTTGGAAAAATGGAGGAATGGGTGCAGGAAAACGCAATGGAAAATCCACCAATTAACCCGTAAAATCGGGTCTGTAGGTGGTTTCCACAAAGATATGACTTGGCAGACCAGTTACATTTCAATACGCTAATCGATATTTAACTAATCCTAAAATTTCAGCCATCAACTCGATGAGGTGATGATCTGTGCAGACGCCTCCATGTCTTTAATAAAATTTGTGGTACTTGTTAGTTATCCCGTCGACCAATTTCGCCAAATTATGTAAATTGCCAAATTGTACAAATTAACATAAATTTTTATTTTAAATAATGAAAGAACAATTAAATTAGTATAACATTAATAAAAATACTAATAAATCGTCGAAATAAAAATCACTTGATGACGTAAACACGTGTTAGTCAAGTGAATGTGGCATTTACGATCAATCATTATTGGCATTTAATCTTAAAATTTGGCGACAGTAATTTGGTCGACGGGATAACTAACAAGCACCAAATTTTTTTTAAGGGAGTAAAAGATAGAAAGATGGACAGATAAACTGAAAGATTTGCCTTATTAAGATTTTATTATAAGCATGTAAAAATTCATTCAGCTTGAAATCATGTAACACCTTTATAACTCAGGCTAATTTTCTGTAATCGGGTTTTGGCGACCAACATATCTTATCTATAACTATAATCTTTCTTTTACAGATTTCAAATCAACAATAAATTAACAGTAAGTAGGCTAATAATACAATATAATAACATTGGAAGCGGACTTCGGACGCCGCATCTGTCGCACATCGTTAAAGACAGTTTATTAGTTACACATTTCATTTAATTAAAAGGAGATTTTTAAATTTTCATATGAAATTAGGATATTTTTCCACTATAAGGACCTTGGCATTTTTTAAAAATCTTGGTGCAATTCGGATTTCAGAAACTGAGATATGTTGCCAAATGATATAAACAACTATGAAAACAAACCTGTCGAACTTTTATGTTATTTACATATGTATTAATATACATATAAAAATTTTATTTATACATGTATAAAATATTATTTTTTTATATACAAATTATTTATGTTGGCATATAAAAATAAATAAACGGGTTCCTTACATTAAATAAATTATATGCATATGGAAAAAATTGCTTGTGTATATATGACACAGTAAATAGGTTGCCAGATAATACGTTATTATCAAATTTCTTTTCTAGTCAAGGCTATTTTCTGTATTTCGCCAAGGCTACTATATCGGAAACGTACCGAATTGCGGTTTATATTTTGTTAAAGTTTTTATTGATTTAATATCGTAAATATATCATAACCCATACTGATTAAAACTTTTAGGTATATTCATTTTTTCTACTTAACAAACATCTTTGGAAAAGCATATATATAAAATGTTATTCTGCTTGAAATCAAGTGACTCTCTTCAAAACTCTGGAATCGAGTTTTGGCGACCAACATTGGCACAATTGAATGTATTAAGGAACTGTATACGGCCAAATGAACACCCCTCTGTTTGAAGGGTTTAGAGGCGGAAATTCTGTGTTTTCAGATTTTTCTGGTTAATTGTGCTACAAACCCGACTTACTTGTGAAATTTCGTTATTCTACGACTTTTAGAAGTACCTTAGTTATTTGATGATGCGAAGTGAGTCAGTGACAAAAAAGCGCTTTTTCGGAATTTAATATTTCGAAAACTACTAAATATAGAAACACGAAATCGTGGAACCTTAGTTCAGTTTGACCATACGAACATATGTATAAAAGAAAAATTTCTATATCTCTCCCTAAAACGACGTTATGAGGGGGTGAAAAGTAAGCCAAAATGGTTCAGGAAAAGGTATCTTACGGCTTGTGCGAACTTGGCGGACGTACTGCCGTGCTCCCAGATTCATCTTATAAATTTTAGGTTTTGAGTTCCAGTAAATTAATACATTACATCAATGTATGCGATTTTGATTTCATATGAGCGTTATGTTTTGCATTAAAAATGCACTCACCTACACTAATTTACTGTCCATAGTGGTCATTGTCGATATTTGAATCGACTAAAATAGCAACAATTTTATATGAAAATATTTACACACTTAGACAATATATCAATAATAAATTCAATACTAAAACCCCTTTCTCTTATCTAATTTAGTTAAATTAAAAAAAATAATAAATCCAATATGCCATAAAAATTAAGTATTTTTATGATGAACCTGGATAAATTTTCAAAAAGCGTATGATTACTTTAAAATGTAATGAAAAGATTCCTAGAAAAAATTATTTAAATCTCAACACGTTTTCAGTAAGATAAGGCTATTTTTTCCTACAAGCCAAAAATATTTCTGTCTTCAGAGTGTATTTTCATAAAAAGGGGCTCTTGACAGTAAAAAAATCAGGTTAAGAGAAAAGAAATGTAGTTGTAGATAACAGAACTGCTTGCTTTGTGTCTGCTCTTATCTTTATTCATATTTTTTTTAAACGCACTTTACTATATAGCACCATAAAAACTTAAAGTGTTATAAAGCAGGGGATTGCTATTATACATGTGAGAGATTAGTTCCTTTAAATCAGACATTTAATTTATGTTTATCTTTTTTGGTTGATTTTTATGGGAATCTCGATGTAATTGTTTTAACAAAACTCGTAAAAGTTCTATGCATCTAAGTTTATGGTCATTTTAAAATAAGTTAAAAATAAGTTACTTTTCATTACACATATAAAAGTTCAAGAAGCTAAATAAATACACTTATAAACATCTCTAATTTTATAATCATGTAAATTCAGTCATTAAATCAGGTTAATATTTCTGCACCAAAAAATCGATCTTACGAGTCCTAAGCATAAATCAAATTCTTGTAAATTTTACTTAGCAATTTTAAATTTATTTCAATTGTAATATAATTTCTTTTTCCTTTTAAAGTACTCATAATAACATCGCAGTTTTTATATATGTAAAATGTAAAACAATACGATAAAATATATGCAAAACTTATGCTAGTATTAAGAGCGTTTCATATATAAAAATTATATCAAAATGATACAATTGAAATAAATTACAATTTGCTAATTAACACATTTAAGCAATTATTAAACAAAAATCAATCTAAAAAGATGCAATTAAAGAACTTAAATTATATTAAAACAATATAAGCATTTAAAAAGGTATAAGAAAAATTTTGACCTTATCGAGAGGGAGGAGGAGAAAATTCAATACATAGAATTCTATGCTTTTTCAGCCACAAACTGACAATATTTTCTAAGAGCATATGAGTAAATTTAAATCTAAAGCAAAAGACATTTAGAAAAATTTATTTACCCCTAGACATGCTTTCAGTTATATATATATATATAAACTAAAAAAAAATTCCATCTTCAAAGCGTATTTACATAAAAAGATAATAAAAATTCAGGTTAAGATACAGGAAATAGATTTGTAGAAAACAAAACTGCTTACTTTGAGTCTCTTCTTATCGTTATTGATATTTTTCACGCTTTAATGCATAACACCATAAAAACTGCTGCGCATACATCAACAAAATCACAATATTTTCAAAGAGCGTATGAATAATTTAGAAACTGTTACAAAAGATATTCAGAAAACGTTATTTAAAGCTCGACATGGTTTTAATTTCGTTTTTCTATAAAAACTAAAAATATATATCCATCTCCACCAAGTATTTACAAAAAAAGAGACACTTCACAATAAAAATTCAAGTTAAGAGAAAGGGAAAATATTTGTCGAAAACAAAACTGCTTACTTTGTGTCTCTTCTTATGTATATTGGGATTTTTTCACGCTTTTAATGTATAACACCATAAAAACTGCTGCGCATACATCAAGAAAATCACAATATTTTCAAAGAGCGAATGATTACTTTAGAATATGTTACAAAAGACATTATTAAAAGTTATTTAAACCTCTACACGATTTTATTATTTTGCTTTTTTTATAAAAACTAAAAATATTTCTATCTTCACAGTGTATTTCCATAAAAAAAGGTTCTTTTCTATAAAAAATTAGGTTAAGAGAAAGGAAAGAGATTTGCAGATAACACAATTCGTTACTTTGTGTCTCTTCTGATATTTATCTGGGAGCACGGCAGTGCGTCCGCCAAGTTCGCACAAGCCGTAAGCTACCTTTTCCTGAACCATTTTGGCATACTTTTCACCCCCTCATAACGTCGTTTTAGTGAGAGATATAGAAATTTTTCTTTTATACACATGTTCGTAGGGTCAAACTGAACTAAGATTCCACAATTTCATGTTTCTATATTTAGTAGTTTTCGAAATATTAAATTCCGAAAAAGCGCTTTTTTGTCACTGACTCACTTCGCATCATCAAATAACTAAGGTACTTCTAAAAGTCGTAGAATCATGAAATTTCACAAGTAAGTCGGGTTTGTAGCACAATTAACCAGAAAAATCTGAAAACACAGAATTTCCGCCTCTAAACCCTTCAAACAGGGGGTTTTCATTTGGCCGTAAACAGTTCCTACGCATTCAATTGTGCCAATCTTGGTCGCCAAAACTCAATTACAGAGTTTTGAAGGGAGTCACGTGATTTTAAGCAGAATAACATTTTATATATATGCTTTTCCAAAGATGTTTGTTAAATAGAAAAAATGAATATACCTAAAAATTTTAATCAGTATAGGTTATGATATATTTACGATATAAAAACAACAAAATATAACCGCAATTCGGTACGTTTCCGATATAGTAGCCTTGGCGAAATACAGAAAATAGCCTTGACGAGAAAAGAAATTTGATAATAACGTATTTTCTGGCAACCTATCTACTGTGTCATATACACAATCAATTTTTTCAATATATATACAATTTATTTAATGTAAGGAACCCGTTTATTTATTTTTATATACCAACATAAATAATTTGTATATAAAATTAATATTTTATACATGTATAAATAAAATATTTATATGTATATAAATACATGGTACTTCTTAGTTATCCCGTCGACCAAATTACAGTCGCCAAATTGTAGGATTAAATGCCAATAATGGCCAATAAAACCATTAATTCGACGTTTTATTCGTATTTTTATTAATGTTTTACTAATTTATAAGTTCATCAGGTTTGTTTTCATCTCAGTTTCTGAAGTCCGAATTGCGCCAAGATTTAAAAAAAAAATGCCAAGGTCCCTATAGTAGAAAAATATCCTAATTCCATATGAAAGTTTAAAAATCTCCTTTTAATTAATGAAATGTGTAACTAATAAACTGCCTTTAACGATGTGCGAAAGATGCGGCGTCCGAAGTCCGCTGCTAATGTAATTATATTGTATTATTAGCCTACTTACTGTTAATTTATTGTTAATTTTAAATCTGTAAAAGAAATATTATAGTTATAGATAAGATATGTTGGCCGCCAAAACCCGATTACAGAAAATTAGCCTGAGTTATAAAGGTGTTACATGATTTCAAGCTGAATGAATTTTTATATGCTTTTACAAAAATATTAATAAGGCAAATCTTTCAGTTTCTCTGTCCATCTTTCTATCTTTTATTTCCTTAAAACAAATTTTATTAAAGACCGGGAGGCGTCTGCACAGATCATCATCTCATCGAGTTGACGGCTGAAATTTTAGGATTAGTTAAATATCGATTAGCGTATTGAAATGTAACTGGTCTGCCAAGTCATATCTTTGTGCAAACCACCTACAGTCACAATTTTACGGGTTAATTGGTGGATTTTCCATTGTGCCTTCCTGAACCCATTCCTACATGTTTTCAAACTTTTGGATGCAGGAAAATACAATAGTAAACCTATCAGTTAACCACTAAAACTAGGTCTTCAGGTGGTTTCTACCATGATATGACCTAACAGACTAGTTGCATTTAAATATGCTAATCTAGTTTTAACTAATCGTAAAATTTCAGCTGTAAACTCGATGAGGTGATGGTGTGTGCAGACGCCTCCCGGTCTATTATAAATGTCGGAATTCTAATCTCAATAGCACTCTGGTCAATCTGGCAACTATCCCTACTATTTATAGAACACTATTCCTTTTAGTGCGTTTTAGTGATGTTAATGAACTTATGCATATGCATCATACATATTATACATATGCATATAATACGTAATACATTTGCATCATACATATTATAGGTATGTGTATAATACATAATACATATGCATCATTATGACGTCATAATAAACAAAATATTTTTTGTCGCCAAATTTGAGAATTGACATGATATATTACCAGATTTGGAGAAACTTTGCTAAATGTCGCCAAGCTTGGCGAATATTTGACGCCAGTAGCTATTTTTCAATGAGTTAATTATTAATGCGAGCCATCTACTTTTTTATTTTTTCGCATATCATCTAAATAGTTTAATGATAAACGTAATAATATTTTCAAAGTGCTTATAGTTTCGTCGCTGCCCAAAACCTCTGCTGTTGTTATTATATTGTACTGTTATTATACTTACTGTGACTATGTTGTTAATCTTTACACCGCTAAAACTTCTGTATTATATAAAGAGAATTTACGGAAACTATTAAAGCATTGAAACTGCCAGTTCTCCTTATGATTATTATAATTCTATAACATGTAACCTAAATCGCCAAATACTGTTCCCAACTCCCATTGTTCATATTGCATTTATTTCATTTAAAGATATATACTTTTCAGTCATCTCATTTAAAATAGATGCATTTCCCTCATTTTATTTAATAGAATATTTAACATAGAAATAATTAAATAAATAAATAAGAAATAATAACATAAATCAAAATATTTTATTTGAAAATCAAAGCATTGTTTCTAACTTACACATGTGAAAAATGAAAACTGCTATTGGGAAAAAACAAAAGGCTAATGAGGAGATTTGCTCCCGGCTAACATAAAAGTACCGAAATTTAAGTTTTTTCATATTAATATAGTTTAGAATAACAAACTTGAAAAAACATACAAAAAGTAGTGATATCCCAACAAAAAGTTTTTGGTAAAAAAAAAAAAAAAGCGCCAAGTTCTCCTTAATGTTTCGGCCAGAAAAATTAGTGATATCTGAAGTTCGCACAAGTTAAAAGCCAAACATCCCAAATCTTTCATTGAAAATGGCTTCCTGCGACTTGGCCGTTAATGCCTTCCAGAGAGTTTTTCAAATTTTAAAATATGTACAAATGAGCTACATGTCAACTACATTTTTTGATTATTTTAGGCATTTTGTGGCACAGAGTACAGAAATAAAATACGCATTTGAAAAAAGCATTTAAACAACTTCAGTCTATTTAAATGATTAGAAGTTAAAAATAACAAAATACTTGTATTCAGGAGATACTATCCCTAATTGCTAAAACATAATTAGTATCAGCTTTTAACAGTTTATAAATCGAATACCTCTTAATGTATGCAAACAAACTATAATAAATGTTCAAACGAAAAAAATCTCTTTCGTCAATACACAAGATTTCAATATTATACAATAAAATATAATGTAACATATTGTGAGATTTGAAGTAAGTAAATTTTGTTTTATTTCTTGGGTTTTACGTTAATGACTTTAGCTTTAGACCGTACAAAATGGCAATTAAACCACAAGTGGACTAAATGATCTGTAATCAAAACTAATGTTTGTTGAAACTGAATGTTAGTTATCAGAAATAAATTACTTATAATGTCTTTATGTGAATTTGCCTCTTTGCATTCTAATATTACTTTTAATATTTAAATAATTCATAAATGCGTAATTTCCAATCATTAATTTTGAAATACTATAGAAGGCATTAACGGCCAAGTCGCAGGAAGCCATTTTCAATGAAAGATTTGGGATGTTTGGCTTTTAACTTGTGCGAACTTCAGATATCACTAATTTTTCTGGCCGAAACATTAAGGAGAACTTGGCGCTTTTTTTTTTTTTTACCAAAAACTTTTTGTTGGGATTTCTATTATTTCACACTTTAATGTATAGTACCATAAAAACTGATAAGCATACAGATCGCAGTGGAGTGTTATTCTTCAAGTGAGAATTTGGCTCTTTCGAATCTTAATGTAATTTCCTTTACTATTTTTATTGGTTTTTATGTCAATTTAAATTATTTTTATTTGACAAAATGTATAAATATCTAGCCGTGTAATGTTATGATATATTTAAAAGAAGATAAATAAGTTACAGGGACAAAGATTTCAAGAAATATAATAAATAACTTAAACCTATTTCACACTTTAATGTAACATAAAATCTGCTATGTATACAAAACGCAGAGGATTGCTATTCTGCAAGGGAGAGTTTAGCCCTTTCGAATCTGATTTAAGCATCCCTTTACTATTCTTAATGTTTTTAATGTCAATTTAAATTATTTTTATATGACAAAATGTATAAATATCTAAAAGTGTAGTATTTTGGTCTCTTTAAATGAAGATATGTAGGTTACAGAAATAAAGGATTGAAGGTACGTAAATATTTTTTATAAATGCGTATGAAATAATCTTATATTTGTTTTCAATAACCTTACTAAATGCCCGCTATTTTTTTTTTTTTTTTGAAGAAAAGTATATTGTACTTTGAAAAAAGAATTTTCTTAGTGAAATCACATAAGTGTACACACATTGTACCATACATACGAAATGCGTAAACACGTCAGAATTTTCAAGGTTCTTGAAACCACTATCAGCGATTAAGTGAAGAGTTTGCAATATCTTTCTACAAAAAAAGATACGAAACGATACTGCTACGAAAATTTCTGTACCAAAATACTGCTAAATCTGTACGGATTCTGCATATTTAACTATAGCTGAAATTTTTTAATTATAATTTTTAATGTAATACAAGCTTTAAAAAGATATTTAGTTCAAAAAATTATTACAAATTAAATAAATTTTAAGATAAGCGAATGAAAAAACATATTTCTGTCGGTATAAATATCCTGAGGCATTTAAAAGTGTTTACTAATTTAGAATAGTTTTTAATAAAATTTTACATTTCGGCTAATAAGACTTCTCGAACTACTGAAATAGTAATTGAATATTATTCTTTTTCCTCAGAAAAGAGAATTGACAAATGCTGTTTCCACTCTTAGAGCTTTTGTAAAAAGAAAAAAAATAGTGGTTCACCGTTCTTTCACACATAAAAGCATTTGAACAGTGAATACAGGGGGGAAAGATTCATTTTCTCTTTGTTTGAAGCTGAAAAATCAAAAAGAGTATAATGTACGTGAAAATAAAAATCCGCAACTTGTTACTTCCTTAAAAATCCACCTTTTAAAATATGTTTGTAATTAATCTAATTACTATTCTTTAATGCATTTTTTAGTAAACTAAAAAAAAAAAAAAATAACCTCTTGTTTATAAAAATATAAATAACATTTTCCATTAAAATTGCAGTTATTGTAGAAAACGGAAAAATTTATCTGAAAGTTCTACATTTTTGTACAATTGTCTCCGATTTCACACATGCGGCATATTAGAAAATATTGTATTGACTAATAAATATATCTATACACATAAAAATTCCTACTTATGAATTACTCTATTGTAATCACTCCGAACGTTTTAGATTGGTATTCTGCTAATTTTGTCATAAGTCAGTAAATATGGATGCTGTAAGATGGATATAAGCACATAAGTTGTTTCTAACTAAGTATATTATATATGTAAAGGTATGATGATAATATACAAGGTGTTCCAAAACTTAACTGACAAATTCAGAACTTGGATAGTAGCCAGAAAGAGAACAAAAAATTGTCATAGAACATGGGGTAGCAAAACATTTGTTTAATCAAAAAGACTGCATGATTCATCCTAACTGAAATCGGGTTGATGGTAGTAATTTTGAGAAAAATAAAAACATTGCAATGGAAATGCAACGATATGTACCTTGTTTTGTGTGAAACGCAATAATATCACGGTTAGATTTGAAAAAACATGTTTTTCACGCAATTGATGATACCGTGTGAACTTATAATCATAGTCCAAAATCTGGGGTGTCAAGTGAATATTGTTGGCGCGTATAACGCAAACTTATACCACTTTTGTTTTGTGTTATCAAGTTTAAAACAAACGTCAGAATGTCTGTTAAATGTTTTATTATAATGTACTTCCGTTTTCTGAAAGTTATACCGACAACCCAAATTGAGTTAGTATGAAACACCATGTATTTTTGATTCAATACGTGGTTTGCGACCCCATGTTCTGTGGCAATTTTTCATCCTCTTGGTGCCTACTATCATCTTTCTGAATTTGTCGGTCAAATTTTGGAACACCCTGTATAAATTATATGCTCAGCCTTCATTGTAAAGGCAACATAAAAAGTATATTTACATTAAAATTAAATACTCTACAATGTACATTAAATCTGATAATAAAGCAGCTTCTATTGTTATTTCATTTTTTTTCCTTGTAATTCACAATTGTGTTTTTATTAAACATTAATTTTTATGAACCAATAAATTTTCAAAACTTTCAACATCTATTGTTCATGAGTGTAAAAATATATTTTGAGAAAACAGCTACAAAGTATTTCAGATGTTTTTGCCATCACATAAATCTAATTTCAGAACGTCATTTTCGGTTTTTAGAAACCATTTTTAAAATTAATATCACTTCAATTTTTGTCATTTTATTTACTAAAATACCATCAATAAACTATTGTTGTTTTATTTTTTTACCTTATTTCAAAACTTTCCTCACGATAAAACAAAGCATTCACCAACAAAATTTTTCCTCTTTGAGCTGCTTTAGGTAACATTTTGTTTTTCTTCTATAGTTGGTATTCGTAAGATTTTTTATATTTATTCTTGAAGCCTACAATGAGGTTTTGTCATAAAAAGTTCTCACTGTTTCATGACTAAGCATTTTTAAGTATTAGTAACTCACTTATTCAGCTTACAATAATTATAATGTTATAAGCTTGGTTTCGAATAATATTTTTCAGGGATGTTATTTTTGAAAAAATATTTTTTTTATATTATTTTTAATAATATTTGAATAAAATATTTAAGTATTTTTTTTTAAATACATTTTGTTGATATTTTACTTTATCAAAATGGGGCTTTGCACTCACATTTTTATTAGTATTCTATTCAATTTTATTATTATTTTCATTTATTTATTGTGAAAGCTGAAATTTGAAAACCTACTTAAAATATTTGCCAAAAATTTATTAAGGTAATTAAATTAATTAAGATCATTAGGTACACCAGCATCTAAAATTAAATAAATACACTGAATGAAAAAAATAACATATGTACATTCTTTACATTTTTTATAAGAAAACACATTAAACTAATCCTACAACTTGTATATTTATACAGAAGTGTAATGCTCATATTAAGATAAACGTATCACTGTAAACTTTGAGAAATTGATATATTTATAATACACATAAACATTACTTTGTTAAATATTTATTTTTGTACATATAAAATCACAATTCTCCAAATGTAAAAACTGGACGCAAACTTTCATGTTGTTACTGTTTGATAAAGCGTATTGACAAATCTGTCAATAAAACCATCGTTAAATGAGAAAATAGTATACAGGAAGTACAGTATGGTATGCCGCTTTTTTTCCTATTATAACTTATTACACGGGTTAAAGTAATTGCAAATGCTTTGCACAATTTTCAACAACAAAAAGAAAGTTCTCGTCAACAATCGTTCTTGTTGAAAGTAAAGAAGAAATGTGTAAACAAAGAAGTCTTCTCTTTTCTTAGATATATATTTTAAAACTTTCATTACTAGAATATAAAAAATAAGGGACTAAAATGATGGCGTACACATTCAATAAGTAAAGGTTATAACTATTGAATAAATTCCGCAACATTTTACTTTTTATTACTTTGAGTTACACTCTTTCTTTATATGAATTTCTAAAGGATCCTTTCAAAAAAGTTTGCAACTATAATAATTTTTAAACTACATAATTTCTATCGGTGTAAACACTTATAGGGAACGTACATTTCACAAAATATCTACAGGTTAAAAAATAATTATGTACTGCATATGAAAAATTCATTTATTGAGTAAAAGGAAAAAAATATATAATATAAGTGCAATAAAAAAAAATAAGTAATTTAACGGAAGTAACATGAAAAAAGAACTTAAAGAAAAAATTAAGAACTATAAAAAATAATAGATGTTGCATTTGTTACGCCGCACAAAAATATTTGTATAAAAACTACCCCATTCATTAAAATCTGTTATACATAAGATAAAAAAGCTTTTTCAATAAAGTAAAAATCGAAGAAAATTTTAAAGAAAAGAAGAATAGAAAAAAATCTCCATAATTTCTAAAATGGCTTACTAATTACGCTGTTTTTTTCTTATTTTTAATCATAGGTTTTTTTAGAATTATTTTTAGCATAACTATCGAATCATTTTTTAACCATCTTTCAGTAGAGAATATTATACCGGCTCGCCGAGAATGGACTGATTCATTTTAAAATTCAAAAACTTGCAAATGCTGACAGTTATTAAATACATATTGCAGGAGCGTTATGTTTTATGCTAGTAGTTGTTTTACTGCGATTCTCGATTTTAGTTTAAAATAGCGACGGTAGATGGCTCTGTAAGTTATAGGCGCTGAATCTCAACCAGATTTTTAGTATATGTCTTTTCTCAATATTGATGCGAAAAAAGGAGGAAAATATGTGGTTCTCAATCGCCAGTGCAATTTTGTTCTTATTGGACCACTCCATAGATTTAACCTCCTTCTTATGCATTAATAAGGAGACAAGAGAGAGGAGAAAAATTCTCTCTTAAAAGTCTTGGCGCCTATTGCTTGCAGCCCCATCCATCGCTGCTATTTTTCACTAAAATCGAGAATAGCAACAAAAAAACTCCTGACATCCATCAAAACCTCCTGCAAGAACATTTTTAATTGCTGTAACCAAGTGCAAGTTATTGAATTTAAATCAGTCAGCCCACTTTAGGGCACTTGTTACAGTTTGCTTGTATGTTTTAATTTAGATATAGCTGTAATCTTTAAGATAATGTCTTCATTTTTAATCTGCTTCTAAATAATGTTTAAAGTACTGAGTTACATTTGTAACATTTTACAAAAATACTGATCAAATTTATTTCACTGTTTTAGTGATAGAAAGAAATATGTTGCAGCTGAAAATGGACTTTAGACTATTCGATCTCTTATGAAAGAAGGTGAAAACCACATTAAAACTTTCAACATACATTTTCTATTTATCAAGACTTACTTTCCTTTGAATCAGGAAAAGATTCGAACAGACAACACAAGAGGAACAAATTAATTTTCATCTTTTGTGGGAGCGAAAATCAAAAGAAATAAGGTTTAAAAGAACAAAGATCAGAAACTTTTTATTGAAAAGAAGCTATTAATGGAAAAAACATAAAATAAAATACGAATGCATGTTGAATTTCATAATATATTTTTTCGATTTTTTATTATCAAAGTTATAAATATTTATTTGGTGTTTGAAAGCTTTTTTATTTTATAATTTTCCTGTAATGCGAAAGTTTGCAATTAGGCTTTTTTTTAAATATAGTTTCATTTAAAAAGAACGGTAATCGGGAAGAACTCTGAATATTAAAAATTGTTTATTACTTCCATTAATGAAATTTCTTTAATATATTTTGTTGCTGTATTATTTGAACCCGAACATGTAGCAATTTTCTTTAAAGATTGGCCTCTGATCGACACTGTCGAATAATCTCAAAAATGCTCACGTTACATATGAAACTAAAATATATTTTGGGTGATTCTAAAAAATCATGCCCTTATTTCATATATGGCAGGAAAATGCAATTTTGACTGTTCTGGTGTTTCTTTTACAACCATCTTATTAACTCACAGTTAGATATAGTGTCGTGAGTGAGCATGTAACATTAAAAGAAAGTTTTTCAAATTAATTTGCGTACAAGGTTAATAATCAAAATGGAAAATGAAAAGTTACGTTTTCGTTATGTTATTTTATATGAGTTTGAAAACGGAGTGATTGTTTTACGTGCAACAAAAAATATTCAAGACGTTTATTTGGATCGTGCTCCCGCGCTTATGACAGTTAGAAAGAGGTTTTGTCAATTTCGAAATGGTAAATTCAATCTAAAAGATAAAATTCTCTCGGTGTGACACTTCTGGCCTTGGTAGTAACACATTCGCATACTTGCCAACATTCAACTAAACTTCCGTAAAATGTGAGTTAAGTTGACCCATGTTATACGCATTACTAACCAGGAAATTTATTCGATGTATCATTATATATTTAAAATCACGTTTCTCTGTGAAATCTATTTGAATAAATGTCTTTAGTAAATTTCTGGTTCGAAAAGTGTTTAACCTGTGTCAATTTAACTCACATTTTATGGAAGTTTAAGGGAAAGTTGGCAAGTATGCATTCGCTGCCACTCAAAATGATATTTCCATCCTCAGAAGCCGGATTATAAAACAGTGCTTTAATGGTTAAAATGTCCTTTATATGTGCTGGGAAACATATAACAATAATATGTTCCCGCACCATGTTGGTTAAATCAAAGTAAAATTGCGTAATTTGTTATTTCTGTTTGTATAAATATTTTTTTATAAAATATAATTATGTGTGTAAAATTATAATGTTTATATATTTAAGTAAAATAGGAGTGTAAGTTCATACAAAAATTATTAAGTTGATTTTAAATATTAAATATATATTTTTTAAAAAAATTGTTGTATTGTAAAATGAATGTATAATGTTGAATATAGTTCGGATCTCAGATAACAACAATAGCCAGACGCCATGGTGTCGTTTTATGACAAGCCAGTGGAAAGTGGTGTATAATTAGAAATCGTAAAATAATAAAAATGTTGGAATAAATTTATGGCCTTAATAAAAGTGTTGGAATAAATTTATGGCTTTTCAGACCACCCAAACTTTAAGGCATATAATAATATTAAAGTATATGTAAGGGGCCATTTGCAGACTGTTAGCTAATAGGTCTATCTAAGGATAATGCAATATCTTCTCATATCCAATAAGGGAGGACGAGACAAATAGTTCCACCCACTGGAAGAGTTGGTGTGCCAGAAGAAAAAGGTTTGAAAAAGAGAGTCTGAAAAAAGATGTCGAAGACGCGGGAGCTATCCTGAAAGCCCATGCAATGAATCCAGAGAACCCTAGTAATGCCCAGGCGAGATGGACATATCGGAGTGAGCCTAAGCAAGCCTAATTGAGGATGTCTTCCTGATGTTGAAATAAAATGGATTGTTCTATTGCGGTCCGTAACTATGCATCCTGCCATCCCGATTTCGCCGCTCTGATAAGAAGCTGAATCCAGATGACATTTGGATATGATCCTTAGCAACGCGACAGCTCTGAATTTGAAGAATAAAGGCCACCATCCCGTATATGATTCAAGGTATTACCTTAATCTTTTTCTTTACCACTCTAAATTATATGAGAAATTATAAATATCCTTTTATGATATTTTATGGTAGAGAACAATCTGAGATCCAACAAAACCAATAATTAAATATAATTAAGGTATTTTAAAAAATGAAAGATAATTATTATTTTTTTTATATATAAATATTGTACCACTACTTCGTAGTACGACTCATAAATTTTCTTTTGTATCACCTTGATACAATTTCAAAAATCATGATCTATTGACATTTCAATCATTTTTATACCAGTCATATTATAAAATTTTACTCATTATTCTTATTATTATTATTTATACAGTATATAAAAAAAAAATTATTTTTACAAATGTGTCATCCGTGATGTGAATGCCATTATTTCTCAATGGTAACTGAGATCCAACCAAAAGAGAAAAGAGAAGAAATAAAAAAAAATAATTCTGGGATTTATAATAGGTAAATTTAGGAATTACAATTTTTTTCCTCTCTTTTCTCTTTTGGTTGGATCTCAGTTGCCATTGAGAAATAATGGCATTCACATAACGGATGACACATTTGTAAAAATAATTTTTTTTTATATACAGTATAAATAATAATAATAAGAATAATGAGTAAAATTTTATAATATGACTGGTATAAAAATGATTGAAATGTCAATAGATCATGATTTTTGAAATTGTATCAAGGTGATACAAAAGAAAATTTATGAGTCGTACTACGAAGTAGTGGTACAATATTTATATATATATAAAAAATAATAATAATTATCTTTCATTTTTTAAAATACCTTAATTATATTTAATTATTGGTTTTGTTGGATCTCAGATTGCTCTCTACCATAAAATATCATAAAAGGATATTTATAATTTCTCATATAATTTAAAGTGGTAAAGAAAAAGATTAAGGTAATACCTTGAATCATATACGGGATGGTGGCATTTATTCATCAAATTCAGAGCTGTCGCGTTGCTAAGGATCATATCCAAATGTCATCTGGATTCAGCTTCTTATCAGAGTGGCGAAATCGGGATGGCAGGATGCATAGCTACGGACCGCAATAGAACAATCCATTTTATTTCAACATGAGGAAGACATCCTCAATTAGGCTTGCTTAGGCTCACTCCGATATGTCCATCTCGCCTGGGCATTACTAGGGTTCTCTGGATTCATTGCATGGGCTTTCAGGATAGCTCCCGCGTCTTCGACATCTTTTTTCAGACTCTCTTTTTCAAACCTTTTTCTTCTGGCACACCAACTCTTGCAGTGGGTGGAACTATTTGTCTAGTCCTCCCTTATTGGATATGAGAAGATATTTCATTATCCTTAGATAGACCTATTAGCTAACAGTCTGCAAATGGCCCCTTACATATACTTTAATATTATTATATGCCTTAAAGTTTGGGTGGTCTGAAAAGCCATAAATTTATTCCAACACTTTTATTAAGGCCATAAATTTATTCCAAAATTTTTATTATTTTACGATTTCTAATTATACACCACTTTCCACTGGCTTGTCATAAAACGACACCATGGCGTCTGGCTATCGTTGTTATCTGAGATCCGAACTATATTCAACATTATACATTCATTTTACAATACAACAATTTTTTTTAAATATATATTTAATATTTAAAATCAACTTAATAATTTTTGTATGAACTTACACTCCTATTTTACTTAAATATATAAACATTATAATTTTACACACATAATTATATTTTATAAAAAAATATTTATACAAACAGAAATAACAAATTACGCAATTTTACTTTGATTTAACCAACATGATGCGGGAACACATTATTGTTATATGTTGCCCAGCATCTCTCCAGGTAGTCAGAAAAAAAAAATAAAAACTGATTGCTTGTTTTATTTTATTTATTTATTTATTTTTTTTTTTTTTTGTAAAACATAAAAGAATGTACGTGTCCCTATGACTGTGTATCTACACAGTTTTGAGCCAAGTCTGTAATGTTCAATTATCAATGTTTCTGGTATATTTTATAAGAAGTTCTTCTATTTTTCATAACAGAAAGTTCAACACATGATAGCATAGTTGTCTGCTGACATTCACATTTATAGAAGACATCTGTACTGAAAATCTGACACCTTCCTCGAAGCCTTTTTTTCTTTACCACACACATGTTTAATAATTTTGTAACTTTACAGTTTAAGTGCCCAAAAATACATTCAAAGCTATAATTTTGTATGAAACTAATATGCCAAAATAAACCTAAATACAGGGAAAATAATGGCATACACATTTGACATATCATTTTATAACATATAACCTTATGACACAGTGTTTCATTTAAAACACATTTTATACTGAATAAAAGTAAATACAATGCTTGTAGTATGGCATGTTATATTTTCACATAATTAATCTGATGTATTCAAAGCATACTCAGCAAAATATTGTATACAAACTGGTTACCTTATTATATTTATTTATTTGTTACTTCTAACTTGTATGATACGTCAAAATATACAAGCTATTTCATCTCCTTTAATATATCATTACGTAATGCTCTCCATCTTCACCCGAGACGAAAATCAAAACAGGGTAGAAAAAAAAAGGAAGGAAAAGAGAAGAAAACCAGTTTTTGACCTTCCCCCATCCTCCTACAACGAGGGGTCGGTCAAGCTACTAATCACTTTTTGCTGAGGTGATTTGGGCTGTGACAAAATTTTACGACTTCCAAAAGTGTGTATTTAAAACCATTTCATGCTTGTAATTACCTTATTAATTAGTATAATTTCTTGATATACTTTCTTCTTAACTAACTGTGCATGCCTGTATGTAATTTTTAACATAATCTATGTACAAACAGTGTATGTATTTGTATCATATCTAATGTAAACCTTCTGCTTTTTTTTTATTATTTTGCAGGGGAAAATGGCGACTCTAGCATTTGAATTCTCCTGCCTCGTACTGCAACTGAAGCGAGCGTGCACAAGTGTAATTATCTGTCCAGCAATATGTTACTAGTAAAACCAGAAAAACAAAAAGAGAAATTATTATTTTCCTATTTTGTGCGGTTCATGCTTCACTAATGTACATAAACAACCTCTCCGTTCAACGTCCAAAGCCACACTAAAAACAGAGCATATAACTTACCATAATCGATCGACGCTCCAGAGCGTCGCCGGCATACGAAGAGGCGTCGGCAGTAAGCGTGTAAATCCGTGATTTATGAATACTAATCTACGGTTTACTACAGAAGAGATGATTGCTGTGAGAATAAATGTTGACAATTCGACTGCATTTCGCCATTTTAGGGGGTGGATACCTTTAAACCTACAAAAATTTAAATTTTTTTAATACATATTTGGATTCCGTAATCATTTCTGAACAATATGCAAAAAACCGCATTAAAAAATTCCCATCAGTTTACTAATTATGGCAGTTTTATTAAGACTATATATTAAGACTACATAGTGTAATTAAACTTTGAGTTGCGTTTATTCAAAATGATGAATTTTGATACTGCGCGCAGTGTTACTAAAAACTATGCTTGGCAATCAGAAGAAATTTTCAAAACATATTCATTTCTGTATTATCTACAACTTAAAATGAGAAAAAGGTAATATTTTTTTTCTGTTTTTTTACTTTGAAAATATTTTTTTTAAAGTGAAAATTTTTAATTTTCTGTTAATTTTTTAATTTAGTCTACATTTTTTTTTAAATATTGCGGTTTTAATATAAAGGTAATACTATTATGTATTTATTTTCACCAAAATTTCCTCTTTATATGCATATTTTCAGGTTTTAACATGCACGCAAGATTTTTTTCCCTCTTAATACTATTATTCCCTCCCATTTTAAAATTTATCATTTCAACATTTATTTATGAAAGCACAAGTATATATATATATATATATATATATATATATTAAATATAAAATTAAATATGAGCTTTATATTTAAATGAAGTTTGATTTTTATTTTTGACTTATTAAGCAAGTTTTGAAGGTTCGAACATAGTGGTATTTTTTACATTTTCGACGTGTTCAAAGGTACCCCCTTAAAACGACTTGGGTACAGGTCGAAACTTGATGCATCGAAAATCAACCACGTACTTTTGCAATCACCCAATAGTAAAGAATTATAAATTAGAAACACCTGAAATAAAACCTAATTTATTGTATTTATAAAAATGTAACGCCCTATAATATGATTATCGAGAAATTTTTGAAATATTAATAAATTCTAAAATAAATAAATTTCTATAAAATCTTAAGAATTTTTTACGTTTCAAAAGATGTTAGCAAATAATTAAAAAATATAGTAACAAATGCAATCTATCGTTTTTAAAATTTTTCAAAAAGTTAATGCTCTGTGGACGTTTTTTATTTTACTTTCATTTCATTTAATCAACACCTAATTAATTGAAGTGTTCTATTTTATAATGTATTTTTAAAAACAAATGAAAGATTACAAGCATTCTTCATATAAAAAAAGACAGAAAGTCCCAGAGTGACTAATTTAAATATTTACCATGACATTTACAAATAACTTTAGGGTACAATCTCTTATGCAGTGTATCATTAATATTAATAATTTTATTTTTTGAACATCAAAATTATCCACTTGAGAAATTACTTCTTGTTTGAAAGGTATCTTGTTTTGTTTTATACGTTTTATTACACCTTTTATCTATATATTTATTTCCAATGAAAACGATTGCGTTACAAATTAACCATACAGTGTCATTCAGACATGGACCATTATACTTCAAAAATACTATTTCACAGTTTTAGAACAATGTTTATATTTGTCGGGAAAATTTTTGTTTTATACACCAATAAATAAACTTTCAAATTTAAATGTATTTTGAAGAATGTTACTTTTGTGGTATCCTTTAAATTGAAATTGCATTATTAGGATGAGCGAAGCGAATCCTCTAATAGGCTACACAAATTACATTTTGTCGTACACTTTACAAAAAAACTATTTATTATTTTGATTTAAAATTAAACATAAAAATAAATTATGATCTGTAGATTTGCACACTATTATTTATTTTAATAGAATAACCTTAAATATTTTATTATTTTAATTAATTTATCTTGCATGGTTTTCCATTACGGACGAATTTTTGCAAATAAAAAATGAAACACGTATATTTTCAGAAGAAAAATAAATGATGGATTCAGTAATTACAGATAGAATCATGATTAATTAAATAGTTTCAAGATTTATTTTATGAAATTTTAAAAATACTTTTTTTATGAAAATTATAGCATATTTTTAATGAATTAAAATGTGTGAAAATCGAATTATTTACATTCAATTATAAAAGTATTTTTCAGTGTTAAGAATTCAAATACACAATTTATTCGTATTATATGAAATCATTTATGCAGACAATACTTACGCATTTTAAAAGAATTTTATTATGATTTTTATTTATTTATTTATTTTTTATTTATATTTTTTGTAAAGTGACAAAAAAAAAGAATTGTAAATAAATAAAATTAATTGTTAAATTCGTTATATCATAAAAAAAAAAAAAAAAAAAAAAAAATCCGAGGAAATTCTCAGTTATTTGGCTGAATTTACATTCTAAAATTAAAATGCGCCAAATCATAAAAAAACGTTTTTGCTTAATAAAGATGCAAAAATAATTAAAAAAATATATATATTGTTACTTTCAAACATTTAACTTATTAAATAATGCTTTGCGAATCCAAACAAAGCGAGGCTTTTGCTGGTAGGTATTGATAGTTTTGTTAATATTATCAGTACATGAATGGCTTTGTATAAATAAACAAATAAAATTAAACGACTACTTTTGATAAAAAGTATGTGATATTTACTTTAATTATTTTAATAGGTTGACTTGCCGTCACATACTCCGGCAAAAGCGGCTGATTTGGCAAACATTTAGAAAGTGGATTTCAGTGTTTATCAATTCGGTTCACAATTACCAATAAAGGCATTGTTTGTTAATTTTATATAGCTTTAAATTTTATACATTTTTAATTTAAAAATATTACATTTTATTTATTCTTACATTTTAAACGCCAAACTGAAATCATTAAACATATGGGGTTGGGGATCAGTACGGATAAAACTGTTAAAACTTCTCTGTGCTGTGTGAGATCCAACTTTTGGTATGCCAGCAAATGTAACCTAGATATGAGCCTAAGCTCCAGATGTTGGAACGAAATTTGCCTATTTTATGGTTACATCTAAATCAGTTCAAATATTGGTTCGATCCAGCACAAATATTTTACATTGCAGAATTCAACAGAATATGAGGTTCTCATGTCTAATCTAGTTATATATTTGCTGTTAAAAACTTAAAGAAAGCCATGTGACTTCAATACTATACGATAATTTAAGACATATATTACGCATGTCTAAAAACATTCTCGTTTATTCCTTTAAAAAAAGTCATAATATAAATTTTCTTAAATGAGTGAAATAATCATGATTTTTCAAATGTTTTATTACATTGGGCTTTCCTATTGAAAAAAAAAATGATGCTTGCGTAATTTTTTTTAACATATTAGTCATTGCAAATCCTATTTGAAAAATACACATAACACATTTTTGGATAATGCTTCTAGAATGTATTTGACAAAAAATTATAATTTACATCTCAAGAAATATAATTTTTACTATTTCTGAGAAGATTATCCCTAGTAAATATGTATGAAAGTACTTCAAAGTGATAAAAAATACACTTTCTAGATTTTTAATTATTGCCTAAACAGTTTCATTAATTACACATAATTGAGTTTTAGTGATAAATTGTTTGACAATTCGCTGAATTTGCCTATCTCGGGTGAATGAAAAACGTATACATATAAATAGGAAAAATAATAATATTTGCAATTTGCATTAGAGCATTCTGCATGATTTGATCCTTTTGCATATTTATTGGGCAATTAATTGCATTAAATTCCAAGGAAAAAGAATTTTCTATCCAGATCTCTAATTGTAAATTTTAAGGAATTCTGTTATACCTTTCATTATATCCCTTTAGGACAGGTGTCCAATGATCGAGTATGTTTGAAGTTATTAAATTTTGTGTCCGTCTGATAAGTCTTTAAGTTCTAAAGTGATGTCCTACATACAAACATAACATACAAAATAGTTAGTTTACATAGAAATGTTTAACATGTGAAAAATTATTTATGAAGTCTTAAAACATGTATTGCACCAGTTTAGAAATTTTTTATTAGCGGTCTTAAAGGAGTATAAAAAATACGGAGTGTGATATAAGTCCTTAAAAACCATAAAAATGTATAAACATAAAATAAAAACATAAGAGGAAATGCAATATTTCTCATTGATTCAGTCATAAAATACACAATATGGAATTTTAAAAGATCAATGCTTTACTTGAAAGGCGACTTAAAGAATAAAATAGATGTTACAATTTAAAAATATACATTTAAAAAAGATTTCTTAGTACTTTCTTCCTGTATTTCCCGAGGAGAATCAGAGAATATTTTAATAACTAATTGCTGTTCATTTATACAAATACGTCACTTATTTTTGAAATGGGAGAGCCAATAATTATTAGAGATGAAAATAGATGTGGCAGGTCCCTTCGATCGAACTTAAGTGAAGAGAGAATAATGTATATCAACTGCAGTTTTCTAATACTTCTACTTTCAACTCAAATAATTATTGGCTCCCCTATTTCAAAACGAAGTGACGTATTTGTATAAATGAACAGCAATTAGTTATTGAAATATTCTCTGATGATTCCCTCGGTAAATGAAGACCGAAAGTAATAAGATGTTTTAAATAAAATACATATTTTGAAATTGCAACATCTATTTTATTATTTTAGTCTGCTTTTAAGTAAAAGAGTGAGCTTTTTAATGTTCATATTGTATATTTTATCATATTTTTTTTAAATGTTTCCCCAAACGCACCAATTTCCGTTACACAACCAGACTCAGCAAGTACATTGTACTATATAGAAACATTTTAACTATTGTTTCTTATTTTAATATTAACAGTTGGTTTAAATGAAAAGGTTCTATTATTTTCCCTTTTGTAGTAATTTATAAAAAAGTATTACACAATATATTTGAATCCTTTTTTGTTAAATTGTATTAAAAAAAGAAACTTTCTGAATGAAAAACTAATTAAAACTGCTAATATAAAATTGGCAATGAATATCTGAACAACAATAAAACAATGGTTGAGGACTCGCACAATTAATGAGAAACTTCAACTACGTTATTTCCTTCATATAAAGTGCATACGATCTGCTTTCTTGAATGTTGTTTGCAGATAATTTTTTCGTAGTCATTGCACTTTATTTTAGTAGTTGAGGAATTATTTTATTCTGCCGCATATGCAATACGATCTTCTTTTTCCTCCATGAATATCTATGTTTAATTCTTGGTCTTCCAAATTTTTATTTAGCTGGGTATGCATAAGCTTCCTGACTACGAAAATACTTCAAAATTAATGAAAATGACAATGTGCAGATTCAGGCTTACAGCTGAATTAGAATGTCATGTCCACTGACTCCGAATAATTTTATTAGGTGACGAATGTAACCTTATTTTGGAAATTATTCCAAACATAATTTTAGTTTAATGGAGGATAGAAGCAAGGTTAATAACAGTCTTTAAAACACTATTTATGAAAAACAAATTTCATAATAAATTAAATTTACATGTAAATGAGTTTACAGAGAAAAATACATTATTGAAATATATTTACCATATTTAAAAAAGTGATGAGTCTAACATAAAAACTTAGATGTAACATATAGAGGAGATATGGTAGTATACCTCCATTAATTAAATAAAAGAAATAAAAAATCTCACAAATCATCCATCTTCCACAAATATATATATTTATCAATATATGTATTTCTATGTACACTCATGTTCAAAATTAAGAGAATTTTCAGATTTGGTCGATGATCTACAGAACTACTTGAAACACTTTAATGAAATTAGATATGTATACAGGTTAATATAATGCAACAAAAATAAACATTCAACAGTTACAATGCGCACGCATAATCGTGCGTAAGAAACATCAGAGTCGGAAGTTATAAAACAGAGCTTACACTATTGAACAAAAAAAATGGTTAATAGGTGGTATGGTCTCCTCTTACAGTTGTACAACTCTCTCAACATGAACTCATTCTGGAAATAAGGCTGTTTATGCGTCCGTGTGGCAGTTTAATCTCAGGAACGCTGTTTTCATGATCAGTGTGTTTTTGGGAGGTGGAAAGAGAGCTCAAATTTTCCGCCTAAGAGCGTCCCAGACATGCTTACAGGGTTTAGGCCTGGAGATCTGGATTGACAATCTATCAAGTGAATATGATCATTTCCCAGAAAGTCGTCGACCCTATGAGATCTATCTGGGTGCGCTTTGTAGTCCATTAAAATGAAATTAAGGCCAAGGGCATCCCTGAAAAGGGAAACGTAGGGCACGAAGGTACATGCCTACACCTCATACAAGTCATAGAGCCTTTGACAAACGCAGGGAAAAGTGTGCGCCCATCCAAAATGTTGCCTGCTCAGACCATCCAGCCTTCGCTGCCATAGTGATCTTTTTCTCTCATTTTGGAAGGTAGGTAGAATATCCCATGATTTCTCCAGATGAATGTAGGTCGAGAATTTGTATTTAGACTGAACAGAGACTCATCAGTGAATAAGATGTTCTCCATTAATCCCTCGCCCAAAGTCGATTATCTCTGCACCATGCTAAACATGGTTATTCTATGTGCAGAAGTGAGCGAGACGCAGGCAGAAGCTCTTATTGCAAATAGCCCTCTTCCATATAGCCTTCTACTAACAGTTACCCTTGAAACTTGGCTTCCTGTGGCAGCATAAATGTCACGACAGAGCTGAGATGCTGTTGCACTCCTGTTACCCCTCGCTATAATGGACAAATAGCTATCTTCTTTGGCCGTCGTGGATCTTGCACGACCTTACCCAGGTTTTCTCTGTATGATCCAGTGTTCTTAAACTGTTTCCATAAGCTGGATACAACGCTGGTCATTATATTGAAGTCTCTAGGAATCTGCACCTGAGACTACTCGGTTTCCATTCTCCCTGCGATTTTCCACTTAATTCCATCATCCAAAGTTTGGTGATTACTCATTTTTACTGTTTTCTTTTAAATTTCATTAAATGTTACTAAAAACAGCTAAAAATGTTGTTAAAAACTAAAATTGGTTAAATATACATTTAAAGCTGGTAGTGTATAATTTACACTACAATTTATTTCTGCAAAAAGTTTTTTTTAACTATTACTCACATAAATGAAGAATATACAAAATGTAAAAAAATTGAATTCTTCACATATTTTAAACATAGTTACAATTGACACAAAAAACTATATATCTCAATCAAAGGGTTGTTTTTTTCATTCAGGAACACTTTTTAATTATTTGTAGGAATAAGATATTATTTTGTTATATTGATTAACATTCTAAAACTAAAATATTTTACTGAAACTTCCATTTTATTTGACAATTTAAAGATATTCCATTGTACAAAGATATACACCAACCTTAAAAGCCGTAATGAAATTGAATATATACTACGTTTGAAAATAATTATCAACGCGTTAAATGAGGGCTTTCATAGCACTTATAATAACTTAAGAGTGTTTAAAATATTATTTTAACTTTTTCAATACAAATATAAATAGTTTAAAACAGAGATTGTATCTTTCAAATTTTTCTTTCATTATAAATGAAATTTATAAATTTTCGATTATCTTTATTAGAGCAAAAGTAATTTTCTTTATAACAACATAATGATTCTTAATATAGAATCAAAAAGTGTCAAATAAAAATGATGAAATCTACAATGAATAACAAAATAACGGATTTCGCTAAGCATAATTTTCAAAAATGATTTTTCATTGCCATATATAATTTTAATAACAGTATTTTCATTTATCAACTGTTAGGTACACATGTAGTGGGCAAACGGTTCTGATATGCGAAACATACTAAGTTCCATATTGTTCCGGAAGACTGATATAATGTAGTTTCTAGATTTCTTGCAGCTTTTTCACGTAATCTTGTATATCCTTTTAATGTAACACTTCTTATCAAAATTATTTAAAAGTATTTTAAATCATTATTCAAAATTCGAAATATACTATACTATTATATATATATATTTATATTATATTATTAATTCTTCCTTCGTGATATTTCCTTTTTATATGCTAAATTAATGGAATATTCACTAATTTCTGATCATTTCTATTATTTAATTTTCGCGCGCTGGAGTATTTTTACTTCTAAATGCATTCACTCCAAACACGGGATCAAATAATCAGGACTACTATATCACTCCCATTGGCATTGACGTACTCTTTACGCGTTCCCTTTATTCTCGCATTGACCTGAGTGCACGCGACGTCATGATTTTGTGTTTCTACCCGTTGTACAAAAAGGCAGATGCACGGGACATTCCTCAGAGTTTTCGAGAGATTTGTTCCAGCTTTCAACTGTCAACAACTCCCTGGCTGGTCGTTCTAGGACATAATTCATTCTAATAGTTTATTCAAATTTTATATTAAGATCATTCAGTGAAGTTATTTACTTCTAGACCGGAATGCCTTATCAATATGTGGTGAACTGCTTTGACGATGTTTCACTAGTAAAAAATGGAGATTTAATTGCCTCGTTCTTTCATCATGGCGAAAATCCCAGCGATTTCCTTTCTTGTCTTTTCTCTAGCCAATCCACGACTTGCACCAATATCTAACATACCACAGTAAAAGCCACTAGGCTAATGGTATTGCTACATTGATTCTGTAACAAGACAAACGATTTAATGCCTTTCACTTTTAAATAATAAAAGCCCCTTTTTATTCTACTTACTTCCTTTATATAATAAAAGCGTGTCAGGTTACTACAATGAAGCCGGCACAATGCAACAAAGAGGGGTTTTAGATATGGCCTTATATAATATATATATATATATATATATATATTATATTATATAAATAATTAATTAAATATATATATATATATATATATATATATATTATATTATATAAATAATTAAATAAATAAATGTGGGTTTTTTCATGTGTTTTATATAGATTTATCACCAGCAATATGCTGGTGAATTAGTGTAATTTAGTAAGATTCTGTATTACTAGGTTCCATCTTTATTCTGTGTAATGTTTGTGTTATTAATATTAGCTAAATTATAAATTTAATTTCAATAATTGGAAATCGATGACGGTTTGTTATATATAATGGTTATATATATATATATATATATATATATATATATATATATACGGTGATTATAATTAAAGTCCAACTTTCAAAATGCTGTAAAAACAGTATCACTGGTCAGAATGAGTTCAAATTTAAACTGAATGTACTGATAGAAGTGGGAAACGATTTGGTATAAGAAAAAAAAATCAAAGTGTATCAATAGATGGCGTTGCAAGCGGTATACTATGGAAATTAAAAGACACTCAAGCACACGACACATTGCATGTGGTATAAAAACGCGGGTTATGTGGCGTTCCTCACATATTGCATCTGAGCAGCTTGTGATTTGTCCCTCAATGAAGGATCGCGCTCTGTTGGTGAAGCTCTATTGCAAGAACGGCGACTGTGCGCCTGTAAACTGTAGACCTGCGACTGTAGCTAAAAATAAATTCCTGCCATTGAAGGGTATGAAAAAAAGCTGTGATCCGATGTCTACTAAGAGTCTGAAAATTATGATTGAGAAATTCGAAAAGACTGGGATTTATTGAAGTGAAATCTGAAAGAGGGAGCAAATAAATTGCTTCGAAATTAGTGGAAGATGGGACCACAGCATTAGGGGAAGGAACGCGCAGTGGTGTGCAAACGAGCAGTGCACGGGGAATTGCCGATCTTTAGACATGCCCGTGAGCACGGTGCATAAAATTATACGCAATATCCTGCATTGCTATCCTTACAAAATTATCCATGTTCAGGAGTTGCTTCCTGCTGACCTGTCATAAAGACAGACGTTTGTTCTGGAATTTCTCGCTCGAATGGAAGTGAACAATAAATGGCCATGGAACATTTTGAGGACAGACGAAGTCAATTTCTATCTCCAAGGATTTCTCAACACACAAAATTGTAGGCTTTAGGCAAAAGAAAGTCCATTCTCAACTCAACCACTACAGACGCATTCTCCAAAGGTAACCGTGTGGTGCGGGTTGACGGCATCTTGTATGGAAGGGCCTTTTTTTAGAGGAGATGGGTCCTGCGGGTCCCGTTACTTATACTGTGAATGGTAAAAGGTTTGAGATTATTTTGCACAGCCAGGTCATTCCATCACTTCAACAGCGTGCATGTCTGGATAAAATCATTTCCGTGCAAGATGGCGCCCCTACGCACATATCGCAAAGACAGTCATGCAACTGTTCAAGAGGCATTTTGGAAATGATAGACTTATCAGCCGTCATTGTCCAATAGCCTGACCTCCAAGATCATCAGACCACCATCCTTGCGACTTATGGCTGTGGTGTTATCTTAAAAAAATTGTGTACAGTTGCCGGATTTCAAATTTAGCTGAATTGAAGGCACGGATTACGCAACACATTCACAACTTTACCACTGAGATACCCCGAACTGTTGTGAAACATACTGTTTATCGGTTTCAAATTGTTAAGGATAACGGTGGACCTCATACGGAACCTGTTTGCAGCATGTCTAGCGATAATTAAAAACCGAATCATTATGTTCTTTTTTAGCGGTTTTTGGCTCAAGGACAATTAAAAACCGAATCATTATGTGCTTTTTATGCGGTTTTGACCCAAGCACAATTGAAGACAGATTCTTAAATCCACTGTGGTATGACCTTGACGTAGGGGATGGGATTTCCACTAACAGTAGAAGAACTGTTGACTGATTTGGAAATCATTTTTTCCGTCAAACATCCGAAACACTCATGCACACTGAACACGAACAGTACGGTTGGTTTACTGTGCAACTCATGCCAAAGCCGTCGTATTTCGATTAAAAATGTCACTTGTGGCCGAATACACTTTTGTTATGCCACTTACGGCGCCGTCTATTGATACATTTTGGAACATTGTCTTTCTTACGCCATGCGTTTCCCGCTTCTTCCAGTATATTCGTTTCAAATTTGAAGTTATTCTGACCAGTGGTTCCTTTTTTACAACATTTTGAAAGTGGGAGTTATTATAATCACCCTGTATATAATATATATATATTACATATACAGATATATACAGAGAATGAGAGAAAGATATAATAGTTGAGTTAAAGGTTCTATTATGTCAGCAGAAATCTTCCGAACAGACTATAACAGGGATGGCGAAGCTATGGCACGCGTGCCGAAGTTGGCACACCTGAAAACGTCTCTGTCATGCAAAAAAAAACTTTTAAATTATATTTAGTTTATGGAGAACAATGCATTTTATGTTTCTTTACAAAAAGTATAGTTTGTGTAACATGTATATAATTTCCTTTTAAATAATACGTTACTTTTGAATGAATTAATGTATAAATCTCAACGACAGCGTCTTGTACCGTCATTTTCCCGCCAAGCCATTCAAGATATAGTGTTTTCGAAATCATTTTGCCTCTCTATCAAATTTCAAATGTTTCATTTTTAGAAATTGAATTTTAAGAGATAGTTTGCATAGTCCTAGTTGTTATTTTTCTACTTCAGATTAGATTTTATTTTATTTAGGTTTTTTTACATTTAGGTTTTATTTTTGAAAATTGAATTATAATTGTAAAAAATTATGTATCCATTGAACCTGCTTCTACCTGAAGAACTAAAAATGATTTGATTCGGAAGTGTACAATAAAAGAAAAACTCGTTTATAGATTATTAATATGGAATTCGATGGAACATGGCTATATTATTGAGTAAATACAGTATAATAAATAATTTAGGAATCCAATTTAGCATAAGTGTAAAAATATTTAAGTAAAAATTATATTAAAATTATAGTTATGGATTTTATATAAGTTAAAATGTTTCTGTCGCGTTAGAACGTTGGTTATATAATAATTTTGAAATTTTTCGCACGCATACTCAAAAAGGTTCGCCATCCCTGCACTATAATGTTCAGAAATTTTAATAAATTGTATGTTTTTATTCTTTTTTAATCTTTCTATTGAAAATATTAAAATAATTTTCAATAAAATATTATAAAATAAATATATTATATACTATGTACTGTATTGTAATATAAATGTTATTTAACTCAATCAACTTAATCTCCTTATCATTTTAAAAAGTTTTCACAAAAGTGCAAACACAAGGAAAGTAGGTATTAAGGGGATGTTCTACTTCAAGCGTGTGGACTGTTATTCTACAGTGGTTTCGTGGATTAAAAATACCTTACAATTTCAATATACGGATATTTAACGTCTGGATTTTAAATTTTAAAAAGACTAAATAAAATAAATAATGTGAAACATACTTGAATATATTTTTAAATAAAATTTATAAAAAGTTAAAAAAAATTCTAAAAAACATTAAAAATACATTAGTATACGTTTTGCCAAGAAACAACAAGGCTCATCAGTACAATTTAAACATTTTAAAACAAACAACTAAACAAAACTACAGTTAAAGTTAAAGTTATTTTTTCAAAACACACTATATCCAGCAGGAATGAAGTAGGTTTCATTCATTGTCGCCGATCGTATGTGAGTAAACCACTCTTCTAGGAACAATATATCATGATAACTGTAATAACCTGATTTCAAAATACAAGAGTTCGCAAATAGCATAATAATTTTAATACATTACAATCTTTTTTCTCGTTGAAAGGAGCCGTTATTGTAAAACTTTAAACGGGTTTTTCTTTAAACCAAATTTTTCAAAGTAGGCGACACATTTTCTTTAAAACTACACTGTAAAAAAAAAATCTATGAAGTTACTAAAGTTTTTCTAGGAAACTGGAATTCCTAGAATTTTTTATGTAATGGCAACAACAAAAATTCCTCTAACAGACGCTGTTACAGAAATTTTTGTTGTTTCCGTTATGTAAAAAGTTCTAGAAATTTCGATTTCCTAGAAAAACTTTAGTAACTTTACAAATATTTTTTACAGTGTATTCGACCAATCTCCTTTATTTTTATATTTTTAAAACTTTTTTCTCTATCATATACCACTGAAAACTATAGTTTTAATTGGTTAATTATTTTTTCCAAGTCAGAAAAAGAGAAATAATTACCTTTTTCTTTAAATTACATTCTTTTTCTCAAAAATCAGCTGTCAAACCCAAATCTGGTTTTAATCTCTAAAGAATAGTATACACTTTCATAAGTTTCGACCCAATTTGTTTCAGATGAAAACAGTTCACATGGCACACCTACCGCTGGCACCAGACATATTATTAATTTCTTTACACACAAAAATTTAAATGTAGAAGTGAAATATTAGTAATAATTTAAAAAGTCAGAAAGTGGAATTTCTTTTCTTTGTAACCTAAATAATTCGTTGAAATCACGTGCATTTAAGGCAAAAACAAAAAACAAGTAATACCTCCCCTCAAGACATTCTGACTATTAAGTAGAATCCGTGGATTTAACTTTTTTAAAAATTACTTTTCTCTTGATTCAGAAAAAATATATAATTAAATGAAATCGTAGTAGTTTCCATCCATCAATATAACATTTCACTATTTTCTGGATTTACTTTTTGGTCTCCTGCATCAGGAAATTAAAGTAAAATCCTGAAAAATCTGACATTGGCCTGAACGACTAATGAAGCGGAGAACAGGTAAATTCTGTTTTTTTAATCGATAATGACCCAATTTTAATATTTTTTTTTAAATGCTTTCACATTACTGGTAGGTTAATTTCATGGTGCAAAAACAACATGATAAGTAATTAAATGCGTTCTTGGTCATTACATGATAACTTTTATTACATTTACAGCAATTTGCTTTAGTAATTTTAGTAATAACTAGGGGGCTCGGCCCCCTACGAGCAACGCTCGCCAACCCCCGTCCAGACACCGTAGACTCTAAATGCACGCTAATTTGATCGGCTTTAAAAAGATTTCGAAAGATTGAATTACAATTTAAAAAACAGTGGCGATCTCTCTATAAACGGCTTTCTATTCATTTCTCTTTGATTGGGGAATTTTAACGCCAAATCCGTTGCGGCACTACTTGATTATCCCGTCGACCAATTTCGCCAAATTATATAAATCGCCAAACCACCTCGCCAAATTATACAAATTGACATAATTTTTATTTTAAATAACGAAAAAACAAATAAATTAGTACAACATTAATAAAAATACAAATAAAACGTCGAAATAAAAATAACTTGATGACGTAGACACGTGTAACAACATTTCAAAATAAGCTAATATAAAAGGAATTAAGTAAACAGAGTCTTTGTCTCCTGGTATTTTTTAACAAAGTGAAAAGAAAGTTCTTTTAAATGAGACATTTTAAATTAATCGTTTTTCATCTGACGTAATTTTGACCAAACTATTCTTTCTCTTTTTAATATTCACGTGAAAATACTTGTGTTAGAAATTAAATATTATTTGCGCTTTCCTAACAAAAATAGTTGAAAAGTATCCTCTTAAAATATCAAATAAATGTCTAGCGCAATTTCTAAATTTAAACCGTTTTGCAATATTATTTTGTGTTCATTTTATGTAATAACTGTAATGTGACGTAAATATGACGTAATTTCTCCTATTTAAGACTTCTAACGCATGTTAATAAATTTATTGCTTTACAAATTCCTTTCTCTCTTAAAATTCACGTGTAATTATAGTTTTTATGACATAATTTTTAATAAGTTCCTGCTTTTTGTACATAATTATTTAATTCTAATTCCAAAGGTTTTTTTTCTGTTTATAATAGTCACGTGTAAATAAATTTTTAATTTATTTACATGTATAAATATTTTTTTTGAAGCAAACATTATTGCTTCCGCTGTTTATACAGTTGGCAACAGTTTAAATTAATATCACTTTCTAAAATCTGTTAAAAATATCTCTAGAAATGCTGAAAATCCGAATTTAAAATAGAAATAAAACCTCAAAAAATTAGTCAAAATAAAAAAATTAATGCAATCTGCACTCCGGCAAATTCTAACGCATAAAATGATCTAAAAATGATTAAATTCCCATGAACAGTTTTTGCTCCTATAAAACTTTTTTAGTGGAACGATTTTGTCCAACTTTAGCATTAAATATCTGTTAAAATAATTCTTCGATCTAAAAACTGTCTGCATCAGCGTGTTTATCAATCATTTCTGTATAATACTACCGATTTTCATATTTTTGTATGCATTATTTTTCTTAATATTAACGAAGAAAGACCTCCGGTCACAAAAAATTCAAAACCGGCGGCGGCGGCGGCGGCGGTGACAGCGGTAGTTACTTTTTTTTAGAATAGAGAGAAACACCAAAAAATATTGAAATGTAATGTTGACATGATTTGTTAATCGTCAATTTGGACGAAAATTGTCTAAAAAATGAAAATGAACATTAAATATTTTATGGTAACTTACGTTGATTTTGAAGTAATTTCAGTTACAATAATAAATGTACCTGACGAAGTTCCAGAAATAATACTAAAAGCTGGTAATTTTAGCCTAAATTGAGCTTTGGATATGTTTAATTAACAAAACGTGTCATTTTTACAATTTTTTTCTTGTGTGTATGTGTTACATTACTAAAGTTACTGAAGTAAATTGTTCTAAATGTAACGTAAGTTACCATGTAATGACCCAGATTGCATTTTATTTCTCATCATGTTGTTTTTGCAATCTCATATATTGATTCCAAATTGGTTATTTTGGCCCTTTTCCATATCAAAATTTAAGGTAAAAATGCCGATTCCATTATTGTATAAAACAATTGCATATTATTGAGTTTTGTTAAAGTAGATTTTCATACGGATTTTTAAGATTTAGTTTAAAAAAGTATACCTAATGTGTGTCACTAGAAATCTTGAGGAAAAGTATCGTTTTCGCATATTTTAACTGCATATTGTTCATGTAGGTACATAGTTTACTTAGAAAAAAAAAAAAAAGGGGGTGTAAATATTTTCTAGGAATATGGCCTGAAACATTATAAATGTTTCTCCAAATATATTCTTATAATTCAGCATCAGCTAAACAACAGTTAAAAGTATGAGTTAAAAGTTTCAGCTATTGAATAATATTTCATCATATTAGAGCGATTTGGATCGTTTGTGATTTGTAAAACCGCATTTTCCTGCTCTTGTTTATGGTGATGCATTGTACATTTGAACCAAACCATAGTAAAGATATTTAGTGTTTTGATTGTCTGAAACAGGGTTACGATTAATCTATAAAAGTGCATAGATGTGAGAAATGCGCAGCTACATAAGTAAATGTCATTAAAACAAGTTTGCACTAAATATAGTGGCGTCACTGATGTGATAGTTATTAAATTTTGTTTATGTCGGTGTACATTATATTAAAAATAAGCAAAAAAATGTAAGAAGAGTGTAACTTTTCTTAAGAAATGACTTCATAAACGAACAATTTTATTCTAAATATGGCTATAGTGGACGTTCTTTTTATTACAGCTTTCGTTGAAATACGAAATTTGGAATTGGATTTACTTTAAAATATTACACGTTAATTAAAATTGCAGGTAAGAGAAGAAAAAAGTACCTGATGTTCTCTTGACATGAAATAAGCGACCAGTTAATAAAGATTGCTAACTTAATATAGTTTTCGAATGAATTCTAATGTTTTTGATGATAAAAGGTCTAAACTACTACTGAAAAAGTAATTGAACATTATTCTCTTTCCACAGACAATGTGGATGAAAAATGCAGTTTACCTCCTTACAACTTTGATATAAAAAGACTCACTATTCTTTGAAACATAAAAGAGTTCGATCTGTGAATACCTAAGAAACGGATTAATTCCCCCTTTGTGTGACGTTGAACAAAAAATGATACACTTAAAATAAAAAAATTAGAAATTTGTTACATTCTTGAAGATTGACGTAATGAAAGGAACTAGCTTTAATTGAAATGAATTTTTTTGTTGCAATTCTTTTCAAGAAAAAATATCAATAAAGAAAAAATCATAATTTTAAAAAATCAACACTGTATATTTTTATTGATTTTTCACATATTGCAGAAAACAGAGATATTTAAAGGAATGTTCGAGATGATTTATTTTCTTACAATTTTCCTTCTATTTCACATACCAATTCAGTTGCATACCAATTCAGTACATTACCAATTCAGAATTTAAAAAAAAGATTTATTCAAGAATAAATGTATCTACATTGAAAAAGTTTCCTACTTATGAATTTTTATGTTACGTAGATTCTCTACCTTTTAGATTGACCTACCACGAAATCGAAAATTATAATTATAATTTTTCAATATCCCCAAGTAAAGAAGAAAAAAATGATATGAAGAAAGTAACAACAAAGTCTTCAGTGCATGTGCCGTGGAAGATCCAAAAAGTTTATAATAAGAACTAATGAAATATATGTGTATTAAGATTTATAAGGAAACTTTTAAATGTATTTAAAATGTCAACAAAATAATAAATCGGTATTTGAAAATGTCACAGAAAGATTTTAATGTGACAACTACAAATATATTTATTTAGTTTCTGAAATAACATAATGTTTTCTTTACTCAATAATAATTGTACGATTCTTAATACCTTGGGCACATGACCTGCAGTGTCTAATTACATTTTCTTGATCATGAGCTCCGGGATACTTTACAGCATAAGTCAAGGACAGGAAGTCATCCTTGCATGGGACCCTCAGTGTTTAATTCTTAAGCAATGCTGGTACGTGTAAATTTATCTATCCTCAACAGATAAAGGATCAGTAAACTTTGCCCCTTCCGGATCTGAACTCAGGACTTGTAGCATTGTAGCGCGTCGCGCTGACTTCTAAGCTAGTGGGCTTCATGATTATTAATAAATAATGTGAAATATTTCTCATAAGTTTTTCTATGTAAATCAGAAATGAACCGAATCTGTCAGTTTTATACATTAGTAAAAACACAGATATACACATAATGGTAAGAAGAAAGTGGACCTACCACAATGAAATTCTTATACGTATGTATAGAAACAGAATTGGTGGATTTGACCTGCTAGAACGAATGTAAGTAGCTATGCCTCTCTACACTATGCAGCAAAGAAAGTGTGGTGGAAATCCATTAAATATGCTTTTAAATTCTGTTTTGCTTTTACATTCAATAACTAATGAAATCTAAACAAGCTGATAAATCTGAAGTTTCGTTGAAATGTAAAAATTGGTTCTTTGAAGAAGCGCACCAAGGAATGATGGGTTTAAACCAGAACGAAAGTTCGCTGCCATGTATGACACAGAAAGAGCAGTGACTATTTCATTGTACAAACAGTAGTAGGAACATTTACATAGTGCACTTTAATGCAAGATTACCTTGCAATCGATTAAAGAAAAAATGCATTAAAGAAAACGAATTAAAGAAAAACTTCTTTCCATTTTAACATGAAATAACTTATAAATTTAAATTTTACAATTTTTTGATTAATTAAAGTAAAATATGTTATTTCAATTTATAAATTTAAAATCTCTTTCATATTCAAATCGTTCAGTTTTTTCTAGACAATTTGTTTTTTAACATTTTTTAAAATAGTTGAAAAGTGTTTATGAATTCGGATTGAGTAAAGTGAATAAAAACTTTTTTTATACAGAACAATATTTGTTTTCCCGGACTACTTGAGCGATATTTTTAAAATTCATGTTCATTCTCATATACAAGAATCTCTTGTTTCAAAAACTTTACCCTGAAAAAAATATATAGTAAATAATTCCTCGACAAATGAACGTTTTTCGGTTTTATTTCTTTCGTAAAGCCTTTAGATTTGCAAAATCAATTATTCATTAATTATTTCTCATAACCACTAAATCACTTGATAAATGAATAAATATGCTTAGGGCCAATTTTTCTTGATTTATTGCAGCAGTCTACAGATTGAAAATATTTCCAGAATAGAAGCAGAGATAATTGAATTTGAAGCATTTTTTAAAGAGAATATAGAAATTAAGTGAGTTTTCCTTCATAAGGCATCACATTTTGGTTAGACTAGTAGCCGTTAATTGCTAAAATTGTATGAAAATTCGATAACTTGTACTTTGGAATACCACAAAAGGAAATACGTGAAGTACTTTAGGAAGTATGAAAACATAAAGTATAAAACTAATAATGTTAAATTCTTTTTTAATAATAGCAAAACAAACTGCAATGTGGATAGTTTTTTCAGCAAAACGCAAAAACTAGCAAAATAGGCGATCAACAATAAATATATTTATTCAACTTCTGAAATAACATAAAGTATTCTTTATGCATCACTTCTTTTTAAATTTCCAAAATCAGATGATACGTGGCTGTCAATTAATGATAATGGTAAAGGGAAAACATGTGTTTGGACGGGGAATAAAGGCTATTTAAAATTGATAAAGATGAGAATCTTGAATTGTTTCTTGAGTATTGAGTTATTCATAGAAAGAATATTCAGTGTTAAATTCTTTTCCAATGATGTGAATATAGTTTCACTTTTTAAATAATAAGATATATACGTTATAGAATGTGTTTGTGTGTGTGTGTATGTGTGTGTGTGTGTGTGGGGGGGGGGGGTTCAATGTGATTTTACAGATGCTTCGATAGGACGTGGCAAATAAAATGAAGGGAACCGCAATTCTAAGGACATTGCTGAATCTCTTCTTATTTCTTTTGCGTAGGATATTGTTATTGTTGTTTTATTCGAAGACATGGAGTTTACTTGTGAGGGTATCTCAGTTCTAAAAGTATGTATGATACCCATAACTTGGTTTGAAATTTTAAGAAAAGTTTATATAATTTCATAAATGGACGATCTAATAATGCACTATTATATTGTATTATTGTTACAAAATACTTAATACAGCTTGATTTGAAGAAAAGTTTATATAATTTCATAAATGGATAGAATAATAATGTACTACAATATTATATTTTACGGATTTTTTTAGAAACTACATAATACAGCTTGGTTTGTAATTTTAAGAAAAGTTTATAAAATTTCATAAATGGACATTCTAATAATGCATTACGATATTGTATTTGATGAATTATTTTATCTGCATTTTCACTCAAACGGCTCTTACTATAAGTATCAAACTTATCATCAAAATTATTATATTGTACTTCCTCAGCGGGGTCAAAAGGATGGTTGTTGCCACCGCCCTCAAAAAGACGTCGATCAACACCATTCAAATTACCACTGATCAATAGAGTTAAAAACAATAATTGTGTGATTCTTAATATTAAACTTCGTGGCGCTACCTTCTCTAAGGATCATGCCCTACTGTGTTAAATTATATTTTCTTGACCCTAGACCCTGGCATGGTTTAATGCATACATCCTAGTCAGGAAGTCGACCAAATGTGGTACTCTCAGTATTTAATTGACAAGAAAGCTTGATAGGTACTAAGTTTATCTACTCCGAACATATAAAAGGTTGAGAGAACCTTGTCCCGTCCGAAGTTGAACTCTGAATTTATAGCTTTGGAGAGCGACATGCTGACCGCTAAGCTACTGACCATCATGATTATTAATAAGTAATGTATTATTTCTTACGAAGTTTACTATGTAAATCATGAATGATCCGAATTATTTATTTTTATGCATCTGTAAAAACACGGATATACACATTATGATAAGAAACAAGTTCGTATACCACAATTAAATTTTATAAATTATGTATAAATCGAGAATTGATAGATTTGACCTGCTAGATCGAATGTTAATTAGGTCTAATTATTAGGTGCAGCTCTTGCTACACTTTGCAAAAAAGTAAGGGTGGTGGAATTTTTTGTTCATCCATTAAATATGGTTTTTAGTTCGGTTTAGATTTTACTTTCAGTAACTAATCAAAACATAACAAGCTGTAAAAATAGCAAAATAAAGCCTTTGTGCAACAATATTAAAAAGCAGAAAAACCAACGTTTAAAATGCACAAATAATATATGAAAAGCAGCAAACAGCTGTTTCGAATCTACTAGCGAGATTCTTCTTCAGTGCAAAAGGAGCAGCGTGCTAGAAAAAGCAAGGCTGAGCAAAATCATAGACAGAGACGCGCTGGCTTTTATACCCTATGCGGGTGGCGAAGGCGCCGAAACAACCAATGAGAGATAAGCAGTGGAAACGACTGGGTGGACAAGTAGCGACATCTACCGGAGAAGTAGAGAAAAGAAACCAAAAAAGAGGAATTAAATTAACGCTTTCCAAATACTTGGAAAATCTGTAGTACTAGATAAGTCATTGACTAAAGAGTGAGAATTTTTAATGATATGGTAAGCTTCCCAAAAATCAAGATCAAGGTTAGAAGAACATTTTTGGATAATGATGGCTGAGGAAAAATCGAACCTATGTTGAGAAGACCAAGAATGTTGAGCAATAGAAGAACGTTTGAGCTCCTGATTTCTAACATAACCTTCATGCTCTTTTAAACGAAATCTAAGAGCACGTTTAGTCTGACCAATATAAGAAAGACCACGCTGACAAGAGATCTGGTAAATGCCCCAATTATCTAGGCGATCAACGGGGTGTTTGAGATTTGAAAAAGGGATTTTATTAACAGGAGAAAAAATAACTTTAAAATCAAACCTTCTTAGGATTTTAGCAACTTGCTGACTGATTTTAGGAAAAAATGGTAATAAAACTGAAGTATTAGAGTTGGAATTAGAATGCTTTTCAGAATGGTCGGATTTCGTCAATTTCTTATAAATAGAATCGATAATATTAGAGGAATAACCACGATCGACAGCAATAGCTTTGAGGTAATTAAGTTCAGCACTAAGTAACTGAGGAGTGGAACAAATATTAGTAGCCCGAAAAACAAAAGTATTGAAAGCAGCGAATTTCTGGTTAGGGGGATGAGAAGAATACCTGTGAGGTGGGAGACTGACAGCAAAAGGTTTACGAAAGACGGTAGTGTGAAAGCCATTTTCACAACGAATAACAAGGACATCCAGGAAAGAAAGACAGTTATTGGTCTCAATTTCAGAGGTAAATTGAATGCAGGGATCAATGGAATTCATAATAGAGAGAATATGATTAATATCCGAATTCATTTCAATCAGGACATAAACATCATCAACATAACGAACATAGAACGGAAATTTTAAGATTTCAAAAAGCTTGACCTCAAAATAGTGCATATAAATATCGCATAAAATTGGACTAAGAGGATTACCCATAGCCAAACCGTCAATCATACGGAAGAAATTACCATTGAAAACAAAAGTATTTTGCGACAAGCAAGCGCGAGTGAGAAGTATAAGTTCCTCGATTTCAAAATAAGAGAAATGGAATTTACAAAGCCTTTTCTTGAGGCAATCTAAAGCCCCCTCAACCGGAACGTTTGTAAATAATGATTTAACATCAAAAGAAACCATCATGTGACCCTGCGGCTTAAAATTATGAAGTTTTTTAACAAAATCAAAAGAATTCTTAACAGTGAAACAGTTACTGCTCAAAAGTGGGGAAAAAACAGAAACTAAATATTTGGCAAGCTTATAAGAAGCTGTACCGATACTAGAGACAATAGGTCTAAAAGGAATGTCAGGTTTATGGACCTTAGGTAAAGCATAAAACCTGGCACAATGCGCAATAGACGGAATAAGGGACTTCTTAAAGTTAGCAGGAATAATGGAAGAAGACTTAATGGCAGACTTAATAGAGTTAATTTCACTAGTGGAAGGGTCTTTGCGGATATCCACATACGGACCATCATTAATTAATTTATGGGTTTTTTCCAAATACGTAGATTTGTCGAGAAGAACAATCTGACCACCTTTGTCGGCCTTAGTAATAATTAAGTTTGGATCAGAACGCAAATTTTTCAGACATTGTTTAACAGGATGTTTAAGATTGGGTTTATAAACATTAGAATTGAAATCAACAGTATTGGCAATGAGATGCCTAATAGACTCTTTTTGAGAAGAAGATAGAGCGCTATGCTTAAAGGCTCTTTCAATAGGAGCAATAAGATTAGGTAAAGAAGGAATAGCAGAGACAGAAAAATTGTTATTCAATTTGAGAGCATCGAGCTGATTGTTACTTAATGGAACACTAGAAAGATTGACAACAGCATTTTGGTTAACAAGAGGCAAATTTTTTTCTCTACTTCTCCGGTAGATGTCGCTACTTGTCCACCCAGTCGTTTCCACTGCTTCTCTCTCACTGGTTGTTTCGGCGCCTTCGCCACCCGCATAGGGTATAAAAGCCAGCGCGTCTCTGTCTATGATTTTGCTCAGCCTTGCTTTTTCTAGCACGCTGCTCCTTTTGCACTGAAGAAGAATCTCGCTAGTAGATTCGAAACAGCTGTTTGCTGCTTTTCATATATTATTTGTGCATTTTAAACGTTGGTTTTTCTGCTTTTTAACATAACAAGCTGATTTAAAAGCGTTTCGCCAAAATATAAAAATTTGCTCTTCTTAGAAGGGTTTAAACCAGAGCCAAAGCTCACTGACATTTATGACACAGAAAGAGCAAAGACCATTTCCTTATACAAACAGCAGAGAGTAGGTGAAACAGCATCGGAAAACTGGCGACAAACAACAATTAAATAAAAATAACTTTGTATAAATCAACATGAAAATATAAAAACACACAGTACAGCTTTCGAGCTGCAAATTTTAACAGCCCGTCATTAGCGGAAAAAAAACACGCGTGCGTATGGGAACAAGGTCACACATGCACACATGAAAGGTGCAGAGTACAGTTTACAAAGAGTGCGCATTTGGCGCTAGCTGAAAGGTAAAGACCAATCACTGAGGAATATATGCAGAAGAGGAAAGTATTGCCAAAATGATAGCGAAAAAATTATTCCTCTCATTTTGAAAACACTTCCCTCTTCTGCATGTGGTATTTACATTTAAACTAGCGCCACCTCTCATTTTCTTTGTATGCTCTACCGTCCAACTTTCAGTTCATTTGTGACCTTGACCCTTTACGGACACGTGTTTACTTCGGCTGATGGCTGGATGTTAAAATTTCCAGATCGAAACGCGTCCTGTGTGTTTCATATTTTTATGGTGATTTATGCAACGTTTATTGATTTAATAGACGAAGACACATTTTCAGAGTGCACTTTAATGCAAGATTACTTTGCAATGGTATAAAAAAAATGCATCCAATTTTTTTTTCCATTTTATCATGGAATAAATTATAAATTTATATTTTACAATTTTTTGTTCACGTAAAGCAAAATGTTTTATTTAAATTTATAAATTTCAAATCTGAATCTATTTTCAATCTTAAAGAAATATTTCATTAATTTTTAATTTTTTTTTTTTTTTTTTCTCAACATAATTGAAAAATGTTTATGAATTCGGATTGAGAAAATGAGTAAAAATGTTTAAAGTACAGACAAATAAAATTTAGTGTCCTTGACTACCTAGTTATATATTTTTAAATTCATATTGATGCATATTCGTACAATGATCTCTTGTTTCGAAAACTTCATCCTGATAATAAAAATGTTAAATCATTCCGGGATAAATGTATATTTTTACGTTTCATTTCTTTTGGAAAGCTTTTAGATTGACGTAATCAATTATTTACTATTACTCATAATCACTTGATAAATGAATAACAATGATTCGGACCTTATTTTCTCAGCTAGTACACTCATCTACAAACTGAAAAAAAAAAAGATTCCAAAACAGAAGTAGCGATAACTGAATTTTAAGCTTTTTTTTACACAGAATATAAAAATGAAGCAAGTTTTCCCCCATAAGGCATCACATTTTGGTTAGATAAGGGGCAGCTACATGCTGCATTTATATGGAATTTCAGATAATTGTACTTTGTGATACCAAATGAGGGTCAATACATGGAGTACTTTAGGGATTATGTAAATGTATAGAATGTGTATGTAAATGTATGTAATGTATAGATCTGTTAATTTTGAATTCATTTTTAATGATAACAAAATATACTTCAATGCGGTTAGTTTTTTAAGCAAAACACAAACACTAGAAGGAGGATTGAGCTTTAATTCTGATTTTGCATATTGAAAGTTTCTAGAAATGAATTTATTTTTAAATTCCTATATGTTCAAGTACATAATTTTGTTAATTTAAATTCCACAATTTCTGTCTTCAAAATTAGATAGGTGCAAAGCATGACGTGACGGAGCGTTCTTACATTTTGTGTTTTATCATTAAAAAATAGTTTATTAAACCTTAGTGACTATCCTTTTCGAAAATCGTTAGGGCCAGTTTTATTCGATTGATCTTAGCAGGTATAAAGATTTATAAGATTAACAGATTATAATCTGACCCAATTTATACGATAACATAATGTATTTGATAAGATTGGGCATAATCTATTTAATACATATATTTATCGAATCCTAGATTCCCAGAGCGAAAGGGTATCTTTATTATTTTTAAGAGACAATATTCACGAGTTGTTTACGGTCTTTTATTTATCCGGAATAACCTCGTGTCATTTCTGATAAAAGCAACTTTTCATAGAAGTAAAGGATTGTTTTTGAGATTGTTATGTTGTGCATCACGAGTATAATAATTATTTATTAGTCATCAGTTTATTAGTTTTTATTACAAGTACTTTCATTTGTTTAAGAAAATATTGGTCTTATCTATTTGTATATCTTGAAATATATACTATGTAAGTAAATACTTTTGATATAGGATGAGTATAAGTATATGGTATATTCAAGCAAGCATAAGTAAAAGTACACAGGGTGTCCATAAAATAATTTCCCACTTATAAATTTTAATAGTACCAACTGTAAGCGTTGTAGTGTGTTGGTTTAAGGTCACAAATAAGGAGTAACTTAAAAAGTTTTAGATAAGGGCATGCGCGAGTACTGTTATTGTTATTTACTCACTTGCAGTGCCACATGCGCAAAATTTCGACACCTGAGCGTAAAGCGTTATTGCTGTGCTGATGATTTAAAAGCGTACACTACGAAAAAAAACTTTCTTTTGGGCTTTATAAAAGGTCGGGTGTCGCCGTTACCTAAGGATTTGCCAGGGTTGAGACACAGAATCGAATGAGCTATTGTTTCCTTTATTCCAAACTTGTTAACCGAAGTGTGGGGAGAATTTGACATTCGCTGTGTGCCATATAAACAAAAGTTCACATATTGAACATTTCTAAGAAAAACTAGTATATGTTACCTTCGATTTGATGTATGATTTGTTATAAACAGTCTGTTATAAACCATTATAATATGAAACTGCTACATTTGAAATATAACTGAAACTGCGGAATTTTTTATGGACACACTTATGACGATGTTTTGTGTTTCCATAATAGATGTTGAGGTTGAGAATGTTGACAAACAGAGTATTAGAAGGAAGACTTATTCAATTGGACAGAAAAAATAAGAAACCGTGTTCTGTAATATTACTTTATTAACAATCAGAAACACCAGAATCTTTCCTATAAACGCAAGGCGAGCCCTCAGCAGCACAAATGCCGCCTAGCGCTGGAGAGAGAGCCTTCTGGTTACATTGTTATATCACCAAGAGTCATTAAATTACATTTTGCCAAAGTTATCGTGTATTGGCGGAACTACGTATACACAAATATAGCCAATAACGTATGACACGGCGGGAACTGATTGAGCGGAGGCACGCGTTCTTTCTCTGTTAGTTATAACTCAATGGCGGTGTCAAACGGTACAATAAGAATTCTTTAACGCCAAATTACAAATGGCGCAATACGAAGTACAGAAAACCAGAGGAGGAATTGTAGAGGAGGTTGCCAAAAATATCATGGGATTAAAGGACCGAAAATGAATGGTAATAAGAACAAAAAGTGTAAAGGCAAAGTACCAAAAATGAAATAATTTTATATGTTGCAGCAAAGAAACACAGCTATAGTAACGGTTAAAAGCAGATGTAAAGTGTTGGGAAAATTTTGTATAAACAACCCTGCATGTATGATGTTACCGTATAAAGTATGGAGTACTCATCTTTCAGCGTAAACACAATTAAAAAAATGAAAATCAATGCTTAAACAGATTGTAACGAAGATTAAATCTTTCCGTAAACATATTTTATTTTTACTACATTTAAATAAATTATAAGTCTATTCTACGAAAGATACATCATTTCAAAGTAAAAAATAAAATAAGATAAAATAAAATAAAATAAAATAAAATAAACTTTCTAAAGCTGCTAAAATTATTTTAAACAACACTGCCACAACGTATTTCTGAATTGTTCCATCCTAACACAAAACTAATTTAGAAACATCATTTTCAGTTTTTCGAAACAATTTTTAACAAATAATACCACTTATATTATTTCATCACCAATTTATTTATAAACGATAACGAGTCGTAAAAAATCGATAAAAGAATGGATTTTTCCATTACATTAATTCAAAAACTTATCTTTGAGGTAAAACAAAACATTCATCAAAACAACTTCGTAGCACAAAACATAATTTGGATTATATTTGTATCAAACAACCAAACAAAACAATGTTTGAGCAGCTCGGGGTAAATCTTTCTTAAACCTTTTATATTCTCATGTTATATTTCACCAGATATTGAGAATATTAAATTCATTCTTATAGACCTCAACAAGGCTTAATAAGAAAAACTTGTTATTGTTTCATTATTAAGCATTCTTATACTGTTACTAACTCATTTAATCTGTTTACAATAAATTGAAATTTCTGAACATAATTTTATAAAAATTTTGGTTTCCTGAATAATAATTTTAATTCCTAATTTTTCTTTACAGCGCACTTTATGAAATCTGTATTTTATAACACTATTATAAATTAGGGTTTTAAAATTTTAATATTTTTTGTGAATAACAATACATGAAAGCACAACCATACACACTGTTCCGAAGTTAAAGAAAATTCTAATTTAAGTTCATCAAGCAGAGAATCATTTGAACCAAAATAAATATATTAAATGTCAATATTATTCTTCATTAATATAGTAAATATTTATAAATAAAAGACTTTTGAATTTTACTTTTAGAATATTTGAAAATAAAACTTATCTTTTAACTTTCATATTTTTTATTCAAATCTAATGCTTCTTGCGAGATATAACTATCAATAATACAAAGCAAATGTATGCCTGCAAGAAATGCTGACGTTATATTGAAGGTGGCAACCCTGTACCCATACATTTCTGTTTTACTGCATTTTTTTTTCAACTTCTAAACATGGCAAAATTAAAATTTTTGCACAGTCGAATTGGGAAGAGAATGTTATTTCAAATGTGGGAAACTGTTGGTTTGGAAACTGTTTTTAAATTTACTAAATTTTCATTAGTTTTAAAATATTTTTTGAGCGATAAATTTTTAATAATCTATATTATAGGACACAGCTTGATTATAGAAGATCAAACAATTTGCACTTAAAATATTATTAAAAAAATCAGTTTTAGTATCCGCTAAATATTTACTTAGAAAATTAAAAATTCATCAATAAATAAATAATATAATATAATATCCTTTAAATACAAATTTGAATGGCATGTAACCAAACTACGCACTTGAACTACCGAAATTTTTAGAATGAAAGGCTGTTGCAGGTAACGAAACACTTTGGCGATTTATTCTTCTATTGCCGATAGCATTCAGCTAATACAAAAGTACCATTTTTAACACATTTCAACATAGTTGGAAAGTGTTTATGAATTGCAATTGTCTATCCGTTAGTCCGTCCTCTAACGCGCGTGAACATACTCGTTATTGCCATGTAACAAATATACGTTATTTATGTTCGTCGTCGTATCTTCGGTACTGAAAATGAAATGTGTGCCAGTCAGAATTCATATACAGCAGCACTCAAAAGTATTCCATTAGAGTATAGTGATTATACTCTATGTATTTTAATAGTGTTAAAATATCCTTAACATAAAGGAAGTTACATACATTATTGAGGTAGACTAGAAGATTGTTACTATAGAATATGTTATGTGTAGAACTTACTGTATCCGAACAAGGGAACACAAAATGGTTCCGTTATATTATGATCTGTAACGAAAATTCGTTTGCGACGTATTTTAATGTTGCTATTCTGTTACAAACACAATTAAATTTATATCAGGTGCACTAATACATGTTTTTTTATGAATATAACGTGCTAAGAATTTTTCATTTACACGGGTCTCACAAAACAGTACGGTTATATAATAGTACTTGGGCAAAACTGTTCCATTGTAAAACTATCTATGTGTAACTGTGACATTGATATACATTATTGATGTTTATTGCAAGATACTTGCAGTGAAATATGATGTACGTCGCATTTATGGTTAATTCAAAGGATATATATAAAAGATTTCGGATACAAAACGGTATTCGAAGTGTTGTCTGTTAGGGGTGATTGCTGAAAATGTGTTTTCTGTTATGGTATTCGTTTTTAAGTATAACTAAACTTTGCGTTATACGCGGTGTGCATAAATTCTATAGAGTATATGCAGGGCCACACAAAAGAATTCGTAAGCATTACTAAGAATGAGTGTAAATTTCTTAAAGGTATTTTTTAACACTTTTTAAGAAAGTTGAAAAGTGTTTATGATTTCGGTTTCTCTGTCCGTCTGTCCGCTCTCTAACTCTCGTAAATATACTCAGATTGCCCTGAAATTTTTGGATGTTATTAAGGTTCACCATAGCACGATCTCTGTTTCGAATGAAGTTTGTAGAATGTTTAGTTCATTTACAGGGACAGTCAAAAGTATTCCGTTACATTACGGTCAATGAGAAAAATCGTTCCAAATGATTTTTAATGATATTACACGCATTTAAGCATAATAAAATATAAATGAACTTAAGAAGTATATATTCTGTAGAATATGCGGTGCAAAGAATAGCTATTATCCATTTACAGGTCCACACAAAAGAATTACGTTACATAATGATATAGGGGGGGGGGGCGATTGTTTGCAGCGTATTTTAATTATGTTAAACGATTTCATATATAATGAAATTGATATACGTCACTAAGGTTTACTATAAGTTATTTCATGCATAATAAGAAGTGCATAGCATTTACAGGGGCACACAAAATATTTCAAATGCTATATTGTGTCCGAACAACTGTACATAGTAGATGATTGCTCGAAATGCATTTTTAATTATGATATGCGCTTTTATGTTTATATATTTATGCATATTATTCACTATATTTATGCATACTATATAGTGCGTATAAATGCTATAGTTTATATACAGGGCTACGCAAAAGAATTCGTAAGGGTTAATGAGTATGAGCGTAAATTGCTTAAAGGTGGTTTTTAAAGGAATTATACCTTTTTACGCTGAACTGCATTTAGTTTACTTGGAAATGTTTGTAGAATATAGATAAAATAATATACAGGGTCACGCAAAGAATTGGATACATAACCATATATGATAGTAATATCTGGAAATGTAATTTCAGTAGTTTTAAGAGTGCTTTAGTTTAAATTAAATTTTAGCTAACAATGGCGTGAAATAAAGATACTATTGGCTATTGCCGATAACTGCTGAAATCAATTTTTAAAACATTTTATGCGTTTTCTAAAATGTTTACTTAGTTACCTTATTTACCTAAATAACCAAATTTTGTCAAAGCATTCAGGAAGTGTTGGAAAGTGTTTCATAATCTATCCTTGACGCATGATTTTTCTTCCTTGTTTAATTTGTGTAATGCGATTTTAAACTCAGCTACATTTTGTATACAGAAATTGTTTCTAGAGTATAAATAAATTTATATACAGGGCTCTGCAAAGGATGGGATACATGACCGCCTATGTAAATGGAAATGGTATTTTAGTATTTTGAAGCATGCTTTTGCCTAAATTAAACCAGGGGCGGCTCCAGAGACTCGTTTTGGGGGGAGGCGATACCGAATGATATATAATCAACACAGTCATAGTTTCTATTGGTTAAATCCTTCCTTGCAGTTAATTATTATATGAGTATTAAATAATTAGTGCTATTTAAAATTACTATAAACTCTCGATTATCTGACGTTCAATTAACCGACACACTCGGCAAACCAAAACTCTTATTACATAAGACTCCTCTGCTCAAAATATGGCTTATTGTTATTTATTGTCTCGAAAAATTAAAAATGTTACCATAGAATTTATTTATTAAATGTTTTATTTTTATTCTTTTCACTTATACTCTTTTACTCTGGTAATTATTTATCTTATCGGTTTATTCAAAAAAGGGACTGAATAAAAATCTCAAGGGGGCTTAACTTCCAAAAATGTCAAAATGTGTCATTTAAGCGGTGCGTATACTTCTTCATAATATATTCATTATTAGACCATCAAGGTTAACATTTGTTACTGAGACCCAGGTCTGTTTCCATAGCTTCAATCCAAGAGGTAGAAAGACAGCAAAAAATGGTAAACCAAATAATGAACGGTGGGTGACAGTAGAGCGGCATTCTCTATTCAAATCACCTAGAAGGCCTTTCATTAAGTAAATACATATAGGAAGAACTGACTTACCAAGTTGGCTTTAAAGAAATTAACACACCATATACATTTTAGCTTTTAACTGACTAAGATATAATCCTTTTTTGTTCATTCATCAAATACCCGTTGAAATTCACCAATGTGGGTGGCGATAGCAGTTGCATTTTTAAAAAACATTAGTGGCTTTTTTTTTCAGAAAACATTAAGATGCTTGAAGTTTTAATAGGTTCTTTCTTTTTCTTGTTTCTTTCCTTCTTTGGAAATTGCTACGAATCCCATTCTTTTCTCAAACAAAAGAAATCTCTGCCAAAATATTATACAGAAATCATAAGTGTAACTTCTTTGAAAATATGAAAAATTTTCCACACTTTAAAGGGATCCGCATAACGGTGTCAATTTTCTGTTGTAGAAATTCAACAAAAGGTGTACGAAGTGGCATGGGCTCCCACCTCAACCCATAGTGTCAAAAATTATGTGGTCATATGCAAAAATTATGTCGTCAGTGAAGTTTACCATTGACACCTGAAAAATGTTTGGTTTTCGTTTGCTTGTCTGCCTGTTCCGCGAAAACTGCCGTTAAAAGCATTGGATTTATATCTTTGGGAGGGGGAGCTGGCGCTAAATATGTCCTTTTTTTCGCTGCCCTTTGAAAAAATTCACGTTTTTTCAGCGCTTCTTCGACTAAATTCGCGTATTTTTTTCGCGATCCTTTGACGAAATTCGAATTTTTCCCGAGATCTCCTGACGAAATTTGCTTTTTTTCTGCGATCCTTTGACAAAGTTCGCTTTCTTCTGCGATCTGTTGACAAAATTCGAGTTTTTTCAGCGATTCTTTGGCGAAATTCGCGTATTTTTGGGATCCTTTGACGAAATTCGTATTTTTTCCGAGATCTCTTGACGAAATTTGCGTTTTTTCGCTATCGCTTGAGAAAATTAGCATTTTCTCCGCGATTATTTCGCGAAATTTACGTTTTTTCCGCGATTCTTTGGTGAAAGTCGAGTTTTTTACTGCGATTTTTTGACGAAATTTGCATTTTTTTTCTGCGATCCTTTGACAAAATGCGCTTTTTCTGCGATCTTTGACAAAATTCGAATTTTTTTCGCGGTTCTTTGAAGAAATGCGCGTCTTTTTCGCGATTCTTTGACAAATTTGGCGATTTTTTTCTGCGAACGATTGATGAAATTGATTTTTTTTTCCGCCGATCATTTGCTGGATGGAATTTACGATAAGCGGTGGAACTATATCTTAATGTGCCGTCTATAAAAATCTGTATGTAATATACAGGGCTGTGCAAAATAATTCAAGTACGTTTTCGTCTGTTGGTAGAAATTTCTGAAGTAGAATTGTCAACTGCGTTATGCGTTTTCCTAATAAACTAAATTTTAGCATGTAGCATATATATATAGATTCTTTACAAATCTATGCATCATATACAGAGCTTCACAAAATAATTCTAAACAAGGGAAAAAAACACACACACTTTACAAAAGAGTATATTTCAAGCTGTGTGTGGTAATTGTTAAAATTTAATTTATATGTGTGATACGTTTTCTAAAAAGCTTACTTAGCTATCTTATTTACCTTATTAAGGTTTTGTTAAAGTATTCTGGAAGTGTTGGAATGTATTTCATAATCTATGCTGGATGCATGATTTTTCTTTCTTGTTCTTAAATTAACTACTCGGAAGTGGCAATCCCAAAACTTTCTTCTATATCACACATGTTAATACTTCCTTGATTAGGCATGATCTTGGCCTATTATGTTTCACTGAAACACGAACATTTACACTAATACTCTGTTTTCTACTTCTTATCAAACCAACTTTATTGACAGTCTGATTTCACGAATCGATATCATAAAGACGAGAAGTAATGCGATTTCAAGCTCAGCTACATTTTGTATACTGAAATGGTTTGTAGCATATAAATTAAAACAATATACAAGACTCTGGAAAGGGCGGGATACATGACCGTCTATGGAGGTGGAAGTGGGTTTTCAGTATTTTGAAACATCCTTTTACCTAAATCAAAACTATAGCTTAATGTGTACCATCTGTAAAAATCTGTATGTAATATACAGGGCTGTGCAAAATAATTCAAGTACGTTTTCGTCTATTGATAGAAATTTCTGAAGGTGAATTTTCAACTGTGTTATGAGTTTTCCCACCGAACTATATTTTAGCATATAGCCTTTATATGTACATTCTGTACAAATCTATGCATCATACGAGATCTTCAGCAATTTCGGACGCATCATGCATACATTCATTTCAATATTTATCACCATCCAGAGCAATTACCATGATAGCATGCAAAAAACTGACTGGTCTCGACGATTCAAATGTTGTGATGAAAAATATTTTGGAAAAAGAATTAAACACAGCTAAAGAGGAGGAGAAAAGAACAATAGAGGCAAGGAAGAAAGGGATAGTGACCGAAGCGCCAGTTGGGTTTATTGTATTTATTATTTGTAGGTCTGTATAATATTTATATATACCTTTAACCCAAAAGGTAGTTTTATCAGATTAGACCAAACACCAAAACAATTAAACTACAATGCAACACTGAACTCAAAAATGAATTCCTCGTTGAACGCAACACTAAACTCTCCGGAAAGCATAAACATACAAAAGTCATATACGGAACAATATCCAAGACAATCAGAAAAACCTATTGAAAAACAGGACTCACTGCAAAGCCTACCGATAAGCCAATTGATTTTAGAATATGAAAGGATAGTAAAGAAAAGGGTGAGAGGAACCACAGAGGAAGCACAGAAACATCTTGAAGAACAGAAATATCTTAATCAATATTTACAACAGCAAAAAATGATGAATCTAGAATAATAAGATATCAGAAAAATACAACAACGATACAAAGAGACAGAAGAAAAATAAGCGAATTGGAAGAGGAAATTGATGAAATAACAGATCAGTTGCAAGAAAGCTCAAATATGGAACAAAGACTAGAAGGAAAACTGATAGAAAAAGAAAAAGAAAATACCATGTTCAAACACAAAGAAGAAGAAATAAGAGAAGAAATAAATAAATTAAAGAACTTAATAAAACAACAGCATTCAGCATCGGAAACGAAAGATAAGGCAACACAAATACAAACAAAAACACAACAAAAGTATACCCAGATAATACTGCATGGTACAAAAATGGATAAGCAACAACAACAAACAACAGAATCAACCAAAGAAATAATAGCCAAATTGGAGCAGTAAATAGCTACAAGAGAAGAAAAATTAGCTACAAGACAAGACAAAATAATAGAAGAGTGCATGAACAAACTTAGAGATATAGAAAATAATGTAGATACAGACATACCACAATTATCAAGAAGGATTCACAAAATTGAAAAACTAATAATAGAAAATCTTCTTGACAAAAATAAAAAGAATTGCGAAAGATCTCAAGATAATGAAGAACAAAAACAATTTAACTCTCAAAGAAAGTATTCAAACTCTGAAATAATTATAAAAATTATCTCAAAGATAATATCAACAAATAAATTGAAAGAACTGCAAAATACCGAATTGATTAAAGAAAATGATCTACCAATATTCTGTAGACAAACAAGAAAAAACAATACACTGACAATTCAGTCAGATACCGATAACAACACAGAGAAGTTATTGGAAAGAATTGAAAAAATCCCAAACATTTCAGAAATAGTAGAACTAACTTACAAGCTGCAAAAACACTCAAGGATAATAATTACAGGAATACGATCAATGATACCTACTGATGACATAATTAACTACTTAATGGATCCTTCAACAGACAAGAATTTAACAATATTAAAAATAATACAAAGAGAAAAATTCACAAGTTATCATATGGTACTGAATTTAGAAGTAAATGCAGCTAAAAAACTTCTGGCTCAGAAAAGTATCTCAATTGGCCTCAATAATTACAGTATAAGAATATATCGACCCATACTTAGGTGTGGGAACTGCCAACTTTACGGGCATACAAATACTAACTGTAGAAGGAAATCCACATGTGACAAATGTGCCATGGGTCATAAAACTCTCAACTGTCCTTATATCAACTCCCCATCACAGCATCGCTGTACTAATTGTTATGGTCAAGAAAACTATAGGAAGCGTACATCAGACTCTAGTTTGTGTCCTATATTTCAGTCTCAATTGGCTGACAGGAGGTACAGATAAAGTATCTACATATAAAAATATTCATTCATCTTGAAAATATCTACAGTAATATCTCTTACAAAATACTTTCATTAACTCATCAGCTTAAGATTTTAATATGAGTATCAAAAGCTAATATCTTCAAAAATGCCCAAGCAGCAAATAATCCCTGGCCGAACCTCCACCGCATGTCCTAATCTGACTATTTTTTGCCCGGTCGACCTCATTTCCTGAGATCGGCAGAAAAGGCTTTTTGGCCGCATGGCAAACGATCTGAGGATGGTATGATCCTGATATGTTGTGCATAGATCTTGGACATATTGCCGATGTCTTTTTGACTTGTTATTTTCTACCCCTCCCCCCTCAAGTTTTTTGTCCTCTTGTTTTCGTGGTATACTAGCTGTGAAAACCATGCCCTTTAAAAGTGCACTTTGTATTAAAAGTAATTTATAAAGAAATATAACATTTATTTTCATGTGAATTATTAATCTATTACTTTGAAATTAATTTTAAGTAATACACGTAAAAGTTATTTTTGGTGAATATAAATTGCTTAACAAATTTTCTACTCAAATTAGCAAACTCTCATCTAAAAAACAATAAATGACAGCCCGACAAATGTTGCAAAATAAGTCTTAATATTAGAAGAAGCCTTTTTTACTGTTTTTTATGAATTATCAGTCATACTTAAATAATATTTTGATAAGTAAAAAGTAATGAAATACACTATTGTACACTTTAAATACTAGGGTATAAAAACTAGGTTATTTTAGGCGATTTAAATGAATAAATTCAAATAAAGTATGTAGATGATAGCTAAAATTTTGAATATTAAATATTAAAATTATTATTTGCAATAATTGCGTTTTTAAAGTAAGGATAAAGAATTGATGAGTTGAAATAATAAATATAGCATTGCATTTTTAAGAGACATGTTGAAAGAATTTTTTTTTTATTATTATTATCAGAATAATTTCGAACATTAAAACTTTAATCAGGTCTAAATTAATAATACACTTTTAATAAACTAAAATGTCTCACGTTTTGTAAAATGCATTTAATTTATAAAAGAAAGCATTATTTTATTTCCTGCAATGCATAAAAATTTATTCATAATATTTTTTTCATAAATCCCGAAAAAGAATAAAGAAATTAGATTCTCACATTCTAGGTTTTTCTTACACCCCCCCCCCCCCCTCATTACAGTCTTTGCAAGGTAAAAAATATTCAGGATTTATATTATAACATCTCATTCAAGTAGGTTGTTCCTTACGTAATATTTCCAGTTTTCCATACTTTCCCTAATCCTAACTTAAAGAAAGAAACAAAAAAGAAAAAAAAACGCAAATAATTATTTAATGTTTTAATTTTATTATTAAATATTCTTTATTTTTAATTTATCCATATAAATCATAAAAACAATCTAGTCTTTGCATAAAGTATATAATTCACTTTTTTCTATTTTTAAAGCAAATTTTTAAGTATGAGTAACTATTTGTAATTGAGAAAAAGGGTGCACACTCCTTCTAATTTCTAGATATATTTGCGGTATATATCGAGCGATCGTTTATTTTTGAAAGGTGAAAAATTGCTAACTTTTGAAAAAAAAAAATGCTTAGAAATTTATACTCACTCTCTCTCTTTACATAACGTCCTCGCATTCCCATATCCCTGACCTTGCTTGCAACATAAAAAGAGAAACAAAACCTTGAGGGGTTGGATAAGGTGGGTGAGAAAGACCTTGAAAGGGAGTGGGCAGTCACGTGATTCGAAAATACGCTGAAACTGCAGGGAGTATTGATGAGGGGACACACATTGTCGAGCATTAATCGTCCCAGGAATGTCGGCCGATGTTATTTTCTGAGTAAATATTAACATTTCAAATCTATCAGTTAGTGCGATTTCGTACCGATACCAGCATTGGACTACTGCAACAGAGTATGATCTATTGACATCATAATAATGTCAGTGGGCGATTACCGCTATTTCGCTGATAATTCGGATAAACGGCCTAATTCATTTCGATATACTTTGCTATCTGGGTGGTGTCCTCCTTTTGTAAAGTTGTGTGTCGCTGTGATAACCAGTTGAACTTTTCGTGATATATAGCAACTTCAGATAAACTCTTAAAAACTTTAAATTCAGCTCTTAAAAACTTTAATAATCTTGCTCTAGTACGTTGTGAGTAAACGATAAACCCTCACTATATGGCATTATAATTATATATAGCTCACAGTAATTAATCTCAAATCCAGCTTAAAATTATATTTATATCGTTCAGAAGGTTTAGTATGAACGTGGTTCTTATAGATCAATATATCTGTTCAACGGTCCTCCTCCGAGTTATGGGCAGTGAGCAGGAGTGCTGGACATATAAATTCATTACTGCAGCTATTGTTTTGGCCTTTAGTTATATATTATTGTAAATTTATTTTTAAATTTAGATTATTTTATCTTTAAATATTTCTGGTACTTCTTTTATCATATTTCTAGAGCGGACAGCACCTGACTGCAAATAGCTCATTTCATTAATTTTTTTTTTTATTGTATTGTATTCTATTAAGTGTCTTAAATATATACAGATATTCACAAAATAATTCTAAAAAAGTGACAAAAACACGCACACTTTACAAGAGTATATTTCCGGTTACGTGTGGTAATTGTACGAATCTGATTTCATATGTGTTATACGTTTTCTAAAATACTTACTTAGATTTCTTATTTACATTATTAAAGGGCGAAGTTTTCTTAAAGTATTGAACTTTTAACCAGTTGAACTTTTCGTGATATATAGCAACTTCAGATAAACGCTTAAAAACTTTAAATTCAGCTTTAAAAACTTTAATCTTGCTCTAGTACGTTGTGAGTAAACGATAAACCTTCACTATATGTTATTGCAATTATATATAGCTCACAGTAATTAATCTCAGATTCAGCTTAAAACTATATTTATATCGTTCAGAAGGTTTAGTATGAACGTGGTTCTTATAGTTCAATATATCTGTTCAAAGGTCCTCCTCCGAGTTATGGGCAGTGAGCAGAAGTGCTGGACACATAAATTCATTACTGCAGCTATTGTTTTGGCCTTTAGTTATATATTATTGTAAATTTATTTTTAAATTTAGATTATTTTATCTTTAAATATTTTTGGTAATTTTTACCTCATATTTCTAGTGGGGGACAACACCTGACTGCAAATAGCTCATTTAATTTTTTTATTGTATTGTATTCTATTAAGTGTCTTAAATATATACAGAGCTTCACAAAATAATTCTAAAGAAGTGACAAAAACACACACGCTTCACAAGAGTATATTTCCGGTTACGTATTGTAATTGTTGGAATCTGATTTCATATGTGTTATACGTTTTCTAAAATACTTACTTAGATTTCTTATTTACATTATTAAATGGCGAAGTTTTCTTAAAGTATTCGGGAAGTGTTGGAATGTGTCCCATAATTTATGCTTTACGCATGATTTTTCTTTCTTGTTCCTAAGAAAAAGGGAGGAAAAACTATATTTGAATACATTATTGATATTTTTCATGTAAAAACATTTTATGGTTTTGTTTATGCCATGAAAAATGTTTTATTTATTAAAAAAATCAATTAAAGTTTAAAATAAATAGCGTTACCTTCTTCATTTTTAAGATTTAGATATACTTTTTTGCATATTAATCTCTGCTGTTTTAACGTTATTATTCGTCATAATATTATTTTATTATTATTAGAGGATTTTACTTAATGTGGATAAAATGCAATTTGGAATCTATTATCGCGTTAATCTTACACTGTAAAAAAAAAAAAAAAAAAAAAAAAAAAAAAAAAAAAAAAAAAAAAAAAAAAAAAACAGTAATTTAACAGATGTAAAGTTATAAAAATATGTATGTTTGCTTAAATTTTATCTGTACACTGCACACAAAATTTGTAAATCTACAAAACTAGTTTTTATAATTCTACAGAAATCTGTAGCTTTACAAAATATCTACTAAAATTACAGTAATCTTGCTAAAATTTTATCTGGAACCCGGGTTGATTTTACGTAAAATGTTCTGGGCATCACAGTTTCCTAAACGCTTCCTAGTAACCTTGCAGATTTTTTTTTTATTTACGGCGCAAAAACCAGTGTTGGGTATGAACGCGTTCATTGAACGAAAACTCACGAACTTAGTTAACTTGCTGTGAACGTTGATTTGAACTTGGAACACTTTTTGATAAATGAACGTGAGCTGAACGAAAGTTAAAAAAATCTGTGAGTTTGAACGAAATTTACAGCTCAAACTCAATTTTTTTCACAATTTATTTAATTTTTTTCCAGCCGTTAAGAACACGTTTTTCTCATTCAAATGCCATTTAGAGGCCTACACGGACTCGGTATGTGTCAAGTCTGATCATCAGTTTTTTCTGGGTCGTGCCCGGGTCTGACTTTCTCTGGAGGCTTGGGCTGGGCCGAACCGGGCTTATTTCTGAGTCTGTCCTTATTCTTCCTAGAAGTCTGCACCGACCGAAATTTTCTTGCATGGTCACAATCCTGCTCGTATGAAAATTATTGACCCGTCCCTGTCTGACTCGTGCAAAAATCTCTTTAAGGTTGTTCTCAAATCCAAAAGGGCAACTTTATGACATAAGTTTTAATTTATTTTTGTTCGGAAATGAATGAAACTAACAGGTGTTGTTCAAGTTTTTTTGCATACGTAATAGATCGTTCAGAAAATAGTGTCAAAATGCACGTATTGAACCAAATTTTCGCGCGAAAGAAGAATAAGCACTCAAGAAAGGGTAGAAAACGTGTTTGTCACGTGATCATAATCGCTTATAACTTAATAGGTAATTTATATATCAAAAAACGGAAAACACAGTTCGATTCCAAATCGCTTCCATGGTCAGGCTTACCAATTTTATATTTTTCTGTTAAAAAATAAATTTGTAAATGTGTCAAAACGTTTTGCGCTTGTTGAGCAGAGCAGTTAAGAACAATCTTAAGAAACAACCTCCGTGGGTCAACAATTTTTTTCCGAAAATACATATATTTTTAAATTACCATTAATCTACAATTAAAATTCTTTTTAAAGAATAGTAGTACGTATACATTTCTAGGGGGGGGTGAGGGTCAGTACTGTAAAACATGTTATGAGAATCTGTGTAAGACGAAATCCTGTTTTAAACGAAAAAAATTCTCTATCGGTGCAAAATGGATATAATAATCCGTTTGAAAATTATTAATACAGTTGCAAGAGACAACAGACCTAGTAAAAAAGGAACTTAACTATAACATTCATTTTTTTTTCGTATGTGATTCCGTCTTAGAAGGTTTTTCTATATGGAATTTTTCAGATTTTTAAGTCTCCAAGCCGTGTAAATGGATAAATGGTATTAATAATAATTCAGATACAAATAGAGGTCCATTAAAAAATCAATATAGTTTACAGTAGAATATATAGAAAGAAATGTAGGAGAAACAGTATTTTGGAACAGGGTCCCTGTACTATACAGTCTATGGCACTTTTATTTAAAGTGAACAATATGAACATGTAAAAGAAACTGTAATAATAATAATATATATTTATTTTATTTTATTTTATTTTATTTTATTTTATTTTATTTTTTGACAGAAGTCCTCGCTCAAGACAAAATTTGAAACATATCGACGTAAAAATATATATCTGTACAGAACAACTACTAACACGTTTATGCATAATTTATAAAAATTATCATTAAGAAATTCCAAATTCTTCCTAGAAAGTCTGAATAGTTTTTATATATGTATGTATATATAATTATAAGTATAAATATTTCGTGAATAAAATGAAGGAGAATTAGTATTAAAAATTTTATTGAGCGAACTCTAAATTTTTGAGTAAAAATCTAGCACATTTAGCAACACTGTTTGTGACCTGTATAGTGGTTTAACAGGTTCTCATTTGACCTTAGATATTTACTTCTGTTTCAGATTCGTATCGGTTTGGGATTGGGTTTTGACTCCTGGGGTCGGATTCGGGTAGAAACCGATTTTTCAAAACAATGTCGAAAATTAAAAGGTTAAAAATCTGTATGCAGATAGACCTCCATAACTTGGGCATAACCTGGCGAAGGCAAGGAGGGTATAGACCCCCCCCCCCTCCTCAGTTTTTTTTAAGAGCAGGGTTAAAGTTATGTTTTGCCCTTCCAGATTTTTTGTCTTGATTTCAACATTTCAAGTAAAAACATATTTTTGTATTTCATTTTTCCCTTTTTCCCTCTCCTATAGTTTAATAATTTATATATTATCGTGGGCGTAAACTAGAATTGGATAAAACGCAATCAAAATTATCAGAATTAACGTTTTCATGTTGACAAGTAATTTCTGTTTTACGTCTTAACAAAACCCTCTGCTGTAGAAACAGTTTAACTAAAACTGTTTTCCCTTAGACTTGATATGTTATCTCATCTCAACGTATTTTCCCTTCTCCTTTTTCAATTTTTTTTTCTCTTGCTCCAAAGTTGAAACACTATTTTCTCCTTTTCATTTCCAGGAATGTTTGACTGCACGTGTGGCAAAAGATATCTTGAGTACAGTGTCTTGACTCTGACCATTGTCATTTCTTTAGGATAATATGAACACAATACAAGAACTTCCTTTCCCTGAAGGCTGAACATAGCGCCACTACGTGGGAGAGAATTGTCCGGGGTGTCTGATTTCGACACTATACTCCGCTCGCTGTATACTTATTTGTATATATCAAATAATCAATGAAAACTAAAGATAAATCCTGATTATTAAGCTATCACCATTTAGTATAAATGAAAAAGTACAAAAAACAAACTAATAAAAATAAATTTTGACCATTGAACGTTTAAACATGCCTTCCGTGCTCGTTAGATTTAAACTTTATTTTTTCTTTCTTTTTATATACAACTATTTCATTAACAAATATAAATAGATGTCTGCACAGGAAGAAATTTTCAGGCCGAGCGCGATCAGTAGATAATATTTCTTTTAGCCCTGCATACAAGTTCAGTGTTCGACCAGAACTGCTCCGAATCCAGCTCGGCCAGTTCAAAAAAATATTGACCCAGCCCGGTATAAAAGCTAAAAGTTCGTCCCAGCCTGCATAAAAAATTAATCATCTCAGCTCCGCCCGGCTGACCATAGATTTTTACGTCTATAAGGCTAAAATTGTCTTGTACGAGAAGTTCTTACAAAAATACTTATTTTATCATTTTATTTCATGTTTATATTCTTCATTTTAAAAAAGTGTCTTAAGCTTCTTTCCGCGAGGAGTATAAATTTGTGTCATGAGCCGATACGAGTTTGACAACATCAATATAGAAATGTAACATGTTCATCTCAGAGATCGGCATCGGACAGTTTCATGGAGTCTAATCCTGGGTTTAATTTTTTCAGCAGACTCGTGCCGGGCCGAGATTGCAGGCTTGTATTTGTTTTACTACATAGTCATGCCAGGACAAAACTGGTCTTAATCGTTCTCAGGATGTATAGGGCAGGCATTATGTTTTGTAAAAGTATTAAGAGATATAATGAATTTCTGTTAATAGTATTTTTGGAACAGTTGCATGGCACCTTAAGTTGGTCCTGAAATTCACCTCTCAACAATGCGAAACTTTCCGAAACATTTTCTGACATATTTTTAACTGTAAAGGCATAAATTGAAAGGCCTGGCATTTAAAGGATTTGGAATCGAATAGCGTTTTCCATTTTTGATAAAATACGTACAGAGTTATAAGAGATTCTTGTCACGTGACTGTATTTTTTTATCCTTTCCCGTGCTATCGCTTCCGGAAACTCGATTCAAAACGCTAACTTTGGCAGTATTTTCTCAAAGTTTTATTGCTTTTATATTAAAAAATAAATAAAATATTAGCCATTTACATAGTTTCTGAATAACTGCCAATCTTACGCTTTTCCGAAAAGAAGTTAATTTAGAAATGCGTCAGAATGTACCTCCTTTGGATTTGAGAAAAGCCTTAAAATGACAGGGAAATATTTTCACAAATCTACTTCTTATTATACAGCTTCAAAAGTTATCATGTTTTTAACCCTTTATTCTAAGCTACATTAAATTTTTAATGAATTCTTGTTTAAATTTTGAAACGTCTAAGACTGTAAGTAATCATTAATGTTACTGTTGTGTGTTTTCTGTTTTGCGAACACATAGTAATCTAAAATATACTGTAAAATGTTCCCATAAATATGCATGTAATTCATTAAAAGAATCTTAACTGTATGTCGAGAAAAAACGGAATCTTTAGTAGAAATTAAGTCGGGCCTGTTTTTAATGATTTTTGTACGGACCGAGCCGAGAACTGTGAAAATGTAAACTGGCCGGGTAAGGCTCGGGCCGAACTTTTAATTTTTACACCTGGCCGGGACAATTTAGCTTTCGCTCGGGCGGGCCCTGGGCTGGAAATTCCGGCACGTGCAGGTCTCTATGGTGCAGTCCAGTCCCAAAGCGGCACGGTAAAAAAAAATTCATTCCCGGCCCATCTGGAAAAAAGTAATCCCGAAACCAAGCCCAGACCGAGCGTCGTGGAGGAAAATTGGGCTGTGCCCATGAAGATGAAGACGCTTACATTGAATAACCTAAAGGTTAGTTCACAAAATTTTGTAAATTTGGACGATAAAGTTCTAATATATATATATTTAAAAAAAAAAAAAAAAAAAAAAAAAAAAAAAAAAACGAGTTTTTAGTGAACTTTGCTCACTTTCATAGATGAGTGAGTTTGAGCGGATTCGTTTGAAAATTTGTGAATTTGAACGTGAACTTGACTCATTTTTGAGAAATTGAATTTGAGTTTGAATTAGTTCGTTTTTTTTTTTTTTTTTTTTTTTTTTTTTTGTGAGCGTGTTAACACTGGCAAAAACGTATCGGTTATATGAATTTTTGTTGTTGCCGTTACATAAAAAGTTTTAAGAATCCCAGTTTCCTAGAAAGATTTTAGTAACTTTACACATTTTGTTTCACAGTGTAGTGATAAAAGAAAACAAAAAAAGAAAACCTTCATTCCTGTTATCCTTGAATATCATGAAACTGACAAAACTGTCAATAAAGGAGTTGTCAAAAAGTGCTGAACGGTATCTTGTCTCTTTCTTTATAATAAGTACGTTTTCTCCACAAGTGAAATGATAAAAACTAAATATCTTTGATACGACATTTTCAGAACTAACATGGTGACTTCGGCCCTTTTAGAAGAACATTGAGCACTTTATACCTGCTTCCACGATATTTTACGCGTTTTTGTAGTCCTTATGGTCGCCCAAACACACCCCAAAAGTTTATCTGTTTCTTGCAGAAATCGAAATGGACTAAGTAGAATGTAAGAAAACATATCAAAAGATTATGTACGAACACTCTGTGTTATAGAAGACATACCAAACAACAGAAAAAACGACCGCAATTAAGATGGTAAAAGAAGTAAAAGAAAAAAAAAAGTCGGATTTTACTGGATAATCAAAACATGCGAAACGATAAAAATTCTATGTTATGCATTTTCTTGCGATATAATATATATAATTTATATATATATATATATAGTATTTATATATAGTATATATAAATACGTCGCACCTATAGTCATCGTCTGTCTGTTGGCATATAACAGCGCAAAAACTACGCTCCCGAATGGTTTGAAATTTAATATATGTAAGCGTTACAGAATTTTGTCGAATCATTTCAAATTTTATGAAAATCGTATCAAGGAATAAAAAGATATTAATAAAAGTTTTCTTCATTCTATTAAATCTTATCACAAATATTTATTTCAGTAATATCCCGTGATAAGTAATGATTCTAAATTGCCATATTGATTATTCTATAAAATCCGATTACACGTATCTAATTCAATGATATATCATGATATGTAATGATTGTAGGTTGCCATGGTGATTACGTCCTATTTAAGATAAAATAATATTACTTCCGCATTACTGAATTTAATATATGTGTAATTGTAATAAATGTTGTATTCATGCATTTTTCATAAGAACGAAACAGCTATTGAATTACCAAGAATAACTATAAAACTTGTTAAAGTATGAACGTGCCTCATTTGCTACGTTTGACGTGGAGTTTCCGACTTGTTCTTATACGCGAATATTCGGGAAGTCTTTTATATGCATGTATGAATATTTATGAATACATTTGATGCAATTTCTGCATTTATTTTACTCACTTTACAAATAAAGTTAGGATAATAATAATAATAATAATAAATATATTTGCTTTTATTTGATGACAAATTAATTTATCGAATTAATTTTAACGTTTTGGTAGCAAGCGGTATTATGAAAATAAACTGCAGCTGTTTCGATAGTTGATAAAAAAATATGAAAACCTTCATTGCGATTTTCAACATACTTTTTTATTTGACTTGCTTACTTTTTATTTCAATCAGAAAAAGAGTCAATGTAACAACACAAAAGAAATAAATTAATCTTCACCTATTGTGGCAGCTTATATCAAAAGAGGTTATGTTTTGAGAGAAAAAAAATGATGATGCACTTAACATTGAAAAGATTTTATTAAACGTGAAAACATAGATAAATTGCCAACATATATAAAGACATCGTATTATTTTTTAAACGTGAGTATTTTGAAAAAAGCAGTAGTTATATTTTTAAAATTTCATTGTTTCCAAATCATATGCTGCCTTTTCAACTGAATTTATTATTTGCTATCAACGGTAGATTTATATATTTAATGTTTATAAGGCTTTTATTGCAACAATATCCTAGTACTGTAAAATTTTGTTCTTATTTGTTTTTATTTCTGATCATTTGAAATGGTTGGGAAAAAGATACTAACGCTCAATATTAAACGATCGTTGACTATGATTGTTACCGACGCACAGTGACACGGTTTAATGATCTAGGTGGACAAAATCCATTTTTCTGATTAGCCCAGAATTTGACAAAACCGCGTGTACTGGTAGCTGAATGTCTGTATTCTCCAGATCCGTACTAGTTTTGGCGTAAAAAATGAGAGTTGTCGATTTATCGTGACCGAAGTAGACATTTGCGCAGTTGGTTTGAGGGAGTTTCAAAAGTTGCACTAACTTCCTCTAAGTTTGAAAGCACGTCGTGACTATTGTGTTTTATTTGAAAGCACGAGTTTGCTGATCTAATGTCACAGCTTTGTCAAGGTCAGATTTAACCCATTTTTGTTAGAAAATAAGCGATATTAAACACGCTTTACCTAACGCTTACCTTCAAAGGCTGAAATTCTGGATGATCTTTGATGTTGTTTACAAATTTCATCTTGTCTTTTAAAAAACTATTCAGCATTATTCAGCATTATTCAGCATTTTTTTTTTTTTACATCAATGTGCCATTCCTAAAGTATTGAAAAAATTAGTCAAACTCTTGCAGATAGCTGCAGATCAGTAAGTTGTCATTAATAAACAAGCATCATATCAGCGTATAGTGAATGTATTAATGTTTACTTTAAATCTTGCAAGTCAAAATTAAATCACTTTTAATTATCCTTTTGAACCGAAACAATGAATACATGTGTCATTTGAATGACAATACAATATTATTATGATTTTAAAAACGTAGAAGTTTGTTTAAAATATTGTTTCTACAGGGATTCACAAAAATTTAGATTAAAACTTGCAAGTTAGTTTTAAACTACTTTCAACTATCTGATTGAACTGAAATTTTGCATATATATGTTTTTCCGATGACAATTCTATTAAATTATAATTTGACGAACGTAGAAATTATACATTTTTTACATGGCCACCCAAAAAATCGCGGAAAGAATGTTCTTAAAAAGAAGAGACTGTGATTAAATTTCTCCAAAATTACTATATTTTATTGAGATACACAACAGCATTTTTAAATTGAAAGCAAAGTGCGTAGCAGTTGTATTTCTTTTACAGTGACACATAAAAAATTCGAATACGTTACCGTCTATATACAGAAATTTTATTTCAAATTGAATAAAATTTAAATAGGTTATTTATTCACACTACAGCATTTTTTCAACCGAAAATAATTTTGGTAGGATTTATATGTTTTACAGGGTACCACAAAACATTAAAGTTTTTTTTTAAATGATTTTATTTTTAAAATTTTATTTTTCAGGATGACTACACAAATTTATCGAGAGATTCTGAGTAGACAAAAAATACGAAAAAGAAATTAATGTTAACTTACGTGTGTGTATTTATTAAATTGTTTTTATTTAATTTTAAAATAAGTATATTTAACGCATTATTTGTACTTTCATTATAAAGGGTGCCCACTTAAATCCTTCCAACGCTCTTAATTGACGAACGGTTGCAGTGATACACAAAAAAGTGGTGTCTAGGTATAGTAAAGTGGCTATGCCCTACCAGATGACACCGCTTCCAGCGTCACCTGGTGCAAAACAGCTGAGTTAGTATTCCTATCTCGAAAATGAGATTCATGCTCAGGACGAGATTCATTTAACATTCTTATCTCGAAAACGAGATTCATGCTCAGAACGAGATTCATTTAGCATTCATGTTCACAAGGTTTCCTTTCGAACTAAATCGATGACGGTCTATAAATTTGTCATTCACTTTTATCCCATATTTCGAACCGTTTTCGCGATAGGAACGCTAATGCCGCCATTTTGCACCAGGTGGCGCTGTAAGCAGTCTCATCTAGTAGCGCATAACCTCTTTACTATAACTGAACACCATGTTTGTGAATATAGATGCAGTAGTTCGTCAGTTAAGAGGGTGGGAACGGACTTCAGTGGGCACCCTGTATTTTTATTTTAAGAAATAGTACTTAAATAGCCAAATATTTATCACTGTTTAAGTATTTTATTAGTGATGCATTAGAAAAGCAAAATCTATTTAAAATTCAACGAAATAATTTTGTTCACCTAGATCGTCAAAGCATCCCACTGTGCGACGGTGGAAATAATTAGATAATATACTATCAAAATCACTGGACGTTGTTCGACTTTATTTATTTGTTTATTTACTTTTGCGATCACAAAATATTTCTGCACACGAAAGAAGCTATTAATATTTCGAGAAAGTTACATAGATGTTCAATATTTCCATTTTTTTTCCCATACGGAGAAGAATTTATATAAAGCAGTTTTATTATTGTTACAAAAAAAGAAAGAAAAATCTTACAGAAATATACTTTATAATACTTTGGTATGTGTCGAGTCACACAACCGGAAAAAATGACATGTAATTTTACTATATTTATCTATCTAATATTTTGTGTGTGTGTGTTGAACTCAAGAACTTAAGTCTGAATCCCCCCCCCTCTTTTTTATTTTTTTGCACTGCTGCCCAAGGAATCATACCTTGTCATATAATCAAAGTGCACAGTATCCGGGGATGTAGGACATAGGTCCCGGTACCTATATTTAATATAATTCTTACCTCTTTATCTGTGTTTAAAGACTTCACTTATTTTTTTTTTATCTCTTAAAAATAAGTTCTTAATTTTAGACAACATCCTTAATATTTTCCCTTAATTATTATATAGTTTTAACCAACTACACCTTTACTTTTTTCTAATGGCTCATTAATTAGTAAGATATTAAATCTTCAGACTGAGTGTTAAGCTGATAAAAGCTAAGTAACCCCTCAACGTTGCTCTCCTCTTCAGCATTGTTCAATATGCCAGACTTTTAAAGGCTTAGAAAACATTTCATTGTCTCTTAAGCTTTACAACATTGCCACATGTTTAACATATATATAAAAGAGATTCAATAAGTGGCTCTGCAAAAGAGAACAATTTTCATAATTAAACTTTGCAATTATAATGTGAAAGATAAAAAGGAAAAAAAATATGCATATGAAAATTTTAAAGGTAAACTAGCGTAAGAAAATATTTCTTTAAAATTTTTGCATGTCCAGTGAAGGTATCCAGGCATATCGATATCTATGTCTATAGAAATATTGGCGTAATATTACAAATAGTATTCGATTATATTTTGATCCCAAAAGGAATTTTTGTATAATGTTCAGAATATCCTTCATTTTTAGTACTTAAGAAAAAGTGACATACCACCCTGCCTTTGAATGTCTTAAATGTAATATTACGAAATGTTTTCGAAACTGAATGATGCTAACGTTACAAATGAAAATAAAATAAAGAGTAAAGAATAATAGGGAAAATATTTCCGTTTTCTGTACATACAGGAATTTATAATTCACAAACAACTAACAATTTAAAATTGTAAATAAAACGGGGAAAATATATGGTAAATATTAATTGAATGATGGTCTCTTAAGAACATTTCTAAAGTAGTAAGAACACTACTTCTACAGTATAATAAGTGTATATAAATGTAATATAAATATTGTTCAACATTTTTAAAGTAATTCAATGTAATACCAAAATACCTCTTTTGATATTAAATAACGCAAATTACAATTTAAAGGAAGGTTCTTCTTCTTTGAGTCGATTTTTTTTCCTTTTCTTGGTTTGTAATTAAAGCCGTTTCGTGATATTCCAATTTCTATAATCTTTTTGCATGTCAAACAGATTGCTACTATAAAACTTTAAACTTATTTTTTTCTCGAAAGCAGGTTTTTCAACTCAGGCGATCACTTTTATCGAGAACTAGTCAATAATTTTCCTTACTTATTTTTTAAAAAGAAAGATAATCGTTAGTGGTAGACCTTGTATCACCGAAAACTATAATTTTCCTTGATTAATTTTTTTCGTTCTCGCAGATAGCTGAAACAAAAAGGAAAAAATCATGTGTTAAGCATAGACTATGAAACACTTACCAACACATTTAGAATAATATAATAAAATTTTTAATAAGTTTAAACCGTTTAATATGTTGAAATATAATGTTTAATTGAATCATTTAAAAACGCATATCACAATTTCATCCATTCCCATCTACAGTCTAAAAATTATCCAAATTCTTTGAGCATCCCTGTAAATGATATATAGATTTGTATCTATAAACCACATACATGCAAAAATTAATTCAGTTTCAAAACCACAATTAATGTATATTACATTATTAATACATACCACAGTTGAAACTTTCCTTCAGCAATTTCTGCTAACAAGGTTAATGGTACGTGAATTCTTTTGTGCATCCCTGTATACGAGGTATAGATTTTATACGAAGCATGTAACATAAAAAAAATTCTTAAATTTTAAAGCGAATTTGTTTTCTGTAAATGAACGATAAAAGTTATGAATGTCAAATTCTATAGTAATCATCATATAGTGAAACTCATAGATTTATATAAATTTCAAAACACTCAGGCTTCCAAAAGTTAAGGAACAAAGACTGGATGCTTTCCATTTTACACGGTTTTTCGAATATCTATCAATATTTTTGGCGAATATTTCTTGAACTTCCGGGATGTAAAGAACATGTTTGATTTCACATTTTTATGTGAAGGACATGTAAAAGTAGTCTGGAGGTCAATTAGGGGGCTAATAATAAATTTAATAATAAAATAATATTTGCGATCACAAATGTAACAGAAAATTCTGAAAATGATTTGTCGTCACTGTGTAAAATGATTATTTGGACCCTGTTCAACGTTTGTGTGTATTTGTGTAAGCATAGCACTCATATTCGTGAAGATGTTATTGTGTCTGTGAAAATTTCAATCGCAACAGAATATTTGAATTAAAACATGACGATATTAAATATTTGATGGCATTTGTATGAAATAAATTTTAACTGCGCATGCGTGAAAGATTTAAAAATTTTGATTTCGTAATTTGGTTGTCAGCTATTTTGGGAAACTTCTATAAAAAGTCTAGTCATATATTGTGAAAACTCAGAAAGATATAGTGAGATGATTGAAAAGTTGTGGAAAATCCATTATAATAAATTTATTTTTAGAAATCAACCCACTATATCGCTCCTATCTTTGTGAATTTTTGCGATATTTGACTTTTTACATAAGTTGCCCCATATAACTGACTACCAAATTATAAAATAGAAAGTTTAGGATCCTCTCCGCATGCGCAGTTAAAAATTATTTCATACAAATGCCCATATCTTACCATATATTTAATATATTCATGTTTTAATTGCAGTATACTGTTGCTACTGTCCTTTGTCAGGATTTCGGAAAGTTGTGTACATTTTGGTTGAAAACTCTGTATTCGATAAACGAACAAATTTTGAATTTTTCATAGACACAATAACATCTTCACGAATATGAGTGCTATGCTTACACAAATGCACACAAACGTTGAACCCCAAATGGTCATTTAACACAATGACATACCAATTTCCGAATTTTCTGTTACTTAGGTGATCGCATATATTGTTTTATTATTAAATTTGTTACTAGCCCCCCTAATTGTCCTCCCTAGTAAATCTTCACCGAGAAATATGAAATCAAACATGTTATTTACACTCCCCAGAAGTTCAAGAACAATTCGCCAATAATTTGGTACATATTCGGCAAACCGTGTAAAATCGGAAGCATCCAGTCCCTATTCCTTAAATTTGGAGGCCAGTGTATTTTATATAGCGTAATGCTATTAAAATACACTACAAACGATTTTTTCCCATTGACAATAATGTAAGGGAATTCTCTTGAGTGTCCCTGTAAATGAACCCCTAATGCTACACACTTTATACTCAATCCTGGAATTGCCATGGTACACATCATTAACATATACCAACTGCATGAAAATCCTAATATATTTAGGCGGGTTAAAGCGCGGACAGACAGACGGGCAGACAAACCGAATTCATAAACACTTTTCAACTATGTTGGAAAGGGTTAAAATAAGACGAAAGAATACTTTTTGTTTGTTCAAATGACCGCCAAAAATCAACTTTTGAATGACAATGTCGGCATATACTACAGATAATTTAATTCACTTTAATTTGGCGCACACATTTTGGCAATACATCACACATTAAGTCGATCAAATTTCTTTCAGATATTTGTGACCTCATAAAAACGATCGTCCTATTGGAAGTTCAGGACGCGTACTTTAAGGTATTTCTTGTCGCGCAAGGTGTATTATATATATATATATTTATTCACTAACACTAAATATATAAGGGAAGTATCGATAAATATAGTACAAAAAGTCTGATGATGGTATCTCTTTTCTTTGTAACCGGAAAACAAATTTGTTGGCAAAGTAGTGAAACATTCCCTTAAACACAGTTAAAATACAACCTATTTTAATGTGAATAATAAATTTAACGTCCTATAAAAAGATTATCAAAACATTTTGCTAAATATTACTGTGTACTAAAGTATAAAAGTATAAATATAAAAATATAAAATGTTAAAATATAACTAAATTTCTGTGCTAATTGTTAAGGATTTTTTTTTTACTTTTCAACATATGTTAACAACAACAACAATATATATATATATATATATATATATATATAATTAACCATTGTAACGTTTATAAAATTGTTTAAAAATGTAATACCCTACAGATATTTTTCATGTTGAATTTACACCTAATTAACTGAGGTGTACTTTTTTAGAATCTGTTTCTAAATTACATACAAATGAAAGATTGCAAACATTCAATTTAAAAAAGCACAAAGTCTCACAGAGACTAATTTAAATATTTACCGTTTCATTTACAAATAAATCCAGGGTACATTCTTTATTCAAGGTATTATTATTTTTACTAATTATATTTTTTGGAGATTGAAAATTATATGTATAGAAAATCATTTCCCGTAGGAAAATTATATTTTACTGTGCATTAGAATTTTTGCAAAGAGACAGGCTATCTTTTAAATGTATTACACAATGTTATTTGGAAATGCATTATTATGAATCAGTATACTTATTAAATAACGTATGGGAGTTACCAAAAGATATTCGTAATTCAGGTGAAAAACTTCAATTCTGATGAAGGCATTCAATTTTAAACATATTGTAAAAGATATAATTTCTGTGTAACTATTCAATTTTAATTGCATTCTGTGTATTAATTCTCCAAATTAAATTTTTTAAGAAATTAATTGTTTTCTACTAAAATTTTGTAAATTCTTTTTATATAAAAAGACTTGTCAGACATTTACTTCAACTCTTTTAAACGGTATAATAGTTAATAGATACCAAGTTTGAAAATAAAGAGTTTTGACACTGTGAATATTTTAAAGTAAAATCTCGTTACAACAAATGTCACTTTTTACGAATTTTTGCTTTTAACGAACATTAATTGGTTTGTTAAAAAAATCATAATATCCCATTTCAATATTATACTATAGGATACTCCCTTAAACGAATTTTTCAATATAGCAAATTTAATCAGTGCACCCAAAAGATTCTTTGTAAGGAGATTTTACTGTATATATTTATATATATAGTTGTATATTTACCTTACTTATGTTTAGGGCAATTTCGTCGTAACTGACGTAACATTTGGTCATCGAATTTTGTTTTCAAAACTATGTAGAAAATTTACTAATAAAGCTGGAACAGATTTTTACAATTTAAAATATTTCTTAGTAAGGACTTAATACCCAAATACTTGCAGATTATTTCAATCTCTCTTTTCATCCCCAAAATTGCATTTGAAAATTCTGTAACGGACATAACATGAAATAGACACACATTTTTTCTGCCTTTATTGAAGTGTAAAAATTATCAAAACTATCCCATTAAAAAAAGTTATCTAATGTTCTCAACAACACTAAGTAATGCCAAATTATAACAGTAACTTGTTTAATTAATTTCTGAATAATGAAAAAGAGAAAAATGGCATTTACACGTATAACTGACGTAACTTTTATTGTGTAACTGACTTAACATTATGACTTTAAAAAGACAATAATGGTACTTAACTTAGTTTGTGAACGGTAATTTACAATGCCTTTTTACTAAGATTTTATTATAGAATATAAAAATATCTAGTTTTCCAATGATACCCTTAAATTAAACTGTATTATAAATTTTATCCCCCCCACCCCTAAAAAATTATACTACAAAATTTTACCCCCTACAAAGTTTTCTGTGGAACTGCCTTTTATGAGAAAATAGAGACAGCACGTTTATTTTTATAGTCAATTTTTATATTTAGTTGGATTACGTAACATAATAGGGAATGGTATTTTTCTGAATTAAATAATGTATCTTTTTATATACAAAATAAAACTATAAGACATATATAAGATTGTTATAGATTACTATTGATGCAAATTTGTCTAATTAAGGTATATAGTAAGTATGTAGTTGTAATGCAGTATATTGATGAGACAGTATTAAATAATATATGTTGACATCATGTTGATCAACTTCCATTTCATGAGGAATAATTTTTTCCTATGTAGCTTTGTATCTTAAAAGTAACTGCCATGTGAATTTTCGAATTTCTAGTACCTTCAGAATCACAAAAATAGTTTGTTTAGAACTTTTTTCTGCTGCATTAAAGAATGTATCTTTTTATATACAAAATAAAAATAAAAGACATATATATGATTTTTATAGATTACTATTGATACAAATTTGACTAAATATGGTATATAGTAAGTATGTAGTGGTAATACAGTCTATATTGATGAGACAGTATTAAATAATATATGTTGATATGAAATTGATCAACTTCCACTTCATGAGTAAGTAATCATTCCTATGGAGCATCTGTATCTTATAGGGATTGGGAATTGCGCCATGGGAATTTTAAAATTTCTAGTACATTCAGAATGACAAAAGTTGTTTGTTTAGAACTTTTTCTGCTGTAGCCTTTTAAATTTCGATTTTTCTTAAAACTAATCTCTGAGACTCTTAAAGATAGCAGCCATTTCTAATTTCAATTGTTATCCTTACCAATTTCATACAAATCATGCTTTATAACATTTCTAGAATGCTTTGCACTCCTTTCACCCTTTTAACCCTTTATGTATTGCATAGTGAATTCATGAAAATTTTATCTTCTAAGATATTTTTCGTGAATTTTTGAAACTATATTAGAATAACACATATTTACATAAACATTTAATGGATTTTAGAAGTATTTTAGAAAGAATTAAATTTGAATTTATTGGAATTTTGTGCAATATTTATCACCACACTCAAATCTTTTATTTTAAATATTTTTCTTAGTATTTTGTAGAATTAGGAAATGTACAAATATAATGTTCTTACAATAGAAATATAGAAATATTTCTGAATTTAAAAAATTCTCGCCCCTCCTAATGTCAAGAATGCGAAAAGGTGCAAAGTCAAAAGAAATCTTTCTTTTAAAAATATTTTTAAGATAAAGTATTGCATCTATAACTCATTCTAAAGTGTATTACTACTAATCGATGTATTAAATGAATTTTATAACAAGTTATTTGATGGTACTTATAAGTACTGTCAGAAGAGAAAGTGTTAAATTTCGAGTTTATTTTTAGAAGCCATTCTTAGCAGGCATTTATATCCGAAAGTTATCCATCCCGCAAAATTGCAAGTTTCTTCTCCCTTCAGTATCGTATACATAGTTAGTTAAAAACTTTTTTATTCATGAACTTTTTAAAATTTCGATTTTTTAAGCTGCTCTGAGCGTGCATTTGAGTCGTTAAGTAACAGACATGTTAAATGTCGAGTATGAAACCTTGAAATAGGAATTCTTTTTCGGATGCGAGCATTGTTTTTCCTTTATTCCTGTTTTGTATTTTTACAATTTTATTCACATAAATGTAGAATATTTAGATAATAACCAAATGATAATATTCCTATAGGTTTAAATAGTGCCAAATTAGACTTTATATATAAGGACGTGAGTTTCAGAACTCGCTTTATCCAAAAAATCTAATTTTGGGAAATCGCGAAAAACTTCTAATTGCGTCCATTAGTTTTCATTGTAAACCAGAAATTCACAATGGTAAAATACGTGATAAAATTAGTCTATTTGCATATTATTGTAGCTTTTTTATGCAGGTTTACAAATAGAATAGACTTGTTGAAAAACCACGATTTGTATAAATTTGAATAAAGCTAGTTTTGAAATTTACGTACTAGTATTATATCTACAACGCAAAAGGCCATTTTGCATACATGGAAACTTTTTTTTTATTTCGTCGCATTGTTGATTATTCAATAGTGTTTATTAAAATTTTAATGCAAATATTTTCTATATATCGTAAATTCTGTATTTCCTAAACTCAAAGAGATTGTACACATAAAAAACAATAGATAAAAAATCTACAAAAGTTTCATAATTGCTTTTAGAACAATCTTGGGTATAGTATTATGTTTTCGAGAAAAAAGCTTTTATAATAACTTTATTATCTTCTTAGTTTTGTATGTTCAGATATTTTAAAAAAGTAATAGTTTTTTTTAATTGTAAATTAACATTACGTCTATGATTACAACAAGTACATTCCGATAGTGGCTATGAAAACTTTCTGATGAATTGAAAAAAAAAATCCCTTCAGATGAAATAAAATCTTTTAATATTTGTAGGCAGTAATTATGAAGGTGCTGATATGAGAATTCGTTGCAATTCACGGGGTGTTAGCGAGCGTTATCGAGCACATGGCCTAGCTTCATAATAACTTAACTAATGCAGTGGCTGTTTTTGTCTTTTTTTTATTATTTCATGTGCTATAATTAGAAACAGATTACAGAAATTATTAATTTTCATTTATTTAATAATTTCGAATATTGTTAGAATATTTAATTTGCATTTAGCTAATGTTCGCAATAATGTATAAATGTTTTCTGAAAATTGTAGATATAAGAAAACATGCATTAAATAATTCTTACAACTCAATACGTGTCGCGTATATACCTTATTAAAAAATAGTATTTTCCTGTTTCAACAAAAATGATAAGAACAAGTAAATGCTGCGGTTTCCACCCACCAATAAGCCATTTCTTTTTTCCCGGGCTTTATTTATTGATCTCATGTACGAGAATTCAAAAGAAACTCTGAAAATACGAAATCAACCTGGAAGGATTAATGGAGTGGAATATAGAAGAAAAATATTTCGTAAAAATTATTTTATTACTTTTTAGGCTTTTTAAAAAGCCTTCATATTTTTAGAATATTCTAAAGGGGAGTTTTTAAAATCTCAAATATTGATTCCGAATTTGACATTTCCTATATTTTTGGTAAATAAGTATAAATATTTTAAATAAGTAATAATATTTTGGGTAAACAAGTAGATTTCATCATTGATTGTAAGAATAACCTTAAAAGAATTTTGGAAAAGTTTATTTCCATATTAATTTAAAGGCCTCACTAGAGAAATCATACGTATCAATGTCAATTGTAAATATTGTTGTCAAGTGCCACGCGTAAATCGGAATTCCAAATGCTTTGGACACCAATAATTTAACATAATGAAATAAACTGTAATAATTGCAGTTTATTTCGCCATCTTTAATCGCAGATAATTCTGCCATTAGATAAGGCGAAGAAAATTATTTGAAATTACAGTTGTCCAGAGCATTTGGAGTCCCGATTAACGCGGGACACCTGGCAACACTGCATGTAAACTTGTGGTACGTAAGACGTTCCTTATACACTGTTTGTGTACTGCATAGTTTATTCAGAATAGCAAAATCATTGTTCTAAAACTCTCAAATATGGTTATTTTGTAATTGTGTCTCAGTTAGAGATAAAGTCAAATATTTAATAATATTCCTTTTTATGTGATTTATTCTACTTTTATAAAATTTTCATTTCGAAATTTTTGAATCCTTTTTTTTAAGCATTGCAATTTTTTGAAATGCTCCCTTTTTAATTGAAAGTTATTATTATTATTTTTTTGCTGAAAATGTACACTAGGTGTACTACAAATATACTCTCATTATTATTCATCTCGAATACGTGTATAGGTGCAGAATTTCAAATTTTTTAAGGAGCCAGTTGCGCCTAAACCCCAAAAATCCGTCACCACTTTGGCTCCTAACCAAAATCTAGTGGCCACATTGTGAAACAAACTCATAAAACAACAGTGTTTATATGGAAAAAACTTAACAAACAAATTCAGGAATTCAAAATGAAAAATAGTTTAATTAATAAATACACATGTACAACAAAACACAGACCTGATACAACAAATGTGTAAATTTAATTTAATCCTAAAATTCTTGAAACTTTGATTTTAAAAAAAGTATAATGTAAAACGGAAAAATGCAGCGCGAACCCGACCCGATGCAGGACTCTAAACTCTAGATCTAAATGGAATAAGATAGTGATAAGAGAAATTACAGAGGGCTAAATTAAAAAAAAAACTCGTGATAAAAATTCCTTCTATGAAAATCTCGCACTTGCAGATAACATTTACACAGCAAGAATATATCTCGCGTTAAGTAATTTTTCGCGCGAGTTTCTTTTTCTTTTTGTTCATTTCTCTTCAGAGTTCGGAATCTTCTATCATCGCGACTCCACGATCCAAAGCCCTTAAATAATTTCCATTGCATCGGAAACTTAGGACTATCTCGTTAGCTGATCTGCAGTAAAGGAGTATTTATTTCAACTCTGGATTTCGGACGAAAGCTTCGAAGAAATGCTTGTTTTCGCTGGCGTTCAAAGTAGAAGCTTTACCATTTGCGCGCTCATGTTCCGAGATTCGCAGATGCTAAGCTTTGTAGTGGGGTGGACATGCGCAGAATTATATTAGAACATATTGTTAGGTAAGAAAGCAGTGCATCACAGGGGCAGCGTTCATGGCGGTAACTGAGATCACAAAAATTCCCTGACTTTTTATCAAGGTCATACTTGATCTCGGTCAGTGAAAAGAGCAGGTGCTTTTCTATTTGCAAAAGAAAACAAGTGGGTAAGTGTGATCATACATCCCACAAAGGGTTTCGTTTAATATTCCTTTCAAAACACTTTCTTTCAAAACGTCCAGTACATTTATTGCCATGGAATACCTTCTAAATTTTGGCAAACACATCCTAAACTATGTTAAAGTTTCAAACATATTCGCCTTGTTATATTTCCTAATTTTGTTCGCCCCCCCCCCCCCAAAAAAATGTTACGATATATCACATGACAGGTATCTGCCAAATTTAGAAAAGTGCAATCCTTGTGGGGGGGGGGGGAGTGGGCAGATGGTCACCATGATTTTTGACGCGGCCTGATTTTAAAAATTTATGTTATGTTTTATAAGCCATATTAAAGTTTCAAACAGATCGTCCAGTTAAATTTCCTAATTTTGTTCGCGCACATCCCTCAACCCCCCCCCCTCGAAATGCGATGCGCCCTTCTTCTTTATAATTTATTATCGTGTGTTATAAAGTATCTTAAAGTTTAAAACAGATTGAATTGTTAGATTTCCTACTTTAAATGAAATCGCGGTCTGTTAATTCCACATTCCACCACCAGGGAGCGCACTGTATTCTTAACAAAAGCGTATCTGAACGAAACTCCTTTACGCAACCCATTAGTAGATATGTTACTCGAGGGGGTGGCGGTCTTCAGCAAGAATTTAAGATAGTTGTTGAAATTACTATTCGGAAATAGTGGTAATTTAACTTTTGACATATTTATATTTAATAAGTATAAGTAGCATGTATCTGAGGACTCCATCAAAAAAACACACCTGAAACGGTATGAAACAAATTAGAAATATTTTGCCCCTCCCCCTCTCCCCACCTTCCCGAAATTTCACGCGCCATTTTTTTTAAACTTTTTCTAATGTGTTATAAACTATCGTAAAATTTCAAACAGATCGCCTTGTTATATTTCCTAATTTTAACAAAAATGTTAGTTCCACATTCCACCACCAGGGAGCGCACTCTATTCTTAACAAAACTGTATCGGAAGGAAACTCCGTTAAACAACCTATAAGTAGATATGTTACTCGAGGTGGTGGCGGTCTTAATAAGAAATAAAGATATTTGCTGAAATTACTATTAGGAAATAGTGGTAACTAAACTTTAGACAATTTTATATTAAATAAGTAGCATATATCTCAGGACTCCCTCAAAAAGTCACCTAAAGCGGTCAGAAACGCTATTTTTTTAAATAGAAATCTAGCGCCCCCACCCCTCCCCGGAATTTCGCGTATCATTCTTTCTTACACTTTATCTTATGTGTTATAAAATATCTTAAAGTTTCAAACAGATCGACTTGTTAGACTTCCTAATTTTAACAAAATCGCGTTATGTTAGTTCCATATTCCACTACCAGGGAATGCACTCTATTCTTAACAAAAGCATATCTGAACGAAACTCCTTTACGCAATCTTTCCGTAGATAGATGGGTCGGGATGGTGGCGGTCTTAAACAAGAATTTAAAATGTTTGCTGCGGTAACAAACGCTAAGATTTTAAAAATAATTCTAGTTTAACAAAAATGTTAGTTCCACATTCCACCACCAGGGAGCGCACTCTATTCTTAACAAAACTGTATCGGAAGGAAACTCCGTTAAACAACCTATAAGTCGATATGTTACTCGAGGTGGTGGCGTTCATAATAAGAAATTAAGATATTTGCTGAAATTACTATTAGGAAATAGTGGTAACTAAACTTTAGACAATTTTATATTAAATAAGTAGCATATATCTCAGGACTCCCTCAAAAAGTCACCTAAAGCGGTCAGAAACGCTAATTTTTTAAATTGAAATCTAGTGCCCCCCCCCCCCCACTCCCCGGAATTTCGCGTGTCATTCTTTCTTACACTTTATCTTATATGTTATAAAATATCTTAAAGTTTCAAATAGATCGACTTGTTAGATTTCCTAATTTTAACAAAATCGCGTTACGTTAGTTCCACATTCCACCACCAGGGAATGCACTCTATTCTTAACAAAAGCATATCTGAACGAAACTCCTTTACGCAATCTTTCCGTAGATAGATGGGTCGGGATGGTGGCGGTCTTAAACAAGAATTTAAAATATTTGCTGCGGTAACAAACGCTAAGATTTTAAAAATAATTCTAGCTCCCCCCCCCCCCCCTCCTCGAAATATCACACTCCATTCTTTTTTACACTTTTTTCTATGTGTTATAAACTATCTTAAAGTTTCAAACAGACTGAGTGGCGGTCTTAACCAATAATTCAAAATATTTCCTGAAATTACTATTAGAAAATAGTGGTATGAAGTAAACTTTCTGATGATGAATGAGTTATACTTATCTCATATCGCTGTTCAAAAAACCCAGGCAAATTATTAGATTTCCTAATTTAAGTTAAATCGTGGTTAAATAAGCGCGTCTCTTCATTTTAATCGACGCATTTGATAGGAATAAACCGATTAATTAAATAATAATTAATATTTCAGCTTGTAATTAAGATAGGACTTAGATATGGGTATCAATGAAATCAGCGAGAAATTTGACATCGGGATGCCAAAAAATTAAATCAAAAAATTTAATATTTAAAAAGTTAAAATTTCGTATTAAAATATGCTATTATGGAAAACCGCAGCGTCGTCATGTCTACCTGCTTTCCCGCCGAATTGAAATCTTTTTATTTCCTTGCCTTTCCAATTAAAGAAATTAAATTTTTATCGATTGATTTTTAGTGGATATTTTAACCTATACACATCGCAGAAATGTGAACTTTATACCAAATGAAAGTAGATTTTTTTCTGCGTCTGTCTATTCCATTTACAAATTTCTGGGACCAATATTTTCTGATATACGATTTCGCTTTAAAATCTCCACTTCATTTTTCGGCTTAATTTCCTCCGTGGTAACCGTGCATTCGGCTGATTTTACTGGCAACCCTTAGGAGAAACACAGATGATTTCGAGAAAGTCCGTTTGAATTTGCGTTAAAAAGGTGGATTGGTTAACTTTAGAAGTTAATTAGCCCGTAATTCGGTTAATTACTAACTTTTTCAAAATTTTATGATTTGTTGTTTGATGTGAGGTGTTCAGCTATAAGTACCCAAAATTTCAATTCTCTAACATGTATAGTTTCTGAGAACGGGATCTGTGACGGACAGACGGACAGACAGACAGACGGACAGACAGACAGACAGACAGAGGAGCGAGACGAATAGGGTTTCGAGAGATGAACGAAACCCTAAAAACATATCAAAATTCCGCAGCGGGAATTGAGAACACTGGAAATTCATCTCTGGCGACTAAGACACTGAAAGTTAGTCGCCACAGCAAAAAATTTAGTCAGCACGTGCGACTGTCGACCGTAAATCTGCAGCTATAAATACGTGCATCCACGATCATATGTGTGCGAATAACAAATCTTCGATTTTTGTTTTCTAATTAAAAAAAAAAAATATTACGTTTTTGTAGAGCATAATAAGAAAAGCCCAAAGATGCTACGAACTTTTAATGTAAAAAAGTGTAGACAGTAGTTAATTCGTTTTCGAAGACCGTCACGTATAAGTGTTGGGCAGAACTAGGTCCACATAACGGTAACCAGTTTAAGTATCCAACATACAGATGTGATGAAGGGGTTATTGGGATTATTAATTGGGGGAAACAATTAGTATTCTTTAAAAGATACAGGCACAAAAATTAAACTAATAATACAAACATAAGAAGAGACGGGTAGACTGAACACATATATAATTCCAAAAGCCCCGGAGTAATTAGGCTATCACCCCTTAATTACTCAACCTGAAAAAAGCCCATACTGTTAATTGAAAAATTCATACTAAAAATTTGTGATCGTTTAAATCGGTCCTGGCTAGCTTCTGGGATAATTTATACATAGTTATCTAAAAAAAGGGGAGGGAACATATCTCCAAAACATCCCCAATTGCGTTGTGTACTTTGTCGTGGAAGAAGTAGCATTTAGACGCAGCAATTAACCAAATTACATTTATAAAATTCACACATCTAATGAACATTAATTATTCGAATTAAACCTGAAACAGAAGCTAATATTAAATTAAATTAACAGACTCATGGTGTATGAAAGACATAAACCAAAGATTAACAATTAACAGTATTTTTATTTACACAAAAATATTTACAAGTTAAGAATATTGTGTCATACGACACACATGATTTAGAAAATAAAACAAAACCCACCATATTAATTTTCATTTCATTTAAAATTATTCATTATTTAAATGCTTAAATCCTTGCGTACCAATTGATACAATATATTCCCTCATCATCAAAATTCACAATAAAAATAGGGAACAAATATAATAATAACTTATACCTCTTTCCATCAATATCGCTGAAATCACTCTAGAACAGTCACAAATGAACACATCAGGATGTGCGACAAACTAAAATCCTTTGGGCAAGTCTCTAAGATCGACGTTGATTTAAGTACCCTAGAACGGGTAAATGGAATCCGGTGAAAAACAGATAAATATATGGGAGCATAATATGAGCTGCCTATAAGCAGCGCTCCAATTCATACTTCAGTCCTTAAGGACTTAGAGAGGCATAAACATTTTTATGCTACGAGGAGAACTGTACTCCATGAAAATCGAGTCGATCTGCTCATGACGAAAACTTAAGACGACCTGTTCATAACGAAAACTTAAGAAGAAGTGATCCTTACGAAAACTTAAGGAGAACTAATCGTCACGAGAGCTTAAAAAGAAGTGATGCTATATCTTATTCTCTCTTACGTAAGAGACACAGTTGTCACAATGGGGGGCCGGACCTGAAGCTCCACGTTCAATCCGTGGACAGCATGCACCCCCCATGTACAACCTGATTCGTACTTGGACCATATGGGAGGGGACGCGCCCCGCCCTTGACCAGGGGCGCTCGGGGAGGAAGAACTCCCTACCCCATACCCTGGGTGGCCTATTTTATAACCCCTCATAAAATATCCATGAGACTGTTGTAAATATCATTTTGACTGTAGTGTCAAACGTATTGTTAAAATATAGACATTCTGGCGCTGGGTAAAATATCCCCTTTTTGAGATAACTTCATCTGTCTGTACCTTCTTCGTAAACACTATATCTTGCTTACGTGAATATATATATGAAATCATATATTTTTATTATACAGATACAAACACATAATAATAATAATAATAATAATAATAATAATAATAATAATTCTAAATAAATTCAGTATAAATATAGTTATATTTTATGCACTAAAAATATTTATTTTAACCTGCTGAAACGATATTTGTGTTAAGATATTTACAAGTATATTTTCGTTCAAGTATTCAAGTATTCGTTGCCAGCAATAAGTACCGTTTAAGGTGTATGAAATCTTTGAATTTGAACACGCTTTTTTTACTACAAAAATTTTCATCTTATCTAAACACGGACTTTCAGTGGTTATATAAGCCAAAGATTACAATATGGAAAAGTTGGTGACTTAGAATTTAAAGAAATTTAAAATACGCTCTTCATGAAGTGGTTAAGATTAATCTTTTCTATGGCAGCGATTGACAGAAAACGCCAACTACGTAACTATAATGCAGCTTAGCAAAGTTACTCCAAAGCTAAATTTGGCACTTTTTAATTAAAAGATAACATGAACAGTTCGATTATTTAAACCATAATTATTCTAGCACTAAATGTGGTATTTCGTAGACACGCTCAACACTATGCATTCACTCTCAAAAATAAAACTCTCACTTATGACCGATTCAGCAATCCTTGAGCTATATTTTGTCGTTTTTGATGATTATTTCGTATCAAAATCACGTGACTTTTCGAAGCGTAAACTCTCATATATTTCACGAAAGTGTTTCCCCTCTCACAGTCAGACTCAAATCATTTTGAGGAAACAGTTGCGGTAGCTATTTGCGCTGCGATTTTAGCTAGCAGATATATGCTTGTTTACGTTATTCTTGTCACAATTTATTTAAAAAACAGCACTTTTTATTATTTTTCAGAAAATTCTGAAATATAGGTAGTTATTGTTTCTGCATTAGTTATTATTTTAGCGGATAAAGTTTTTAGGGATGCTTAGTATTACTTTTATTAGTTTATTCATCTATTTTTTTCTGTTTTTCGTTATGGTTTAATTCGAAAAAAATAAATTTCCTGTGTTCTATAAAATCGTTCAAAAAGAAAATTTAGTCAATAAAATTTCAAAATTCCATGATCTCTTTTTCATTTAAGATATATGCTCATATAACAATCAAATTAAAAATATGCATAATTGATCCTTCTTCCATTTATAAACAGTAGTTAAAATCTTAACCACCTACTGAAAGTGATAATATCTACCCCAATATGCACTTCAAAGTTCGTTATTTTTGAGAGACAGATTAACCAGACCATATTCTAATCATTCATTGAGCAAAGAAAATTTCTCTCATAAAATATATTAATGAAGCCATATTATAATTATTTCTTAACAATAGGAAAACAATAATAATAAATTAGCCTTATTACACTGGTGTCCAAAATTAAGGACCAGTCACAAAATGCTAATTTTTAAGTAAGCGAATACTCAAAAGGAAATAATATAATTCAAATAATTACTATCCCTACAGCACAGCTAGTCCGTATAGCATCTCATTCATGTCACACATGGTCACAAGTGTCACAGTCACTACGGTGAAACAAAAATAGGAAATTCCACATGTCTCATTATGACTCTCAAATGATCACTATGTGTGACTCCAATGAGACGTCAATGTGACTACTGCTTTGTGATACTCTGCACATTATAGTCAGATGGTGACTTTTCACAAAAGAGCACAATAGTGACTTCAAAGTAGTCTCTCTGTCACCTGAAAGTCATTATTTGCTAACTTATCACAATGCAGCGTTCACGATGACTTTGAAATTTAGTCTACATATGACAGTCACATGAGAGTCACAATGTAACTACATTGTAAAGTCACATGGTGACTCGTCACAAAGCAGCGGTTACAGTGACGTCTCAGTGGAGTCACATATAGTGATCATTTGAGACTCATAATGAGGTGTATGGAATTTCCAATTTTTTTGCTTCACCGTAGTGACTGTGACACTTGTGACCAAGTGTGACATGAATGAGATGTTATATGGACTAGCTGTGCTGTAGAGATAGTAATTATTCGAATTATATTATTTCCTTTTGAGTATTCGCGTACTTGAAAATTAACATTTTGTGATTGGCCCTTAATTTTGGACACAGGTGTATTTAAAACTTGAAAGAATAATAGCAGCATCGATAAAATTACAATCAACCTTATAAAAATAAAAATACAGTAGAATCCACTACATGCATCTAAAACTGCATCTATTTAAGGACCCATTTGCAATAAAGTTAGAGCATCGGTCCCAGGTCGTGAGTTCGAATCACCCCGAATATATTATTTCCCCCCTCTCAATAAATACAGGTGCTTCTAAACTGTTCAATAGACGGCACCACCAGCCATCTTTTTGCACTTTTCGAGCAAGCACTTTTGACGAAATTTGTATCCTCAAACAAGCGAAGAAATTCATTTCCTCAATTTGACGAAATATTTGCCTGGAGCATTTCCCAGGAAGTGGTTTCGTCAAAAACGAAGAAAATTTCATGCAATCTGAGTATCCATTTCTGAGTGTGTTTGTGATATTAAAGTACTTTAATTATTGCAGAATGATGTTATAAATGCCGATGTGTACAAATTCAAACTAGTACTCCATTTCTAATGTAATGCAATTTTGAAATGTAATTTTGAAAACATAGTTTCTCAATCCATTGATATTTTAGATCTGACATAAATGAGTTATTATTTTCAGAAATGTATAACGATGGGGATAAAGAGTGAAACTCTCGCTTTCGATGTTATAGTTTACACATCATTTTTTAACTATCGCATAATTTCAATTTTTAGATAATATATTTTCACATTATTGATTTTTCAATAATGTGTGTTTTTAAATGACATTTGTTTGAAATAGGTGGCAAAATATAGTGTCATTTTTTCTTTTACTTTTAAATATTTTATGAGCAGATTTTTTTTTCTAATCTGTCTCAACAGAGAGCTTTTTTATAAGGTAATAATGTAAAGTAAGCAAACAGTATTAACACAATGGTAATTTATCACTGATAGTAAATAACAAAGAGTAAAAGAGTATCGTGATTTGTTACTTAACTGAAATTTGCCAAAGAAAATCAAGACTTTAACTTTATGCCAAATATAAAATTAATAAAAAGTTAAGTTAAATTCATTAAAATGTAATTTGCATTAAAATATGTTCTGAATTCTAATTAGCTATACTTTATTGTACGTTTAAAGGCGCTTTTAATTTTTCAGTAATTTACTTCTTATTTAAAAGTTGTCGCTATGTGAAGATTTATCGCAGTAACATAACATTAAAGTCAGGTGAAAAACGAAAGATTTTCGTACAATACATTAAAGTATTGGTACATTAACATTATATTTATATGAGTTTGGTAAAGTAATAGCAGTGCAAGTTACATTTTCTCAAATGTTAAAAAACAAATAATTTGAAGTACAAAGTCCTCCACTGTGGTAGTAGATTCGTCTTCTCTCTTAAGGAATTTTTTTGAAAATATGAAACGCTTTTTTTAATTAATATTTTAATTTCTAAGCACTCTTCATGCATTTAATAGACTCATTTACTTGTATATAATTTGTGAAATAAATTTACATTTAGTGATATTTTATTATTTATTTTGCCATTTTTCTTTAGAAGTTCAAATCGCCTTGTGCTTTCCTACGTAATCAACTATACATAATATCTCTACTAGAAATCATTAGTGTAATATAGCTGTTGTCAGACCAGTAAGCCCATTTAAGAAGTTATAACACGTGTTTAAAATATTCCCCATGGCTTACAAATAAGCATCAAGAAATAATTAAAGTCTGATTTAATCTAATTCAGTAATTAATTTCAAAATTTTTATTTAAAATCATTTTCTTGGTTATTTACATTTAAATCCAAACATGTAGAAAAATACAACAGATACCAACAAAAATAGTTTATTTTTGCAATGTTTGGAGCAGTCGTAGTAAACAGCTTCAACAATGATTTCATGGCCGATAATAATTGATTGATGTCAAACGTTACTTTCGCACTTCAATTCCAGTCTCTATACTTGACAAATGGTTCATTCAATGGATCGTGGATTTTGAATTTGTGGAAACGAATGAATTATTCATATTTTGTTTAAAATTATATTAAAGCTAACTCGCGGAAATTACTGTTTAACGTTATGGTGTATGTATCCATTTCTTTACACACAAGTTCGAACCTGGCTGTGGAAAGATTAAAAAAATTGTTTAATACATTTATTTATAGAAAATAATATAAAACAACATTAAAAAATTATATACTGTAATTGTTTTTAACATTTGCTATCCTGATCACTGTTTTGATGAACTTCGTGTTTGTAGAGTTTCCTTTACAACTAGTTAAAAAAATCAACTCATGCTTTTTTTCGCTGTTGCGGTTTTCATGTTCGTGAAGCTCATTTATACTCCTTTTATAGCGGAAGGGGAAGAAATCATATGTTTAGAAATTCTAATTCAACAAGTCAGCAAATTCTACTGACTATCTGTTGTATCTGTTATTGTTTTAGATTTTTTTTCCTGGACCGAAACACAGACACACGAGTTACAGTGATAGAGGTTTTAATAAATTTTATATTTTTCAAAAATTCCTTTTGTTTTATATTCATCGAGTGGAAGTTTTTGTAAAATTTTATTTTTAGAAAAAATCCAAAATTAACTAATTTATTTTTTTAATTAATCTTTTAATTTCAAAATTAACCTATTTTTTTGTCTTAAGAATCATCTTCAATTTTGTTATTATTTTGCTATTTTTTTTATTTCTTTATAGATTCGATATTGAAACAATTTAAAAATCATAACATTTATAATTTATTCAACGCTTTATATGACACAAACCCTCCAGATGTTGAACCCTCCAGAGGTTAGGGGTCCTTCGAGCACCACCATGGAAAGCGCCCTAAATATTCAACTATTATGGAATCCCCATGAGATTTGTGTTCACCGCACCTAAACAAAATACTGTTTGCAATGACGTTTTATCCTACAACATACCCAGAATTTGGCTCCGTTTACTTAAATAATCATAAAACGAATAATATTCCACTTCCCTATATCCATGTTTTATTTATTAATGTTTTCCGGATCTAAAAATTAACTTCAACTTTCATTCCTTTCGTCACCATCTACATGAATTTTGAGAATTAGACGCCAACAACAATTGTATTTCTTATATTCCACAGACGAAGACTATGTTTTTTTATAGTTGAAAGTACTAAGGTATTAAAATAATTTAACATCTTTTTAGTATTCTGTCATCTTTTAAGTAGTTTTGCACATAGCGTAAGTTTAAGTTTAACTTTTTAAAGATGAATTAAGCATTTCTATGTATTTATTAACTTTTTTATCTCTAAAATTAAAGCACTTATGCTAGTACCTATCATTAATATTTTTTCATTTATAATGTAGTTTTAAACAACTACACGTACTCTTTTTTCCAATGGCTCATTAATTTGTAATACATCATATCTACAGTCTGTGTGTTAAGTTGCCTAGTAACTAGGGAACCCGTCAATGCTGCTCCTCTCTTCAGCACTGTTGTTCAGCATTTATCGATTTATCATACTGCTTTTATATAACAATTAAGATCTTTTGATCACTATACCGTTACTTAGTAACAAAAAAAAAGTATGGACTCTGAAAAGTGCCTTTTTGTTTTTTCTGTGATATTAACATCTGTCACACCCATTGCCGACTACCCTTACCAGCTTTGTCCGACAGCTTGTTAGAGTATCTTTCTTCACTGTGCTTATAATAGCTTATAATATTTTAAAACTTAACTTGTTTACTGTTATTTACTATTAATTTCTCTCTTAATTCTTAACCAGTAAGACTTCTTACTATTTTAAATATATAATAAAACTTTTTTTTTAAACTATTTTTTTCATTTTTTAATAATCTTTATTTTTATTAAAATTTTACAGTAGTATTATACTACATTTAGAATTTTTATCCCAATGGCTCATTCATTATTAGACATTCATCAATAGACTGGGCGTAAAGTTGTAGACAACTCGGAAGCCCCTCAAAGTGCAAACACTTTTAAGCCACTGTTAAGCCTTTATCAAAACAAATTTGAATATTGTAAAGTTACACGACCTATAACAGAATGAATTGAAACGCCAATATCCGTGTTTTTATTTTTATCTTCGTATTGCTCACGTTATTTTGTTTTATTACAACTTTGATTTTTAATTTCGTACTCGCAACTATGGTCTAACTTAACCCTTAATTAATAAGATTAATTGTGCAATTTCACTAACTATTGAGTGTTTAAAATATTTTTATTTGTTTCCAGAAAAGCTTCGATGAAGCCTAAACAGGCATACAGTTTCTATATAAAAAAAAATAATATTCTAGTTATAGATTTAAACAATCATGTTTAGCAAATAATGAAGTATATTACCTTTGAGTGCTCGAATTTGTTATATATTGAAGTACTAGCGTTTAAAATTTTACTTTTCTTTTATTTATTTATTTATTTATTTATTTTTTGCTTAAAATCATTTTAGTTATATACGATAAGGAGGAGCAAAACCCATTAATAAACCAGAGTTGTTTTGTTTTCCTTTTCCTTATTTCAAAACTTTTCTTCACGATAAAACAAAACATTCATCAAAACAACCTTTAATCTTGAAGTAGCTTGGGGTAAAAAGTTCTTGAAACTTTATTTTAATCATGTTGGTTATCACACGATATTTATTACGTTATATTCAATCTTGCAGACCACAAGAAGCATTAGTTATAAACGATATAAAGCCTCCTTTCTGTTTCATGATTAGGCTTTCTAAAAAATAAGAATACTTTTTTTTAATTAGTTTTCAATAAACTAAATTTTTTTAAAGTACTCTATTCAATCTTGTAGACCACAAGAAGCATTAGTTATAAACGATATAAAGCGTCCTTTCTGTTTCATGATTAGGCTTTCTAAAAAAATAAGAATACCTTTTTTTAGTTTACAATAAACTAAATTTTTTAAAGTACTCTATTAAGTCTTGCAGACCACAAGAAGCATTAGTTATAAACGATATAAAGCGTCCTTTCTGTTGCATGATTAGGCTTTCTAAAAAAATAAGAATACTTTTTTTTTAGTTTTCAATAAACTAAATTTTTTAAAAGTACTCTATTCAATCTTGCAGATCTCAAGAAGCATTAGTTATAAACGATATGAAGCGTCCTTTCTGTTTCATGATTAGGCTTTCTAAAAAAATAAGAATACTTTTTTTTTAGTTTTCAATAAACTAAATTTTTTAAAGTACTCTATTCAATCTTGCAGACCACAAGAAGCATTAGTTTTAAACGATATAAAGCGTCCTTTCTGTTTCGTGATTAGGCTTTCTAAAAAAAATAAGAATACATTTTTTTTTTTAGTTTTCAATAAACTAAATTTTTTTTAAAGTACTCTATTCAATCTTGCAAACCATAAGAAACATTAGTTATAAACGTACAAAGCGTCCTTTCTGTTTCATGATTAGGCTTTCTAAAAAAATAAGAATACTTTTTTTTTAGTTTACAATAAACTAAATTTTTAAAAGTACTCTATTAAGTCTTGCAGACCACAAGAAGCATTAGTTATAAACGATATAAAGCGTCCTTTCTGTTGCATGATTAGGCTTTCTAAAAAAATAAGAATACTTTTTTTTTAGTTTTCAATAAACTAATTTTTTTTAAAGTACTCTATTCAATCTTGCAGACCACAAGAAGCATTAGTTTTAAACGATATAAAGCGTCCTTTCTGTTTCGTGATTAGGCTTTCTAAAAAAAATAAGAATACATTTTTTTTTTTTTTTTTAGTTTTCAATAAACTAATTTTTTTTTTAAAGTACTCTATTCAATCTTGCAAACCATAAGAAACATTAGTTATAAACGTACAAAGCGTCCTTTCTGTTTCATGATTAGGCTTTCTAAAAAAATAAGAACACATTTTTTTTAGTTTACAATAAAGTAAATTTTTTAAAAGTACTTTTAATATATTATTCCTTGAATACTTGCGCAACATTTTTCATTACAGTTGCGCAATAAAAACAGTACATACACGCGTTGTGCCGGAATTATTAATCATATCGATTAAAAACAATGTGCATACAAGTATCTAAAATTCAACGAAGAATACGAATAATATATATACATATATATATATATATATATATATATATTATGTAAATTGAATAATCAATATTACGCAGAGCACATGAAAAGTTTACTTTTTAAACAATTGAAAGTAAAGATTTAAACCCGTCGAATTCGAGGAATGAAAATGTTTAAAATAGCTTATTCAATGAATTTATAAAAAGTCACAAAAATAATTACAATAAATAATCAATCTTATATCGGCTTCACTAACTCTTAAAACAAATATTATTTTTAACTAAAGTTTACTTTCCGCTTTTCAAATTATTGAAAAAAATTAACTTTTTTCCTATACGTAATCCGTTAAATGCAATTAAGATAAGAAATTATGAAGTTATTAATTGAGGCTTTGATTTTTGTTATTACGTAATGAAAACTCAAGAAAAATTGCTCCACTATGACGCAATCATAATCTTTTTTTTTTTTTTTTTTTTTTTTTTTCCAAAGAAATCTAAAACTAGCATCTTTTTTACCATCTCAAAATTTTCTTGCATACATTTCTTATTCATAAAGGTATATATAAATATTATACGGATATACACATAATAAATACAATAAACCCAACTGGAGTGAAAAATTAGCCAGAGCCAGAAATCGAACCCGGGACCACAGTATACAAGACAGCTGCTCTAACCACTGAGCTACTCCGGCCGATGCGTGAGTCTGCAATTTCTCACTAATAAACCATGTTTGGGAAGTCACCAGCCATTTATACGACAGCCTTGGATGACAGGACAACGATGAATAGATTTTACTATTACATCTATCTACGATTAATATAATAACTGTGGTACCGGGTTCGATTCCTGGCTCTGGCTAATTTTTCACTCCCGTTGGGTTTATTGTATTTATTATGTGTATGTCTGTATAATATTTATATATACCTTTAAATATTGAATGCAGGCGTTATTTATGTGTGTTTAAATATATATATTGTTTTATTATATTTCTTATTCATATTTACTATTTGTAAAATATTTTAACGTGCAATAGATTATTAATACATATATTCCCAATCTTGATGGCAAGTTTCCCTGTTACAACTTTGAACATTCGCGCTCTTTACTTAAGGCTGAGTGGCAGCAAAATCAAGAAATTTACTCTATTCGACGCATTCGTAGTAAAATATTTAGTTTTATCAAAAAAAAATATTTAATTTTTACTATGACTTCATTTTTACTCACTAATGCCTAAGGCATTCTGCGCTTTAGCATCTCAATCTCAGTATCAGCGGAATGAAAAAAATATTGAAATGTTACAGCTTTATGAGTAAAAATGCATTTTTTCAATCGTGACGTCATTGTTTGTTTAAAAAGAAATTAAAAAGGTTATTTTTAAGTGTAATCCGTAAATGGCATCCGTAATGGTATGGTCATTCACATTGTTTGCCTCCTCTTTTCAGCAAATGATTTAATAATTTGAATAACTACTTTGAATGCCACTAATGTGAAGAACTTTTAAAACAAACAAACAAAAAAAAATCTAAAAATTGTATTATTTTACAAAATAGCGAGTGCTGGTACATCTACAAATAAACTGTTTTCATAAAAAAAATAATTATCAAAAGCAGTTCATTAGAAAGATCAGGACATATGACTAAAAAGATAGCCTTATTTTTTAAATATAGTCATTTAATGTTCAAAAATTTTTAAAAAGTTACTTTTAATTGTAATGCGAAAATGGCATCGATAATGATAATGTAATCCCCATTGTTTCCCGTGCAAGCACAATTACAAATGCACTACTTTCATTTGAAAATCATAATTATCAAAATCTGTTCAGTAGAAAGTTCTGTCCAGATAACTAAAAAGACTTAATTTTTTTTTTTAAGTATACAGATTCTCGTTCTAATTTTTCAGAATTTTTCAAAATGCTCAAATTAAGATAATCACAGTACTCCAAATTGCATTATACTATATACATTTATATCTACCCTATATATATAAAATCCTAATGAAACGCATTTTATGAAACGGAAGTATGTAACGGAAGTATGAAACGCAAATATGAATCGACTGATTAAACAACTGATTATGTTTCACGGGGATTTCTCCTAAAATATGGAATACTTTGCGATGAAATTAACACCAAAAATCAATATTGATCCGCAGATTTCAAAACTGGTATTAGAATTTTTAAATTCGAATTAGTTTTCGAAATATTATTTTTTTTCTAATTTTATATACATTTTTCTAATGATGGCAACTCAAATTTTAATCATAACTGATATTTCTTTTCGTATTTCAGAAAGGGTTATTATTTTAAATTAATTTGGCCTCACTTGAATCTATGATAAGAACAATGTTTTTTTTATTATTATTTCATTATCATTTTATTTAATACAAAGCTTTCATTTCAAACTGAAAATTTAAAAATCAATGGCTTTAAATTCTTTCTTTTTTTAAAACAAAACGAAAAGAAAAATATGTCATATACGCACCGGGTTACCTAAATAGCGCCAAAGGGCGTTGTTTTGCCTGACATGGTAACCCGCTATTGTTATATATTTATTAACACTAGAACGGCGGGAAAATCTTACCTACTGGAACGGCGGGAAGAGGTCATTTTGACTCCTCGATGAAACTACTGAAATAACAACGCTAAAATAACTTTAAAAGCCATACATTGGCAAAAATATGTAATTTACGTGCATTTCATAATTTATATTTAATATTATTCGATAATTTATTGAATTTTTAAAGTACTGTATATGTAACGCCTACAAGGCGATTAATTGAATCATACTACGACTACTCAAAAAACTCATTAATTTGATATAAAAATCGATTTAAAATTAATGTTTTCACAAATTAAAACTGGTGTTAACTAAAATAAAACACAATTTATAAAATAATATATATTTATATTTTCATCTACTTACTCGCCGAATGATTCACTCTCTAAATTCATAAATGAGAAATATGTTCTGTTGTTTCCGTTATTTCATTATAAGTGTAGCTGAAAGGTTAATATGTTAAGCATTGTGTTTTAATTTTATTTAATGCTTATAATACTCCAAATTGTACACATGTATTAGGAATTAATTCAGTTGTAACAAAAAGAAAAAAAATAGCAATTTTTGCAGTACATTTTCCGCACACAACTTTGAAACATGGTGCGCAAAATTCTTGAGATTTGTTTCCATTGTATGTCTGTACTTGACATTTTTTCTTTAGATATCTATTTTATTTTCGTGGTTTTTTTTTTTTCTGAAGACTCAGGAAAGATCTTTGGGAGATTTGAAACCATAAGATCCATTCTGAACACATCTCCTAAATGTAATAGAAAATCTCTTCTACTGATAGGCTTGCCTGTTACACTTTTATAAATTATCGAGGCATTTAAAGCTGCAGATTCCAAAATATTGAAAAAGATATGTACAGGCCATCGTCTAGAAGCCGATTTCAGGGAGTATTTTCGGCACATCTGATCATGGATATCCACACCATATTTCGTTGCGTTGTAATAGTCTATTGAATCGGGCAACTTCTTGAGGCCGTCTTCAGTTTTTACAGTAGAATGTAATGAGCTCAGTAGAAAAACACTTTTTTTTTCTTTTGGCTTGATAGATGGTAAGTGTCATATTATCACATTCTACTATCTTCGATGAATAAAGAGTACTGTGCATATTTTTGAATGATATAGGAATTTCTCTTCTGTTCTTTTTCATTGTGCAACCAAAGTATTTTTAGCTTTGAACATTTCTGCTAATTTGATATTAGTAAAATAGCTATTTGTCGTAATATTCCTCCCTTCATTTAGATGGGGATCTGTTAATTTCATGACAACATTTTCCGATAAACGTAATTAAGGATTGGCTGTTTCATCCTTTTCTAGATAAATAAATTCATTCAAGAGGTATTTAGTATCAACGTCAACAGATCACCAAAATTTTATTCCAAATTTATCCAATTTATTTGGCATATATTGCGTAAATTTTTATCTATCCTGAGATGGGAACAATTGTTCATCAACTGCAATATTTTGTCCTGGTCGGTAGCATGTTTTGCAATTTTCAATAAATTTATTCCACATTTTAGATGCAAGAGCAAATTTAACAGTCTGTAGTCTGCTAGATCCTGTTGTCTTTTCATCAAACCTAAAAAATCATTTCTTTCTTTGAATCTATCTCTTGAGATAGTTTCTTTGCAAAATAGTATTCCCCATGCCTTGGACGACAATGAATATAAATCTAAACCCTTTTTTTTTATTGCTCCTCTAACATATAGTATAGCAGCAAAAGCAGCTTCGAGTACAAAGAGTATTTTACTAAAGGGGTCAAAATGACCCCCGTCCGCCGTTCTAGGAATACAAGCCCATATTTCAAAAACTAACAAATCTAGAATGCTGAATTTTTTTTTAGAAATATATGTTATCTATTTAGGAAAAGTCAAAAAATTTCAAACGATTTTGCCCAAGGAAGCAAAAGTAATCAACGGACGAAAGTACTCAGGTGTCAAAATGACCCTTACCGCCGTTCTAGTGTTAATAAAGGTTTATTTACCTTTATTTTCTTTTTAATTAAAACAAAAAAAAGTTATAAATTGCTTTGTTCTACAGTTATTAATTAATTATTTTTATTTATTATTAGTTCATTTTAAAAACAATAGAAAATAATTTAAATATACATATACATATGTAACTGGTATTCGAAAACGAGGTTTTCGCCAAATTGTCGTAAAAAAAAAAAAAAAAAAAACCCACGCCAAACCCGATTAAATATTACAAGAAATCCTGACATGTAATTTCAAATTCAAAGCAATGTTTTAAATGTACTGTTAGTTATCCAGTCGACCAAATTCGCCAAATTATATAAATCGCAAAAGCACTCACCAAATTATACAAATTGACGTAATTTTTATTTTAAATAACGAAAGAACAAATAAATGCACAGATGTCATATACGCCCCATATTGGCGCGTTTTTTTTCTAACGCCAATGTCGTATACGCAAAGGTACTTAACCCTTAACCGGAATCGTGGGTCCATTTTGACCGGACAACGACAAAAAAAACCCGTTTATTTTCGAAACGCGCGCATCAACGCTTAAAGAACTAAATTTTAAAAAAAATGTATAATTTCAAGATATATATGAATAAAAGTTGATTTATATAGTACATGAAACTTTTTTCAATGTGCTTATAACCCATCTAAGTGGTAATTTCATATATATTAGAAAATAACTTGGATTTTAATTAAAGGGTCCTTTTGGACATAAGATTCCACTAATGTGGAACAATTTAGCGATTCCGGTTAAAGGTTAACTGACGCCAAAGTATAGTTATTTTGCTTGATATGGTAATCCGGATGTTGTTGTTTATGGTGGTGATGTTTTCGCTAAAATGGCGTCGGAAAAAAAACCGCGCCAATATGGGGAGTATATGACATCTGTGCCGAAATAAATTAGTATAGCATTGGGCACAGATGTCGTATACGCCCCATATTGGCGCGATTTTTTTCTGACGCCAATGTCATATATGCAACGGGTACTTAACTGGCGCAAAAGTGTCGTTATTTTGCTTCATATGGTAACCCGGACGTTGTTGCTTATGCTGTTGATGTTTTCGCCAAATTGCCGTCGGAAAAAATTCGCGCCAATATGGGGCGTATATGACATCTGTGCCTAGCATTGATAAAAATAAAAATAAAACGTCGAAATAAAAATCCCTTGGTGGCGTAAACACGTGTAACTTCCTTACAGTCAAGTGAATGTGACATTTACGATCAACCATTATCGGCATTTAATCTTAAATTCTGGCGATAGATTTTTGGCCGATGGGATAACCAAGTAGTACCGTTTTAATTTACCACTCGAAAATTAAAAAAAAAAATGCTAACTGGCGAGTTAAAAAAAGCTATTGGCGAGATTTTCACCCGGCTAACATAAAAGTATAAAGAATTCTTTGTGATCATGGCATCGTTTATGTAGTTTTATTCGAAAAAATAACTTTGATTCTTTAATCAAAATGGAAAACTTTCTTAGGAAAAGCGAAGTGTTGTAATTGTTTATGGCAGTTACATGACTTGGGCTATTGTAATATAAGTGAAATCATGGCGATAGAGTAATATTTGGCGACTTATCGCCTGTGTCTGGCTAACATTAAAGTACCAAAATGACCGCCTGGAATATAAAAAGCGAAGGAATCCGCCCAGAATTGTTGATAATAGTCATATGACTTAGGATATTATTATAGAGATTATTTTCAGTTCTAAAAACAGCGCAAAGAATAATATTTTCTAACGATTAAAAATTTATTTACACGTGACTATTAAAAACAGGAAAAAAACCTTTAAAATTACTATTAAATGAGTACGTGTTACAAGCAGGAAAATATTGAAAATTATGTCTTGAAAATTGTATTTACACGTGATTATTAAAAGAGAAAGGAAACTTTAAAATAATAAATACATTAATATGCGTTTAACTCTTTCAGGGGCAAGGTACTTCTACTCGTAAAATGTTGAAATCAGTAAATGGCACCAGAATTTACAAACAAATTTCGAAATATGAAAATGCTTTTGTTCACTTAATAATAAAAGGAAAATTTTCATTCCAATATTCTGGTGCATTTAAGAATTAAAATTAAGTGATCCAAAAATGAACTACCGCCCTTGAAGGAGTTAAAGCGGTAAATTGTATTAATTGTAGTAAATTGTATTATTCCAATCGTTTTATAACGCTGTTAAAAAAACCAGGAGGCAAAGACTCTGTTTACTTACTTCATTTTATTCTAGCTTCCATTCAAATGTTTAACTGGTCTTCTTTAATCAAACACGAAAACAACCGTTGGATGTCTTAATAGCAAATGATTCGGCCTTAAATTTTTGCAATCAAAGGGAATTGAATGGAAACCCGTTTACAGGAGATCGCTATAGGTTTTTTCAATTATAATTCAATCTTCTCTAATCTTTTTAAAACCGATCAAATTAGCGTGCTTTTAGATTCTGCGGTGTCTGAATGGGGGTTGGCGAGCGTAGCTTGCAGGGGGCAGAGTCCCCTAGTTTTATATATTTATTTTTGTTGGTACAATTTTATCACTTGGCAGAGTATTATTAATATAAACAAAATATGTGAAGAAAAAATTTGCAAACTTTGCGAACTAAACGTTCTTTTACTTCTAACGTTTTCAATATTTTGTTTTATGAATAGAAACGGTTTAACAAACTTTTTATCGTTTTTCATATCTAATCCCTTTGAATTTAATTTTCTTATTATGATCCAGGACTGGAAACTATTTTTTAATTTAGCCGGTCTATAATTAAATCATGCCTGAAGTTGTACGTCAAACGTGACAAATAAGGTGCCTTAGTATTAGTTTTATAAATATTCAGATCTTGGTGTAATAGCTGTTGCACTCTTATTGAAAAATGCATCAATACAAAATTTATTACGATTACATATATTAAATTCATTAATAAGGGAATGATATGAATTCATATTAAATAGGTTTTAATTATCACGGCAATGTAGAATCATTTCCTATCATGGGATATCAGGGAATTAATTACGTATGATTGGATTTTATAAAATCTTTTTAAGTTTTTGTTCGAATTTCATAAAATTTGAAATGATTCTGCAAAATTTTGCAACAAGTACATATATTAAATTTGAAACCATTCAGGTTGGTACTTTTTGCGTTGTTTTATGCGGACAGATGGACAGACAAACAGACAGGCTGTCCAGAAGGCGACTATAGGTGGTACGTATTTATATAATTAAGCACGCATATAAAAACATGTAATTAAAGTTTTCTAGAAAATTTATTAGTATAAGTGTATGTTAGAGATTATTTTTTTAAGTGGTTCTAACAGAATAAAAGAAAGGGAAGAATATGTCCGTAACTTAATCAAAGTGTTAATGTAATTTTTGATTTATTTTAGTACGCTTATAAATAACGTTAAAATAATAATAATAATGTACTAATTTATATACATGTAAAACTAAGTCAAATATGCTTATTTAATTACTTTTAATATTTTTGTAGCACAAATATTTGTAAAATTAATGAAAAAGAATTTAAGATTATTTGAACTCTGGTAAAATAAAGTAAAAGCCTCACTGCAATTTCCGACAAACTTTTTTATTTAATAGGAAATAGTTTTTTTTTCAACCAGGAAACGATTCGTGTTGACAACACAACAGGAACAAATTAATTTTCACCTTCTGTGTGTTTTTGAATCAAAAGGATCTATGTTTTAAGGAAAAATAGGGCAACAACGTATTATTGTGAAGAAAGTATTACACGAGAAAACATAAAATAAAGTGCTAATATAATAAAATCCTTGTTAGCTATTTTTCAACGGGGATATATTGAAAAAAACAATACTTAATTTTTGAGACGTACATTGCTTCAAATATATATATAGTCTTTTCAACTCTCTTTACTGTTTATTATTAAAGATTGAAATATATATATATATATATATATTACTTTTTATATGCAACAATTTTCCTATTTTATGACATTTCGATATTATTTTTCTAACGTGGATTGTTTGAAATATTTTTAATAGCACAACGACAATACTGTGCTGTGTGTGTTTTAGCCACAAATTTTTAATGCTTTGTTTTATGAATAGATACACTGTAAAATACATTCAACGTAAGATATTGCATATTTCGCTTATATATATATATATATATATATATATATATATATATACATATACTACGGGTCAGAATACACTCTTGATTTTTTTAAAATATGTTGTATAAAGTACTGTACGTTGAAAATGTTAAAAAATCATTTTTTTTTCAGATCAAAACATATTTTTCCCGTTGAAAAATATTATTAATATTTCTAAAAAGAGAGACATAGGTGCTTAATTCTCGTTTTCTTTGTTTGTTTCTATTTCGAGAAGACTTTATATAAAGCAGTTTTGATCACTTTGCAACATAAGAAGGTTACAGAAATATATTAGGTTGTATCAAAATTAATTTTGCTTTCGCAATCAAATCTTTGTTGCAATATTTCAACATAAAATAAACATATCACAAATCAAAATATAAACCATGAAACTCTATGGTGTTTTTCAATCTTCTTGTAAATTGAACAGTACTATTTTGTTACCAATATTTGTATGTGGAAGTAAAAAATTATACGCAACCCGGTTCCAGATAGTCAAATTTAGAGAAGCGTTTTTCCAGAAAACAAATGACACTGTATAACGGAACATGTGATAGTCAGAATGAGCACGGTCTGTACAATATAGGGGATGAGGTAAAAGTTCAATTCCTTCAAGCTCTCTATTTTACTCCGAGACGTGTAGGGTTTTGCATTGTCTTGTTGCAGAAGACCTCAACTTTTGTTGACCAATGCAGGATATTTTCTTTTCAAAGAAGCATACATCCTATCTAGCTGTTCACGATAAGTTTCAGAGTTGACCAATCGACCATGTTGAAAGATTTCAAAATGAACGACTTGCTCAAAATTCCACCAGACGCTGATCATGAACTTCTTTTTAAACCACCCTTATTGTTTTGCAACAGGTTGGTGGTAATGGCCCATATCCTACCATTATTTTCGATTATCTGGTTTTTATATCCCCATTTCTAACACATGTCACTATGAGTTTGAAAAATTACAAATTTAGCGGTTTTTCCAGAATAGTTTTCTACAATTGCATTCTGTGATTTGCTTGCTATATAGTCAGTTCATGAGGAACTTCTTTAGAGTTCTTGTGCGTTTTCTGCAGTTTATGTATAGCTTGGCACGTTTCCTTGGACATTCCTAGCACGTCTGAAAGTTTCCGTGTGCTAGTGGTTTAATTCTGTTAGAGATTATTTAAAGTGAGATTAATGTGATATAAATATAATCCCATTTAAATCATATAATAAAGGTAAGGAAATTCAGCTTACCTTCTTCTTCAGGATCGTTCACGAATTTTTCTGCTTATCCAGATTATCTTAGGGACATATCCATTTTATTATCTGAAGAATCAATTAATTTGACTTGTAAATAACTTGTGACATTCTTTTATTATAAAGTGTGTTTTACTTCATTTTTTGTAGCACTGAAATTTTGTACGACTTTTCGTATTAAATTAATTTATATAGGTCTTATTGGTTATACTTTGGAGCAATCATTTATTCCTTCTTTCTGGTTTAAATAACATGCAGATACTAAATTAATAATACAAAACTTTGCTTAGATTAGATTAAATACATGAATAAATTCAAGGTTATAGTCATTAACAAAGTACTTATTTTTCTTTTAAAGTTAATAAAATTAAATATATAGGTCTTTATGATTTCAATATCGCAGCTTTATAATATAAATGTTTATATCATTTGACTTGCAGTTCAAATGATGAAACAGGAAGTAATGTCCTATTTTCGTATCAGGATGAATGGATGGTGTAAACATTTAACTTATTGCAAACATTAAGTGTTTTTGAAAAGCAGTTAAGTTCATATTATAAGTTTTATCTATTTCTGAAGAGATTAGTATTTCTAACAAATTCATCTACACATTTTACTTCAAAATTTCTAGAAAGTTTTTGCCTTTCACTTCTGGATTTCATTTCAAGAGGCAAATCACCTCCCTTAACCCAATAACCGCTGACGTTGCGTTCACGCAACAGTGAAAATAATTGCTGATGCAATGAATTAATTACATTGGCACCACTATTTTAGAATTTAAAAAAATGTCTTATTTATTGGCAGGAATTTTGCTATTTTAGTAAAGCGAAATTTACCTTACTGAATTTGTGGTGGGAAACTACTTTCAACAAGAAATTTGAAAATTTCTATCGTAATGGTTTTGGCGGTTAATGGGTTAACGCATTTGGAGCGGGTTTTCGGTCTGCGATCGCTGATTATATCATCACTTTCAAATTCTCGAATTTTATGAGCTGCTTCAACATACTTATGACTCATTTCAAAATGTTGTCCTAAGAATATTTGTATCAGCCATTATGTAACCTAGAAATAGATAAAAGAATAGATATTAGTATAATGCATAACGAGGAACATTTACCCTTTAATATAACATCTAGCATTGGTCATTAATTATAAGATAGTGAGCTCTATAAACTTTCATACGTAGGTTTCAAAGAAACGAAATATTTTGATACACACTAGCACAATTAATTTTAAATTCTTCGACGTGTATCAAGAGTTATGTAAACCGGAAAAACTGAACTGTATTTTAAAGATCATATAATAGACAAAGCTACTAAGCAGTATTTAAAATTTAAAAGCATTCTAGTCATTACAGAATTTCTATGTGTTAAATGAATGTTGCAATAACTGAAACTATTAAAGATACTGTAACATTTTGAATTGAAGGGTAAGCGATAAATTATCTGTATAGATATATGTGGCGTTAAATGCATAGTTGTGTAAGTCTTGAAGTTTTACGATAATTGTTGTCTACATGGGTGCTATCTGTACAAATGAGTACTATCTATACTAATCTAAACAAATGTCGGTATAAATAAAAGATTACAGACATGTACTAGTAAATAACGTGGATAAATTTTATACTATAGAAAATCTTTGTAGCGCCTCTCAAAAACATTTTTAATGACAGATTTAAGAATATGCCACTTCAACAATTCTACTTTATACGCATCGTATGTAATAATATCAGTATCTAAATTATCGAAATGTGTAAGCAATTTTAAATTTGTTAACAGTAGAAAGGGAAAGGAAATAGATAATAAAGTGTTGTATGAAAAATACTTTAGTTCTTAGTACTGCACATGAGTAAATAACTTGCTAGCAATCAACTGTGTTCTAAATATAAATGTGTGGAACATTTAAGAATTAACACTATCTAAAAAGGTAAACAGCTTTTTAATTATACAATGAAAAGAGTTACAAATTAAAATAATCTAAATTTCAGCCTCATTTGATGTGTTTATAAAAATTTTAAGTGCTACAATAAGATTGTCCAAGCATTTTGTAAAATATTACTAAATGCAATTATATATGTTTCTGTACTAAATTATTAAACATTTTTTTAATTTGCATTGCGTGTTAACAAATCATTTTAAAATATATAGATTAAGCAAAACGAATAATTAACACATTCTCAAGTGCTTCTAATTAGAATGTTTAAAATACAAATAAATGAATGGAAAGATTATTCTTTTGAAAGAAGATGCAAATTCCCACAGTGACTAATTTAAATTTTTACGCTGACATTTAGATATAACTTCAAGATGCGTTTTCTTATTCAAGCTATCATTATTATCATAATTTAATTTTTTTAACATAGAACTTATTCATATGAGATATCATTTCACGTTTGAAAATGTACATTTTCTTTTCGGCTGTGAAAAAATTTGCCTTTAAAATGAATTGTAACTTCATTTGGGCGTGAATGTTATATTTCAGAAATACCGCATCAAAGGTGACAAACGATCTTTTTATTTCTTGAGGAAAATATTATTCTAAACATGAAGAAATAATATTTTCGTTTTCATAACAATATATATATATACATACACAATATATATATATATATATTCGTATATAGAGAAATTTAATTAAAATTACTGTCTTGAATTATTTTATTAAAAAGTTCAACAAATGAATGGTTTGCATTCAATAAATTAATAAATTTCAATGGATTGCTTTATTAAAATAATGTTCAGTTTCAACTCTTTTAAAGGAATCTGTGTTAAAAAATTACAAGTATGTAAATAAAAAGAGAGATTTCGCACCGTGATTCATATTTTAAATTTTGAGTTTTGTCATTAAAAATGCTTAGGCTTATTTGAATATACAGGCAGTTAGCGGATATTTTTAGAAAGTAGTTTTTTATAGATACAATGTTGGATTTGATAGAATAATAAATAGCGGCATTTTTGTATATTAACTACTTTATTTCCCCTTTATATATGTTATCCGATGCTGAAACCCATAAGTTTAAAGTATCCTTTTTATTGAAAAGCAGATTGGTTTAGAAAATCCACTTTTAAAAATTCTTGTTCTAATGTCATAAATACTCATCTGTAATATAAACAAGAAAGGAAAATCATGCGTGAAGTATAGATTATAAAAAACTTTTCAACAGATCTAGAAAACAAATTTTCACCATTAAATACTATGAAAGAATGTGTCACTAAACAATTTATAAAGCATATATCATGTTTAAAAATCCATTTATTGCAATTATCTATAGTAGTAAAAAAAAAAAAAGCCAACGTATTTTAAGCAGCGCTGTGTACTATCTCTGGATGTGCATATAATACATAGAATACAGAAATTTAGTTCATTTACAAAATTCACTTTTAGCAATTCTCGCCAATAGATAGAAATGAACTGGATTTCTTTTGTACAGCCCTATGTACTGTCTAGACATTTGTACAAACCACATATTAAGCCAGAATTTAATCCATGTAAAAAAGAGATAACACAGAATAAAAACCTGTTCATGTAATTACCAACCATAATCGGCAGCGCATCTTTATCTTTGTGTAGCCTTGTGTATGAATTTATTTGTATTCTATGAACTTAAATTTGTATATACTACATATAGTTCAGCAAGACAATGCATAACACAATTAGAAATTAACCTTATGGGGTCTAAACACTCTTAAAGCTTCAAAATTTTCGAAATTTTAATTTTTTTATATGTTAAACAACTATCTTCTGAAGATTTTGATATAATTGTTTCCTTGAAAATCCCATTAAAACAGAAAGTATGATTGTTAAAATTATATCCGATCAATTGCTGAAACGGCATTTCCAAAACTTTGAAGTCATTTTTCTCCAAATGACGTTTTTAGGCGTAATGCCGTTTAGAGCAATGTGTGCCGTAAGCACCGTATCTCAAAAGAGTCTGAATATTTTTTTCATGAAATTTTCAAAACATATGTTTCATGTTAGTCTGTATAAATGTCTGTCCATTTTATTATTAAAAAGGATATTTTTTAGGTGATTATACTGTTGGAATTTTCAAAATTTTGCATTAGCTAAATACAATTTTGTATTAAAAATATAAAAATGCTTTAAATACAAATTTATTTAGGCTCAGGGTAATTATGGCAATCTGAAGTATAAGCGGCACCAAAATTATCATTCTAGTTGCAAAATTTATTTCGGACAGTTTTTGACAGTTTGGAGCCCGCTGTAAATGCATATTCTGCATTTTTTAACCCATTAGTGCCTGATTTTTTTTTCAAATCAATATTCTGCTTACTTATAGTAAATGGTGTAAAATGAACGTAAAAGATAATAAAAAAATTATCTTTGAAAAAATATTAATTTAACTTATAAAAATCTAAACGTCCCAAATTTGTGACACTAGGCACGAAAGGGTAGGGGTTTTCGCCATTACTGTCTAAGCATTAAGTACATGTTTTATACTATTTATTTTCTTACAAAAACGTTATACATCATTCGGGTTATTATTTGACTATAAAATTTCTTTATTATTACTATTAGGGGGGGGGGGGGGAGGGGGCTCGGGTCAAGAACAAGTCCTCCTTCCTCCCCGCCCTTTGTCATTGGCATAGTAAAAATTTATAACCTACAGTTATGTTTTGTACTAATTTTATATTTGACATCCTGTGGTTACTAATATATTTACTAATGCATCTATATATATAAGTAATTGTTGATTACTAATATCTAAATATTTTTTAATTATAAATTCAATAATAATAGTTTTTGTCGTATTTTCTCCGTTACTGTCTATGCATTAAATCTAAGTTCTATTCCATTTACTTTGTTACACAATGACTATTTATCATTCGGGTTATTATTTTGCTATAAAAATTTCATTGTTATTACTATGGGAACTAGGTTCGGCTCAATAACACTCTACCCAAGAACCGCTCTCGACCCCTAGCCATTGGCATAGTAAAAATTTATATAATACAAATTTATAATAGTCAAGAATTATTAATATATTCTATATACCGTATATACTCGCATATAAGCCGATCCCCTAGCTCTTCAACTTACATTCTGGTATATATGGCACAGTAAAACCTCGATTATGCGACCCTCGTTTAACAGGAACACTCAGTAAACAGATGTCGGTTTCCGAAAATTTTTCCAGGTTTTTTTTTTTTTTTTTTTTTTTTTTTTTTTTTTTTTACATTCTTTCTATATGCAAGCCTCCCTTTCTAAACCACGAGAAGAGATAAATATTTTGGTTCCCCTTTCTTCGAATTGTATTGAAATTAGCTCGAGCTCCCGCAAGATCCGATCCCGGTATAATTGTCATCTCTCACACCCCCCCCCCCCGCCCATATGTACACGTCTCTTTTCTAAACAAATAAAATTATTTTCATCTATAATTTGAATATAGACGTTTATTAAGCAGTTTAAATAGTCCTAATAACAGTTCGATGACGATGTTACACATTAAACTATATAATAATTGATAAATTCTCGATTATCTGGAATTTACGATTATCCGATGTAGGTTCGGTTCCATTTACGTTGGATAATCAAGATTCTACTCTCTATATATATTAGTAAACATATTAGTAAACACAGGATGTCAAATACTAAACTAGTAGAAAACATAACCGTATGATATAAATTTTTACTAAGCCACACGGCCTCCCTCCAAACTTCCTTTATAGTAATAACAAAGAATATCAAAATAATAATCCGAATAACAATTTTATAGCCAAATAATAATCCGGATGATTTGTAACCATTTTGTAACAAAATAAATGGCATAGATCATAGATTTAATGCATAGACAGTAACAGAGAAAACCCCTACCCTTTCGTGCCTAGCGTGCCAAAAGTAGGACGATGTAAAAAGGTTCCAATTCAAACCAAAAAATAGAAAATTTAAAAATATGAAAAAATACGTATTATAAAATAATGTTTCGTGTTGTAAATAATGCCACTTATAAAATGGTTGATAAAAAATAAAAGAATCATTTTACTTTTTCTTACGCGCTATTCTCTTTCAACGAAATCCAAATTTATGATACAAAAAACATTTATTTTGCATATTTATTCTTAAAAATACACTGCCATTTATAAATAAATATTGAAAACAAATACTAAGGATATATTTTACAAAGTTTTGAAAGAATATAATAATTCCATTTGTAATGAGATTTTTTTAAAGAAATCGTTTCAAAAATAGTACGCCAGGCACAAATGGGTTAAATATGTGAAATGAAAGAACAAACTTATATTTTTCATCCGAATAAAAATTTTGTTTTAAAGTTTTATTAAATGTTGAAAATAGTCTTATTTTTTTTTTATTTTTCCTGTTTAAAAGTCTTGAGACCCCTTAAGCAATTTATTCACAAATTCAGTAAAACTCACGAATTCTTTTGCATAGCCCTGTGTATGATCATCTGAACTTATACATACCACATACTTTGTAAGCTTAACTTAAATTTAAAAACGCAAACAAAAGTTGAAAAGCTTTTCCAGCAAAAATCGCTCATGGATAGCACTGTAAAATTATTATTTTGTCTGTCCCTGTAAATGAACAATAAATGCAATGCACACCGTACTTTTCAGTAAGAAACTCATAGAGTAACTCCATAATGTATATAAATTTCATTATGGTTGGAATAGAGTAAAAGCATTAAAATCTACTCAAAACGAATTTTTTTCGTTGATCATTAATTAAGAGATTTATTTTGGGTGGCACTATAAATGAATAATGAATGCTTTGTACCCTATATTCTTCAGAAAGCATATTTTAGCATAAATGCATGTGAATTTCATTATGTTTGAAATGATTTAATATTATCAAAATGCATTTAAAATGATTCTTACCCATTGGCCATAATGTAACATAATAGGGGAGATCGGGCAAGTTTTCCAACTTTTTATAATTTTATTTTGGTACTTTTTATTTTTATCTACTTTGATATCTACAGGATATCATTGTATTCCCTAGACCTTTCTGTAAAAACTGGCACAATTATTATTATAAAAACTAAATATACTTTTTCACAAAAAGTGGTTAAGTCTAATGATGTTACGTTGGAAAATGTGTCCCGTATGCGGGGCAAGTTTTCCAGCCTACTAAAAATGGTCAGGGACAAGATTTGCAACTATACTTTAAGTGGTAAAACACAGGTAATAAATCTTGCTTGTTAATTAATAAGTATTTTTTATTGTGAACTAAATGCTCAGTATCATAACAATAACATAAAAAAACAAGTTTAATTCATTTCCCATTTCAAGACGAAGGTCCAAACAGCTCCCTGGCCGGGATTGGATTTTGTTTTTTCTCGCCCCTTTTATCTGATTCCTTTCGCAGTTTTTCTTTTTTTAGATGAATCTTTTCTTTTCATTTTTCAGTTGATTTTTAACAGGAGAATCAGTCAGTACAATACCTCCTATTTTTCTTTCCACGCCGTGTTTGTTTCCTTAGTGCAGCCTTCGCATAAGTCCTAACTTCTTCTGCGGTAGGCGAAGTTTGTTTGGGTATAGAAAGAATGCTTTTTTCATAAGCAATAGGGAAAGTTTGAGTAGAACTTAAGGAGCAGCTTCTTTGAAAGTGCTAGCCTGCGTTGGTATGGAACAATTTAATGCTTTCAGAGTTGTTTTTTTTTTTGTTTTTTTTTGGAGGGGGGGAGACAATCGATTATTGAGGAAATTTTGAAATCTTTTCAGGATTGTTGGTGTTTTCAAGATTTGGTGCGGCAGGAGCTGGCCTGTTAGAGAAGTAGGATGGCATAAAAGCAGAGTTTATAAATATTTCAGGATTCAGTGGGAAAATTCTCGAACGGTTAAAGCTCGCCATAATACTGACTGTCCATTAACACCAGTGGGGCGTCTCTAAGCAAGGTTAATTTGCTTTCTGAGGGGTCTATACACATCTCAGTGTTGTAGCTTATGACTATAAAGGCATGATTAACATAAAATGGATTCATTAAATGAACCCATTTTACAATGAATTGACATTTTACTATATTTTTTTAATTTACCTTGTTTTTTATATTGATAATTTTACCGAAATGACTAAATGATCAAACGGGTTCGTAGTATATATGGTTATTTGGCCGATTTTGCTACACAATAAGTACATTTTTGATACAATAAGACTAGCTGGTTTAGGAGGGGGGACGCTTTCCAAAGAGAAACATGTTGGAAAATATGTTGTTGGAAAACCTGGCCCGTCGCCATATTTGAACTTTTACACTACCAGGACGAATAGCGGTGTAAGTTATTTGTGAAACAAATGCAAGGTTATCTGAAGAGAGAAATCCTTTTTAAATGCATGCAATGTCAAAACAGTGAGTTTCACGCTAGTACGTTTATTTTACGTTTTAATAAAGACCTGAAATTTTACTCGCCGTCTAATATGAAAAATCTGTGTTTCTAAATCATCCTCAAATGTTATTGTGTAGTAATACTGATTGTTACTCATTTAAATTTGATGGAGCCTTCTAGTTATGTGAATTACGTTAAATTTGTGTGAATTATGTTATTAACTTTTTAATGACGTTAGAAATAGATGGCTTTCGTTAAAAATTGAAGCACAATTTCATTTATAAAGTTTCTATTTAATAATTTTTGTAAACACCGTTTCTGAATTAATTGATAATTTTGAGTTTTAAACGAAGTAGGAGTAAATTAACCTGATAAAATAAATAATATCATAGAATCATACAACCCTAGAGAATGCAGTGTATATTTGCATGTAAATGTATGACTAAGATGTCTCAAAATTATAATAATATACTAAGTACAAAGTAAGTCAGACAAATGTTTTTCCATGCTAGGCTTTTGAACTACAATTATACCATAATTTTTTATTTAGCCCATTATCTTGCGCAGTTCAAATCATTTTACGCTGTTGCGTTCTCACTCAATCACTCAGTATATAGAACATTTAAGCAAAAATTTCATTGTAACATATCTAATATCAGCCTATTAAATAACATGTAGCACATCTTAAAAATAATTTTCAAGATACGATAATATTAATACGCATCACCAAATGGTGAACTTATAAAATAATTTAATTCAATAATTAGACTCAAGACATAATTTTCGAAATCATCACTTGTCTTTTTACAGGAACACATGAAATAATATTTCAGACAACCACCGCGGCGAGCGGCCTCTTTTCGTCCGCTGCCCTTTATTCTTCTACTTATTCCGACTCTGTTGCCTGAAGGACGGTTCATAGGTCCCCATACAAAAAACTTGTTAAAGAAACCTCTCCCCCCCCCCCCCAAGAAAAAAATTGAAACACATAAAATTGACATCAATGTTTCCAAATAATTGCACTAGAAGAAATAATTTCACTCTTTATTAGACTATTTTTTCTATAACATAAGAAATATCAATAAAAGCAAGTTTTTTTTTTGTTGTTGTATATTTAATTTTTTCTTACATAATTATCACTTAATAATGGATTAAATTATGGCTAAAGGTACCATTAAGAATATACTACTACTTTTGATATTCCTAGTTACTACTTCTGATATTGCTTCAAAAATCCGGAATTTTCAAAAATCCGGAAATCGGGACCATAGTGTTGGTCCCGATGATGCCGGATTTTTGAAGTTATACTGTATATCCAAATTAATGTCTATTAGCCACAACGGCTGGAAGTGTGTTTTCAATTATGCCATGAGTTTCTAAATTTAACTAAATTTTTGGATACTACGTTGAACATATAAATGCTATAGATCATAAACAGGACTATACAAAAGATTCCACATAAGCATTACTGGGTATTGCGTGAATTAATAAAAGGTGCTTTTATTTGAGATACGCATTTTCAATCTGAACCATGTTAAGTATAGTAAGACTTCGTTAAAGCATATTCCGTTTTATACAGGTTCGAGCAAAGGTACATGGCCGTCTATCTGTGATAATTTCTGAAAATATGATTTTGACAGTTTTAAGGGATTTATACCTGAATTAAATTTTATGTTAATATGTGTCCTGTAAACAAATCTGTATATAGGATAAGAATTCAAATGACTTTACTTCTGGTGGTATAAATTGCTGAAGGTGAATCTTTAATCCTTATTATGCGTTTTCGTAAGGAAATAAATTTCCGCATACTGTGTAGCATATATATAAATCTATGTATTCAAATATGTCGTTGAGCAAAATGTTTTCCCTGGTTATGGACTGTAATTGCTGAAATCTGGTTTTCAAACGTATTATGCGTTTTCTAAAATGTTATGTGTCTTATTTATCTTAATAGTGTTTCTAAATTCTTGACCCATGATTTTTCCTTCTTGCAAAACTTTAAGAAATGGTTTCATATTTTATTTTCCCACTTTTTTAAACCCCGGATGACCAGGTGGAAATTTGAATTCCGTAAGGCCTTGAGGGACCATTCAGTGACACCATAGTGAAATGCACATATTTATTTACCATATCAAAAAATTCCAAAAAAGATTAAAACAAGTGGGTAAGTGTGATCACAGATCGCACTGAGGGTTCCTTTAAAACACTTTATCCTTTTGCGAAATCTGTTAGTTCCACATTTCGCACCAGGGGGCGCATTCTATTCTATACAAACCTCTATCCAAAGGAAACTCCGTTTTAAAACTTATCTGTAGGTATATTAGTCGAAGGGATCGGGTCTATAGCACCCGAGATAGGTAGGTGCCCCCGGAAATTGCACGGAACATTCTTTTATAAGCCTTTTATTATATGTTATGAACTATGTCAAAGTTTCCAGCAGATCGACTTGTTAGATTTCATAATTTTAACAAAATTGCGTTATGTTAGTTGCAAATTCCACCACCAGGGAGCGCACACTATTCATAACAAAAGTGTATCAGATCGAAACTCTGTTAAACAACCTATCAGTGGATGTGTTACTCGAGTTGGTGGCGGCCTTAAGCGAGAAATTAAGAAATTTACTGAAAGTACTATTCGGAAATAGTGGTAACTAAAATTTTGACATTTTTAAATTTCATAAGCAGCACGTGTCTGAATATATCATAGTCCTCAAAAAACGACATCTAAAAAGGTCGTAAACGCTAATTTTTAAAAAAGAAATCCAGAGCCCCTCCCCCGCCCTCCCTTAACAGGAAATTGCATGCACCATTATTTTATAAGCTTTTTATTATGTGTCATGAAGTATCTTAAAGTTGCAAACTGATCGCCTTGTTATATTTCCTAATTCTAACAAAATCGCGTTACCTTAGTTCCGCATTCCACCACCAGGGAGCGCACTCTATTCTTAACAAGAGCATATCTGAACGAAACTCCTTTGCGCAATCTCTCCAGAGATACATGGTCGGGAGGGTGGCGGTGCGGTCTTAACCAAGAATTTAAAACATTTTCTGCGATAACAAACGCTAAGATTTAATAAATAAATCTAGCCCCCCGCCCCGCCCTCCACTCCTCGAAATATCACACTCCATTCTTTTTTACATTTTTCTTATGTGTTATAAAGTATCTTAAAATTTCGAACACATCGAGTGGCGGTCTTAACCAATAATTTAAGTTATTTCCTGAAATTGCTATTTGGAAATAGTGGGATGAACACTTATAAACCTATAAACTTTTTCATATTGAATTATTAATACTTATCTCATAGATCGCCGTCGAAACACCCCACGCAAATTGTTAGATTTCCTAATTTAAATGAAATCTCCGTTAAAAAAGCACGTGCCTCCATCTTAATCTGGCATTTGATGGAAATAAAAGGAATTAATAAAATATTAATTAATATCTCAGCTCGTAATGAAGCTATTTCTTTGAACCGGGTATGTATGAAATCTGCGAGAAATTTCCAGCACGGATGTCAGAAAATTTAATCGAAAAATTTAATATTTAAAAAGTTTAAATTTCGTATTAGACTTTCCTCCCCTTAAATTTCTCCCGCGCCGATATGTCTGAGAGACGACGACAGCTGCCTTCCGGTGAATGGAAATATGTTTTCATTGTCTTTCCAAACCCAGAAATTAAATTTTTATCGAGCGATTTTCAATGGATTTTTTGCGTTCTATCCTACGCAGAAATTTGAAATTTATACCAAAATAAAGTAGAATTTTTTCCGTGTATTTCTACACCTTTTACGAATTTGTACGACCGATACTTCGGCAGATCCGATTTTGTTTTTTAAAGGTCCACTTCAGTTATTGCTTAAATTACTCCGTGGTAACCCTGCACCGGCTGATTTGACGGAGCATCCGCCGAATTTACTGGCAACCCTTAGGAGAAACTGAGGAGGATTTCGATAACGTGTGTTCGCACCTGCATTCAAAAGGTTGATTGGATTTAATTTTAGAATTTAATTAGCCCGTAATTAGGTTAATTACCAACTGTTTCAAAATTTTATGATTTGTTGTTTGATGTGTGGTGTTCATCTATAAGTATGCAAAATTTCAAGTCTCTAACATGTATAGTTTCTGAGAACGGGCTCTGTGACGGACAGACAGACAGAGGAGCGAGGCGAATAGGGTTTCGTCAGATGAACGAAACCCTAAAAATAAAATGATCATTAATTCCCATCAGGACTGAACTTGCGATGAGGGTGGAAAGTGACCACTTTTGATCATCCGAGGGTTAAAAGAAGATTTTTAATTTTTAATTTGTACACATTTCATACCGATATTCAATTCGTATTAATTCATATCACGTTATACAGGGTGTCCGGTCTCAACGGTGTCCAATGGCTAATTTCTAAACCGTTAATTATAGACATATAGTTCCAATTACAAAAATGTTTTAAATGAGGGAAAGAAGTATTTCTAAAGCGATTTAGGTCAAGAAAAACATTTATTTAAAAATTACGAAATCTAAATTTTTATACGGTCCCCGGTCCTATAAGTGATATTTAGTAAACCTTTCTTATTTCTCTAACAAGTACGGCAAAAAAAGTCGATATTCATCTAACCCTAAAATTGACCGAGTTATGACATTTTCAATTTTATGGCTTAAACCACTTTTCTGTAACCGAAAACAGATGATTTGGACCAAGCTTTCAGGGGTCGTACACGAAGTGCTTAAAGTATTATAAAGGGCGTCCACTCCAAACGATGTTCAATGGCTAATTCCTAAACCGTTAGTCAAATACATATAGTTCCAATTACAAAAAGGTTTTAAATAATATAAAGAAGTATTTTTAAAGCAATTTAACTGAAGGTGCTGCCCCCTTATAAATATTACGGTATTAACTTTTAATAATTAACTTTCAGATTGGTTAAAATAATTGAAGAAGTGAGTTTCAAAACTCGCCTTATCGAGAAAATGAAATTTTGGGAAATCGCATAAAACATTTAAATGCGCCAATTGGTACTCATTGAAAATTTGTAGATTGTAGTGTTTGATTGGTACAGATATACCAATAGAATAGATTGATAGAGAAACAAGATTTTTTAAATTTCGGATAAGGCGAGTTTCGAAACTGATGTCCTGAATTGAAATTTGATATATATATTTTTTTTTGGTAAGGAAATAAGTGTGTTTCTTTTGATGATTTTATTTTAATAAGCTTTTAACTTACGACGTTCGTATGTATGTCTTCCTAATTCAAAAATTGTATTCCAGTTTTAACTCACTTCCAAATATCAGATCAAGATTAAATTTTGCATAATTATGTAAATCCAATGACAATGTAATATTAGTATGATTTTAAGTATGTACCATTTATATTCATTTTACAGGACCACTCCAAAAATTTTGTATATATTATTGCCTACAAACAAAAATTTTAAAATCAAAATCAGTAACATTTATGTAAGGCATAGAGATTCACAATATAATTTTTCCAAATGAAAGTGCGTTGCGTTTATATTTTTTATACAATGCCGCACAAAAGAAGTCAGATACATTACGATGTATGAGCAGGGATTGTTTATTATACATTTTGATGATATTATGCGTTTTTCAGATTCAACTTTTTAGTTCTTTATAAAAACGTGTTTGAAAAAAAATATTTTAGAGACCAAAATCAAACCAGTACTTTTGGAAATAATATTATCGGATATGGAGGTCGTATTAAGTCGCCTACCAGGTTGCCATATTTGAATCTTTTAGATTTTTTTCTTTGGGGTTTTCTGAAAAATAAGGTATGTGAAAGAGAATCCACTAGTCGAGCAGATTTGTGGAATCGTATTGCTATGGCGTGCAGATCTGTAACACCTACAATGTTGAAAAGTAGTAGAAGAATTTATTTCACATGTACATTTCTGCATTGTAGCCGAAGGGACGTCACTTCGAGCACGTTTTAAGATAACTTTAATTTTTATTAATTAAGTATTAGATTAGGTAATCTAAATATGTATCATTTTCTAAAGAGTTGTGACTGTTGCTTTTATAATCATTTAACAAAATTTCTGTTTTTTTTTTGTTTTTTTTTTTTTTTTTACTTATATTTTTAGTACAAGTTGTATATTTTGTTTTAATATGTCAGAATGAACAAAAATCTCAAAATATATTTGTAATGTTAATTTACTCTCAATGTTTAACGTTAAATTTATATCTGACGATTATTTTTATTTCTAGTAAATTTGTGACTGACCCCTATTTTGCAGCAAAAATGATACTCCAACTTTAAACATTACTCGGTCAGTTTTAATCGCAGAGGAATGGGACTTTTTTTGTTTTACTTGTCAGTGCAATAGGATACTTTTACTAAATATCACTTATAGGACCTGGGGACCGTATAAAAATTTAAATTTCGTAATTTTTTAATAAATGTTTTTCTTGGCCGAAATCGCTTTAAAAATACTCTTTACCTCATTTAAAACATTTTTGCAATTGGAACCATATGTCTATGACTAACGGTTTAGGATTTAGCCATTGGACACCGTTGAGACCGGACACCCTGTATATTCAATACCGTTCAATATTTACCAATAGGATCTTTCTTTTTGATATTTTAAGAGATGATTTTATATATTTTAATGTATATTTCAAATTCTGTGCTTATTTCTTTTGAATTCTCGCGCGCATTTATTGACAGAAAGAGAATGATTTTTTTTTTCCTCGTGTATTTTCGCATTTTCTCAAAATTAAGATAAGATCGTCATACAATAAAGTGTTATTTTATGTTTATACGTGTATGTGAATGTGTAGCTATAAGTGAAAATTTTTATCTATGAGTTGTATTCTGAAAAGACGTTAACATCGGTTACCAAATTGCTCTAGTGTAACCACATATCCTAATTTATGCATTTCGATGTATTTTTTTCAATGTTCGATATGGAGTATTTAATGAATAAGTAGGTTAATTAATTTAAATATACAAAATAAAATATTTTTCTCAAGTTTTGATTTAAAATTACATGCTGTATTAGAAATATGAATATATTTCCACGTATTTATAGATACAGAAAGAAATTGCCAAAGAACCTAATCCGGTCTATTTCTTCTAAAAAAGGAATTTTTCATTCGAAACAAATGGTAAAATATAGGAATGAAGCTTTTCTCTATACAAATAATTCTCTTTAACTTTTTCTTGCGGGTTTGAATGGAATCCTAAAAAATACGACGTAAGCATGGTTTTATTAGAGTGGGAAATAGAGCGACTTATTTGCGCCAATAACTTATTTTCTTTTTAGATTTTATCAAAGAATTCTACTTTTTTATTTTGAATTGCTATTTGTATTTTAATTATAAATTTGAATCATGATTTTTGTATTTTGACGCATTAAATATCAATATTAAAGGCAAATACGGTGAGTGGTTTTTATGAAATACGATTAGAATTTTGATGAAGTATCATTTTATGTCGGTTTTAATCCCTCGCAACAGAAATCATGATTTATTCATTACACGCTTTTAAATTTTTTAAATAAAAACAGTTATTTTTTCATTATATAAGAAAATTGTTTGTGTAGGTGTAGAGTAAATATAGGAATGCTGAATAGCGTAAAGATTGTTTAATCCTTTGGAAGACGGTAGTTTACTTTTCAACCACATAATTTTAATCCTTACTTGCCGCGTCCGTACCAGTATTTTAGAATGAAAAGTTTCATTTTATTATGTGCGTGAAAAAAAACTTTTATTTGTGTTTTTGTTAATTCTGGTGTTACACAATCATTTCCGCTTTTGTATCTATATGTTGTTCTGTATATATATTGATTCTGTAACTACACTGCTCTAAAAAATTAGGGGAGTACATGGTTTTAACGAAATTACGCAAATATTTACACAGATAAGTAACATAAAAAAACAGCCATAATTTAAAGTGCTGTAGAAAACAGATAAAGCTTCACATGTAAATTAAAGTTTATGACGTCAAAAACTGGAAAAAGGAGATAGGTGCAGAAATCGGGAATTTGCAGAAACGTCTGTTTCACTTCCTCAGTTGTAAAATTCAGTTGCTCAGCTTGTATTTTGAGAAAAAGTGGCTTGAAAATGTCACAACAACATGATTTACCACAATCCATGGCTTGGCGTGTTATCGGGACAATTGAATTTGGGGAAACACAACGAAGAGTAGTGGACGCTGTTGGAGTCGCAAGAAGTGTTTATGAAAGGCTATGGAATCGATTCCAAGACACATGGAATGGTAGTCATCGATAAGTGCAAGGTCGAAAATGTGCTAACACAGAAACTGATGACCGATATATCCTGTTAACAGCTCGTCGAGACGGAACGGGCAATGCTACTCAGCTGCAAACACAGTTGTTCTTTGCCAAAGGACGAAGGGTGCCCAGTCAAACAGTCCGAAAAGGTCTTCATCAAGGTGATTTCTATGCACGTAAGCCAGTGGTCTGTATTCCGTTCACTTCAAGCCACTGTGCGGCCCAAAGGAAGTGGGGAACTGAACATCAAGCTTGAAGACAACGTTGTTCGAGTCAAATTCTGTTTAACGACAAGTCCCGATTCAGTCTGGATGTGACATCTGATGTGTTTTGGCATGGAGAGAAAGAGGCACTCAAAATAATCCCACATTCGTTCGTGAAAGATCACAATACAGACGATGTGTGTTGATGCTATTGGCTATTGGGTTGATGCTATTGATGCTATTATATCATTCGGAATGGCACTTTGACGGTCCGAAATACTACGGACGAGATACTGAGACCTCATGTCGTATTTTATGTTGCAGTAATTAGTGATTTCTTTTTTTCCATACATGATAATGCCTGACTTCATACAGTTCGCCTTGTGGAAAACATGCTTGAAGCTAAAACAGTACAGCGTATGGAATGACCAGAATGCTCTGCTGACCTAAATCCAATCGAGCATGTTTGGGACATACTCAGACGACGCATTGCTGCGAGACCGAGGCCTTTTTTTACTGTCCGGGACTTGGGGATTGCAACTCTTGAGCAGTGGAAGAGTATTCCCCAAAATCTTATCGATAACCTCACCGCATCCATGGAAAAAAGATGTGCAGCAGTCTTAGCTGTTCGAGGAGACCACACGCCATATCGAAAATCTTGCTTCATTTCTAAACAATACTTTTTTTTTATCATTTACATGAAACCAAATTGTTGCCCTAAACCACCTTTTTATGTTTTTTTTTTTTTTTTTTTTTTTTTTTTTTTTTTTTTTTTATCTTATCAAAGAATAAAAGCTTCCTTACAATTTTTTGCGTATTTTTTTATGTATTGCGTAATGATACACGTGTAGTATCCATTTTATGCCCAAACATGGCTGTCTTGTATGTTCTCTTCACTTTTTTGTTTGCTCCCCTAATTTTTGTGAGCAGTGTATGTTCTAAAATATAGTAAAGATATATTTAGAGTCGTATTTCACATGAGCAACACTGATAATTTCAAATAACTTGACAGCAAAAGAGAACATGCACAGATAATTATGATACGGCAAAACATGGTATCACCAAATCACAAGGAATGAGATAAAAGAATCCATTTTACACAGCTTTGTTACTTAACAGATGTTCGGTTCCGTGTAATTGTATATATTTTTTCAAAGTAACCATGAAATGTGGTAGCATTTCATCTTAGGTAAGTTCTACTTTGACGTTTTTTTAGGGTATTTCATCATACAAAATACGAAAAAACCTTTTCTTTTTTTTTTCCTTTTAAAATTATTTATTATTTTATACAAGTTTGGGGTCACAGAATATGAATTACCATTAAAATTTTATTGTTTACTCTCGGTGTAAAAATGGGGCTCGTATGAAAAATTATGATTTTAAGTTAAATGTCAACGAACAGAAACTATTTATTAAAAACAAATCATGTTAATTAGTTTTTTTTAAACTTTTATCACATAATTAAGAGTTTATGAGCAATATCAAAACATTAACCGTATATTATCAATCGAGAATTCCACTTTTTTTTCGCTTGAAATTTGTATGAGTTTCAGGGCTCTACTCGTGTTCCAGCAGTAGTCTTCTAACATATCGATACGTCTTGTTTAAATCGCTAAACATGTTTGTCATTCACAAGTAATAACTCCGCACTTTGCAGGAAAATAATCGAGATGAGAGTGAAGATTTTTTTTCGGACATACTGCAACCCAGCTGCTGATACTTTGTCGCGGATTGTTTACAAGTTTATCGTACCGTCAACCAGGGCTACTTTGGTCCACTTTTCCTGGTTCCACTCACATTTCCATTATTAAAACATATTACATTTGATTTTTTAACGTCGAAATGAAGTTGTAAACAATTAACATGAAACAATGAAACAAACTGTATGGTTTCAAAGAGGAATTTTTTATTTTTTTATTTTTTAACTATTTTAAATGTTTTGGATCAAAGTAGGTCCATTCAATTAGTTTCATATAAAATGAATACATTTCATGTGTAAATGAATACATTTTTATTGAAACCCCCTTTCAATAGCATTTGCTAATAAATTAACACTGCGAACTCTATAAACCAATGTTTTTTTGTTTTTTTTAGCTTTTAAACACAATGAACTAATTGTTAATATTAAAGAAACGAGAAATAGTTTTCGTCATGTTATCCTCAGCAACTGGAACAAAAACATTTAAAGTAATATTTGCTACAGTAACATTTGAAAAAAAAAATGTTACTTAAACATGTTTTAAGAGATTTGGTTGTATAAAAGGCATTCCTAAGTAATTGGGACTATTTTTGGATTGTGATTTTTCAACGTCGAAATGAAGTTGCAAAAAATTAACATGAAAAAATGAAACCAACTGTATTGTTTTAAAGAGGAATTCTTTATTTTTTTATTTTTTAACTCTTTTTAAAATTTTGGAACAAAGTAGCCCCCATGTTGGGGGTTACTTTGGTCCATTCACTTAGTTTCATATAAAATGAATACATTTCATGTGTAAATGAATACATTTTTATTGAAACCCCCTTGCAATAGCATTTGCTAATAAATTAACACTGCAAACTCGATAAACCAATGTTTTTTACTTTTAAACACAATGAACCAATTGTTAATACTAAAGAAACGAGAAATAGTTTTCGTCATGTTATCCTCAGCAACTGGAACAAAAATATTTAAAGTAATATTTGCTACAGTAACATTTGAAAAATAAAGTTACTTAAAACATGTTTTAAGAGATTTGGTTGTATAAAAGGCAGTAATTGGGACTATTTTCGGATCAAAAAAGTCCTGGCACAAAGTGGCCCCAAAATACTAATTTTCATGTTAGCTTGATGAGAAAACAAAAATTTTCTTTCAAAATAAAAAGTTAAAGGAAAAACTATGATCACACATGGGTTACAAGTTACTAAAGGTAACATTTTGACACTTATCTTATTTGTAGCTCTTATCCAGATTGTTTCACTATAGAAACTTTGTAGAGTTAAAATTTACACACGAAAACAGTTGTTTACAAACACATCCAGTGTTGCCACTAAAAAAAATTAAATTATTCCCAAACTATTCAAATACCCTATAGTCGGGTATAAAATATTTTTCAATGGCAACAACTCCAAATTATCTTGTGTGTTCAATAGAAAGAATAAAGCTTTTTTTTATGGGATGGACCAAAGTAATCCCGCAAGGACCAAAGTAGCCACGGTTGACTGCAGTTCTCAGATCTCGTTTTGCCCAAAAATTCTTAAAATCTCGATTGAAATTGTAATAAATTTTGACATTTTCGGATTTAAGAACTACGTTTGACATCATATTTGGATTCTTCGATAAATTTATTTTCAGATATCTGAAAGGAAATTATTTGATGATGTATACAGGATGTATTTAGGATGTATGCAGATGTAACATATGGAATTCTAATGCTGAATGCCTTTTTAATATTTTTCCAAAACAAACTGCACAACCGATTGTTTTTTTTTTTTAATTTTACCTTAAAACAACTTCATGGAAGGAGCTGTAATTTTAGATTTCCATATATTATTTTAAAAATACAAATCTTTGGGAAAAAATCTTAATTTTGCATAACTAAAATTCCACAATAAGAGCCAATAAAGGTTTTTCATGGTGATATTAATGTTCAGTGGGTTAATTTCATACAGAATTGCATATTTTTACTTCAGTTGCTATTACATTGTTATACAGTGTTATTGAATAATTATGTTATAAGAGGGAAAAAAAAGAAACCACGACAAATGAAAACATAAAAACTGAAATTACAGTTTTCATTTATAAAATCAACTGTGTAATGACCGGTACTGATTTCAGTACAGTTTTCAATGTAAAAATGAATCTTTTTGAGAACAATCGTATGAAAAATTTTACAACTTTTGTCCAGTAAGACACTCTGCTTAAAAGCACAGAAGCCGGTAACATGTTATAAGCAAATTACAATTTCCTTTATAAAATCAGCTGTATTATGGCCGGTACTGATTTCAATGCAGTTTCCAATATAAAAATGAAAAATTTTCACAACAATCGTATGAAAATTTTTACAAGTTTTCTCCAGTAAGATACTTTGCTTAAAAGCACAGACGCCGGTAACATGTTATAAGCAAATTACAATTTCATTTATAAAATCAGCTATATTATGGCCGGTACTGATTTTAATGCAGTTTTCAATATAAAAATGAAAACTTTTGACAACAATCATATGAAAAATTTTACAAGTTTTCTCCAATAAGATACTTTGCTTAATAGCACAGAAGCCTGTAACATGTTATTAAGCAAATGGACCTTTAGAATCAATCAAGAAAATTGTTGAACACAGTAATTACTTTACCAAATTCAGTAACAGAATTGAGACAAAATTGCTGCCATGCTGCTCTTCTTAGCTTCGATTATAAATCTTCCTGTATTTAGATCACTTTCTTATAGATCTCAAATCATCTTGTGTTGTTGCATTCTTATATAAATCTCCACCTATAATGTCTTTATATTTTAGGCTATTTACAATTTATCTAGTACAATACAATTAAAAGATTTAATACACCCCACCGTGGGCTATTTACCAAATACATCTCGCGAAATGTAAACTTTTAGAAATTTATCCAACCTTATTTGTTTAGCACCTGAAAAAACTCAATCAAGAGGCATATGTATCCTGGAAGATGTACACTAAATTGAGATTGTGTCTAATGTAGTGTGAATAGGCCTATGTAGCTTGTAGCAAAGATTCCAGCTTAACCATCTATTAATACCTTATTCACATTCAGCTACATAACAGTGATGGCAGAAATCATTAGCTTATGAGCTGGTGAGTAGGCTAAGCTTTAATGCTGGGCAATTTTCAATTTTTTTGTCTCTAAATTTAAACGAAAAGAGGTTTTTTTTTATCTGTTTTTTAAAATATATCTTTGAAGCAAGAACGTATTTAAATAGAAATATCAAATCTTTAAAATAAATTCACAATTGCAATAGATGTTGATATAATTGAAAATATGTATAACATTATATCAAAATTTTATTTAAAAAAAAACTACTTTCTATTTGAGTAAAAATGATAAGATATAGCAAATACTCGATTATCAACTCAACAATAAATCCTTTCATTATTCTTTTAATTTACTTATTGATCTCCTAAAAAGAATATATTCAAAAGGAAATCCCAAAAATTCAGCAATAAACTTGATTACACTAATGGAGCAGAAAAAAATATTTTTTATTTCTTTTGGATAGATTCCTTACCTTTCAAAATTTTAGAAATGCTTCCATAATTAAGAAATTTTAAATAAATGTTGAAGATAAATAGCAGGCATTTTTTTTTATTAAAGCCTTATTTCATGAGACAAAATCTTTTAACTTCAATTATAATGGAACATAATTGGAATTATCACTTATCAGTATGAAGTATAAATATCTGAAATACAGGATTTTCATAAAAAATCCTCTCAGATTTATGTACTCCTAACGAGCCAACCGCTCAACCAATCGAAAGTAAATTTCTGATTTAGTTATTTGAAGGTATGCGCTCGAGATCGTGATTATGACAGCAGATCTCTCACGATTACGTTTACAGTGAAAAAGTTTCGATATTTTCAAATGGCAACAACCTTTTTTTTCCTGCGCATTATCATCAGCGCATTGAAAAAGCATAAATGGTGTTGGAACGATACACGTTTGACTAAAATTGCCGGTGTAATATCGAGGCACTCCAGTCCTAATCAGTTCCTATGTAACGTATTATTCAGCAACTTAAAACAAATAATTACATTTTTATTATCACTATGTGTAGACAAACACAACTCAAAAATACAATTTAAAACGAATCTCACAACAGTACTCAGTTGACAAGTGTAAAAAAATGCTACTGAAAAACATGTCTTGTAGGCACTTCTGCGTTCCTCGAAATGGTCTTTTTTGCAATTGTTTTATGCCGGCAATTTCCATTGTATGCGTATCATTCCAACGCCATTTATGTTTTTTCAATGCGCTGATGAATTTTCGCAGGAAAAAAATGGGTGTTGCCATTCGAAATTTTTGAAATATTTTCATTTTAACCGTGGGAGCTCTATTGTTTTAAATCATCACGATCTCGAGCGCATATCTTCAAATAGGTATACCTAAAATTTATTTTCGATTGGTTGAGTGTTTAGGCCGCTAGGGGTTCATATATCGCGGAAGATTTTTTATGACCACCATGTACCAACATTTTACATGCAGGTTGTCTAACTAGTGTATAGTATATTAAGAACAGTGATAATATAGGAAATGTTTCTAATGCGATAATTGTATGAATCATAGTTAAGAGAAATCTGTAGTTTTGATTGAACTGAAGAAGCAATCAATTTTTAACACTATCCAACAAAGTTGATAAGTGTTTATAAATGTGTTTGCCGCCTGTCACTCTATCTCTCTGTCAGTCAATGTGTTTCAATTGTGTTATAGGTTTTCGATATTGTTCACATAGATATCTATACGTCACTCAATTTATTTAACGGGGAACATTTAGGGGCATCCCACACTAAGGCGACACATAAGACATGTCGCTTGAATTCGCTGGAAAAACTGGTTTAAAACAGGTTTGAAACAACTTAGTTATTTGTTTCGACCGGTTTTTGCGCTACATGTTGCTGCTACATGTCGCTTGTCGCCTTAGTGTGGGATGCCCCTTAAGAAGACGCACATATAATTAGGTTTTGAACAGGGTACTGTACGAAAGATTTATAAGCAATTTATAAAGGCAATGTATAAGCATTATAAATATTTATTCATGTTCTTATCTTTTATTTATTTTCACGTTAAGATATTTTTAACTAAAACTTCCGTCATTAGCAATTTTTGTTGAACTTTTAGGATTACAATGAGACAACAATATTTTTTTTTTTTTTTTTTTTTTTTTTTTTTTGTATTGCATACAATATTTCTATTTATTCACACACGCATTTGAAAAAACGTGCTTTCTTTTTTGTTAGTTTTTTATTAATGGGAACAAGGAAGTGCAATTATCACTATCAGTGCAATTATCACAAGATATCGTAGTGAGACCTTTGGTTTGTTTAGTCGATTTTCGACAAATAAAAAGTAGGTAGAACTCAAAATACCAGAAAATAAGTTTTATTAAAATAACTAAAAAAATTTCTTCTTAATTTAAATAAAGTTAATCTAACTGCTTTTTCAGACAGATTTCTAGACGGCAAACATTAGCTTAAAAAAATTACAGCTTTGCTGGTTTGAATGTCTTTTGAAATAAACAAAGAAACAGTTAAATTACTTCATTAATAAGACAGCATCAAATTTATTAACAGTTTAAAAAATATGTATCATCTTCACAATTCAGTTCTTTTTCTTGAACTAACATCAGTCTCTGGAAGATTGGTGATCTCCAAAATAAGCTGTGTTTAATTCAATTTTAGACTATTTATATCATGTGACTACAGATACATTTTACCTCTACTGGAAACATCAGAAAGAACGCCTAACTGAGTCTGACACATGCCTTTTTATGCAGAATTACACCGGCAACAATCTCAACACATTTGAATAAGCGTAGACATCTCTCAGATATTTCTGTATAAGCATTCATGCGTAGGAAAAATAAAGGGATTTAGAAAATAATTAGTAATAACTAAAAAAATATATACTAAAATTTAATAAACCATTTCTACAACTCTCTAAATCTACAGTTCACATCAAAATCAACAAATTAGCAAAAATGTTGTAAATTCATAATCGCATTTCTTCTTAAATTCAACAAATTGAGAAAAAAGTAGACTAGATTATCTTAATAGATAGCAATATTGCATAAGGAAAAATCCATACGTTAGTTTACCGTAGGTGAATACTCCACTTCGTAGCTCAAATGCATAATTTATCTGCCCCACTACCAGACATTCAAAAATACAAACTTTATAAACTGAAATATTACGTTTTTTTTATTACCACAAAGTAATAATTTTAAAATCATATAAAATACAGAATCTAAATGTGAAAAGGCAATGTACTTAAAATGCATAAGCTTGCTTTCCTTAATCAATAATCTAAAATAAGTGTCTGTATCTATTCCTTTAATAAAACATTACCCTTGCAACGTAATCAAAACGAAAAATATCTCTTCAGAATTTCTATAGGATAAGAGTATTTTTTTCCACATGCAAAATATTTTTCCTTTTCACACATTAGCATAAAAAGCAGTTCTCGACAAAAAAAATATTAAGGTTAAGAAACGGAAACTTAATTGAAGATAACGAAATGCTTACTTTGCACCTATTATTATCTTTATTCGTTTTTAAACATTCTTTTCCATAAAAAAAAAGATTAAGAGCATAAATTTCCGAGGAGAACTTATTTTTTAAGTAAATGGTTTGATCAAGTGAATGCGTTTTTAACCTTTCTTTCACATTCTTCATATAGTTTTTTGTATTGCCATAAAATATAACTTTGATTTGGGTTAAAAGTATAGGCAGTATATGGATGAATCTTTATAGTAAACTGAAGAGGAATGTAATGTGTTAAATAAATAGTATATGTAATATTTTTCTATCTGGGTAAATCATTTTTAACCTGGGTTGGAGGTTTGGGAGCCCAAAACTGGTTTTGGACAGGACATGTGGAATTTATTACCCAAACTGTACTAAAGCGTACAAAACTGTACTAAAGTGTCCAAAACTTTAAAAAGGAAACGTTCCACTTGTAGCCACAGCAAAAGTATTATTAAACATATGAATAAATATATGTATCTCACAATATATATTGACATTTTTATCTCGCATAGAAACAATTTACCTAGTACATTAGCACGCTTAATTTGGTAGCTACGCGGGATCTTTCTCATGTCTTATTTCTTTGTTTATTGAGCGTGTTACTACAGCTGCATCATTTTTCCCCAACGTATAAATTTTTGTCATAAATTTAATCTGCAATATCTTTTATTTCTTATTTGCACATGCCTTCATCCGGGACAGTGGCGCCTATTCCCATGGTTTGCCCCCTCATGTAAAATGCGGTCTTGTGGTTTTTGGCGGTCCATATTTTTCCGATTATCTGTTTGGCGTTAAAATTCATATATTGACCTTTCGCTCGCCTCATTGACAATCCATTAACGCAAATTAACACGTGTGTCATTTTCAACTTAATTATAGCCAGATATCTACAGGTTTGATATTTTTGTAAATTACTGCTCGCCAATAACTAATCTCTCTCAGATTTGTTATGACATCACACTACACTTGATCTTGATTCTGTAAAGACTAATGTAGATCATCCCCTTTCCAGCACCGGCTATTTTTCGGCCGGAAATCTCGATTTGTATGGACTTGGTAAAGAATAAAAACTCTTATTTGAATTTATGGATTACCTATTTCATCTGAAGAACTGGCTACGCATCTTATCTATAATGGAAAGTAAATATAATGCAACTTCTGAATCACCGATCCAATAAATAAAATCATCCTAACCTGTTTCAATAATTCTTCATTACACCATCCCTGTCTCTTAATCTTGTGGTTTATTGCAGCAAAAGTGTTTCAGTCTTTTTGTTCTGCAGTTTTCATTTGCCTAAAGCTGAAGCTTGACTTCATAGTATATGGATGAAGAACCTATTACTTAAATTTATTGCGACAAGATATAACACCAACTCAAGTGCTATAGAATATTGTTAAAGTTCAGTCTTCAATTTTTTCCGCAACTACCATATACCTAGTGCAATATTGAAAGATGTTCCAAATTGGACCTGGAGATATAAGATGGAATAGCCAAGTAGCTTGCATTGGAAAGTTTTCAGCACAATAACAAGCAGATAAAAAATAACCGAAGAAAATGAACAACATGTAGACAGATATATATACAATCTTATAAATAACTTTCATCTGCACAGGAAGTCCAAAGATACAGTGTTACAACTTAAACTTCGCTAGATGAAGCATGCCATGTAGGGTACACGACATTTCGGTTCTACGCTTTCGTTCCCGCCGTTTTGGCTCTGATGTCATTTCAGTCCCTGAACGTTTTGGTCCCTTGCCATTTCGGTCCTTAGCCATTTCGGTCCCTTGCCTTTTCGGCGTCCACCACAGTATAACACGGATTATATTTGTGATAGGCGCACCAAACGCCGTATGGTAAACATCATTTGAGGCCTTTATAATTTTTTATCACCCCTTCTCTTCCAAAATTGAATAAAAAGCTAATATAAGAGCACAGAAAATTTAAAGTTTCATAGCTCGTGATAATGAAAACCGAGCCCGCTGAAATGTTGTGTAATTGAACAGTGTGGCATAATGTTACAGGGAATTTTTCTTTAAGACAATGAATGCTTTAAGTTTTTTAATTTATTATTGTTATAAACTATTACATATATACTGTAAACTACCTTAAATACATATTTTTCTCTTGGATTTCATATATTTAATTAGAGTCTCTAAATTGTCATCAATTGAAAAGTAAACGTAAACTGCCTTTAAATGCTACACACTTAATTTACAATACCGAATATTCCATAAAAAACTCCAATAATATATTTAGATTAGATCGAAATTCGAATATATTTACGGGAATTAGAACCCAGGTAGATTCGATAGGCTAGATATGTTCTAGTTATGAACAAATTTCTCTTATGTTTAAAAGGGTTAAAAAATCAAATATTTTTTAATAATTAGAAACTTTTAATTAGAAACACTGTTTTCCATTGTTTTAGAGATTTATGAGACACGTTCTGCAATGTTCCATTAAATATTTAATGCAATCATTAAATTCTACTAAATATTGTTATAACGCTCTATCTATTGTTACTATTGTTAATTCCTACAAAAAAGTGTACTGTGAATTTTAAGAATATTACACAATTTCAAACATATTGGAATTGTTTGCATTACCCTGGTGCATTACAAGATTCTTACTAAAAATTGGGTATCGTACATTTACAGGTGCACACAAAAGCACTCGTTTATAGTATTGTACATTCGTATATAAGAATAATTTCTTAACACTTTCCAAAGTAGTTGAAAAGTGTTTATAAATTCGGTTTGTTTATCAACATCTGACTGACTCTCTGTCTGTCTAACTGGTCGTATTCAAACTCTTATAAATACATTAGACTGACCTGTAATTTTAATATGAATGTTATTGATTTTTTCTGCAGAATGTCTGATAATGAAAATAAAATTTGAAGTATTTATAATTATAAATTTTACATTTTAAATGCAAGAAGTAATTTATTTGTATATGGATTAATAAATTAAAAATAAGGTAATCTAACGTAATTTCAGAAGTGTAATATCGCACTTTACTGGTAAACGTAGATAAATATAGACGTTTATAGTAACATTTTTTAAAGAGAATTCTTGAACATTTTCTAGCTTCATATAAAATCATAACGCTTGAATCCAAAAGAGTAAGGTAGTACTTTAAAAACATTGCAACAATTTGCGATTTAAAATATTTTTTTAAATAATTAATTTCTGGTAGACATTTTCATTACTTCTTTGCTATTAATTATTTGGAAATCCTCTCATTAACATCGGTTTGAAACAGTAAAAAAAAGTAAAATTCAGCAAAAATTCTTTTTTCCCTAGAATTATTGTCGCATAGAGAATAATTAAATAAATTATTGTATTCTAGCAAAGACGTACAGGGTACAATGTTCTTTAAACAAATTTCTTTTGCTTCAAAACTGTTATATTATTTTTTTTTTCTTACGACGAATTACTATTTAATTAAAAAAAAAAAAAAAGTTTTAGTTCCAATTTTCGAGATAGAATTTGCATTTTTTATACAATAAATAATATAAACTATTTTAGACGTAATATATTACATTTCACACGAATACTGGCGCATATTTCGCAGAAGAAATTTTTTAAGGAATGAAAACAATCCTTCTACGCGTACGGAAGTTACCGAAGTATTAAAAGGATTTGTAGAAGTATTAAAAGCAATATAATGATTTAATGTATAGGAATTTACTTGTTTATTGGAAAGGCGTTTAATGTGTTTTTTAACTAATAAATCTGGTTGTGTGTAACGCGTATCTACCTATAGTAAAATGACTGTTCCCTATAGTATGAGAGTGATTGCAGCTCTCTCTAGTGCCCGAAATCTGAAATGTATTGACATTATCTCAAATAAACGTTAGTTATAGCGCAAAAAATACAATCATAAATGCATACAGAGCGCTTGATTTAGTGTAAAATTACATTATAGGTGAAAGCATGAGTTTATTATAATAATAAAAGTAAGGAAGACAATATTTTTCAATAAGAAACTTAAATTATGACATTAAGGATTGAATTATTTTATTTTTAAATTTATTTACAAAGAATCGAATTGTATTTGAATTACACAATTTCAAAATGTAATCTTCGATATACTTTATCACAGATTTTGAGTCATTAAATAAATCATTTTTATTCAAAAACAGTTGTACTGAAAAAATGAATGATATGAGAGTTATGGTTGGACTATAGAGCACAATTAGACTGTAATGGGTTAAGTATTTTCCGTGTGTCCGCCATATGCAGCAATCCACGTATATGCGTGCGAGTGTATTTGCACTGTGTTATCATAAATGCAAACATTTATGCTCTGTAAAGTCGGTATATTCTTCACAGTTCCGATGTTGTGCTCTAGTTGATATTTGAAGCACTATACAGCATATGAAATTTCAGAAAATCCTCTATATGTTTTTCGTACATTCTGAATCAGATATATCCAAAATTTATAATTTAAAGGGTCGCATAAAAGATATTACCACAATTTTTTCTTTGGAACTTGGGGCAACTGTACCGATTTATAACGCAGAGTCTGAGAATCATCTGTGGCATAGTGAGTTGACAGCAGCTGTTTTTTCAGACATACTTTAGAGTACTCTACGGTTTTTACAATGAAAAAATAAGTTCAACAAAGGGTTTGCCTTAAATTTTGTCTTTCAAACAAAATTTCCTGTGCCGAATCACTGAAAATGTTGCAGATGACCTGCGGTGAATGTCCAAAACAAAGGCATATGGATGGTATATAGCACTCAAAGAGCGCTGAGAAGTGGTAGTTTATTCACCTCTTTCTGGTGGACATTCAAAGTCCACGAGCTATTCAGACATCGATAAAATCACGAAGCATGAGATCTAAAAAAGTTGTATGAGGCTTAGAGAGTTGGCTCCAGTGATGAAAATATCTTTTAAGTCCGTTCATAACGTTACAACAAATATTTTGGGAATAAAACCGCACAACAGGTTTCGTCAGAGTTCAATTTTGTTGTATCGTTGTGCAAGTGTTTTTGGCCAAAAGCGCAACGAAACTCATTTACCAAGCACCGTTCTCGCCATATATGACCCCGTGTGACCCTGTTCTTTTCCTGAAGGTAACATTGCACTTCGAAAAAGCGTTTTGAGTCAACTGAGGACATAAATGGAAATTCGTTTAAAGAAATTACCATAATCTATTTCCGAAAATTGTATAGAGGATTGGATCCTGTGGGGGAATAGTTGAATTGGACTCGATGGTGTCTATTTTAAGCAACAAAATAAATTTTGATGAATATATTAATTCTAGAGTGTTTTATTTAAGAATCCAGGTAATTTTTACTTAGTATGTGTACAGCAGTATAACACATTACCTTTATCCACATCACATTTCGCTATTCATATAATGCAATTTTGGATCGACAAAGCATATTTATGATCCACACAATAACATTTTTCTCTAATAAAAATAATACAAAATATCCTTATAGTAAAATATAGAAATATTGGTAAAGGGAAATAAATCTGCTTAAAGAATTTTGTAAATTATGAGATATCGAATCAACATATGTGTAACGTTTGGGGGAAAAATTGTAGGAAATTTCACGTGCCGTTAATTTCATAAATTGAAATTTTTAATTGCTGATTTTTTTTGTTCAACTTATCTAAGAGGCGTTAAACCAACAGAGCAAAAAGTGCCTAAGCCCAGGATCGAACCAGGGTTATTTTCATTGTTGGGCATGAGCGCGTTCATTGAGCGAAATCTCACGAGTTTAGCTCACTTTCTGTAAACGCTGAGTTGAACTTGACTCAGTTTTTTGAAAAACGAACGTGAGCTGAACGGAAGCTCAAAAGATCGGTGAGTTTCATCGAAATTTACAACTCAGACTCGATTTTTTTCTTAAATTATTTAAAATTTTTCCAGCACGTTTTTCCCATTCAAATGCAATTTATAAGCTTACACTCGGGTAGGGTCGAGTATGATCAACGGATTTACTGGATCGTGCCTGGATCTTGCTTTCTTTGGAGGTTCGGGCCGGGCCGAACCAGATTTATTTCGACGCCTGTGCTTTATTCTTCCTAGAAGTCTGCACTTAACGAAAATTTCTGGCCCGGTCACAACCCAGTTTGCATGAAAATCATTGACCCATCCCTGTTTGACTCGTACAAAAATCTGTTTAAGGAACAACCTCCTTCGGTCACCATTTTTTCCCGAGAATACATATATTTTCAACAATATTTTTACTGGGCAGTCCAGAGCCCTGCTGGTCAAATGATTTTCGTATGAGCTGGGTTGGAACTGGGACTGAAATTTTCTACCTGTGAAGACCTCAAGAAGAATTCAGTCCAGCCCCGACTTGGACCGGAAAATAAATCCATTCCGACCCATCTCGTGAGGAACCTCGAGAAAAAAGTAGTCCCTAAACCAAGATCGGACAAAGTGTCGGGAAGGAAAATTGGGCGGGGTCCATGAAGACCATTGCATCAAATAACCCAAAGATTAGTTCACTAAATTTTGTAAATTTGGACGATAAAGCTGTCTCTAATATATATATATAACCAAAACATTTCCGATCACCAAAAAAATTGTAAAATTATGAATGAAATGGCATTAACAAATACCCCAACGCACTTAACATGGATTTCAAAAAGATAGTAAAAAACAGCAGAAATTGAATAACATAAATGGAATGATGGAAATTTGTAGAACTTAGACAGAATCACCGGGTCCCAAATGCCTTAAGTTCCACAAATAAAATGTGTTGTTTCATCCTTATATTAGCCATCAATTAGCTAATGAATATGAATTTCGGACTAGCACACTCAGAAAAACGAGAAATAAACCATTGAACAGCAATTAAGTTCAAAATGTAACAAGATTAAAAAGGATAGAGGGAAAAAAATACAAATTAAATTCCATACTGTCATAGCATTAGGTATATTAAATACACACATTAAGCATTTTATTCTCATTTAAGATAATATACTATAAGAAATTAATATAATATTGTCCTGAGTAGGCTAAAATTTAAATACAAGTTAATCGTTAACTTTATTAAATATTAATGAATATGAATAAATTTAATATGAATTGATAAATATATAAATATAACTACAGCATTATACATATAAAAGTATCGGATCAACATCCATTATAAATTGTGCATTAGCAACGTAGTTGTAAATCAAATGCCTCATTTTTTTAAATTATTAACCTTTGCGTATTATCCAGACAACGCCACCCTTCTCCGTACTCTAACATCTTCCCAACCAACCGTCCTATAATAATTTATTATTATTATTTTACAATTTTTTATTTTTTATACTTACTTTCTTATTTTATATATTTTTTTGTAATTTCATTTACGCATGTGTTAATTTATTTTTTAAGATAATTTAAGTATTAATTATATATTAAAGAATATATGATTTGTTTTGGAAAACCATGTTTTAATGCATCATAAATTTGTTTTTTAATATTATTGTTAATAAGATGAGAAGAACATAAACACTTTATTCTATATAAATGATTAAGGATTATATTACGATTTACAGAACTATGAAGACAAGATTTAAAAATAGTAAATGTATTAACTTTGAATTTAAATTCTTTACGGTTATCATACAGATCAGTTATTGTTTTGTATTCTTTTATTGTAATTTTAAGATCTAAAATGTCAATTGTATTGTTCGATAGGAGGTTTCGTTAATTCTAAATTAGTAGGATAATCTATTGGAAATTGAGAAATATTAGTTTGATCAGTGGCAATTAAAATTATGTCATCAATATAACGATATAAATGTAGATTACTATTAGTAAAAGTGCATTTATAGTGATATAAGTATAAGTCTGATAATAAACTTGATGTACATCCACCTTGTGGTATGCCGCCTTTCTGTAAATATAATGTGTTATCTTGCAAAATATAAATATTACAGATAATGAAATTTGTTAAAGATTTAAAATAAGCTATATCTATATTAAATGGTAAATCCACTTTATGATGATATTTTTTAAATAATTCATTTATAATATTATGTAGATTTAATAAATCTATATTATTAAAAAGATCTTGAAATCATGTGTCGTTATATTGTTTACACGTTTAAGATTATTCATAATATTGATCATTTGATAGCTATTTTTATACAATGTGTTTTATCAGTGGTTGTTGTTAGTATAAATATTTGATTGAGAATTTTTAATAGAAGTTTATTGGCTATATTATTATATGTATTGCTTCCAATAGTTACAGTCCTAAATTTTATTGGTTTCTTATGAAATTTGGGTATAAGAACTAAATAAGGATAATTAAAATTAGTAGAGAAAATATGTAATATTTTATAATAACTTTGAATTTTACGATTGTTTACTGTTACATTTTCATTAGTTTTTTGAAAAGGGTTATTAGAAGAAATACATCATGTAAGAAGTTGGTGATAATAAGATTTACATATGATTGCATACTTATTATCAGATTTGTCTACATATGTAATAACGTAGTTTTTTGTAATTTAGTAATTTGCTGGAAAAAAATGCTTTGTGTTAATAGTACCCAAATCGGAAATATTATATTTTAAAGCCTTAGTTCATTTTTCAATAACTAGTATTTACCATTGATTAAAATATTCAATAGGTTTATTGTATGAGATTGAAATTTTATAAATAACAAGTAATATAATAATTTTGTTTTTAAAGTCAATTCCTACTTAGGCCATCAAAGAAAAATTTAATATAATCAAGCTAATATGAGTTTTTGTTGCATTAAAATATCTCAATTTGTTGATTTTCTATAAGCAATTAAGTTCACAATGGAACTCTATGGGAATTTGGCGAAATATTACATATATCGCCAACTTGGCGTCACTTTTGGCGACTCATTTTGGCCGCCAAATTTGGCAAGTTGGCGACAAACTTGGCGGTATTTGGCGACAGAACAGGTTACCCCCCTATGGTAACCCTTATTGAAAATACTTTCATTGAAATTCAATAACCAATGGCGGCCATTTTGTTTCCCATGCAAAACTAAAATTAATTAATTAAAATTTAATTAATTAACTAATATTTGAAAAAACTTTATTAACATCAATTGTCATCCAGTGCAAGTTTTAAAAAATTTATTTCAACCTGATAGGAGGAATAATGAGTATTTTATTAACGATTGAAAATTTGTACAAGATAAATATATAAATATATAAATATATATATAAATATAGGGAGAGTGTGAGCTAATAGTAGGAATTGAAAAATATCTATATCATATGTAAACTGTTTTATAATAGATTTTACGTTAAATAAATAAATATATATATATATACATAAACGTGTTTTTAGTGAACTTCGCTCACTTTTATAGATGAGTTTGAGTTGAGCGAGTTCGTATGAAAAATTTTGAATTTGAACTTGAACTTGACTCATTTTTGAGAAATTGAGTTTGAGTTCGAATTAGCTCCTTTATTTTGTGAGCGTATTCAACTCTGGTTATTTTAAACTTCATGACGCGTAATGTCTGTGACCCCGGTTCATTCTCGGGCTTGAACACGTTTACACTTGGTTGGTTTTACGTCTCTTAAGCAAGTTGAGTAAGTTGAATAAAACTATTCAGCAATTGAAAATTTCACATTGTGAAATATCAAAATACATATTAATATTATTTGAGTTTTCGTGATATGTGTCAGTGTGAAACTACATCCAATTTTTTTTTTCGTTTAAAATTTTTTTCCGATATAATAAATATGTCATTTATCATTATTTGTTACATTTTACGTAGTAAAAATATTTTTCTAAAAGATTATATAATGCTCTTTAGCAAACACATTCATAAGTTAATATTAGAAAATATTCTTTATTGTGTTAATTCTAATTCTGTATGTTTTACTTATGAATTGACGCAGAAAACGACGTACGTATAATAACGAGAAATATACAGCCTGTCTCACTAATTCGTGATATTGTGTATTCAATAAACTGTAAACAAATTTCGTTGATTGCAGGAAAAATTTCTGTATTTTCCCAATTTTTTTTTTCTTCTAATGAGGGGTTTTTTGTGAATCTTTTAAAAAGCAAGGTATTGGTAATACCCTTGACACATAATTCTACGTTTATCTTGCTAAATTTATTTTAAGTATTACACAAAAAAATGTAATCAACTAAATGGTATTGGCAAAATATGGAAATTATTCTTAGAGTAAAAAATAATTTTCATATCGCCGACTGCCTTTTCTAAAACAATACATTAACAAGAATTTTAGCAATATTATCTGTGAATAATTTTCTTAAAACTATATTCGTTAAAATTTTGATATACTCACAAATTCTTTTATGTTGAAAAAAATATGTAAAAATACGAATATTCTACTGGAAATCCACAGATTATTTTTTAGAGTGTATCTTTCTATGCACCGAATGATAACTATCATATTTCCATTAAAAAAATGGATTGGAGAAAATTTAAGAAGACAAAATACATAAGTAAGTTAAAAATTTTCTGAGTTCATTATAATGTACCAAATCTTGCGGGAAAGATGTTCATCCATAAAATATTTCACATCTAATATTTTTGTAATAATTTCCACAAGATCAGTTTATTGATGATGTCTCAAGAAAACATTTATCCTTAATTTGATAGTATTTACTTCGAAATTTCGTTAAAATTTTCGTCAAACCACTATTTCTCTAAAATATGAATGAATTTGCACCAAAAGAGAACTAGTCGGATGTGGCTATCCCAAAATTTTCTTCTATCTCATACATGTAATATTTCCTGAAAAATAAAGCAGATTACTGTCACCGGTTATATGATTTACACCAAAATCTAATCAGCAACAACTTATGTCAAGTTGTAGCTGAATCTGAAGTTTGGTGAAAATCTGTACATTAGGTTTTGAGAATTATTGCGGAAATTGTAAAAAAATCTGCATAGCAGTGCCATCTGTTGGTTGATTTACTCCAAAAACTAATCAGGACCAATTTATATGAGGGACTAACTGAATCTGAATTTTGAAGAAAATTCATGCATTAGTCCTAGAGATACGGTTTTTATGGAAATCGTGATAAATGCAGCCTAGCAGCGCCACCTGTTGGGCGATTTGCACTAAAAAACTAAACAGCGCTAATTTATATCAGGGACTACCTAAATCTGAAGTTTGGTGAAAATTCGAGCATTAGATCTTGAGATAGAGCTATTGCGATAATCATAAATAATTTCGCATAGCAGCGCCACCTGTTGCACTATTTACACTAAAAAGTAATTAGCATGAAACTATATCAAGCACTAACGGAATCTGAAGTTTTATTAAATTCCGTTCATTAGTTCATGAGATAGAGCAGCGCCCACAAAATTTTCGTTACACACATAAAGACAGACAGTCAGACTCACAGACATACTCACAGACAGAAATTTTGTAAAAACTAGTTTTTATGGCTCTCTGACACGTAAAACGTGTAAATTCGTCGGAAATCGGAATTCGAAAATTTTCATGAATCCAATACTTTCTTCTTGTCAAGGTAGAAGAAAGTATAAAAAGGACATATTTTTGGGATTATTAATTGTTTAAGATTTATTTTTCATGAATTTTGTAATGATTTTTTCATGAATGAGTAAATTTTAGTTTTAAAATGGAAGTTATTTGTCGATTCTGTATTTCGTAGGTTCAACGAATTTGTGAACCGTAAAATTAATTTTTGGTGCCGTTGCGTAGAAATAAATTTCATATATTGAGAGAGTATACGAATACGAATGTAAATAAAGAAATCTAAAATTCAATTCCGTTCATATTTCGATATAATGTATCTTTTAAGAAATTTAACTTAGAATTATATTATTTTTCTCTTTTAATTAAAATGAAAATCTGTCTTTTCTTTGACAGATTTCATTGTTCAGCATATCACCAAAATACTATATATTATGGTTAAAAAGTTTTTTTTTTCTTTTTAATTTGATCCTCTAGTTAACTGAGATTTTCGTAGCAAACCAATGTTCCTGACTGAGAAAAACTTATGAAGGATTTGGTTTGGAAAAAATTAAAAAAAAGTCATTCAAATTCACTAAATTCATTAAATTTACCTAACTTTTTCAAACAAATTGCATTTGAAAGTACACGTAGATTCCTATTTTATTATGTAATAATTGAAATTATGCAGTATTTATTAGAGATCTAAGACATAAAAATAATAACTTCTTTTCATCAGGCATCAAAAAATTGTCTAAACATTTCTGACGATGATAAAAGTTTAAAGCTAATAAAAATGCATCCGTACTAAAATAAATACAAATTTGTAGATAAAAATACTTCAAAAAATTATTACAAATATTCTTTCCTTTCAGTATATTTAAGTTTACATTTTTCTTTATCAAAAGAAAATTATATTTTACCCGGATTTTATATGCTGAAAATCGAATTGTTAATTCATAGTAATTTATATTGTTTATTCATTAGATTGTTTGTTTAAATTAAATGCAGAAATTCTTTCAGTATGTTATTTTGTTAAATAGAACCTACTGTTATATCAAAGTATCTTAAATGAAATGAATTACACCGACGCAAATGAACAACATATTTCACGTATGTTCTTTCTTTAATAGCATAAACTATAAAATATTAATTAAATTTCACTCTTAAGCTCTTGTAAGACAAATTTAATCACACAGTCATAACTTTTTCATGTAAATTCTAAGATTTCCTATAAATAATTGTTTACAACTACATATCAGAATTAAAATCGTACCACTACAATTTAGTCAATCACATGCCCCAAAAGCTGTTTAACTTGCTATGTATAATTGTTTATCCTATAAAACCTTTGTAACTGAACATTCTCGATCGATTTCATTATAAATACCGATTTAAATAATTATTCCATTTAAAAAGATTTAATTCTCTTCTTACTTCCGTGTTTATCCAACTCTTTAAAAAAATCTGTGAAGTTACTAAACTTTTTCTAGGAAATTGAGATTCCTAGAACTTTTTATGTAACAGCAACAACAAAAATTCATGTAACAGGTACACTTTTGCACCGTAAATAAAAAATTCTGTAAGGTTACTAATATTTTTTTTTTTTTGGAAACTGGGATGCGTAGAACTTTTCATGTAACTGCAATCCGGGTTACAGATAAAATTTTAGTAAGATTAGTAAAATTTTAATAGATTCTTTTGTAAAGTTATTGATTTCTGTAGCTTTACAAAAGTAGTTTTGTAGATTTAATTTTTTTTTTTTTTTTTTTTTTTTTTTTTTGTACAGCGTACAGATAAAATTTCAATAAGCACACAGATATCTGAAACATTACATCTGTAGAATTACAGATTTATTTTTACAGTGTACGTACATGCCTCTATATAACAAATTTTTTTCATATTTTTTATATGAAATAGTATAATGTTTTTTTAAATAAAAGCCAATGAAGAGTACCCGTCACAATAACTTAAATTACGGCAACAGTAGAAACAACATTAGTTAGGTATTTTAAAAATAAATTGATGCATGCATTACTTTTTCATGTGAAATATTAAAATAATTCTTTCTCTGTTCTCTTCAACTACATCTTGCATTCAAAGTATAGAAATTTATTGAAAGAAAATCATGCATTATATGCTTGTATGAAAAAAAAAGTGATTTTTATTCTTGCTACAGATAAAATGTTATAATGATCTAATTTTTACACTCAATTGCGTTGCCCCACGAAGCAATATTTTGGAAACCAATGAATCATAATTATAAACTTTTTTACGAAAAAGAAAAAAAAAAAAAAAAAAGATTTCAATTACTTGGTGGTTTTCCCCACAGCAATCTTAGGGGGGGGGGGGGATACGTTTAAAGAAGGAGAAACATCGCTTTGTAGTGACTTTCTAGCCAAAAAAAAGAAAGGAAATATCAAAAGATAGTGCTATGTTAGGAGGTGTAATATAGTACATAAATGAGTGACAAAAGATAGTGCGATGCCACTTGGTGAAAATCGTTTCAAATGAAATATTTTCAAGATGTTTATTTTATTTTATTTATCTACCCTATATATATAAAATCCTAATGAAACGAATTTATGAAAAGAATATATGAAACGCCTGAAATGTAACGATTCTTTGAATCGACTGATTAAACAACTGATTATGTTTCACGGTGATTTCTCCTAAAAAAAGGAATACTTTGCGATGAAATTAACACCAAAAATCAATATTGATCCTCAGATTTCAAAACTGGTATTCAATTTTTGAAATTCGAATTAGTTTTCGAAATATTAATTTTTTTCTAATTTTATATACATTTTTCTAATGATGGCAACTCAAATTTTATTCAAACATATATTTTTTTTTCAGATTTTTGAAAAGGTTACTATTTTAAACTGATTTGGCAAGAAGTTTGGTCTCCCTTAAATGTATGCTAAGAAATGTATCATGTCACTTTTATTCATAATTCAATTTCTATTTCATTATCATTTTATTTAATACAAACAGAAATATTTAAAATAAATGGCTTTCACTTCTTTATTTTTTTTTCAAACGAAATGAAATGAAAAATATTAGGCACAGATGTCATATACGCACCGGGGTACCTAATTGGCTTCAAAATGACATTATTTTGGTTGATATGGTAACCCGGCTATTGTTGTTTCTTTAATAATAAGTGTTTATTTACTTTATTTTCTTTTTTTAAATTACATAATTTGTTTTGTTCTATAGTTAATAATTTCTTTGATTATTTTCCTTTAAAAATAAAAAAATAATAGAAAATAATTAAAAAATACGGTACTACTTAGTTATTCCATCGACCCATTTCGCCAAATTATATAAATCGCCAAACCACTCGCCAAATTATACAAATTGACATAATTTTTATTTTAAATAACGAAAGAACAAAGAAAATAGTATAACATTAATAAATATACAAATAAAACGTCGAAATAAAAATCACTTGATGACGTAAAAACGTGTAACTTGCTTAAAGTCAAGTGAATGTGACATTTATCAACCATTATTGGCATTTAATCTTATAGTTCGGTGATAGATTTTTGGTCGGCGGGATAACTAAGTAGTACCAAAAATACATATGTAACTGGTATTCGAAAACGAGGATTTCGCCAAATTTTCGTAAAAAAAAAAAAAATCACGCCAAACCGGGTGCATATATGGCATCTGGCCAAATATTAAATGATGTAACAAACGATGACATTTAATTTCAACTTCAAAGCAATGTTTTAATTTACCACTCGAAAAATAAAAAAAATGCAAACTGGCGAGTTGAAAAATATCTATTGGTGAAATTTGCACCCGGCTACCGTACCAGTACCAAGAATTCTTTGCGACAATGCTTTTATGTAGTATTATTCGAAAAAAAAAATGCTTTTTTTTAATCGAAATGGAAAACTTTCGGCCCAGATGCCACATACGGTCCCATATTGGCGCTATTTTTTTCTGACGCCAATGTCATATACGCAACGGGTACTTAACTTCGTCATAGTATCGTTATTTTGCTTGATTTGATAAGCCGGATGTTGTTGTTTATGCTGTTGATCTTTTCCCCAAATTAGCGTCGGAAAAAAATTGTGCCAATATGGGGCCGTATATGATATCTAGGCCAAACTTTCATATGAAAAGCGAAGGGATCAGAGCGTATTTATTTATGGCAGTTACATGACTTGGACTATTATAATATAGATGAAATGATGGCGACAGAATAATATTTGGCGACTTATCACCTGTACCTGGCTAATATTAAAGTACCAAAATGGCACTAGGAATATAAAAAGGGAAGTGGTTCACCCGGAACTCTTGATGATAGTCACATTGACTTAGGCTATTGTTATAGAAATTGTTTTAAAACACCGGGAGGCAAAGACTATGTACACTTAATTCCTTTTATTTTTAGCTTCTTTTCAAACGTCTAATTGATTCTCTTTAATCAAACACGAAAACAACCATTGGATGTCTTAACAGTCACTGATTCGGCCTTAATTTTTTTAAATCAAAGGAAATTGGATGGAAACCCGTTTACAGGGAGATCTGCACAGCTTTTTTTCAGTATAATTCAATCTTCTATATTTTTTAAACCGATCAGATTAGCGTGTTTTTAGATTCTGTAGTGTCTGAACGGGGTTGGCGAGCGTAGCTTGCAGGGGGCAGAGCCCCCTAGTTTATTTATATAGTTATTTGAACTTGTTAAAATGTACTGAACGAATTTTGATGAAATTTAATTGGTTCGATTCAAGAGTAAGCCCTTTAAAAACAACAACAACAACAACAAAAAATGGACATTTGTTTATATGTATATATTTATTTACTTTAACTTTAAAAAGTACTGAATCAATTTTGATAAAATTTATATGGATCAATTCAAGATTGTACAAAAAAAAAAAAAAAAAAAAAAAAAAAAAAAAAAAAAAAAAACCAGACGAACATTTCTTTATATCCGTTTATTTAGTTATTTACTTGAATTATAAAAGGCACTGAACCAATTTTGATAATTTTAAACGTATCAATTCAAGATTATACAATAAAAAATCAGATGAATATTTGTTTTTATATATTTATATATTTACTTCAATTTTACTAAGTACTGAACGAATTTTGATAAAGTTTAAATGTATAAAATAAAGAGTATACAAAAAAAAAAAAAAAAAAAAAAAACAGACGAACATTTGTTTATATATATATTTATTTGCTTTAATTTTAAAAAGTACTGAATCAATTTTCTTGAAATTTAAATGGATCAATTCAAAAGTACATTCTTTCGAGAAAAAAAAAATAAGAAAGTAAAATAAAAAACGAACATTTGTTTATATATATAAATTTATCTACTTTAATTTTATAAAGTATTGAACCAATTTTGATAAAATTTAAATGGATCTATTCAAGAGTATACAATTCCAAAACTATACAGATATTTATTTATTTGAATTTCTAAAAAAGTGCTGATCCTGTTTTGAGGAAATTTAAATGGATGAATTCCCTTTTTCCATAAAAAAAAAAACAACAACAAAAAACACATGAGTTGGTCGCATAGTTTCGGAAAAATCGGAGAACTTGCATTAAAAAATATAGAAAAAGGTTTTCGTAATTCTCTTGCACACCCGATGCTCTCGGACAGTCAGGGGCAATTTGCATCCAGCTACCCCAGCAATTCCATCGCTGGTAACGTACAAAAGAGTGAAAAAATTATTGATTTTATTGCTTTTTGTTAAATTTTTAAAAATGCTCCGAACCAATTTTGATGAAATTTAAATTGGTCCAATTAGTAACTATCATCTTCTAATAATAATAATAAAAAAAAATCACATGAATCGATCGAGTTTCAGAATAATCGTTGAACACATATAAAAAAATAAATACGCGTCGAATTGATAACCTCCTCCTTTTTTAGAAGTCGGTTAAAAATCTAATGAAAAAAAGTATATGAAAGATTTACTCCTCTTATTTACTATATTTAGATTGATTTTGTAAATTTATTACCTTTGTGCGATTTACTATCTGAATGTCAAATCACAGCGCACAAAATTCGCAGCAAATTATATCTTTATGAATATTTATTAAAGCAGAAATATGTAAATTTATTTCTTTTTCTATTTTCCAACGTCAAATTTTCATAATTTCAAACATAAAAAATGCACTATAATAAGTGTTTAACTAGCACTTAAATTATGTGTAAATGAAAACAGAAAGACATTCAAACGCATTCAATCATTATTGAAAGTATCATGCATTTATATTTTTAAAATAAAAACGGCCATTTTATACTTTAAGGATTTTCGAATTTTCTATCCGATGGCATTTATATAAATTATCTTTTACTATTTTCATAAAAAAAGGATATTTTAGAAATCAGTTACTCAAAAATATTAAAAATTTAACTATTTGAAGGTAACATCTTATTTACAGAACGTTCGAAGCAAATTAAATTTATGTGCATATCAATTAAGTGATATTTAAAATGCTTTACGTTGTCTGTTTTCCTGCATCGAGTATTTCAAATATTTTTAAGAAGGCATTGTAATGTGTATATAAATAAAATTGAAAGTGATCTATAAATGCTCTGAGAAAGTATAGAATCTTTAAAAAGATATTAAAAAGCAATTAAGCAAGATTGTAAAACGCGCGCATTAATCTACATCCAGGGTTCAACACGTGTCCGCGTGTAATCCTGGTAACATATGAATTGAAGCAAGCCATTTCACTTTTTTTTAAATTTATTAAATACTTCCAAACATTGCATAATATTAATTTATACACAGCTAAATACGACAAAAATGCACTTTACAATGTATTCTGCTTGAAAAGTGCTTCCGAATTTACTCATTAGTTATAAAAAAAAAAAAAAAAAAAAAAAAAAATTCTTGCACGAATTTTTTTTAAATCTATTTTTGTCACTTGATTACAGAAGAATAACCCGTTTGCACTTGGAAATATCTAGTCATTTTCCCGCTAATACTCCATAAAAAAGTTAACACTTCTTCAAAAAATAAATAAATAAAATGTTATTAATAAAACATTAATTTAACAGATATTTAATCTTTCTACTTGCTTAAACACTGAAAAAATCAGTATAAAAACTAGAGAACAGGAATTGTGCTTTTTTAGGATTTAGTGTCACCCCCGGCATTTCCAATGCTTCATTTTCTTCTGATGGACTGATGGCTTTATTATTATGAAACAGACTTTATAAATGAAGTGTTAGGTGAAGATGAAAGAGCAGCCGTAAAAAGTAAGATCTCTGATTTTCTGGCCAGAATGGGAGAAAAAATGACCATATATATATATATATATATTTATTTATTATTATTTTTTTAACGGCTGCTCTTTCATCTTCACTTAACACTTCATTTAAAATTGCTGTTTCATAATAATAGAAGAAACCAGTCCATCAGAAGAAAATAACTCGGTTAAGCGGGACTCTACTGCAGTACAAAACATATTTCAATTTTAATACTTAAAGCACACGTTTTATTTTACGTAAAATGACGTCATTCGCATCCACTTAAGAATTCCACATTTACGATCTACTCTTAAACATCTGCAGTAAAGCATGCATAGCACATCACTATCGCGAAATAATGCACAAATGCAGCAAAAAGATTCCGTCATTCAAGAAAATCGAAAAAAAAAAAAAACCCGGCTATCTAATGATTCATAGATACTTACAATTAAATATAATATATAACAGCTCCATTGTTTTAACAGAAATCATTCTTTTATTTTTTTTTTTCAAAATAGCACGTATTTTAATTACATTTTTTTTTTCAGTTGTTACGAGAAAATGGCAACAAATATATATAATTACTATTTTAAAACTATTTTCAATTTACTTTCTACAGAAATGGAATACTTCCGTTGCCAATATTGAGCAAATGGCTCCAAAAACTACAAAAAAAAATTAATATTTCAAAAATAAATGGAGATACAGTTTTCAAACAAAATGCATTTAAAAGAAGGTGTTTTTTTTTTCCAATACGACGGTATAAAAATTGAAAATGTGCGATGCTTAGAATTTTAAAATAATGCTAAAGAGTATTTAATCGTAATGATTTGTTTTACGGCTAGCTTCTGTAAGCTAACGTTATTTTTAGACACAAAATAAGCTAGGAGAAAGAAATAGCATACCGTATCGGAGGCTAAAAAACTGTTTTTAGTATTAAAAAAATTAGTGATTGCTTCTAACATGCTGGTAATATAAAATTATCGCGTTTAATTAATTTCAAAATTTTATTTAAATACATAATTGATATTGTTCATCTAAAAATGCTTTTCTGTGTTGTCAGTGGAGTCTGAAGATATGTTAAATCTAAAACATTTCATTTTTCAAAAATATCATTTATCTAAGTAAAAATCGAATAAACTGGGAAAGATTTTTCTTGCATTCACCAATAAACCATATCATTATTCTGGTGGTTTACTTATTGGTCTCCTGAAAGTGAAATTTCAAAAGAAAATCCGATAAAACCCGGCATCAACTTTATTCCGGTATTGATGCAGAAAGGAAAATAATCTTTTTCGTATGAATGACTTCCTTCCTTTTTAGAGAATATTTTACAATTTTTGCAACATATTTCAAGCTGTAAAAGCTTATTTGTAAATTCTGATATTCTGATCCCGAATTTGACATTTTGATGTATTCCATATCAATATTCAAGGTAAATAAATTTACTTATTTTTACATAAAAGGTTTCTTTGAAGTTAGAAAATGCATCTTATATTTAATACACCTTACGATAAGTCATAACTTTCTAGTGTCAGATATTTTGTAAAAATGAACACAGAAATCAAATCATAATATCTAATATGTTATTTATTTAAAATATATAGAATTAACAATTTAATGATTATGTTATATCCACAACATATTTAAAACTGGGAAACAGGAATCTGCTTTCTCAGAATTTACTGCCGCCCCTGATGAAAAAAAAAAAAAATATGTATATAAATATGGATAATACAAAACGTATTTGAGTTTTAAGACTTAAAATACACGCTTTTATTTTATATAAAATGACGTCATTCGCATCCTCTGAAGAATTCCTCACTTACGATCCAGTATTAAACAACATCTATAGTAAAGTACTAATATGACGTCACTGTCGCTGAATAATACAAAAATCCAAAAAAACGGGTGTCACTCAAGAAACTTGTTAATTATAAAAATCAGCTATCTAATGATTCATATCCCTTCATTTGTTTGTAATGTAGATAATAAAATTTAATTTAGTTTATAATAGCTCCATGTTTTTTCAAAAATCATTTATTTATATTTTTTCAAAATAGCACATATTTTAATTACATTTCTTCAGTAGTTATGGGGAAGATGGCAACAACAAGATATAATTACTATTTCTCAACTATTTTTTCTTTACTTTTTACAGAAATGGGGTAATTTAGTTGCCAGAATTAAACAAATGGCGCTAAAAACTACAAAAAAAAAATAATATCTCAAAAATAAATTGATATCTAGTTTTCAAACAAATTGCATTAAAAAGTACCTTTTCTTCTCAATACGACGGTATAAAAATTGAAAATGCGCGATTCGTAGTAGTTTAAAAAAATTGCAGTAGAGTATTTAACAGTACAATGATGGCTGGCTTATACAATGGGACGTTATTTTTTGGAGACGACACTTTAATTGCTGGAAGGGTGAAATAGCATATGGGGGCTGGTAAAAAAGAAATAATAATAAAATTTATTCATTTCTGCAATTACGAATTTTAGCTAGCGCCTCTCAACCACTCGCGCAACGTTCAAAACCGTGCTGTTGTAGGATGCCCGTAACTGTAGCAAATATATATACGAAAGTTTGCACCGGAAAAATTTAAAGAGATTTGTATTAACTTCATAATTTCGATTAGTAGGTGTGATTGGGCCTAAACGATTTTCACAATATACTAACTGCATTCTTCAGGATCCCTCAAACCAATAAAGACCGTGAAAATTTTCCAACGAAACTCCAATTAATAAAAAAAGCACATATTTAAACTGATGGCATCGTGCTTACAGGCTATTGACACTAACTGTATATTACTTATGTCTATTATTCATAAAATAGAAGTCACTCTGTTTGAGAAAAACGTTAAATAATCAGGGAAGCGCCTTATAAGAATAAACCGGTGTACCAAACTTGAAGCAAATCGGATACTTCTGAGTGAAAAACAATTTGTCTAAATTAGGGGAACTTTACTGTATCCCCTGATCCCCATCCAGACTTAACTAATGAACCTCTAAATCTAAACAGGAAATCGCCTTACCAGAATAGACCGGTATATCAAAATTTGAAGCAAATCGAATAATTCTGTATGAAAAATCCATTTATCTAAATTAAAGGGGGAGTGGTTGACCCCGGCCCCCTTCATACTTAATCAATGAAACCCCAAAACGTACACAGTAAGCACCTTATCAGAATGAACCTATATACAAAATTTGAAGCAAATGTATGTGTCTGTATAAAATATATCCTGCCATAAATAGCGATTACGGAGAGAAAGTATTTAAGGATTCGTACTAGTGTACATATATATTTTTAATAATTTTTCTTTAGCAAAAACGGTAAAATAGGATAAGTCCAATCAGTTATATTTTATCCAAATAATATCCGTTTCGTTCTTCTAATAATTTACTTATTGATATCTCAAAAGCGAATTTCAAACAGAAATACTGTAAAATTTAGAATTAAAATGGTTACACTATGGTAGGGAATATGAAGACTCTATTTCGTACAAAAAGCTACCTTCCTCGTTAGATTTTAGGAAATATTTTCCAGCTTTCAAAGCGCCCTTCAGTTGTAATTTGTAAATTCTGAAATATTGAAAAAAGGAATTTTTTTAAATTTTTTAAACAAATTAACTTTGCTTCTTACATATTTATATTGTACGAACTTTGTTACTGAATATGATTTTTTAATGAATGTATATACAAACTCTTTTTTTTTCACATTTTAACATATATTTCAAAAAAACTATACTCTTGAGCGCAAAAATGATTAAAGAAACTGATAAAAGCTCATTAAATAAATATGCAGGATGTGCATAATTAAACTTGGCACTTGCGAGATGTCTATAGAAAAATCTATGAAGCAGTATTTCATGAAAATTGGGCAGTATGATAATGAGATGATCGGATTTTTATCTAGAAAAAAAATAGATTCAAAACCTGCCACTAGATGGCGCTGTGCAATGTAACATTCTGGCATATGGAAATGTCGCAATCATAGTAATCCTGTGTCGCGCTGCAAGACACGGGACATAAAGATGCGACAGGCGAACGGAAGTCATATCCGCTTCCAAGACAAGGAAAATGACATTGTTTTGGAAGAAACGTACTTTTCTAGTGAAATTGTTTTACTGAAACGGGGACTCTGCTTCTGAAGCTTTGCGGAAATTTTGGACTTTCGTTACGAAAAGGCCCAGTCGCTAACCAATTACTAAGAAACATAATTATGATATTTCAAGCAATGAGACCATTGGCCGTTCAGTCATAAAGAGGACGAAGGTATGTTACTGCGCATGTAGTATCACGTTTCATTTGCAGCACTAGTGTTCGGTGTATTGGAGAAACTGTTGACCAACCTCGTTCCACGATTCAAAACATTCTTCAAAAGGTGCTACGCTACGATGCCTATAAACGGTTGCTTGTGTAGCAGCTCTTACCAGCAGATCTTAGTTGGCGACAAACTTTGCATTGCAGTTTCTTGCGCAATGTGATCTCCAAAATCAATGGCCATGAAATATTTTGTTGATGGACGAGGGCTGCAGAAAAGCCACATAAATGTATGCAAATGCCATTATACTCTTTGCATGTAACGGTTTAGTGAGGATGTACTACTGCATTCATTCTGGGTCCATTTTTTCTAAGATCTCAGAGCCACAGGATCTGTGACATGATCGCAGTGACATGATCATGTGACTAGCGGTCGATTATACGCATCGTTATTGGGTCAGTCAGTGATTCCGGCTTGCAGGCAAGGCGATGTGTTTTAAGAACAGTGTTTATGCCGGATGCTAAACCTCCACACACCTACCGCTGTGAGAAACACGTGCTCCGTCGCCATTTTTGCGACAGTGCAATCATTAGTTGTCATTTTCGTACAGCTTGTCTTCACAGATCATCAGACTTGAATTCTTGCGACTTGTGGCTGTGGGGATGCTCAAAGACGTGGTCTACCGTGATCCCTTCACATGTGTCTCAGACCTTAAAGATAGCATAGCATGCCATGTGCGAAAAAAATTCCTGGCATACACTGATTTCAACAGTTGAACATTTGTCCACATTGTAGCAGGCAATTCTGGATATTATATCGAGAAGATTGTTAAAATTTGTAGATTCTTGTAATGTTCTCTATAAAGCTATCATACGCCATCTAGTGGTTGTTTTTGCTAGCAATGTATGCTGTGCTAGATAAAAATCCCATATTATCATTGTGCTATTTAACCAATATTCATTAAATTCTCCTGAATAGTTTTGCTGAATAGATTGCTCGCAAATGCGAACTTTAATTACAGACACACTTTATATTGCAAAACAAAATAAATAGTATTAAATAAGAGGAGAGCGGATATTTAAGACCTATACAGTCTAAATTAAAGTTTAGCTTTCTGACCAATCAACAAAGATGTTCACCTCATTAGGAGACAAAACATCTTAACTAGAATGCGTAGCTTTTTCAAGATTTTAAAACTGATTTTTATTTCTTATTTTTAAGAGATTAAACCTAATTACGTCAATTCTGTTTTAAACCTTCTGTCGTTTCCTAACCAACATCACGTTGAGAAAATCGGTAATACAATACAAATGCATGGTACTCTATTTGTCAATTGATGTTAAGGGGACCGGGACACGTTTTGAAATAATTTTTATTTATTGAGATAAAATTCTGAATTTTTTTTGTGATGGTTAACCTTATAATTTGTAAACAAAATCACATAATAAAACTTCTCATTTTTTTAGAAAAAATTTAAAATTTAAAATTTATTAAAAAAGTGGGGTAAATTAAAATCGTTATAACTCGGAATATTATTTATAGAATTTCAATTTTTTTCATTTAAATAAACATAAATATATCAGTTTTAATTTTGATTCAGCATTTTAAAAAATATTAATTTATAAAAAAATAAAAAATATTTAACGAAATTTTTTTAAAAAAAAGTGGTGCAACGTTTATTAAAAAAATCATATTTTCAAAAGTAAATATTTTTTTCAAATATGCTGAATCAAAATTAAAGTAAAATAATTGAAAAAGATATGTTCCAAGTTTGAACCCGTTATCTTTAACGGTTCTTGAGTTATAAGAATTTAAATATGAGAAATGGTGAAAAAAACCTATCATGAAAAAAAAACTCATTTTTACAAGAAGTCGTTTCCATGACAGCCATTGCTTGAAAGCTAAATTTTGAAAACAAACCAAAACTAAAAAAATAATATTTTTTGTTCTAATTCAGTTAGAAACATGATTTAAATGTTATTTTAAGCAGAAAAAAACAGAGAAATTTTTAACGAAATAAAATATTTTTGCAAAATTTGAAGAATTTTGTGTCCCGGACGAAAAGAAATGGTGTGTAAATTAATACCACCAAAAGTAATCTCTCGATAGCTTAGTTGGCAGAATATTCGGATGTTAATATCTTGGTCACAACGACTTGTCTTGACATATTTTTAACTCTTTTGAATAATTTGAAGTGGTGTATATGAACATGTTTAAAACTTGTCATACAAATATATATCTCGGCCTTAAAATGTTTTTAGCTGCCTTTAAACATAGGAGATTGTAAAATTACTTTGATTTTTTATTAATGTATTTCAAGCTTAATTTTTAAATGAATATTTCAACTTTGATAGTGCTTATTGGTACATATAACTTTACTATTGTGAAGTGTAGTGAAATATTCTAAAACATAAATAATTTTTATAATAAAATTTAACAAAATCCAATGTTAACCTAAAAGTATTTAACAAACAGAATTTTTCAAAATTTCTACACGTGCTTTATGCATGTTCATAGGCACAATCTATAATTGAATTACATTTCTAATATCATTCAATTCTCATTGTATAATCAATGAATAGTGATTATATTGATGACGTGATATCTATATAACTATAAAACTTAAGCATCCATTCTAAAACTTCTCCTTAAAGATTTTGGTAAATTTTCTTTATTTTAAAAAAAAAAAAAAAAAAAAAAAAAAAAAAAACAGTATTTTAAAGAAATACACTTTGTAATTTTTTATGAATTAAAAAAAGTACCCTATGTGCCCAAATTTATATAAATTCGTTTATCTTGATACATAACATACTCAACATAAAAATAATAAAGACCTGATAATACGATGTTTCGTAAATCAGAGCAATACTACACAAAAATGTTAGTGTTTTTAGCACTCATAAGTTTTTTCTTTCTATAAATAAGGAAAACACTTTTTTATAAAAGTAGCAGAAAAAAAGACAATAAATCTAGGATTCTAAAAAAGAAAATTATTGAAGAGGTGTGAACGATACAAAACGAAATTCAAAAGAAAAGAACAAGTCGTACTTACAGAAATGCTGACATGTCAATTTTCTAACAATTTTTCTGGTCGAAACATTGTAACATAGAAGAAAATTCTTTCATTTCACTGATGGAAGAAACATGTAAGGTTTTCTTATTTCTAAGATCGAGTTCTTTTTCATGTATTTTAAATTATTATTTTTTTTTTTTTTTGGAAGCCTTTGGAAAATCAAAAGTACAACAAATTGAAAAGCTATATATTTACTTTATAAATGAAAATATTTTAAAGAGATAAATGGTAAAATATTAAACAACTAAAACATTTTAATTCAATAAAATTTTTATCACTCAATATGATATACTATGACATATTTATTGATAATGAATTAATTGTCAAATGTTCTTTGTTAAAATATTAAAAAAAATTTTTTTTTTGTGATACCAGAACTATTTAAATAATATTTGAAAATTTAATATCCGTCGATAAGTGTCCAGAATGTTTTCTCCATATCGTATCATTATAATTATAATTAGATGTTTAAATGAATTTTATGTAAATTACGTTAAGTAATGGAGTTAGCTATGATTCTTCATATTTTGTTGCATACTTTAGTACTGTACCGTGTCGAGAATAACGTTCGGATTACTGATATTCTTTAGTTTGTTTTTCTTCTGATAATGTTTTTTGGTAACGTCAGTTCAGTCTTTCTACGTACATATCCAATAATAATCTCTGCAATTAAAAAACCCGTACATTTTCACAAACAATTATTTAGCTACATATTTTCAGTTGCTACAAATTAATCATATTTAAAAAAAAATCGTATGATACTGATTGTGGAACAACCTATAAAATTCGACACTTGGCTTTAAAACACCAATGTTAAAAAACATGGTTTTGTTCCAATTCGGCAGTGAGATATAGTGTGATACCTTAAAAACTGAAATATGAAAATTCAACATTGTGAATTAATGTGTTACTCCAAAATTTAATTTATTTACAATTTTAATTAATTTTTCAACTACATTTCAGCAGTGAAATTACGCTTGAAATTATTGAATATTAATGATGTGAATTATCAGATTGCTACAAAGCGTAACCCGGCTTGGACATTTTTCACTAAGTTGGTTTACGCTTTGTAGCAATGTGATAATTCACATCATTAATATTCATTAATTTATTTAATTTAGCTTATGGATCAATCCATTCCAGATCACCAAGGTGGTGTTACTTGACATTTTTAATTTTCCTAATCTCTTAACGAAGTTTTCTTCATAGTTTTCTGAGTTTAAGAAAATTATTATTATTATTTTTTTTAACCCATAGTTTTTTGGAGGTTTCCATTTTTAACAAGCTACGCCGCCATTTTTGGGTTAAAAACGTGTTTTACAGAAAATACTGTAACTGTTTTATTTTTCTACATATCAAGATGAATCAAAACCCCAAATGTTCACCATAAAATTTTCGACATTTTATGTAATTATAAAAATTTTATGCAATTATAAAATTTTCATTAGACAGACGGATCTAGGCCAAAAGCATGTTTAAAAACCGGCAAAATGAAAGGTCAAACACCACATTCCGCTACGATTATTTTTTATGAAACAGATCAGACTCACCTTAAATACATTTTTCTTACACAGACCTCTTAAAGGACTACTTATTTTTACAAATTTCAATCCTGAAAACCTTTTCCTTTTTTTGTACAGCTCGTATAAAACTGTATTAAGTCTGCTTTTGCCAATTTTTAATAATTAATATCACAACCGGGACTGACTAAAAAATTCTGAAAACGTAGGATAATAATCATATTTGTAATATAAAGATAAATTGTGAATTTTATGATTGATATTTAACTGTTTTTTTTTTTAAGAAAATCACTAAAAATGAACCAACTCCACCCCCACCCCTTATTACCTTTTTTTTGTTCCTGATACATATCATTACACTTTTTACTTATAGACAGGGAGCCGGCAGCACAGACAATAACCTCATCGAGTTCACGGATGAAATTCTAGGATTAGTTAAATCTTGATTCGCATATTAAAACGCAATCGGTTTCCAAGTCATATCTTGGTGGAAAACACCTGAAAAGCTGATTTTAGCGGCTGACTCCTCGGTTTACCATTGTGTTTTTCTGCTCTCAGTCCTTCATGTTGTCATACATTTGGGTGCTCCGGTGTTTGTATATGACTTGGAAGGCCGATTCCGTTTTAGTATGCGAATCAAGATTTAACTAATCCTAGAATTTCATCCCTGAATCTGGGGTGATGAGGCAGCACAGACAATCACCATCGATGAGGTGATTGTCTGCGCTGCTGGCTTCCAGTCTATTAGGCACCTTCAAATTGACGATATAGGCAATTTTTACGAATTCTTTCTTTGTTAAAAATAAAAGTACGCAATGATAAAATATTCTAAAAATTGTGCGTAACATTGTAAATGAAAAATGTTGTTATTCAATGTGTAAAATAAATAAATAAATTTTGGAAGTGGAAATAATTTAAATGACTAATGGGTTCGAATAAGAAATAAATTTTAAACATTTCTGTAATAGATGTGAACATCATTACAACATACGAAAAAATCATTTTAAGGAGTAAAAATTATTTAATATGATACTCGACTAAAAGTTTATTCAGCAGGCGTTATATAATTTTTCAACAGCGTTATATATATATATTTTTCTCGATTTAAAATTTTATTTCAAATATTTTTAAAGAAGGCCTAGAAGTAACTTTTTTTTTAATTTAAAAGCTATATTTAATAATATTTAAAAAAAACATTTTAATTTTACAATGTGTGTCATTATCTAAAAAAAAAATGTCTTTCTTTCATCGTATTTCAGAAGTTTTTAAATATTCAGAAACATTTTGACCAATTCACCTAATAACATTTTAATCGACCTCGATATGAATTCAAAATTTCAGGATTTTTTTTTTTTTGTGGGGGGGGGGGGGGGGGGGAAGGGAGATTGGGAGAAAGGGGAAGTGATAAAATAAGCTCTGAATAGTATTGATATTCAATTAAATTAATTCTGTTACATTAAATACTATTTAACAGAACGTTGAAACATAAAGAAGAAGACTCTCGGATTTAAAGAAACAATGTGAATCTCGTTAATTGGAATAAAAGGTATATTTTCAAAAATAAAAATGAGACAAATTTTATAGTATGTACAGGGTAAGGAAAAGGGCACGGGCGTATTCCACGAGCGGGTGAGTGAAGTAGCTAGCCTCTTAGTGGCTATTAAGTCTATTTTCAAAAATAAGTCAGAATAAAACTGTATGAGGTGCTCTTCAGCTGTGCACAATAAAATCAAAAGACCCCCCCCCCCCTACGCTCAAGAAAGTTTTGAAAAGGTGCCGTGCCCCTTATATTACCCCATGCCCACTATCATATTTGACTAATTTTCATATTTGAAAATACACCTTTTAATCGTATTCACGAAATTCGCATTTTTTTTCTTTATTTTTTTATTATTATTTTTTTTTATTTTTTATTTATTTATTTATTTATTTTTTTTTTTTTTTACAGTTTGCTGAATATTTAATGTAAGAGAATTAATTTAAGTGCATATAATATTTACATAATTCATTTTCTTACTTAAAATTAAGAAAAAAAAATACAAATTACCGTATTATTATACAAAGGAAATGGCATGACAATCAAACATGGGTATCATATATGTATTATTTTCAATATAAATAAAAAGAAAATATTGTACACGTGTAAAGTTTTGACTTCCACTGTTTGATAGGTTAACACTTTTTGGGACTTTCTAACTACGACTAATAATATTTGGAAAATGTCTACTCTGGAACTGGCTCAAGAACTATTGCATGGAAACCCATCAAACTGTGGCCACATAAAATCTTCGCCGATATATGTACCCCTATCAACCTAACCATTCAACCAATCGAAAGGAAATTTCAGATTTAGTTATTTGAAGTTATGCGCTCGGAATCGTGATGATTTAAAACAATAGAGCTCTAACGGTTACGGTTACAGTGAAAAAAATTCGAAATTTTCGAATGACAACATCTTTTTTTCCTGCCCAAATTCATCAGCGCATTGAAAAACCATAAATGGCATTAGAACGATACACATATGACAAAAATTGTCGGTGTTATATCGTGCCACTCAATCCTAATCAGTTCCTATGCAATGTAATATTCAACACTCAAAAACAAATGATTAACTTTTTATTTTCACTATGTGTACACAAACACAACTCAAAATACATTTTGAAACAAATCTTACAACATTACTCAGTTCACAACGGGAAAAAAATTGGCTGCTGAAAAACATGTCTTGTAGCCACTCCTTCGTTCCTCGTAATGGTCTTTTTTGCAACTCTTATACGCCGGCAATTTTAATCGTACATGTATCATTCCAACGATATTTATGTTTTTTCAATGCGCTGATGAATTTGCTCATGAAATAAAATGGGTGTTGCCATTCGATATTCCCGAAATCACTGTATTTTTCACTGTAACCGTAACCGTGATAGTTCTATTGTTTTAAATCATCACGATCTCGAGCCCATACCTTCAAATAAGTATATCTGAAATTTCTTTTCGATTGGTTTAATGGTTAGGCATCTAGGGGTTCATATATCCGGGCAGTTCTTTTAGGACCACCCGGTATTTCTATATAATTTTTCTTTTTTCTGAGGCACTACTAAAACAATTTCAGTACTTTTTTTACAGTTTTGGCCATAACTAAACTATACTTTCTTATATAAATAAAATGAAATAAAAAATGCATCAAGTGTACTGTTATGCGAAGAAAATAAAATCTAGGATTGTTTGTTTAAATTAACGTTAGTATTCAGCAGCTGATTTTTTTCGAAAAACAAACCGTCAAAATGCAGCTTTACGTGGATGTTTCAATAATTATTATCCCTAGTGTACATAAAATATTTTTACTGCGATGGTGATTGTGGAATATCGAAGCCTAATGTCTTAGATGCCTATATGCTCAATTTCAGAATCGTAGCTGCTATATTCACATAGTTTTGAAGGAAGGGAGTGGGAGTGAGAGGCTGATTTTTAGTTTATGGGCTAGATTTGTGACAGTGAATTAGAGGTCTGCACGGGCCGGAATTTCCAGGCCCGGGCCCGGCCCGTCCCGAAGGACAGCTATTTTGGCCCGGCCCGGCCCGGCCCGGTGTAAAAATTGAAAGTTCGGCCCGAGCCCGGCCCGGCCCGGCCCGTTTACATTTTTCCCGTTCTCGGCCCGGCCCGGCCCGGCCCGTACAAAAATCAGTGAAAACAGGCCCGGCCCGGCCCGGCCCGGCCCGGCCCGACTAAATTTCTACAAAAAATTCCGTTTTTTCTCGACATGCAATTAAGATTATTTTAATGAGTACTACATGCATATTTATGGGAGCATTTTACAGTATATTTTAAATTACTATGTGTTCGCAAAATAGAAAACACACAATAGTAAACATTAACGATTACTTACAGTGTTTTAGTCAACGTCTCTACAGACGTTTCAAAATATAAATAAGGGTTCATTAAAAGATTATTGTAGTTTAGAATAAAGGGTTAAAAAACATGATAACTTTTGAAGCTTATAATAAAAGGTAGATTTGTGAAAATATTTCTGTCATTTTTAAGGCTTTTCTCAAATCCAAAGGAGCTACATTTTGATGCATTTATGAATTCATTTCTTTCCGGGAACGCATGAGATTGGCAGGTATTCTTATTCAGAAACCATGTAAATGTCGTTTTTTTCTTAGAAAAAAGTAATATATCTTTCATAAAATACTGCCAAAGTTAGCGTTTTGAATCGAATTTCCGGAAGCGATAGCACAGGAAAGGAGAAAAACGTACAGTTACGTGACAAGAGTCTCTGTTATCTCTGTACGTAATTTATGAAAAATGGAAACGCTATTCGATCCCAAATGCCTTCAATACTCAGGCCTGTCAATTTTATGCCTTTATAGTTAAAAATGAGTGAGAAAATGTGTCAGAGTTTCGCATTGTTGAGCAGTAAATATGAGAACCACCTTAAGGTACATTTCCAAAGATACTGTTAACAGAAGTTCATTATCGCTATTAATACTTTTACAAAACATAATGCCTGTCCTACACATCCTGAGAACGATTAAGACCAGTTACGTCCCGGCACAAGTCTGCCGAAAAAATTAAACCCGGGATCAGGCATCATGTAACTGTACGATGCCGATCTCTACGATGGACATCTTACATTTCTGTATTGATGTTGTTAAACTCGCATCGGCTCGTAACGCACATTTATACTTCTCGAAAAAGTCATATTCATTGGAAATGGCCTCGTATTTTATCTGCTATTCTCAAATTCTTATATCGGGCCGATAGGCCCGTTTAATTTTTTTTATCGGCCCTGCAGGCCCGTTCAATTTTTTTGCCGGCCCGGTCCGGCCCGTTTATTTTGTCTGTCGGCCCGGCCCATTGAAAAAAATTTCCTAATTCTGCCGGCCCGGCCCGTTTGAAAATTCTCCTTCATTCCGCCGGCCCGGCCCGGGCCCGTGCAGACCTCATTAGACGTAACTACTGTCATTTGGACTCGGGATCAGAGTGATGTAGCCACATCTCATCCACGTTCACAAATGTAGCTTCATAAGCTCCAAACCAGCATTTCACCCTCATCCCCCTCCTTAAAAACTCCCCCAAAAATAGGTCTTTAAAACTTCACCCCTCCCATCAAAACTACGTTAATATAGCAGCTACGGTTCTGAAATTGAGCATATAGGCGTTTAAGACATTAGGCTTCGATATTCTACATCAACCATCGAAGTACAAACATTTTATATAAACTAGGGACAATAATTATTGAGCCACCAACATACAATAGTAAAAACATAAAATATAGGGGAATATACTCAATGGTGGAAAATGGGATATAAAAAATCCCTGTTTTTCGTTGATTTTGCAACTATACTCCCCTTCAAATTTATGAGAAGAGATAAATATGTCTGTTTAATGTCTAATAATTTAAATATATATATTTTTTTAATTAATTTAATATCACTGCATTATTCATTTATTTTTTTAGAAGCTATTGAGACAAAATACTTTCTTTTAATTTATATTACTAAAAAATAAAATAAAAACCTAATTACACAAAGAAACAGGTATTTTCTTCTGATATTACTATCCTTTATAAATCTAGACTAAAGAAAAAAATGGAAAAAAATCTCAGTTCGCTAATGTAAGCAGTTCTTTGATCTTCAAATCACCTAATTCTCATGTAGTACACGTTTTACTGTTGATAATGTCTTTTGTTTCTATAAAAGTGCTGAAGAGAGCAAATAATTTTAAGTTAAAAAAAAAGTGAAATTTTTTTATGTCTTTCTTTAAGAAAAAATAACCGCGCCCCGTGGCTTTGAACAGATAATTATGCAGTTGAAAAATTTTTCTTTCTTTTGAATGTGTAAAGTTGACTCTTTCTTTTCCTAATAATTTCCGGAAATGTTTTGTCATCAGTTTAAAAAATCTCAAAAAAACCGACGTAACAGAATACGTATTGAGTACATTTTCAAGAATTATTTATGTATCCTGATAAGGTGAAGTATAAAAATAATTTAAAAATGCTCGTTGTGAAAGTTAGCAAAAATTATGTAAAATATAAATTTTGAAATAAATAAGAACTGAATTTTAATAAATACAAAATAATTGAATGTTTTTATAAAACTTAAATGACTGTGAAAATATATATGCAAAATTTTGCTTGAAGTGCAAAAAATTGGAAAACTGATATTATGATAATGAAACTCATTTATGATATAAATGGATTTTAGGCTTTAAAATAAAATAACTTACATGCCAGACAAAATAAAATTTGCTTGAATTTGTTTTACTTACTTGAGTATTCTATTTCCATTAGTATGTCAGTTTTAAGTGAAAATAAAATTCAATACATAAAATAACAATCTATGCAAAAATTACAGAAGTAAATCTTCTACAATTTTATTATTTCTATTGCTTACCCAAGAAGTGCAATTAGAGAAAACAGGTGTTATGTTCTTTGGTCGCAGGTTTCATAGACTATTTAATTATATGCTAACAATATAGTTTAATAGTATAATTGTTTCGTGAAACATAAATTCTGCGTTTCATTTTGTTACTTAATGCTTAAACAAAATTTCTGTAGGCTAATGATTATATAGCCTTTTTGGTTGTTTTTTTTTAATTTAAAAACATTTTCTTGTGTCTTTTAAAAATTATAATAAATTTGTAATACACCAGTTTAATATAATAATTCTCCATAGATTTAATTATTACAATTTTATATCATTATCATAAAAAATATTTGTCAAACTAAGTATTTAAATTATAATTATGTACTGTTATATAGGAAAGGAAGGTGGAATTTTTAATCTAATTTTTAAATATTTATTTGGTTCGCAATTTAAATGAATGCGATTCTTAAAAACGTTTTTGCAAACTCTGTCAATTTTGTGTTTTATTACTTTTTTTTTTTTTTTCGTCTCACTCTATAAGTATTTTCAAAACATTCTATAGAAACTCTAATTATTAGTAATTATGTTTTCATAGAATCTGTACAGACATTTCTACAGAAACTCTATAAATATTTCTAGATGTTTTTTATATAAAATTCTATACATACTTTTATAGAATCACTATATTATTTCTGTAGATGTTTTGTAGAAGCTCAACAGACATTTCTACTGAACATCTACGAATATTTTTATAGCTTTTGTTTAAATTAACTTATAGAAAAACGGGCCATAATTCCATAATACGTTTACTATGGGTTTTTTTACTGTACTTTTATAATTATTTGAAAGGGTTCAATGTTTTTTTCTCAGAAATGTTAAACACCTTAAATTCCGAAAGGGAATCTTTGCTATATTTAATGATAAAGTTTATGATGGTAAATAAGACTTTTTTTCTATTCTAAAATAGTGCTAGTTCTGTAGCAAACCTGACATTGGTTTAAGACCTAATGACGTGGATTCACTAAACGAAAAATGAATATTACGCATTCCTATCCCCTTCGGTCGTATATACAGGGTGTTGCCGGCTTCATGGGCAAAATTGTAAGGTAAGGTAAAGTACACAAAAAATTAAAAACCTGCCGGCCCGGCCTACAGGCGGAGGTAGATTTTGAAGTTAAGTATATTAATTTCACCAACTAAAACAAATCATGATTAGAGATAAACCCCACTTTAACAATTTTACATGGCCGCTTTTGACGAGTTTTTATTTCATTTTTATATATTGGCTGGTTTTCTCATAATCATGTTAAGGCGGTATTAAAAAAACAAAAGAACTTTTCCATGCTCAACAACTCGAAATTTTCTGGCACATTTTCAGATTCATTTTTAATAGAAAAAATATTAAACTAGCTGACGTGATTTTTGAAGAGATTTATAAGCGACCTGTGTTTTTATTTTTCGTTCAATTAATTAAAACTTGATTTATAAACAATAATTTTCTCAGTAGGACAATATTTTTCGTTTCTAACACAATCGCTTGACATCATTTTTTGAAATATATTCTGCCTCTATCAAAAAATCGATCACTACGGTACATTGTATAGTTTTTGAATAACAGAATCTACCAGTTGGATGCGTTTGGGAGCAAAATTAAATTTAAAATTGAGTAAGAAAATAAGCAGTTTGGATTTGAATACACACTTAATAAGATGATTTTTTTTCATCAACCGCTATGTATTTTTAATTTGTGTTTGCTGTAAGAATTTGTCCTATCAAAAATTTGTCTATATAAATGTTATAGACAATATTAAGAAGATATATGATAAATTCATGGATATTTTATATCTTGTGAATTGACGGAGTTATGGATTTTTTTCTTCTTCAACCTCCCTTTTTGTTTTCGTTTTTAATTTTTTTTTTTGTTGTATGAATTGGTCCTATCAAAAACTTGTGAAAAAAAGTTGTAGATAATATTAAGGAGATTTATAATAAAATTAATTGGATTTGATATCTTGAGAATTGACGAAGTTATGAATTTTTTTCTCCCAAAAACTCTATTTTTGCGCCCTTTGAGCCCATTTTTAATTTGATCAAAAACCTGTGATACATAAATTTTTGGTCTTATTTTTAGAAGTAATAAAAACTTTAAACTGATTTGACATGTACAAAAATTAAGAAGTTATGGGGCTTTTTCGGTTTTCACAAAACCCCTCCCTATTTCCATCCCCTTGATCCAATTTTGCCCATTAACGAACTTGACCAATATTTTATGCCCCTTGATTTTATGTATCAGTTTGGAAGAGATTTGTACAGAATTGTGGAAGTTATCGTGTCCAGAAGAAAGTGATATATATATAGAGAGATAGATAGATATAGTGTTTTTTACTGAGTGTAGTTTTGGGTTCTAGGGGTCATGATCGGCGTAGATCTGCAAACATTTTTCAGAAATTCGAATGTAGGGGAGAATGTAATAGGTAGTATTTCATACGAAATCTACCTAAAACCAATTTTGGTATAACAATGTGAGGTTGGAAATGAAAAGTTTTGCGAAAAACAAGAACTGCAGAGGAAATTAAAACAAGCATTTTATTGTCATAACAATTACAGTAAGTGCTCAAATATACCACCACCAACATCGATACATACCTGGCAGCGTCTTGCAAGTGATTGGAGTAACCTTTCGAAGGTTCCAGATGACTCATCTATCACACAACACTAGACTCTGACGATGACCTCTTTGCAAGACTTTCAGTTGTTTCTGCAAATGTTCGTGAAAGACTCCGGAATCTGCGAAAAAGTACGCAACGCACTTGCTAAATGCTGCTGGTGGCACATTTGAGCACTTACTGTACTTGTTGTGTCAGTGAAACGCTCATTTTCATTTCCTCCGTATTTCGTGCTTTTCGCCAAAACTTTTCATTTCCGACCTAACATTGCTATACCGAAATTGCTTCATTATGTGTACTTTAATTCCCCTTACGGTTTTGCAAATGAATTTGGGGACACTCTGTATATACCAAATCGACATCGTATTCAAGATCAATTCATCAGTTGTGTTCACTGGTGTTCGCAATATGCCATAAAATTGGCAGTTTTAAAAATTACAGGCAGAATCTCTAAAGCGTCTAAACAAGTAATCTAATATATAAAGATGAAAATTTGTCTATCTGTCTGACATTCTATAAAACCACAGTTTGGAAGCCAGAATTGTGAAATGTTACGTACATGCACACATAACACGGCCGAGGCAACTAAAGTAATCCGGAACCGAAATAATTTATGGTTAATTTTTAATTAATAAAAATCAACCAATTTATCAGCGATTGCCTATCAAATTTAAACATTTTTCGTTATAGTAGTTGCCAACAATTAAAAATTCACAATATAATTCTATCCACAACAAATACTTTTCTATCGAAAATTTCCACGTGAAAAATAAAAATGAAATAAACAGTTTGACGAATTTTAAAAAACGTTAATATTACGTCATGTCATTTTTATTGCAAAATTTCCACGTAAAAAATGAAAATGAAATAAATAGTTTTACGACGGAAAAAAAAGTGAATATTACGTCATGTTGGAAATATAATAGACGTTACCACGTAAATATGTAACGACATATGAAAATTAAAACCCGTATTGAAACATGGTAAAAACCCAATTATGGAAATAGTGGCATATTTTAACATATTGAGGGTCTCCGAATTTCTTTTCGTCCTTTTAAAATCTATTCCATATATATAATTGTGTGTATGCATGTATATTTGAATTTACGAAAAGTTTTAGGTCCCTAGGGCTCATTCTTAGTTAAGAACCGAAATAAAGATGGCTTTACTGCTTTCTTTTGATGTTTTTTTATACTTTACAAGGAGGACTCCGCCCCCCTGCTCGCTACGCTCACCAACCCCCCGCGTAATCGCTTCGTGATTCCATTCGATATCGCGAAGCGATCTCTATTTTCTAGACAACCCCAGATGTAATTGTTACGCGTTTCCATTCTGGAGTGTTTCGCGATCCCTTATTTTCTATGCATTCAATATTTAGATTCCACTTGGTAAAATCACGCTCCTTCCCAACTCCTGACAATTTTATTTCCTTATCCCCAAGCACATAATCATTAGAGCTTACAGAGTTTCATAATTATAAGAATTATTAAACATAAAATTATATATATGGTGTTACGAATATTGTAAATAATCAGTGTTTGTGCTTAAAAATAAGGTAAATAGTTCAATTAACCGCTATTCAAAAGCTAATATTAGTTTTGTTGCATTGAAATATCTCAATTTGTTGATTTTCTGCAAGCAAGTAAACCCAGTTGGATTTCAATTGGAGTCTATGGAAATTTGGCGAAATACTAGAAATAGCGCCAAGTTGGCGAGAAACTTGGCGACGTTTGGCGACAGAGCCGGGTCCAACCCTTTGGTAATTCCCCTTATAGCGTCAGAAAGTTCTGACCAATCAGATGCGTTTCGCGGTATCTACGCAGATTTTCATTGGCCCATTTCCAAAGCATTACTTTTTATATATATATAGAAGGATGTTTAATATTGAAATTAATTTTTCAAAAAAAAAAAAAAAAAAAAAAGATTCTTAAATTTCCGGGCGACGCCGGATACTTTAAAGTAGTTTATCATAAATTACATTAAAAGATTATAGTGCATATAGTGTACATTCTTATTAAAATACACCTGTCAATAATTTTCACAGCTACTCTCAAATGAGAAGGAAAGGTACCTGCGGAACAATAATTATATTACACTTGGTTTCTATACGCAAATATTTTATACTTCAAGTAGTATCTAATATGTACTACAATATAAATTTAGATTTTAAGATTCCTCCTTAGTTCATTTTATATGCTTGATTATTAATTTCCGGATATATATAATTTATGGAAGTATTGTTAACGTGATGAAAATACGAATATGGAAATTTGGGTGCATCCTTGCATTTTTAGATTCCGTATGTGTATGTGTATGAATACGAGTATATTGAAATTTTCACACTGTGAGTTTTATTATTCTAAAAAAGCCCATAGAAATAAAGTATTGCATTTTGTTTCGAAAAAAAACCCGACAATATAACAATATTTAAAGCAGCTTAAAAATCCCATTAGCATAACTACGAAAATCAAATTTTAATATTTATCAAGCAGGACGGTCGTTCTACCAAGCCAAGCTGAAAAAAATGCAAACCCCGCCAAACAAACAAACGCCAAGAATAACGGCAAGACACCGTAACTGCTTATTATACTGAAGACAACTTCTACATGTTAAATCGACCAAACATGGCAGCGTAAAATTTCCCATATCAAAAGAACCAAACATCGCAGAAAAATAAAACAAAAACCAGAAGGACCTAATCAAAAAGATCTTCAATTTGAGATCAAATGCATCCTCATAAATTAATTATAAACAGAGATATAGATTTTTTTAAAATAACGTCGAGATACTGAAAATGACAGATTTATTTTCTTCGTCACACCTCACGTTTCAATCGAGGTAGAGACTTAAATAATGGACAGAAAAAAGTAAGGATTGAATTTTTGGACAGATATTTACTCAATCTACGTGCTTTTATAAAATTCAGCTTTAAAACATAAATTTTCTAATCATAATTAGCGAAAAACTGCTAATTAATTCTAAAGTTTAAACATTATGCCGAATAGCGATAAACCCGCCAAAACATTTTAGAAATCTTATACTTTTCTTTTATATTATCCTTTTGCATTGATTTCATCGAAGAAAACTGTGGCTGAGATTCAGATAGATTTTTCGCAGTTAGCGAAATGAGTTTGACCAATCAGAAGCCTGCATGTTTGAGAATATTTGCTGTTTCTGGATTCCGACCTATGTCATGAAAGTTTTAAGTCATTTTTTTAGTGCCATGGATGAAGTACAATGTTTGTAGAAATGTAGGCTAGGATCCAGATAGATTTTTCGCTGTTAGCGAAACGAGATTCACCAATTAATAGCCTGCATTTCTGCAAACAGCGAAAAGTTCACAAAAATGCAGGCTTCTGATTGATGAATCTCGTTTCTCTAACAGCCAAAAAATCTATCTAGATTGCGCCCAATGGAGGATATTCCAAATATGGGTTCGAGGATGAAAAAAGTCACGTGATACCGGTAATTCACGCAAGGAACTTCTAACTGATAAGAAGAGAAGATACTACTACTTTGCCTCATGAACCGTTTCATTGGCTAGCGGGGATTTACATTACAGTCTACGGAGCCTTCCCTTCTTTACGATAGAAGTTTTTACCTTGACCACGTGATCAAAATATAGATAGAATATCCTCCATTATAGCAATTAAAGCCTTTGTGCAGGAATATTGAAATGCAGTAAACCAACGTTTAAAATGCACAAATAATGCGTTAAAAAGCAGCAAACAGCTGTTTCGAATCTCGCTGTAGATTCGAAACAGCTGTTTGCTGCTTTTTCACGCATTATTTGTGCATTTTAAACGTTGGTTTACTGCATTTCAATATCCTCCATTATGTTGAACACAATTTTGAATTTCCACATACAGGAAGGGTATTGATTATCATAACAACAATACATATTCGAAACTATTTAAGGCACTGATTCTGAACTCCTTTGCTATACATTTCAATGTTAAAGAAGTTGTTGTTTCCATAGTAACAGTACTTTTCTCTATTGCTTTCTCTAAGGGGCCTCCGCGGCCGAGTGGTTAAGACACCACGCTGCTAATCGCTTTAGAGCGTAGGAGGCTTGTCGGGTTCGACTTCCGCTGGCTCCACTGCACGCTCTTTGTGGAGCTCCCGGATGTAAAAAATTCTCTGTGCTGTAAATTTCTTTGTGCTATCTCGTCCCTGTATATCGACGATGATTTATAAGCGGGCTTTGTTGTCAAGCACACAAGTCTGATGTACGTGTCCAATAAAACAAACAAATAAACAAGCTTTCTCTAAAACACAAATACAGAAATTTAACAAAGAGCGCTCAGAATCAACACCATAACAAGGAGCCTTTATACCTAAGAGTGGTGATATGTGCACAGGAGGCATGCTCATTTTGAAGTTTTTGCCGAAAGTACGGCTACACACTGTTAAAAATATCGTGAAAAATTACCTCTGTTTTTAAAGGCTCTCCATTTTCTGACCAATGAGAACGCTACATAAATACATATGGAGCGTTCTCATTGGTCAGAAAATAGACAGCTTTTAAAAAACAGGGGTAATTTTTCACGATATTTTTAACTGTGCAGCGTCTAGAATACCTTGTGTGGAAATATGCTATCCAAACAACGCATCAATGGCATTCAGCAATGGCATTAAGTGGGCGACCAATAAGAAAGTGTCCAGGGGTCAAGTCCTCCAAGTCATCAATATCTGAACTCAAGGGAGTAAGTGGGCGAGAATTCAAGATGCCTTCAATTTGGTTAATTATAGTTAACATTTCTTCATAGGTTAATTTAGAATTGCCCACAACACGTTTTAAGTGATACTTGAAGGAGTTGACTCCCGACTCCCACAAACCTCCAAAATTAGGAGCTCTATGGGGAATAAATTCCCATGCAATCCTTTCAGACAACAAGTAATTAGCAAGTTTGTTGTCTGGTTTGTTTACCATATCATGCAACCTTTTAAGCTCTAAATTAGTTTTTACAAAATTGCCAGCGTTATCACTGAATATTTTTCGAGGTTTGCCTCGTCTGGCAAAAAACCTCTTTAACGTGGCAATAAAGGCCTCCGATGTTAAATCACTAACTATTTCCAGATGTACTGCCTTAGTTACCATACAAATAAAAATACAAACATAAACTTTATGAAAAATACCTTTACGTTGACCTTTATATTTAATCAAAAATGGGCCACAGAAGTCAGTTCCTGTGCAATTAAAAACAAAGTCTACATTCACTCTATCCTTAGGAAGCTCGCCCATAATTTGTTCTGATATTTTAGGTTTGGCCCTAAAGCATATAATACAGTTATGTACAATTTTTCTGCAAATAGCTCTACCGTTTAGAGGCCAAAATTCTCTACGAACACAATAAAGTAAATTTTGTGGTCCTATATGTAGATATTTTTTGTGATAACTTTCAATAATTAATTCTGTAAGTTTATGTTTAGAGGGCAGTACAGTTGGATGCTTTTGAACATAACTTAACATGCTATTTTGGAGGCGACCTCCAACTCTGATTACATTATTTTTATCTACGAAAGGATTTAAAGAAATCAATGTACTATTTTTTGGTAATCCCTTACCCTTGGTTAACAATGTGAATTCATAACTGAATTCTTTTTGTTGCACAGATCTTACCATATATTCTTCAGTTCTCTTCAACTCAGCAGATGTTAATCTACCTGAACACCTTGCTTTTGGCTCCTTGAGATTCTGAATGAACCTGAAACATAGCTAAGAATTCTGATGAGTTTAGCATAATTATTACTTAATTGCAAAAAATTGTCAATAAAAGGTGCACAGTCCGTAATTAATAATGAAGTTTCTGAAACAGTATTTTTAAGTTCACACGAATATAAGTCCTTATCACTTTGCTCCAGTTCAAAACTATTTGAAGAATGCTCAGTTCGTTGGATTAGGAAATGGGGACCATGACACCATAAGCTTTCCTGAAAAAGTATGTCGGGATCCACACCTCGAGATACAAGATCAGCAGGATTGTCAGCAGATGCCACATGACCCCAATGGTTAATGTCAGAAAGATTTTGAATTGAAGATACGCGCAATGCCACAAAAGTTTTTAAATAACATGGTTGTTTGCGAAGCCAGCACAACACAATAGTACTGTCTGAATAATAGTAGATAGCTTCTTTAGGAACTTTTAAGATTTTGGAAACCTTTACCACCAATTTTGTTAATAAAACTGCAGCACACAGTTCTAAACGTGGGATAGTAATTGTTTCGGTCGGTGAAACTCGACCTTTACTGCAGAGCAACTGAGAAGTTTGTTCACCTGAAGAATTTTAAGAAACAACGTATAAAACTACTCCGTATGCTTTTTCAGACGCATCTGCAAATCCACAAATTTTAAATTGCACTGGATCGTTTGTAAAAATATATCTACTAACACTTACGTTGTTGATGACCGTTAACGATTCTCGGAACTGCAACCAATCATAAAGTTCCGCTTTGGGTAGAGTATCATCCCAATCAATGTTTAGTCGCCACAGTCTTTGGAAGAAAATCTTTCCCTCGTCAACACTGGACCTAGCAATCCTAATGGATGAAATATGCGAGCGATATTTGACAAAACACTTCTCTTAGTCACCTTAGTTTGATCACTGAACGATACACTAAAAGTAAACGTATCGTCACGGGCATTCCAACAAAGTCCTAAGGCTTTAGTTTCACTCATTTTCTCAAAAGTGTAGTTCTCAGATTTACACACTGGCTCCATTAATTCTGGATGGTTACTGAACCATTTGTGTAACTTCATATCGCAAGTACTTAATAATTGAATAAGTTCAGCTTGCAGTCTCTTAGCCGATTCTAAATCAGCTGCACCAGTCAATACGTCATCCATGTAGAAATCCGACTGCATCACACCTGAAGCATACAGAAATTGGGATTCACCGTCCATACCAAGCTGTTTAATACATCGCATTGCTAAATATGGGGCACTAGTCGTTCCATACGTAACAGTACACAGTCTGTAATGTTTCATCTCACCATTTACAGTATCTTTCCAAACTATGCGCTGTAAATCACGTTGACTCTTATCAATAAGCATCATGCGATACATCATTTTCACATCTGCCGTAAAGGCATAACGATGTGTACGAAATCTAAGTATTATACTGAACAAGTCATCTTGAATGACACCTCCATTCAATTGTATAGAATTTGGGGATTCTCCGGAAAAAATTACATGTGAGCCATTGAAGACAATTCTTAGTTTTGTGGAACTTTTATCTGGGCGATAGACACCATGGTGAGGAAGGTAATTTTCATGTATCGTCTCATTTGGCTCCTCTACTTCCTCCATATGGCCTAATTCTCTATACTCCGACATAAATGCACAATATAACTCTAAGAGATTTGGATTTTTAACTAGCCTATTCCAAAGTGAATTTAATCTATTTTCCGCAAATTGTTTTGATTCTCCCAATGACCTAGGATCCTTTTTCAAGGGCATTTGTACTATGAATTTGCCTGATATGTCTCTCTGATGTGTGTTTATAAAGTGGGTGTCGCATGCTTTTTCTTCGGTATTTCTCAATGGTGCGGTCTCCTCTACTTGTTCTATTTCCCAAAATTTTCTCATTTCGAAATTTAAATCTGTTTCATTAACTAACCCACAATGTACTTGCTCCTGACCGCTACAGTCGTAAACACTCCCACTCACTATGCAACCAATCACCGTATTTTGGAGTATTAATTTAGAATTTTGTACATTCATACGACCCACCTTTATCAGTTCTAGAAATACTTCCGCTCCTAGCAAAAGATGATTTTTTCCTGGCCTATTAAATTCAGGATCAGCCAGAATAATTGACTCTGGAATTTCTAGCTCTGAAATATTGATATATTTTGAGGGCATAATTTGCGAAATCTTTTCTATGATAAGAAAATCTAACTCCCGACTATAATCTCCCGAATTATTACTGATCAAGGCTGTTGTTTTATTTTTTACTGCCACTAAGGATCCACTTAAACACGATGCCGAAACATTATTTTTTTCTTTGCGTATTCCTAATCTTTCAACTAACTGCGAAGTTAAAAAATTGCTCATTGATCCATTGTCCAATAAGGCACGCACCGGAATTTTATTTCCGAATTTATCTCTCATATAAACAACCGCAGTGGAAAGAAGAACTGTTTTAACATTACTCGATCTCACATTCGCAGTACCAGCGAAATTCTGAATTTGGTTATTTATCTCAAAGGGTATCGTGTCAACATTTAATGTTTGTCTACCTTCATTCGCTGCCAGTGAGTTTGGCGCTTCTTTATCGCTGGAATTTTTTGTGTTTCCCATTGCAGCGGAATTTCTCTCACTTCTGTCAAAACAAAGAAGTACATCGTGCCTTTTATGACACTTGGCACACGAAAATGTCGAATTACATTTTTTGACGCAGTGGTATTCTGAAAGACAATTGAAACACAAATTATATTTTTTAACAAATTCTACTCTGTCCTGTACATTAATTTTTTGGAATTTTGGACATTTAAAAACACTGTGATTTTCCTGGTTACATACAACACATTTGCGCATATTTTTCTCATTTAACCCCGTAACCATGGAAGTCACCTTTGAAAAGCTATGCCTTGTATGGCTTTCGTTTTGTATTTACTTGTTTGGACGCACTTAGTGTACGCGCGTGGTCTCTCAAAAATTCTAGCAACTGAGTAAAACTTTAAGTGTAAATTATCCCGCGCTTAAGATGTCTTTCCCACCACATTTTTGTATTTGCATCTAATTTTTGAGCTAAAATGTAAGCAAACATGGTAGTAGAAAACCCCTCAACTTTTTGTTCTAAAATCTCTAATGACCTAGTGCACTCATTTGTAATGTCTATTAAATTTAATAATGCTGTTGGGGACTCATTCTGAATAACAGGAATATTTATAAAACGTTTTAAATGCGCATAAACTTGTTCTCTTGAATTTGAATACCGTTCCTCTAAAAGCGACCATGCAACTTCATAATTAGCATCCACAATTGAAATAGATTGAATAATCCTGAAAGCATCTCCCTTTAATGAAGATTTTAAATATTACAATTTCATTGCCCTGATAAATTTGAGTTATCATGTACAGTTTCCTTAAATATATCTTTAAAAGAAAGCCACTCATGCAAATTTCCCGTAAATATCGGAAGAGTCAGCTTCGGCAATTTTATATTATTTTCAGTCTTTGAAGCCTTTTCCAAATTAACATTCTGAAATTTTGTTTTTGAAAGCTTTTTGCTGAGTTCAAATTCTAAATTCTCTAATGACTCATTTATTTCCTCGTTTTCTTTGATAAAATCATCAATTTCATCTTCTTTACATACTTTATAAATTGCGTCAAATAATTCAGAAAAAGTTAGAACCAGCTTATTGTGTTTCTCCTTTATGAGAAGTAGTTCGCTTGGCTCTAGTTCAGAACCTGACAATCGATCTTTTAATTTTGTCAAACTAGTTTTATTTGTTTTCTTTTTAGCTTTAAGCTATTTCAACTCTTTCAAACTCATTTTGACAAAAAATATATAAATTAAATGGGTATACACTTACCCCTCTTGACTCTTTAAATAATTAATCCATGAGCGAAAAAGGAAAACACAAGGTCAAGACACGCAGCTGTGATTCACACTTTTAGCCGCTTAAGCACTTAAACGATGACATGTTGATCATAAGCTTTCTCACTTTTACTTTGCGGTGAATATTTATAACACACTCCTGGTTTTCCTCCGGCAATGAAGACGGACCATAATACGAATCGCTTGGCCCGGAATTATAAGAAAAGCACTCTTACTCTCATTAAAATTCTCATTCGCTTTTTAAACACAGTTTATTATATAATCTCAAAACTCTCTAATCCGGACACAACTCAAAGCACAATAGACACAAAAATCTAAACTTAAACTTATTAAAAAGAACACATTCTCGAAAAAAAACTTCGAACAAAAAACTAAAAACAAAAAACAATGTCCTTTTCACACAGCTTAGAAAATAACTACAAATTTAAAAGGCCGTGTCTTTTTCTCACAGCTTATAGATTTCTAGCACAAACATTTTGATATATCCGCAATGTAGCGACATCTGTTGGTATAATTAAAATATACACTTTATCAAACAGTAATAAAAAGGAGCCGTTAATTCCCAAATTGGCTCAGCCGATATCAGCAATCTGATTGCTCGTTAACATTAATATTTTGGATTACTTTACTGTGATTTTGATCATATTTAACAAAATAAATCAATTTAAATCATTATAATTGCATTCTATTTTACATTACACTACTTCATAAGAAAATAACTATAATTTCTACCATATAAATATCAGTTTTAGCCAATCAGACTGCTGAGCTCATCTGAGTCAATTTGGGAATTAACGGCTCGTGTAATAAAACCCTCCAGAGCAGCAAAAAGCCTGCTCCCCCCTCACAGAACTGCAAATATCTTTCAGACGAAAAATGCTTGAATTCAAATCTGTAAATAAAATGCACCGTAGGAATAAAGAATTCAAAGAAAATAAATACAAATACATACAAGATAAAAGAAATTGTAAACAAAATGTATTACATACACATTAAAAGTATTTTTTATGTTTGTTTAGGCCTAAACTGTATAAAGAAATTGGTATTTTTGTCTAGATATACAATATATATATATCTATATATGTATTCTAAAACTTGCATGGAGAAAGTATCAATTATAATTTTTTTTTAAATAAAAAAAATAGTGTACAAAGCGTACAGCGAATAAAAACGAAATCAAGCAAATCCGCGTGAAAAATATGCGCAATAAACACATGAATTTAGATATGTATATGACAATATAACAACTTACCTTAGTTTTGAGGTATTCTCTACGTTTAGAAGGAAAAAAATAGATCAAAACAGCTAATTTAATTTTTTTTTAAATTGTCTGAAAACTGTACGTGGTAGGCGGGTGCTTCTTCTAATCATAAATGACGTCATTAGGACGAGTAGGATTTCAGCGGGAGGTGGCGTCTCTTTCTGTAATTAACGGCAGAATGGCAACGGTACCTTTAAAGCGGCGGTCCAAATATGGCTACTCTCCCCTATACATGTAATAAACATTGTATTCATGCATTTTTGCTTAAGTGTGCAACAGCTATTGCAGCAAGATCTGAATATTTATAAAACTAGTTATAAAACTAGTTATGATAGTTGTGCGAACGCATTTCATTTTCCACTTTTGACGTACGATTTCGGGCTTGTTATAGAAATATGGTCGTTTTTATGAACGTAATAATTTCACATCTGCAATCTGAATTTGTATTTGATTTTATTTTACTACACATTTCGATGCATAGTATTCTTAAGTGTTTGGAAAGTTGATTGGAGTCACTGCAGGTTATATATATATATATATATATATATATATATTTCTGTTATACACTGGAAAAGAAAAATAAATATATGTATATATAACATAGAAATGGATGATTAAATCTCGCTTGTAATTTTATTTTCATAAATGTAAAATTTTCATGATACGCAAAGATAACTATGTTTAGTTCAGGTTTTCATTAAAGTTTTAGATAATTCAGAAGTGTAGGTAGAAAAATTCTGCATGGTTTTTGAAAAATTTTAGAAAACGAAAACTTAAAATATGAGTAAAGAATCCTTTCAAAAATATTTCACTATAATGTTTATATACTTTTCTTAACGTTTTGTTATAAAGATATATGATCCTTTCATACAAAGTGGATACCGAAAATATAGGGGAATTTTGAATAAAAGTCTTTTTTTGTAAATATAAAATGTCTTATTCGATTTTCCACAAGAAAGGTTCTTGTGGAGAAAATGATAAAATATAAGAAACATGTTTACATATAATGCATATTCACATGTTTATATATTCTTTTAAATGTAACATGATGCAGACGAGAAACATTTAAAAATATGAAAGTTTCAAGAAAGTTTCTCAATCTAAAAAAAAAAAAAAAAAAAAAAAAAAAAAAAAAAAAAAAAAAAAAAAAAAGGGTTTTATTCAGTGTGTGCATTTTAAATAAATAAATAAATACACTCTATCTCCCATAAACTCGTTCCCTATTGAAATATTCATAAATGATATATAAATAAATATAACGTATATATGTACAATAAATGTTGTATCAGAGTAATTTTGAATCTTTCCTCTTTACAAAATGTAGGATTTTTTTGTGTTTTAAGTAAATATATGTATAAATAAGTAAATAAATATGTACACAGTGTAACCTCATAAAATCTTTCACTATTGAAAAAGTCATAAATAATGTATATATATATATAAATATATAATAAATGTCATATCAGAGTAGGTTTTCCGTCATACGTCTTATCAATAGATAAGATTTTTAATGTGATAAGAAAAAGAAAAGAAACTAATAAACCATTTAAAGCCCAGTTGCTACTTGGTCAGGGGGTCCATCTGTTAAGCTGCAGTTCCGTAACCCGATTAAGGGCTTGGGCAAGATTCCCTTAAGCCTTCCGCGTAGATAAGTTACACTTGCTTGAGAACTCACTGGGAGTTCCGCCTTAGGCAGATTATTTGACCGTACTGTATCTTGCTGGATCTTGCCTTAGGATCCATGGTCACTATAGGCCAAGATCCCTATCGGAGGAGTTACACTTCTAACGTACGGGAGAAAGAAAAATTGCAATTGTTTATAAATTAAAAACTTCGAGCTCGAAATTAAAAGTGCGAAAAATAAATAATTGATTAAGAAGAATGCGTGTTTTTTTTCGTATGCCAGACCCGATTGTTTTTTTGAACAATAGAAAGTCTAAGAAACCTCGGATGGCCGCAATAGAACCACCAATAACGCTAGTAGCAGCTGAGAGGGCGAGATCGAGGAACCAACAAAAAGAAAATATATCACTTGAAAAATGCATGAATGTGACCGGAGAATTTATATTATTTTTAGAAAAACAAGTCTATTTCCAAAATAGGTATTCTTTACTTGCATAGAATACAAGAAAAACTTATTAAAGAACAGCAAAAAAATTCAAGCAAATAACGTTAACTATTACACGACAAAGAAAATATTTTACTGTTTATTGATTTATAAAATTATTATTTGTAACAGAAAATACCAATTAAAGTTAAGATTTTTTTAAACATTTATTTTTTTTATTTTATTTATTTATTTATTTATTTATTTTTTTTTTTTTTTTTTTTGCCACATAATTACACTCGGTTATGAATTAAATTATGCGTAAAGGCGTCATTAGATATCGGAATTACTTTTGATATTCCTTCAGAAATCCGGAATTTTACCGAATTGCCGTACTACATTGCGGTTTTTACAATATGCCAAATGCATTGAGTTTTTGTGGCAATTTCTTTCCACAAAAATCCAATTTTTGTGCCGCATAAAGGCGTTGACTAAGTAAAAGATATGAAATTCAAGCTAAGAAATCTCCTTTCAGAATGCAATTTCAAGCTTCTTATTTTGAATCTATTTACTTTCCTCAAGTTTCCACATGGTGTATATCCTCATGCAAACAATTGATTGCACAGAATATCTCGTAATAAGAACAATCAGATTTAATCCAAGCGTAAATTTATAAGTAATTTTCAATTTAAAGTGATTTTGAAAAAAATAAATTTCTATACATTTTTTGAAAATATTCATCGTTATTAATACATTGATTTCATCCAAATTGTATTTATTTTTGTGGGCACCTATAGTCCCTGGGAAGGACAAGAGGATTCATTGTGACTTTCTCAACCATTGCCATGGAAAATACTGTTTAATAACAGCGGCCTTAGGTTAAAATATATTTGTTTTATTTATTTCATCTTCTAACATATATATTACACATTTATACATACTACATTCATACTCTTATTCTAACATATATCTAGATGTATAATAGTAGTATGAAGTGTATTACATTTGTAATAGCATAACAAAACAAAACAGTTGTGTCTTAAAAAGGACGCGATTAACGTACACCATCTCAGCATACATTTCAAATATTTATTATTTGATCATCTCAACGCGAACTTCTTCGCGTCGAGATATGTGCGGACGCTAGTCTGAGGCCAGCTTTCTATCCTTATTAGCCCCCGGTACGATATGTTATTTCTTTCTCGCAGCTTATTTTGTGTATTCCAAAAAATAACGTTACCTTACAGAAGACATCCATAAAACAAAGCAGTACGATTAAATACTCTATAGCAATTTTTTTTAACTTCTAAGCATCGCAGATTTTCGATTTTTAGACCGTCGTATTGGAAAAAAAAAGTTCTTTTAAATGCATTTTGTTTGAAAACTGCGTCTCCATTTATTATTGAGATATTAATTTTTTTTGTAGTTTTTAAAGCCATTGGCTTAATACTGGCAACGGAAGTACTCTATTTCTGTAGAAAGTAAAAGAAATATATATATATATATATATATATATATATGTTGCCATTTTCCCATAAAAACTGAAAAAAAAATGATTTAAAATACGTGCTATTTTGAAAAAATATAAATGAAGGATTTTTGATAAAACATGGAGCTATTAGAAACTAAATTTAATTTTAAATATCTATATTAATAATACAAAAAAATGAAGGACTGTGAATCTTTAGATAGCCGATTTTTTTGTCGAGTTTTTTGAATGACGAAATCTCTCTCTCTCTCTCTTTTTTTTTTTTTTTTTTTTTTTTTTTGTGTGTGTATTATTTAGCGATAGTGACGTCCTAAGCGTACTTTAATGTAGATGTTGTTTAACGCTGGATCGCAAATGATGAATTCTTCAGCGTATGTGGATGATGTCACTTTATGTAAAATAAAATCGCGTGTTATAAGTCTTAAAACAGAACTACAGTAGAGTCCCGATTATCGGAGTTTCCGCTTTCACCGAGTTATTTTCTTCTGATGGATGATGGCTTCCATTATTATGAAACAGTCATTATAAATGAAATGTTAGGTGAAGATGATAGAGCAGCCGTAAAAAGTTAGAACTCTGATTTTCTGGTCAGAATGGGAAAACAAAAATGGCCATAATTTTTTTTTTCTTCACCTAACATTTCATTTATAATGACTGTTTCATAATAATAGAAGCCATCAGTCCACCAGAAGAACATGATTCATTTCAAAGGTATAAGTTCGATTAACTCGGATAATCGGGACTCTACTGTATCTATATTTATATACATATATTTTTTCGTCACCGGGACGACACTAAATTCTGATACAGCAGAATTGCTGTTTTCTAGTTTTTATTATTAATTTTGTCTTTTTGACACTATAATACTTTTAAGAATAGTTATGGATTGCTTCTGCTTTAACCCTTTTTTTTAAATTGTGGCCGAGAGGTTCTGATCTCGAAGCTAGTAGACGGGAAGACTGAGTTCGAACCCAATCGCGGCCGTCGGCCTAATCGTTAGAGCTTTTCCGTGGTTTTCTTGGAACCTTCGTTTTTCTTGCGTAAATACGGGTTATGTTCCCTTAGAAAGACCTCAACGGAGGGCACCCACCCTCCTTCTGGCCCATATCCCTCGTATTGATAATTGGCCTCCATAACACAACACAACGCAAACACACTTTGACATTTTTTATATTGTCCTTAAAAAATATACTATTACAGCATAAAAAGTGGGGAAGGATTGTACTTTGTGCCAATATATTAAGAAAAGAAACAACGTATAAGGGCACAAATAAAATGTGTTTAAAAGCATACAGCTGTTTCAAAACCTCTAAGGTTTCCTCATCAGTGCTTAAAATAAAAGTTAAATTAAAACTAAAACATTGTGTAAAATGTTATAGCCCCCCCCCCCCTTTTACATAATGTTTTAGTTTTAATTTAACTTTTATTTTAAGCACTGATGAGGAAACCTTAGAGGTTTTGAAACAGCTGTATGCTTTTAAACACATTTTATTTGTGCCCTTATACGTTGTTTCTTTTCTTAATACTATTACAGTTTTGATTTTTTGAAATGAGAATTTATATTTATTTGTAATTTTTTAACAAACATCTGTGCTGATGGAAAAACAAACTATTTTATGTCCAGATTTATTATTATTATTATTATATATATATATATATATATATATATATATATCAGTGGCGTGGCGTCCAGTAATCGCTGGATGCGGCGATGACCAAGCAATATTTTAAAACTCTTAATAAGCTTTTAAAACTCTACGATCCAGTTTTAGCAGAACATTTGGAGTTCATGTATATGTGAAGGTAAGATTTAAAGTTTCTTTTTTGAACATTCAACCATTGAATTTTAGAGTTAATAATTTTTCACTACAAACTTAAATAATTGCGATGACCACCGAAAATTTTCACGCCACGCCACTGATATATATATATATAATCTTTTTATATTTTATGCACAGTTTTAAAAAAGTACATCTTCTTTTTTTCCTTTTTTTTTACTTTATGGAATTTAAGCGAAAATTTGTTATCATTTTGTGTAAATTATAAATAATAATTCTGATGTTAAATATCACAAATGTATTTATCTTTATATAATTCGAATAGCATATTTTCCATAATGAAATAAAATGTTAAAGGAGTAACGCTTATGTGGAAATTTTTAACTGCTGCATAATTTTTAATGTTTTATACATGCATTTATCTGTAAAGTTCGAACGCAACATAATTTTTATATCATGAAAAAAAAAATACAAAATATATTTCAAAGTATTATTTTTTATTCTAACAGCAACAATAAAAAAAATGGTCAACAGCAAATGTAAAAATCGTCTATAGATCCAGGTTGACTCGTAGGTTTACCATTGTGTTTTCCTGCACCCTAAAGTATGAATGAGGGCAGGAAGTAGGAAATCATAATGGTAAACCTACGAGTCAACCGCTAAAATCGGTTTTCGGGTGTTTTCCACCAAGATATGACTTGGCAGACATTTCAATGTGCAAATAAAGTTTTAACTAATTTTGGAATTTCAGCCGTGAACTCGATGAGGTGATTGTCTGAGCTGTCGCCTCCCGGTCTAAGATGTAAAAAAAAAATTTATTAAAATAATTACAAAAAATATTTTCTTAAGAAATCGTGAGATGGACTTTTATAATAATATTAGAATAAATAAAAATTAGCTTGTATTGATTTATTTTAGCTTCTTTTACAGACAATTGCTAGGAAGTTATTTTTTATGTAAGAAAATTTTTCGCATGAATATTCCATTTTGTATACTTTTACAACCTGTGTCACCAAATTAATTGAATATCTACTAATCTAAAATGTCAATTCCAGTAATGATAAGCATTTTTCTTTTTCATCATTTAAATTATGTTAGCATACTCAGAACAAATCAAATGTTAAAAAGATATTTTTCTCTAGTTAATTATATCATTTTCATAGAAAAATAAGAGACAAATGTGCATTACATAGCTGCAAACCTTTACGCTTTTTTCATACCACTAAAATTTTAGAGAAAATATTATCTTATTCAATCGTCGAAATCTCATGATTAAGCAAGGCGGAAATCTCCTTAAAATTTTAGTGGTAGCCAAAAAGCGTAAAAGTTGGCGGCTATGGCATTATTTCAGAAATGTGCTTATATCATAAAAATGTAAAAGGTAAATAATAATAATTTATAAAGAAAATCTAGATGCAAATTAGTTTGGATTTCCGGCAGCCAGAGATTTTAATTTAAAAATTTATGAAAAAAGTATAAGTTTCAACGAAAAAAATCAAAAATGTAAATATATATATATATATATATATATATATATTTGAAAATATTCAAATGTTCAAAGATACAGTCTTTGATAGTCACTATGCTGAAAAGTTTCAAAGTGTCAAAAATATGTAATTGATTGAAAATAAAATCAGAAGCTAATATCAAGCGTTGGCCGTCTGACAAGAGGGCAAGCACACGACTTTGATACAACGAAGTGGCGTTGACGCAAGCAAATTAATAGGTATTTTAAATGTATGCTAAAATTTCTTCTCCAATTTCTCAAAATCTAAGGCCTATTTGAAAAAATCATTTCACTAACATACTTAGGAATAAGAATTGTACAGTATGCATCAAAATCGATAAACACAATGTTTGGTGATCCCTTGTGAATGTACAACCATAAAGAGAGCAACTTTTTTCCCCTTCCGCGAATTTAAGGATTTTTTTTGTCTTTATATTGTAATATACTCAGATATACGCGATTGCTATACAGGAATAAGAATTCTACAGTATGCATCAAAATCGGTAAACACAATGTTTGGTGGTCCCTTCTGATTTCACAACCATTTAGACAGCAGCTTTTTCCCACGCCCAAGAAGATGGAGAATTCTTTTGGCTTTATGTTTTAATCTCTAAGATTCATGCGATTGTTGTACACTGTAAAAAAAGAGTTGGAAAGGTTTCTTAACCCCTTAATTCTCGCTCCCGTCATATTCACGGGCTGTGTCTTTTTTTGGATTTATTCAGATATGCTTGATTCCGACCAGTTTCATAAACTAGTGCAATTTGCTTTATATGGTATCATTTTACCTGTCATTAAATATGGTGAATATTTTTTTTCAAAAGAGTGGTGTCAATAAGCAAATTGAATATTTAAACCGCAATTTAATGCGACCGTTAAGGGGTAAATATACGAAAATGCACAATAATAACCATGCACAAAAATATACAACTCCTAATTTACTCTCGATTCAGAAGAGCGTTCTTTGTCTTTTGAAATCTGTGAAACAGATATATTTTCGAAATTTAAAAAGGTATTTATAAAATAACATTTCTTTTGCTGCAACGGATTTTCGGAAACCTTTCCGAGGAGTGTTTTAGTGACCAAATATTATTTTTCAAACCAGAATATCGGTTTATAGGATGTTTTTATTCTCAATTACTCGTTTTAGCTGCTTAAAATTTATTTACTCAAGAGTAAAAAAATAATATTAAATTTAATGTCAATGGTAATCTTGTTAATTTAGAATGTTTGTCTATAAAACGTATTTGTTGAAAATGAAAATGTTTACCTCCCAACATTATCAAATGATAATTTCTTTGAAAATGATTGCTTACATGTTTATGAACAAATCTGATTACGCATTTTTATATAACCAATTGATTCTTCTCTCTTTTTAAAAGAAATGGGTTATCTTAAATACGAAATTTTATAATATACTAAAAAATATTATCATTTTTAGAAATGAAATTTAAATAATTAAACAATCTACTTTAACAATTATTTACTTTATTAATTTGAAAACTTCCTAAATCTTGTCTTATCTAATAAAAAACCGATGGATTTGTGTATATTTTATGGAGCCGTCACTTTTGGACGAACAGAATGACAAAAAAGCTGACGAAAATATATTCAGCATAAAATGAAATCTCGCAATGTATGGAAATTTTCACATATCTGTAAAAATGTCAAAAGTTGATTGAAACTGCTTTATGTTATGCATATATTTTAGATAAGCATTTCAGATACACTGGCACATGTCCATCAGATTTGAGGACATTATCATTATGCCTTCAAAAATGAAACTCGCTATCTGATCAGATTTAAATCCGAATACATTAAAATATTTTCTTTCTGAATTCTCAAAAGATTACGGAAAGAAAGTATTACTTTATTTCAGGAATTTTTATCGTAAAAAGATGTCTTAAAACGATGCCAATAGAAATTTTACTGTTTCTGAAAATTAAGGTTACAATCCTGGAAATTGTTATTAGTGTAATGGAGACTACTGTTAGTGTAATGAAACACAAGAAACTAAGCATTACATTTTGTAATGTCCCGCATAACTATTCTTGTTAATTACGTTCTCAAAAGTTTGCCCATTTAAATGCATAAAGTGCCAAAAATACTAATATATATATATATATATATATATATATATATATATATATATATATATATATATATATATATATATTATAAAAAAATATATAACGTGGTTATAACGTGGTAATATTAAAACGTGGTTTATTTTTCTTTACCTTCACGGGCAAAGAAGTTTCTGACTGTAGACAAATATAATAAAACAACTAACACAAACATACAGTAACTATGTAGTAACTTCTTCAGAGTTGCATACGATTACGAATATAGATCTTTATCTTTAAAAAGCACAGAAACCAATATATTTTCAATATTCAATGGAACATTTATAAAAGATTCTGTCGCTGCCGGTGATTTCATAAATGTTTTCTATACGTTTTTAGCGTACAGTAATTTTTATAGCTTATTAATAAGTTTTTATAAGCAGTTCATCGAATCCTGTCAGCACTCAGGTAAACATTTTCCTGATCAAGATACATCTTTTACATTAAAACGTGATAAATTATCAGCAATAGCATTAGGATTAAAATTAATCTTGCTTTGTGTTTATTGCATGTTTAAATTCAACAATTCATTTGAAAAAGTTTAAGTTAAAACAGATATAATCCTAAAAATCGATTTTCGGTTTCACAAAAGTGTTTAACAACACTTAAAATGCACTACGAGACGTTTGCGAAGTTCAGTTGCCAGAAAAGAAATTTTTTCTGCAAATGTCTCTTTAAATCTCAAAATATATTGATTTCTGAGGTTTCTATAGTTCGCAAAATGCTTTTCGGTATCACGGATAACTTGTAAAAGGTTATTGTGTATTTTTATTCGTGGTTATATTATATTTTTGAGGATTAAACGCTTAATCGTCGCGTCATTTTTGGAAAAAGCGTACAAAAATCGCCTATTTTTTATGTTATAACTCGCGCAAATTCTTATAATTAAGCATTTTGATTTTTAAAAAAAAATTGTAAACTCAATACAGCCATATATTGAGCGCTTATGCATTTAAAATAAGCTCGAGAGCGATAAAATTAAAGAAAAAACCATAATATATTATCAAAAGTTATAAGGAGTTCAGAACGTGAGGGCCAGGGGCCCAAATTTCTTTATAAAAGACTGTCCATGAAGGTATCGGGTGCGACGAACTTTTTATCTACTGACGGTACTTATCAGTACCATTAAAATAACTTGTTATAAAATTCATTTAATACATCGATTAGTAGTAATACAGTTTAGAATGAGTTATAGATGTATTGATTCCAAATTGTAATAATGTTCCAAAATCATGATTAGTTACACAAGACAAAAATATTTTTTAAAAGGAGGATTCCTTTTCCCTTTGCATCTTTTCAGATTTATTGGCGTTGGAGGGGGGATTTTTCTATTCGAAAATATCTCTATATTTCTATTGTAAGAACATTATTTTTGAATATTACCTAATTTAATGTAGTTTCAAAAATTCACGAAAAATGCTTAAGAAGATCAAATTTTCATGAATTCATAATTCAGTACATGAAGGGTTAAGGTGTTAACAAACATTTAACATTTTGTCATTTAATCTCTTGTGGAGGAAATACTTATTAGAGTAATAGAAGTACTTCGAGAATTTAAATTCCAAAAATATTCAAATTAAAGTAAGTGTTAAAATTATGTTGAGAAAATAATCCTGACTTTAATTTCCAGAATGTTACATTCATTAAATTTTGCTGTAAGTTATATCTAGGAAATATTAAATCTATGCTCTATATGACGGCTCAGTTTTTATTTAAATTCGGTGATTTCCAATTCTAAAAATGAACTCACGATTTTTTAGCCTCGGAAAGGTCTGAAATTTCATATTTCTTATAGTATCTTTACTCTGAGATATTTTATCTTAGAAGAATCGAATTTTTATTGTTGTACGCGTCAGAGCATGGAGATAATATTTCTAAGTATAATCTATAAGGCAAGGGGATGACTTTTTTGTAAATTAATGGAAGGAATATTGCACCCAATTATACGTATTTTAATTTCTACTTCATTAGCCCCTGATATACTATTTCTTTCGACCAGCAATAAAAATATCGTCTCTAAAAAAATAACGTTCCGTTGTATAACTGAGCCGTAAAAAAAGCAAATATATCATTCTACGGTTAAATACTTTACTATATTTTTTTAACTTATAAGCATCGCACATTTTAAATTTCTACACCATCGTATTGGGGGGGGGGGGGGGTACTTTGAAATGCAATTTAGTTGAAGACTTCATCTTAATTTATTTTTGAGATAATAACTTTTTTGTAATTTTTAATACAATTAATACAATTATTGTAATTGTAGCAATTGGAGTACTTCATTTTTGTAGAAAGTAAAAGAAAAATAGTTGGGAAATAGTAATTTTATCTTTTTGTTGTCATCTTCTCATAACAACTGAAAAAAAACGTAATTAAAATACTTGCTATTTAAAAAAATATAGAAATGAATGATTTCTGTTCGAACATGAAGCTATTATAAGCTATATTTAATTTTAATTATCTGTATTAATATTACAAACAAATGAAGGCATGTGAATCACTAGATAGCCGATTTTTTTTGTCGAGTTTCTTCAATGACGATATCTTTTTCAGCGATAGTGACGTCATATGAATACTTTAGTGTAGATGTCGTTTAAGACTGGATGGTAAATGAGGAATTCTTCAGCGGATGCGAATGACGTCATTTTATACAAAATAAAAGCGTGTGTTTAGAGTCTTAAAGCTAACATATGTTTTGTATTATCTATATTTATATGCATATATATATATATATATATATATTTTTTTTTTTTTTTTTTTTTTTTTTTTTTGTCATCGAGGGCGACAGTAAATTCTTAAAAAGCAGAATTCCTGTTTTCTAGTTTGTATTTACTTTTTGGACACGCTATATACAATGTTTAGAAGATTGAAATCAAGTTTATAAATTTATTGGTTTATCACTTTCACGATCTTTTTCAGCAGAGGAGCCCAACATTTATTGTATCAGTGCCTAACTTTTCAAATGATAATTCGATATGCAATCCCTTTTACAAAAATAAACATATTTTACACTATTTATTTACTACAGTAATTTAACAATATTGGCCTCTTGCTGAAGTGGAATATTCAAAATATACTAGAACTTGTTGGATGTAACAATCCCAAAATTGGCTTCTATCGCCCGCATCTTAATATTTCAAAAAGTAGTTATACATGTTAATACTTCATTATTAGTAGTTCAATACCATATCAATTTTGATGTTTATCCTTAATTTCTGCTTCAGCCAATTGATCGGAGTAAAACGAGAGTTAATTAAGATCATGATATTTATCCAAACGAATAGTTTTTTTTTTCTGCTGTCATTAACTGTTTGCGAATAGCCGCCTTACCAGTACGCGAGTTCCCGTCGCTCTACCAGCCGCCGATGGACAATAGAACTACGAAAAATCGAGAAAATTATACAAAAATCATTATCACAGCGCCCCTTTCCTGCGGAATATTTTCAACTTCAAGGAGCACCTACTGGCTATACCAAAAGCATGCGCAAAAATTTGGTTCAATCCTATGCATAACTTAATACACTTTTCGATGGTACACTAAAGAAAATGGCACAAAAATCGCTATTACAGCTACAACTTCCGACAGAATGTTTCTAAATTGAAGGAGGTCCTGTTTGCTATAACCATATACATACAAAAAATTTGGTTCAATTCTATGAATAACTTCATACATGTTTCGATGGTACACTGGCGATACATGGACATACGGAACAACGGACAGGCGGACAAACAAACAGACATTTTGTATAAATATGATTTTTGGGATCTCTGATCCCTAAAACGCTTAAATGCGTCGAAAACCGAGAGTTGAAAAAAATTCGATTACAATTCTTTCTTCTATTGAAGATAGAAGAAATTAGAAATGCAGATGTATGATACTAATAGTGAGACTACTCATTCTAGCCTGATGACACTAGTTTATCAATTTTTGTAACAATTTTGCTATTATAAAATGTAAGTAGCCGCGATGTACTACCAACAAACTGTTTTTTATTTTATTATTGGTTGGCTCAACATGGTGAAATGGGAATGCAATCACAATATTTTTTGTGGAGTTCTCAACACCAGAATTTTTATTTTTATTTCTACTAATTATATTTATAAATCTGCATGTCAGTGTCATTAAAATTCTAATTAAAAGGGTCTTTTAAATTAAAGGGTCTTTAAAATTAAGGGTCTTTTAAAATTAAAATTCGACCGACAAATTCATAAGGTTGATAATAGCCGTCAAAAGAATAAAAAATGACCATAGATTATGGTATCGCTAACCACATATTTAATCAAAAATACAGGTAACTTGTATAATTTGGTAACGGTTAGGACGGTTATAACTTTCAGAAAACTCAAGTATATTATAATAAAACCTTTAACAGACATTCTCAACTTTGTTGTAAATGTGATTACACAAAACAAAAGTGGTAGAAGTTTGCATTATACGCGCCAGCAGCCTGCAGTTGGAACCCCTCATTTTTCAATGTGATTATCACATAATCGGTATCATTGATTACTTGAGTAGCATATTTTTCCAGATCTTTTCTGATTTTGTAACATTTTACTCAAAAAGTGCACATATCGTTGCATTTTCTTAGAAAAGTTGAAATTCTTAACCTCAAACCGAGTTGAGTTAGGATGAAACACCCTGTATTTGTCACTAAATAACTGGTTGCGACCACCTGTTCCATGGCAATTTTTCATTCTCTTGATGCCTACTATTACACCTCTAAATTTGTTGGTCGAATTTTGGAACGCCCTGTATATATATATATATATATATATATATATATATATATATATATATATATATATATATATATATATATATATATATACAGTAATACAGTAAAACCTCTCTAAAGTTACCACGTTCCTTTCCAATAAAAATTCGTCGCTCCGAGAGGTGGTCTGTTAATGGAGGTCATGTTTAAATATAGATTTTAATTGTCAAAAAAAAAATGGTAACAATTAATGTTACTAATATTTATTAAATTTATTTTTTACATTAGGAAAAAACATAAAAATTTAAGTATCAAAACAAAAGTTATTTACATAAGTTAATTACTGCAGAATTTTAAAAATGATAACATTGACGTTTGCTTTGATTTTACGATTTATGTCTTATAACTTTTATTTTCAAGTCATTTTGAAGTTCAGTAAATAAATGAATTTTTTTTTTTTTTTTTTTTGAACGGGAACAAATAATGACGATTTCATTAAGTTATCTATTTCTTTGAGAGTTTCCTGACAGAATAGGGCAGGAGAGTTTATTGACCGTCATTCTTAATTTATCATCAGAGTTAAATTCATTGCCTAAAAAGGTACAAAGGGGTTTAAACAATTAAAAGTTACCGGAATAAAAATATCTAAACTTAGTTTAGATGTGTGATGAATAATGTGCTCTCCGGAATTATATTTCTAATAACACCTTGTTCATGCGACCAGGAAAAAACGGAATTTGCTTCATTTTCTTCAAAGAAATTGGTCGCTCTTGGAGGGAGTTCAGCTGGGATGGTCTCTGAATGGAGGTAAAATTAGTATTGAGCCTACAGAAATAAATTTCGTTCCATGAAAAATTTGTCCTTCAGGGAGGTGGTCGCTTAATGAAGTTGGTCGCATAGGGAGGTTTTACTTTATGTATCATTATCTGAAAATTGTAATTCAGATATATATGTATATGAATAGTACATTTATGCAAATTTCTCTAAAGAAAATGAACAAATGTCATTTCGTCACTTAAACTAAGTTTAATTTTTTTTAGAAAATTGACTTTAAAAAATCCATTTTGTTCATTTTTAGGTGCGTTAGTAATTATATAAATACGTACCACCTTTTGTAGTTGTTCAGTCCTTCTGTTCGTCTGCCTGTCCGTCCGACCGCATATAACAGAACAAAAACTACCCAACTGAATGGTCTGAAATTTTAAATATATAATTGTTGCAAAAGTTTGTCGAGTCGTATCAAATTTTAGGAAAATCGGAAGTATAGTTTAATTACAGGGAGGGTCAAAAGTTTTCCGTTACATTACGGCCAAGGGGAAAAAATTATTTCAAGTGCATTTTAATGATGTTAAAGCCTTTCGAACAGAATGAAATTGATATGCTCTTATAAAGTGCACTAAAATATGCCTTCAGTACAATATGCGGTGCAAAAAAAGAAATATATATATATAAAACTAGTTATAGGACGAACGCACATCATTTGCCACGCTTTACGTGCAATTTCCAACTTGTTAAATTAATTATTGGTGTACTATTTAGTAAATAAGTTTTATAATAATTAATTTTCTGGTTTTTTTTTTTTTTTTTTTTTACAGAGACGAATAAAATGGAAATGTATTTGAATGATAAACAGATGTTTCTTCCAATCAGTCTGTTCGTGATGCACGCAGTATCAAACGGATGTTTTTATAATTAGATTAAGTAGAAATTTTCGCTATTTCCTTGATTTTTTATTATTTTTCCGTTACATTTGGTATTAATTAATTTGATTCATTTAACGTAAGTTTTTATTTCATTTTTGCATAAATATGCTGATTAATAAGAACAATTTTTGCATTTACTTTTTGCACGACTTTTCTATGTTCTTTCGATTTCTGCCAACCATAAGTATAATGAATGATTGACTTCATTAAACGACAAAGAATAATTTAATTATAGAATAATTCTGCAAAAAGTCAGTTTGCATCCCATTGATTGTTGAAGGAAAACAAAACATTCATAAAGGAAAAACAAATAAAAAGCCATTGTAACTGATCATTTTCTTTCAAAATATATCTTGGAGGTACACATATAATGAAATGACAGATTCTTTAAATATGTGGAGCAGAAATTTTCCTTTACGAAAAGATTTTTGTTAGAAAACGAAAAGTTTTTGTTGCCTTTTTTTCGCAACGAATAATTCGATTGTTTATTACTCATTTCTTTCATAATGATGGTATTAATGTACGATAACTTTTTATTTTTTCAGCGTTGCGATACACCTTGATTATGTGCCTAAAGCATATATAGTTAATATGAAGTGTGGCTTCAAACATGATTAGAAATAATTAATGTATTAAAATAAATTAATAAAGCTAACAATAAAAAACTAAATTGATCAACATATTTATCTTAGGAAGTCCGAAAAGCTATTTAAAGATGCTGATAAATGATTAACAATACATTAACGTTTCCAAAATTTATCATCTATAAAAATTAATATACAGTGTGGAAGGAAAGTCTTTGATACATTTTGAAATTCAATTAAAAATTAAACAATTTGCCAGTGTTCGTACGGTACCGTTATTTTCAAGGTCAAGCATTAGAATTTTTTTTCCAGAAAATAAGTCTAGTTTAAACGGTGGAAATTTCGCCATATTTAAGGAGATATTTTCCATTAGAAAATACTGGTACCGAAGAAATTCTTAGTCTAGAAATTCAAGGACCCGTACGAACCCTATTTGCGCACGACAGTGTGGTTGAACGAAAATGCTTCTGAGGATCTAGTGATTTGTTTAAACAAATACAAAATAAAAATTCGATTACTGTTCACACACGGCCCTACGCCTGCAAATGTACCCAAACATTCATAAAACTTATAACTAATTATTTAATCACAGATAACACCACTAGATCGGCTTCTAGAAATATAATTAAATGAAGAAGCTACAACCGAAATTAAAGAAGACATTGTATTATTCAAGAATAAATAAATCGAAGTAAAAAAGATAATTATTTTTTATTTTAACTTGTTGAAATAGTTTTAAAAGTTATTTTAAGAATTACATACATAATTAATGAAAAGTGTGGTAGTTTGACAGAGCAAAAGACGTCCACTTTTAAATAGAGCCAAAAATCGGAACATGGCTATTTTAAAATTCATGTTTGTCTTAAGTAATCTGTATTTTATTCAATGAAAAACGAATATTTTTCTTGAACAAAAATCGAGTGATTTCTCTTTTATTTAATTCCTACTATCAATTCACACTCTTCCTATATATATCTTGTTCAAATTTTCAATCTTTAATAAAATACTTATTATTCATCCACTCAAGTTCAAATACATTTTTTTAAACTTGTAGTGGATGACACTTCATGTTAATGCAGTTTTTTTCAAATATTAATTCATTAATTAAATTTAATTAATTAATTTTAGTTTTATATGGGAGAAAAAATGGAAGCCATTGGTTATTGAACAGCATTTATTGCCTCTTCTTCCCCATACCTAAAAGGGGGGTTACCTTGGGGGGGGGACCCTGTTCTGTCGCCAAATACGGTCAAGTTTATAGCAAACTTGGCGATTTAACGACCAAAATGAGTCGTCAAAAGTGACGCCAACTTGGCGATATCTCTAATATTTCGCCAAATTCCCACAGACTTCCATTGTAAACCAATAGGATTTACTTGCTTATAGAAAATCAACAAATTGAGATATTTTAATGCAACAAAAACTAATATTAGCTTAAGAGATTATATTAAATTTTTCTTTTATGACCTAAGTAGGAATTGACTTTTATTTATTGATTCAACTTTCGTTCGTTTATAAACAATTATTACCTCTTATAAAAGAAAAATACTCATTCATATGGCGTATGATTTTTTTTTTTCATTTTATGAATCTTTTCACTATATTATAAATAGTTATAGTTGGCCATTTTTCAAATAATTCTCGTAAATACATATTCACAATATTTTGTACTTTTTAATAAATAAGAAATATTTATTTTGAGTAATAGTATAAGTAACCATACGATTGTTCTTCTTCTATAATTATTTTCAGTATCCACCTTTTTTCTGTAATTCTGGTTTCCGTTATAGGCAGTTCCCATCATGAGAGATTTTACTGAGTTTAATAAAGAATAGTTATTTTTACTAAATTAAATTATTCATTCATTAATTTCATTAGACGGTCTATACATGTGTATATTTTAATAAAATGACTTACACTATTTTATAAGTTATCTATTCATCATGAAGTAAGCAGTAATTTATATATTTTCGGTTGTTCTGAGAAAGATATGTAATTGAGGTGTTCCTGTCATACACAGAGTTTGAAAAATAAAACATAAAAAAAACTGAAGTTAAATACATTTGTGTATAGGAAAATATAATGTATGGATTTTGACATGTGAACTTAGTGAAAAATTTAAGTATTAAATGCACACTGACATATCTAAAAAGTAAAATTATATTACTGAAATGCTGCTGTTCTAATTTTTAGTCATAAACTTAAATAATTTTTTTTTTTTATGAGCATAGGGGAAATTCAATATTAAAATTCCTAATGGTATTATAATTAAAACTACATAAGGGAACTTCTTCCTACTGTGTTTTAAATTTTTGATTGAGGTAATAAGGAAAACATATCTATTTGTAAATAAAACAAAATTAAAATGATAAACTAATTATAACGTTATTGCAATGCAAATATCCAAATGAATTAGTCTAAGTGGCTTAAATCCGTATATGATGCATTATCGACCCCCTTCATTGCTGATGAAATCTCTGTACGACGTACCTATAATTTTTAGATGGACATTTTCAAGTTGCAAGAATCGTAAGTACACTCATGCTCAAAATTAAGATAATTTTCAGATTTGGTCTATTATCTCCAGAACTATACATAATTTAATGAAATTGGGTATGTACATAGGTTTATATAATTTAACAAAAATAACCATTCAACAGTTATAATACGCACGCATGATCGTGCGTAAAGCACATCGGTTTCAGAAGTCATAAAATAGAGCTTGCAATATTGGACCAAAAAATTGGTTAATAGGGGGTATGGTCCCCTCTTACAGTTATACAGCTCTCACAACTTGAACTGAAGAGCTAAGTAGAAGAACATGTTAAGTAACAAAAATGACATTTGAAGATATTTGAAGTGCTGTAAAGTTTTTGCTGTAAATTTTAATGATTTATTTTCTATTTGATACCATGTGTTTAAAATATTAACAGGTATAGTACTAAACTCTCTCAGAAAAACTTATTCATATTTAATTTTCAAATATTAAAAATTATTAATATTATTGACATTATTAAATATTAAAATATTAAATATTAATGTATAATGACTAAAATCTTCAAGACTAAATATAATCTTAGTATTTTAGCTTCACCATGTGATAGGATACTACCTCATAACGCTTTCATCCAAAAGATTTAAAAAAAAAATTAGAAAAAGTAGCATAACATGTTCATCCACTCAGCTCTTCAATTCATACAGGAAATCAAGCAGTTTATGAGTCCTTGTGGCAGCATCGCTGTTTTCAGTCCCTGGTGTTTCTGGGAGATGGAAAGCGAATTCCAGTTGTCCTCCCCAGATCTGCCCCAGACGTTTTCTATAGGGTTTAGGCCTGGAGATTTGCCTGGCCAATCCATCATGCGAATGTCCTGAATTTTCAGAAATCCCTTGACTATATTATGTCTATTTAGTTGCACGTTGTAGTCCGTTAAAATTTAATCAGGGCCAACTGCATCACTGAAAAGGCAAACATAGGATAACAAGATATCATCATTACAGCTCACATTAGTCATAGAAAATTTGCCAAGCACAGGGAGCAGTTTGAGCCCATCTGAATCAAATCTTTATCTCCCAGGCACCTTAACTATAATTGTATGCATCAGAAATGTAATATATCTTAATAATATTTACAGTTTTTTGGTAAAAAATGCGATATAATTAGATAGAATAATATATATAGATATAATTTGATAGGAAAGGGATTGCGTACCTCCAATAAAATATAACAGCAGACTTTTTTTTCTTTTTTTTGTTATACATACTCCGATGTCAACTTTGATTTTATATTTAGTACTTTATTTACTATACGGCTATGTTTTTTTTAATGTCAAAAATATAAATTTCGCAAAATTTTAAGCATGCATATTTTGTGCTAGATAAATTTCTCTCATACTAAAAAAGAAATCAATCTCAAAAAACTATTTTAACCTTGTACGAAACAATACTTACAATAAATACTTCGGAGATATAATACCATAGGAGAATTTATTTTCGTTTCTTTTACATGCTAGTGTGCCCTACATATTCTACGAAATCTGTCAAATAATATTTGACTGATTACGTTTGAGTTTGACGTTTTTATCTGAAAGTCAGTTTAACTATATAAACGTATGTGTCAGGAATATCATGTATCATAATAATAAGCGAAGCACCTCTGAAAAGATACATTCTAATAGACATTAAACATTTGTGGGATAGGTGGATGGGCATCTATAAAAATTGCAGTTTTTCTTTATTTGTAGCTCCATACATTTGTGCGGATGGGCAGCACTAAAACTTAACTTCGCAGATTTTTTCTTTATTGGTAACTTTATACATAATCCTTAGTTAATTTTGTATTTATATTACGTTTTTCCTATTTACGTTCATTTGAGTAACACGCGATTCCTGATTTTTCTTGAATTATTAAACATATATGATTTGAAAAAAAAAATAGAGAAAATCATGTCAAACGGATTTTATTCTAATAAAATATAAAAGTTAAAGTTACAATTGCTAAGTAGTTAGGGTGAATTGTTTGCTTACTGGTATCTCTATTTTAATTACAAAATTTTTAATAAAAATTTCAAGCAATTACATAAATACTGACGATACTGACATACTTCTGTAATGCACACCTCGAATTTTAAAGAAATTTTCGAAAGTCTGCTATATACATTGCTCAAAACAATTACAGGTTATGCCTATATAAAAAAGAGGTTATCCAAGGTTATGACAAAGTTAGGCCAATAACTCTACGGATTGCTAGAGTAAAATGAAGAAGCCATAATCCAAAGTGTACAGAGGAAAGAACTTTTTATAGGCAAATCAAGGTTAGATGACGAAAAATGGTATAAGTACTCAAATCAAGATTTAACGGGACGTTTTTAATTCTCGTCTGTAAAACATTTTGTCATAAAAAGAAATTTGAAAATCAGAGAACAGTGTGATTTACTAAAATCCATGACCTGGAAATTTAACGAGAGTGCAAAATTTGGACAAACATAAAGAAGAGTCGAAGAGTTTGTTGTAGTGACAAGGAATGCATTTTTAAGGGTATCGAATCGATCGAAAGATACAAGGGATAGTCGAATTTGGGCATGGTAATGTTACCTACGTTTTCCCACAGATGCTGAAGACCGATGTCGGATGTCAACAGCTTTCCGAAACAGAGAACATAATGATAATCAACTCTAAAGACAAATTAAATTTCAAGCCAAACAATACGAAATAGGCTTTGTAAGAGCATCATCTATGCACACAGGTCGGTAGTGTGTGTTCTTTTTCCTTTAAGATACCGCGTCGTTCAAGAAAGTTTTGATGCTGAATATCGCATTTTGACGCTACGTGATTACAGTCTTGTGTTTTTTACTGACGAGGCCGAATTCTGGCCGTGACTGGAATGGGTCGCCGAAAGTATTCTGTTATGGAGGGAAAAGGACAAACGAAATAGACCTGCGTTTGAAAAATAAGTACAGGAGAGGTGGATTGATTTAATGGAGGTGAATTAGCACAGACGGATGTGCGAACCAACATATTACCAAAATAGTAATTTAACTGCCTAAACGAATGCAGACGTAATAATTAGATCTGATCGATGCAACAATTGGCGATTAATTTCTTTTAATGCATGATAATGATAGAGAATACACTGCTAAACTTGTAGAGAAAATTATTGAAATGAAAAAAGTTCGCCATATAGCGTGGCAAACATGGTCTTCTGAATTCTCTTAAATTCAATCGAACACGTCAAGGACACGCTCGGCCGTCCGACTGATTGAAATTATATCAATACCGTCATTAACTATACCAAAAATAAGGTATCGCAATTATTGAAGAGTGTGAGAGAATTCCTTAATGTTTGATTGTAAACATCATCGCATTCATTAAAAAACAAGTCTGCAATTAAAAAATAACTGTAATTCTATAGATACAAAGTTACAAAATTCTTTATGCTTGCTTAAATTTTATCTTTACACTGAACAAAAAAAAGAGATGCAAGCTTGCAAAACTAGTTTTTGTAAAGCTACAGATTTAAATGAATCTTCTAAAATTACAGTAATCTTCTAAAATTTATCAGTAATCCGGGTTTCAGTTACACAAAAAGTTCAAGGTATCCCAGTTTCCTAAAACATTCTTAGTAACCTTACACAATATTCGATTTACGGTGCAAAACTGTATATGTTACATGAATTTTTGTTGTTACCGTTAAATAAAAAGCTTCTAGTAATCCCGGTTACTTGGAAAAATTTTAGTAACGTTACAGATTTTTTTACATTGTGGAACAGCTTTAGCTATTACAAGGAAACATGCACACAAAATATATTTATCCTCTTAAATAAAACACCACTATATATTTATAGGTATCCAAATTTATGCCTTGAAATGTCTTTTCATGTTCCTGCCATCATTTCAAAGAAGTAGAATTCCACTACTTGATGTTTTGATAATTTATTTTCTGTATTACGCTTTAATATACCGCAACTTAAAAGTTTAGACAGTAACCATATTCATCCGCGAATTGTTATCCAACCAAAAAAGGCGTTATTCGCATTTTATGATATTTCTGCCGGACGTTGTAACTAGAATATCGGAGTTAAAAATACAAAATCAAGTACATTTCTGTCATTGTTCCGTAAATTGCCAATCATTTGAAAAAGATCTGTGTCTTGAATCCCGTATAGAAGTATTACATACGTATAATATTCCAGAACTTGAAGGCCATGTACCCAAAGTAAATAGGATAATGGTAGCCTTGAAAAGATAGCACCTACACAAACGATGACACTGCAACAAATTAAGAAAAAATTTTGAGCTCTTCGAATAAAAAGATACAATTTGTAGATGAATAAAAGATGTAGGTTTCATATTTCAACACACAAAGAGAAGGCACCCAGTTATGAAGCATGAGAAGGAGTTGTAGAAACTGTACTTGAATGGTAGACACATGTCATGTAAAAAAAAATTTTATAATAAGATGCTCAATAAAGAAAGCTTTAAAAAATAGATGGTCCTGATGGCTTGGTATACTACCGGCACAGCACAGGGAAAGAACCACACAGCATTTTGCATTCGAACAAAAAGTGGGTGGAGTGTTCAGTAACAGTATGAAATGCATTACAGTTCAATCGTCCGATATCTGACGTCTCCCGATGGACGCCAGACGGCCCAAAGATGCATACAGTGGTTGGACGATAATGTACTACATTTTGCAGAAATTTTAGCTAGTTGTCATTGCTTATTCGAGCAACATAATGCTCTGATGTACGAGAAGCGCATTACAAAACACTTGTTTATTTTGAAGAAGATTAAATGTTTTTACTGCCCAACTTATAGGCTTAATCTTAACTAATTTAAAGATCGTAAAATTGTCGAAATAAGTCGACAATGTTCTTCTTGATATTTACTGAAAATTGTACAATGATTGGTCAGAAATAAGAACCCGAAATTTTGTATAATGTAATTTCTTTCAATGGAAACTCGCATATTTGAATTCATTAACAAGATTGAATCAAGTAAATTCCATAAAATTCCTTTTTGATTGCATAAATTTCTTTTTTCTATACTAGGGGGCTCGGCCCCCTACGAGCTACGCTCGCTAAACCCCGTCCAGACACCGCAGACTCTAAATGCACGCTAATTTGATCGGCTTTAAAAAGATTTCGAAAGATTGAATTATAATTTAAAAAACAGTGGCGATCTCCCTATAAACGAATTTCTATTCATTTCTCTTTGATTGGGGAATTTTAACGCCAAATCCGCTGCGGTACTACTTGATTATCCTGTCGACCAATTTCGCCAAATTACATAAATCGCCAAACCACTCGCCAAATTATACAAATTGATATAATTTTTATTTTAAATAACGAAAGAACAAATAAATTCGTACAACATTAATAAAAACACAAATAAAACGTCGAAATAAAAATAACTTGATGACGTATACACGTGTAACAACCTTTCAAAATAAGCTAATATAAAAGGAATTAAGTAAAGAGAGTCTTTGTCTCCTGGTATTTTTTAACAAAGCGAAAAGAAAGTTCTTTTAAATGAGACATTTTAAATTAATTTTCAAAATATCAAATAAATGTCTAGCGCAATTTCTAAATTTAAACTTTTTTGCAATATTATTTTGTGTGTTCATTTTATGTAATAACTATAATGTGACGTAAATATGACGTAATTTCTCCTAAGACTTCTAACGCATGTTAATGAATTTATTATTTTACAATATCCTTTCTCCTTTAAAATTCACGAGTATACTTTTTATGACGTAATTTTTAATAAGTTCCTGCTTTTTATACGTAATTATTTAATACTAATTTGAAAGTTTTTTTCCTGTTTATAATAGTCACGTGTAAATAAATTTTTAATTTGAAGCAAACATTATTGCTTGCGCTTTTTATACAGATGGCAACAGTTTAAATTAGTACAATTTTCTGAAATCTGTAGAAAATATCTCTAGAAATGCTGAAAATTCGAATTTAAAATAGAAATAAAACCTGAAAAAATGAGTCAAAATAAAAAAATTAATGCAATCTGCACTCCGGCAACTTCTAACGCATAAAATGATCTAAAAATGATTACACTGCCATGTACAGTTTTTGCTGCTATAAAACTTTTTTAGTGGAACGATTTTGTCCAACTTTAGCATTAAATAACTCTTAAAATAATTCTTCGATTTGAAAACTGTCTGCATCAGCGTGTTTATCAGACATTTCTGTATAAAACCACCGATTTTCATATTTTTGTATGCATTATTTTTGTTAATATTAACGAAGAAAGGCCTCCTGTCACCAAAAAATCAAAACCGGCGGCGGCGGCGGCGGCGGCGGTGACAGCGGGAGTTACTTTTTTTTAGAATAGAGAGATGCTAAATCAATAAATGTATTATTTTGTGCTTCTACAATTTTTTCAAATAAGTTTCATCCTAGCGAAAAATGAATTTAATTTAGATAAGTATTCTAACATTATAAGAATGTATAGTTCCCACCACTTAAAACACCTTCAATAAAAATAACAGAAAAAAAAAAGATTTTATCTTTTGTTATTCATACTGATATGACCTACATTTTACATGAAACATGACAGATATTTGATTGATCACATTTGTGATTGATAGTTTTTTTGCGCAAGGCAAGCTTAACTGTATAAACGGATGCTTCAAAAAATGTCAAGCACTTCTAGTGATAAATAGAACTTTACCAAAAGAAAAAGTATTCGGATAGATAATGTAACTTGTTAGAAAAGTAAATGGGTAGCTCCAAATAAAAGATAAAAGTAGTTAATTCTTTTTTTTTTCAATGTACAGAAATGGGAAAAAAGTAAACACCCACTACTGTATCTGCAACACGTTATTGTATAAATAAACTTTTTTACCAAAAATAAAACCGACTTCAAAAACTACTACAAAGTAAAAAATAATTTTTTTTTTACATAATATAGTTAATAAGAAATTAAATTAAGAGCATTGTATTTACCATGCGTATTATTATATTTATGTGCCTTAATTTGATTTTTTGGAGTCGGTGCCAGCCAAACGAAGTTAAGTATAATTATCCAACAAACACACATCCAAATATCTACGAGTTTTTTTACGATTTCTTATTTAATTAAAAAATTTGAATTTTACCATTTTTGAAACATTTCATCTGATTTTATAAAGGTGTATTTTCAAGTGATATTAGTTGTAATTATATGTGCTAAATTAAGGATTATTGTAAAATTAATGCGTTTATACAGGCTATTATGTAAAAAAATCGTAGCCAAACAGATTTTCAAATGCAGGATGGTGTCATAGTTGATTGAGAATGGAATTTTTTTCCTAAACGGTTTTGTTGAATATTGTTACGATTTGTATTGGATAAGCAATTTTAATTTTGAACTTTGCTTGGCTAGCACCGACTTCAAAAAATCAAATTAAGGCACATAAATATAATAATACGCATGGTAAATACAATGCTCTTAATTTAATTTCTTATTAACTATATTATGTAAAAAGAAAATTATTTTTTACTTTGTAGTAGTTTTTGAAGTCGGTTTTATTTTTGGTAAAAAAGTTTATTTTTCACTTTTTAGTTTTTTTTTTTGAGTTACAATTTTTGCATAATTCTTTTGGAGGAAATTACGGACTTTTAAATAAACTTTTAAAGATGTTATTTTGATAAGTTTGTACTTTTGTCCAGATTTGTGTATACATTAATAATACAGGTTTTTTGTGAAAATTCTTTATATATATATTACATTTATTCTTCTTCAGATTTAATAGCTTTATTTTTTAATTAAATATTTTTGTTTCTCTATTTGGACATGGGTAGAACGACAAGAGATGCTGCTCGCATGAAAAAATATCGAACTTTGGAAACTGACAATAAAAAGTTCTTCGGCTTACTAAAAATGCTCTATGAAATAGAGAAGAGAGACCCAAGGACTTATTTTTCATACTTTCTAATCGATGACCAGGCCTTTATCTTCCGGGTTGCCCTAGATGAACGGGTTTGATACCTGGCATCGGCGTAGGATACCACCTAATCGCCACGTAGCGGCAATAAACCTGATGAACGCCTAGATCGTTTTAGTATCGGCAGTGCCTATTTCTTAATTATGAACTTTTTTATGCCAGTTACTTAACATTTATATCTTGTTGTTGAACACCTTTCATTGCTACTCTATATGGAGATATTATGCAAGTGCCAATATGTAATGTATAATGTATACGTAATGCCAATGTGCTTAAATGTATGCTAAGCATTTCAGCAGAGTACTTTTATTCATAATTTAAATTATTTGCTTAATCTTTTGCCAAATCTAAAGATTCTGATAGAGAAATTGAGAACTCATTGCATCATGACGGCATTTTGTTTACTTTTGTTTGTAATCTTTCTTGACAAAATCAGCTTAACTCACTTAGGCATTTATGCTTCTTATTGCATCATCATTTGCAATACGTTGGGCAGTGGAGATTTTAAAACTATTAAGTAATCTACCGTTATTCCGTCCACTGCCAATTGTTGTTTCTGAGCTAATATGATTTGGTGCATTGAAGCGTTTTGCGAATTAAATATTTTATGATACCCACATTTACATTAATCCAATTGCTGCTGCTATTCTTTTTTTTTTTTTTTTTTTGTTTCACGCTAGCCTTAACTGTGGGCTCAATTACGGAAGATTAGAAATTCATCGTCATGCTCATTTAATAGTCTTGGTCAAAGTGTCATTGCTCTGCATAGTTAACTGACGTATTTTAGTGAGTATAGTACTGCAAAACATATAGAACTTTCGGAAGCAACTTATGATATTTGCATTTTCTTTAAACTATGTTTGCTGTTAGTATCGCACACTTTTTGCTTTTATCGGGCAATCCGATTCAAATTTACTTGCTCTCATTTCTTGATACAATTCAAATGTTTTCATGACTGCGTAACTCACTGACTTGCTTTCGCCATTATGCTTATGCCTACTGATGTTTAAGTTCTGTGCCATGTAAATACACCGCACCAAAACAATGCTGCCTGTAATACTAATTAGAGTAACTCCTTTTATTTCTTTCTATGTTGTTTATCTTGTACTTTAACAGCATAGGGATCTTGGCTCAACTTTTGTTTGTATATAAAAGTAGACAAATGGTTGTTTACAATAAATTAATTTATAAATATTGAAAAATTTGCTTGTGTACATGAGACAAAGGTACTACTTAGTTATCCCGTCGACCAAAAATCTATCGCCAAACTATAAGATTAAATGCCAGTAATGGTTGATCGTAAATGTTACATTCACTTGACTTTAAGCAAGATACATGTGTTTACGGCATCAAGTGATTTTTATTTCGACGTTTTATTAGTATTTTTATTAATGTTATACTAATTTATTTGTTCTTTCGTTATTTAAAATAAAAATTATGTCAATTTGTATAATTTGGCGATTTATATAATCTGGCGAAATTAGTCGACGGGATAACTAAGTAGTACCGAGACAGTTAATAGGGTGTCACAAAATATGAGTAATATTTTCATTTTCTCTCCAAGGCTCCTATACAGGAAAGTTATCATTAATGTTGTTTAGTGGAAATATTAAAGGCAATCAAAAAGCATTCATGCATATAACTGTTTAATATAATATAATATAGGTATGTATATAATATTATGGTACTTCTTAGTTATCCCGTCGACCAATTTCGCCAAATTATATAAATCGCCAAACCACTCGCCAAATTATACAAATTGACATAATTTTTATTTTAAATAACGAAAGAACAAATAAATTAGTAAAACATTAATAAAAATACAAATAAAACGTCGAATTAATGGTTTTATTGGCCATTATTGGCATTTAATCTTACAATATGGCGACAGTAATTTGGTCGACGGGGTAACTAAGAAGTACCTATTATATATATATATATATATATATATATTATGTGCCGCCAGTCTGATGTTATGTGTTTAATTAAACGAAACTATTGTATACTAAATTATTGTTTTGTATTAAGTTAGTTTGCTTCTGTATTATTTAGCATTTGAAATAATGGTGCATCTTTAATTAATATATATTAAATTACTATTTTGATTGCGATTGCCAATTGAGAATTTTAAATATGACTGTCGATTAGAAAATGCGAAGAAACAGATTGGGGAAGATCCATTACTGAATTTGAATGGGAATATCGCCAAATTAGTCAGTTACAGCCAAGTTGGCTTCATTTGTGGCGACTTATTTTGGTCGCCAAATTTGGCGATAATTCACGTACCTGCGCCAAGTTTTGCAACAACTTGGAGCTAACGTATATGAATACATAGTTTTATGCTTATGATTGAGAAACCGGTTACAACAATGAAAGATAATTTTGGGTGAAATCCTTCATTTTATTGGTTTTTGTTGAATTACTAAAAAACTACTCAACCAATTTCGATTAAACGGAAGTGGTACCAATTCGAGAGTATTCTCTTTCAATTAAAACAAAAATCACATAAATCGGACAAAAAGTTCCGGAGCAATCGGTGAACATACATAAAAAAAAAAACATACATACGCGTCGAATTGATAACCTCCTCCTTTTTGAAGTCGGTAAAAAAAACCGGTACCAAAAGATTGTAAATAAAGTCTGCTTTTAAATGATGCATATAAAATTTGCTTAGGATTTTATCTACATATCAAAACGAACTCAATCTTTGTTTTTCATAATAGCAATACCCAAGTTCGATACCATAAATAAATTCTACACTCTACATGCCTAAAAACAAATGTTCATGAACTTCGTACAGTAAGTTTCAGAAAAATTAATTATTTTAAAAGGAGCATATTTTAGAGGCTGTATACAAATTGAAGCTCGGAACTCGATTATTGAAATGCTACAAAATGTCTGTGTCACTTCTATTAATGTATTATTTCTTTCTAATATGAGCATTTCACTCGCTTAATATGTTTCGACTACTGCCAGCCCAAATGTTTCAATAAAATGAGTAACATATATTTTTTTCAAATTAATCATTTCTGCAGATCATAGAAGGAATCATCCCTTTAAACCATCATTTTGACGTTTTTAAATTACAATTCAAAAACTATACATACTATTTATAAGACAAATTTGAAATTGATAATAAGGTTGAATATCACAAATTGGGATATTTCGAAAACAAAAATTTTGGAAATTTAAATCGTTTCAAAGCTTCTGATTTTTTTAAATGTTGGTTCAACAGCTGAATAAAGGAATTTATATTTAAAATTGTTAAAGTTTGAAGATCTTAAGTTAATTTTTATATAATTATAATTATGTGTAATTTTCTTGACATATGTATTTCAGGATAATGACAATTTTATTCTAAAAAAAATTCACATTCTTTTTTTTTTTTTTTTTTTTTTTTTTTTTTTTTTAAGATCTAACATTTTAATTTTGTTTAAAGGAACATGTTTCCTGTATAGTACCTCAAATTCAGTGTAATGTTCAGTTTTCTTTTGTAATTTATAGAAGCCAGGAAAATGACATAATAAAAGTCCACTCAATTTTTACAAAGCCTTTAAACACGTTATTTTCAAAGAAATATCTAAAAGATCTTGCTGTTAGCAATGCTTTTGCTACTTCTGACTTGAATTATGTCAAGAACAAGAAGAACTGCTCTGCAGCGCCATCTTTATACCTCATAAAGAACTAAAATGTGTAGGCCAGGACAATGACATTCATTTTCAGTGACAATCATATTTTACCTATGAAAAATTATTCGTAAAATGCAGAACTTGTTACCTTCCACATATATGTGTTATATAAGGTATAATTATTAATTAGAAATTTAAAAAAAACTAGAAAAAGGTATTTGTACATGATAGCAGAAATCCTTTTACTTTGCACACATCACAGTGTGACATGCCAGGAAAATGACAATATGGAATTTTAAATCTGTTAATTGCTTTTTTTTTTGTTACTATGAATATAATATGTCTTGTACTTACTTCTAGGAATATTTTTTTATTAGAATGTATAAAAGAAAATTGCATTATATAACATTAAAAATAAATTTTATTGTGCGGACTGCAATTTCCGTATTTTGTGATATTGACCCATAAATATAAATTGATCAAAATTATAGTAGGTTGCAATTCATATTTTTTTTCGAATATTAATTTCATAATTGATATTACATATATATTTTTAATTACAAATTCATTGTATTTGTGTTTGGGTAGTTTAGTATTATAAACACACACAAAATTATCACATTATGATTATAATTTCAGGAGATATTAATAAAAATGTGAAAATGTGATTTAACATTGGAAGCTCTAAATTCTGAATGTTTATAATACAAAAACATATCCAAATGAATTGAAATTTTGTTTCCAGAGATAGTTTGAAGCGAAGATTTAAATTATTTTGTCAAAATTTGGTGTTACCATTTAAAAAATAAACTTTGGTCTGGTTTTGACATATAGATGGTCCCTAAGCATATTTGATATACATTCTTTAAAAGTAGACTTTATTTCCAATTGTTTAGTACAAGTAACTTTCTTCTATTATAATTAACTGAAGTGTTAGTAAGGGAGATTTTAATTTTTTTTTCACTACTATACATACCCAGAGTTAACATTTGAATTAACGCATATCGTATATGTAATAAACCCAGTTAAATGGTTTTGTCTTCAATTTTTAAAACAACTATACCTTCAATGTTTTCACATTTTTCACTACCACTTATTTATAACGGAAGTATTCGCTTTATTTGATAGAAGAAATCTGCGAATATTTAAAGCGAATTTGTCTGTACGCAGAGTGTTGTAGTCGAAGAGATTTGGTATATATTTTAAAACTGAAAACATTTTAAAGATTTTAACCTTCACTAACTTTTTAGTTGTCAGATAATAATGATACCGAAACCCGAAATAGACTTGAATCACGATCATAAATTTCTTCGAAAGTATACTTTCTATGGAGTTTTCCCCTTTTGAAAAAATAATACAAAAAATGAATTTAAGTTTGCTTTGTTTATATTTTACGAAGTCAAGTATGTCTTACATATTCCAGGAGAAATGGGCCAAATAGTAATTGTCTGATTTTATAGGCAAAAGAAAATTTATCGACACAATCGATTATCGATATAAACGGATATGTAAATAATATATATCTTAATTATATATATCGTAACAATAAGCAGAGGATACCGGAAAAAATACATTTTTATAGATATAATTTAATTTTTTCATCTTTATTTTCAATACATAAAGTGGAAATTTTTTTTCGAAGGTGAAGTAGGAGACACTCAGTTGAAACAGGACATTATTGTATTAAATTTTAAGAAAGTCACAGGTACAATTCCACATAATAGTTCAACAGGGAGATGCATAATAAAATAAAAAGCCACCTTAATTAATCCATAGCTATAGACGTGATCTACAGAATGATTCTGCTAAAAGACAAATTTTTAATAAAAATATATCTTTTTGAAATAGTCTTAATAAAATATTTTTAAAAGAAGCCATCATACAGTACTCTACAACTACATGCTTTTATCTACTATACAAATTAAAATTCTCTTGTCAGAAATTCTGATTAATTGGACGAAAGGATCACTTAACTGTAGTAAATGTTTGTTGAGAATTACGATAATATATTTCGTTATACAAATTTTCATATGAACTTTACATACTAGTGATGCATATTTCAACTTGATAAATATATCTTATTAGAAACACACTATAAGGGTTCTTACAAAAGCATTTTGAAAATGAGATATCTATTGGATATTTCAGAAGTAGTGGACAAACACAGCACAATAAAAACACTTCGCTGTTTAATCCAGATACAACATGTTCATTAATACAATGATTAAAATATGTTCACTTATACCAGATACAACATTTTCATTAATATAATTATGAAACTTGTATAAATTTCCTAATCAGATTCAAAGTGTTACGATTTATAATATACTGATTTAGATTGTATAATATTATTTTACACGTATAAAGTTTATTTAATAAACTATGTTAGTATTGCAAATACATAAGTTTAAAAAAGGGGAATTTTCATCGATGATTTCTATTTCAGTAGAACGTCATTTAAATTTTAAAAGTTAGGAAAAGACTTCAAAAAGGAGGATAGGATGAAGTATTTCTGAAAACGTTTGTTGATAAAAGTATTTTGAATGTTCAGACATACACATAAAAATACAGTGCTCTGCTCACAATAATACATTGTCGGAACTGAGCAATTTCAGGAGAAATTTGCGAATTGGGAATTGTGAGATATGAGTTCAAAAGCAGACTTTTAGTATTGTAACGTAGGCATGAGGATATTCGCCTTATCACCAAACTGATGCATTAGTATCAATTGATCATTGCGATTTTGTTCCATGTAGACCATCATTACCAAACTTTTAACTTCTAGATTTCAGTACATAACTGTATAAAAGAATAGGTTTACAGACTGCTACTTCAAAAAATTAATTATTGAATTGAAATCACAAATTAGAGATGCAGTTTGTTTGTTTTTTGCACATGCTAACAAGCATAAAATAACAATGGATTTACTGGCAGGACATTTGCAGCTAACATTCGCAAAAAAGATAAGGTCTGTGTTTTCCCATAAATTATAATAAGGTGTACCCTCACATTTGGCTATATAGCTACCCATATAAAACAAATATATATTCCGAATTGTTCTGTTCTATATCAAAGCACATTCATCTACTCCGTGTTATTAACTCTGTAACTCGTTTACATTCTGTTCTCGGTATAAAAAATAACATCTATCTAATAATTCTTCATCGACCTATAGTTGATGAATTGTAAGATTTATAATTATTCATATTTAAATAACAGTCATAGAATGATGATTTTTCATATAAATGTACTTCTTAAAAACACAAACTTTTAGTGTATCTTAATCTTCAAATTTCCATCAATTTATGATAATCATTTGGCGTTATGGAGTTTATCTTTGAAATAATATATGAATTACAACAGTTAAATGATTAAACAAGATCAAATTTCTAGAACCTTCAAACACCCATTACAAAATATGAGCTTATTCCTAGTCGTTTTAGAGTTATGCTTAAAATATATTTTGATGGACCTTATATTTAATGTACAAATGAATTTTCTCATAAAAACTAACAATAATTGCATTGGATACCTGATTTACTTTTCGAACACTAATATTATCTCATTACAATATTGAAAAAGCTGCTGTGATACAATAAGTTTTTAAAAATGACTTAAAAAGACCATAAAAAGAAAAATCCGACTATTGTTTAGGACAAATTGTACAAATCTTCGTTTATGTATTATTTTTTAAATAATTTTAATGATGCATAATTAGAATTTAGTTTAATTAAGACAAACTATTTAAGGAAATGCATATTTGCGCGCAGGATTATAAAAAATATATTCGATATATCCACTTAATATTACATATATATATTCTTACATTATCGTACTTTAAATTCAACCTAAATTAATAATGAAGTTTATAGATGAAAATGTTTTTTTTTCAGACAATTGAACCCTAAAGCGCAAATTCTATGATAAATTTTAATAAAAAAAAAGTAAATATATAACAGTAAACAGTAAAAGTTTACATAAAAATAGCTAGCGGATAAAAAGTTATATAAGATACAATATGATTCCCAATTTTAAGTTTCCATGCTATTTCGTTTTCGAAATATGATGCGCCCGATGTCAAGAATATCTAATTTGAGAAAAATGGCCTTAAAGTTAAGATTTACATTTATTTTGGTGGATATGGGCTCCACATATTTTATCGTAAAACCGTTTTTAATTGGAGTATCGTCATATTTCTTTTAAGTTCGGTAACATGTTATTCTTTCATAATGAACAACAAAAAAAAAAATTGAATTTTTAAAAAGTTTTTATGTGATCTCAAACCTTTAAAAAGTTTGACTCGCAGAAAACACGCCACATTTTGTCACTAAGAAGCGGGCGACGGGATGTTCCGTTTAAGTTCGAGCTATAATATTTTCAGAAATAAACATAGAATGTGAACTGTGCATTTTTTGGCGATGTATTGTGTGCTAGAGTTGTAGCCTTCAGTAATGATATATATATATTTTATGTTTAGCTGTACTATCTATCCGTAGACTATAATCATTAATTTTCAAATAAATTTTAATCGTCGTTTGAAGCTTATTCCCTCTGAGAATTTTTTTGATGATAACTAAATTTTTGTTTATGAGTTCTCTTTTAAGCCGCTTCTCTGAGTATCTTCTCATAAGTTCACACTTGAGAGTGAAAGTCTCTAATGACCGTCTGTAATTTTTATTATTCAAACTGAAATACAGATTTAATATGCTTGAAAAGGTTTTTTCTCAGAAAATAACAGAAGTAAACAGCGATATTTCCTATAAATCATAAGGAGACAACATCGATGTAGCTATAGAGGAACTCGTTCCATTTTATTTAGTGGGTGGATTATCGAGGATATTTTTGTAACGACGGACATGAGAGATCGGACTGTAAAAAAAGTGTTTCTTGGTCTAAAAAAATGTATCATAATCAAGATCAAAAATATAGAATAACCCCTGCGCATTTAATCACAATTCCTAAAAGCCTTGTTTATATTTAGAAATGCCAAAAACCAAATCATTTTCAAGGTCAAATGAAGCATTTATAAAAACAAAGTTTATTTTACTGCCACTGATTTTCCGAAACGATTCTGAGTAGTTTTTAAAGTGTATTAATCATTTTTTAAACGGAAAATCAATTTCTAGGATGCCCGCAATTCCCAATTAAACGTTTCGAGCATAATATTTGAAGTATAAGAGCAAGAGTGTCATAGAAAAATTAATTTTAATGTTAATGTAAATGGTGGCAATTTATAATTTTTGTGTGTGAAACCTGTTTAATGAACATGAAAACTTTTATTTGAGAATCATCAAAATAAAATATTTCTAGTTAATGAAATTGAATAATACAACATAAAAACTACTCTAAAACACCTCAGAAAATATGTGGCTACAGAAGAGTTCCCCGCCTACACTTTTTGTTTTACTATCCACATTTAAGTCTTGAAAATGTATTGGTTTTTCAGTTTTCTGAAAAGAAAGTACACTTTTATAAGTCCTGGAGAAATCGGATTCGGTTACTGAATATTTCTTTTCGCGATTATATTATATTTTTCTAGATTAAAAGAAACGTCTTTTTTAATGTGCATATGCGTTTACTCAGGTTATTAATTGTAGTAAAACTGAACCATACTATAACGGGTATCGTTTTTGTGAAAGTTTATGTGTTAAAAATTTAAAGCGTGTGTAATTTGAGTATTGTGTCAAAGTTTGAGGCTAATTTTGAAGAAAATAATATTTGTGTTCGATACTAGTAGGGGAGAGTAGTACACAGTGAGACATGGTATACAGTGAAACTGCAGTCACTTTGACACATAGTTGTAACTTTTTCTCCAAGCTGGCACACAAACATAGCGACCTCATCTTATGCAAAACGTGGATGTAGTTTAGGCGCAAAAACTACTCGTCCAACAAAATAGTAAAGAATTCTTTATTTTATAGTGGTTAAAGTGACATAAACGTCTATTTTAAAGTTTATTTCCTTCAATATGAAATATAGTTACTTAGCCAAACCTAGCTATATCTAATAATAGACTATTTCGACAAAGCGACGTAAAATTTTAAAAGCGATGAAATTGATGTAACAGATGTGGCATCCCAAGAGATTGTTACGTTGTAACAAAAGTATACAATGAGACACACAGTTGTGGCACACAGTGAGACGTGTCTTATTGTGTAACCACATTGGAAAATCTACTAAACGTAAGAGGCTGAAAATTTGCATGACTGTAGCTCAAGGTCTGGTTTTTAATATTTGAAAATCTAGAAATATTAATTAAAAATCATAAACTGCTGGAAATTATAGATAGAGAGATGAAAATATATACATTGTCTCACCGTGTACCACATGGGGTATACAGTGAGATAATTTCCGATACTCCGTTATGCTGCTTCTGTGCTTTTATAAATAACTTTTTAAAAACTATTTAGACATTAATGTGTATCGTACTTGTGTAGCTTAAAGATGTAGCAAATTTTTTTTTTCAAAAGAATAAGAAATAGTCGCCATTCGTTAAATAATAATAATTTTCGTCTCGCTGTGTACTACCTCCCCTATATAGTGATAGGACAGTCCTGTTGCATTAAAATAGCAGAATTCAAAATTTTGATATGAAAGAAAGAAAAATCTTTTTTTTTTTTTTTTTTTTTTTTTTTTTTTTTATTATTAGATGCTATTGATAGCTTTTATAATTATAAACAAACAAACTGAAAAAGAACTCAAATAAAGAATACTCCCACAGCATTATTTAACGAGAATCATGCACTGAAAATTCTTCAGGGTAGTGTTCAAAATATGTACCGAAAATCTGCGGCCAATAATACTACAAATGAAGCTTAAAGGTTTTTTCAGATCATAAAGTTACATTTTCTCCAGATGGCATTGTACACCTCTTGTCTTGTAATATCACGTACACTACTAATTTCTTTAGCTACTGCTTTACCGTACCTTGCATGACAATTTCTATAAATGGTTTTCGATTAATAAATCTGTGGAAATCATAACGAACAGACATTATTTTACAAAATATAAGTACATTTTTAGTTCCTTCGATACATTAATCTGTTAATTCGCAACACATCGATGACATTTTAAAAATTAAATGTTGGTTTTCTGTTCGATATGACGGGATTTTGTGCGATTTATCGTAAAAGCTTTAGAAGATATTAATATTTATGATTGGACATAGACTTTGTTGAAATTATTCATATTAATTTGTGGACTTCGCATTTTTAAGTAAACACTTCAATAAGCATTCTCCATATTATATTGAAAACACAAATCGAGAAAGAATAATTGGTAGATTTCCTGGACAGTGGACTTGGCTTTTGTTTTAAATCTTGGGGCAATTCATAAAATGAGACTTGTTGCCTAATAATATAAACAGCTATGAAAAAAATTTTGGTGAACTTGTATGTTTGTTTATATATGTATATGTATTTATATGTTTAAATACATTTTATTTATATATATATATATATTATTATTTATATAATTTAAATCTTCTTGTATTTTAAAATAGATTAATGTAATTTTTTTAGTGATTAAATTGTATAAATATTTAAAAGAATTCTTGGATATACGAAACAATTAACAGGTTACAAAAAATATGCAAGAAAAGCTTACGTCTCTTGCCAATCACATTTTCTGTGTCTCGCCAAGGCCATTAAAGTGGAAAGTGCAAGATTCCTATAATTGTGAAAATAATCATATTGATTATATTTGCATTCATGCAGCTAAAAAATGTTGTACGCTGTTACGTTCTCAACAGAATTATATTTTGTGAACTAATACATATTTTTTTTTACACTTTCGTTATGTTATGAAAAGCTATACCTTTCTAAAAATATTTTAACCGCATTGAAATAAAAGTCTAATCAATATTTTAATCGTCATTTAATAATTGCGCTTAATATAAATAACTTATTATGCATTAAAATATAAAAACATTAAACTGACATTTAAAATAAAAGTATATTTATGAAAAAATATTTTATTTTAATATTACAATAAAATGCATAACCATAAAATTGTCTAACTTTTTACCCGACTGCCAAGAAGGGATATGTGTTTCACGCGTATCTGGGTATGTGGATTTTTTATACCCTCGAAACATCCCACCGATAAGATGGATTTTAATGAATGGGGTCTCAATCGATTCGTCTTAACTATCCGATGCTTATAGGCTACGTTTTGTTTTTATAAATTAAAAATGGCGGCCGTAAAATACAAAATGACGGTAGAGACAAAAAAACATTTTACGCACCATATTGAGTGGCATATCATTGATTAGGTCTTTCAAAATGAAGACTATGTTTCATTGACCATGTTACAGCCAGAAGCTCCGTTCAAATATTACACAACCTGGAAGTTGTATAGGTAGGATCTGTTGCTTTACTGCAACCCTAACTTTCATAGATATCTATAGGCCTCATCAAATCAGTGTTTATAGAAAGGAACTAACAATTAAACACAACTTAAAAGTCATCAATACAAGTAAATAAAAAAATAGTTAAGTAATATAAAAAATAGTTTCATATTGATGAGAAATAATTAATTAATTCGCTTTTTTCGCAGTCGGATTTTTTGATTTTTAAATTTATTTATTATAAAGTTAAACATAAAATTTGAAAAATACTTTTTCTAATCTTTAACCTGCGTGCAATGCATTTTTGTAAGTTTTCAGAGTTAGAAATTTACGGAGACTATTATCTCTCAAAATTTATTTCTTACTTTATTAAATATTTATTACTCATGGGAAATGTTTTCTAACGTATATGACGTTAAATAGCTGCGAAAATAAAATAGCGTTAGCATTAGGAAGAATTATGCGACACCCGCATATTCACTCTCGCTAAAAAAAGATAAATTTTGTAAAATGAAAAAGTTTAAATAAAAGTTATTTTATCTACTTACTGTATAATCGTCATATGTATTCACCAAATTTTACATATCCAACTTAGTGCTGGAAATAAAACGCGGTGGGAATATTGAAATTTTTTTATGTTTCTATCTCCTGAAATAAATATAAGTTAATTAAATACATTTCATTTACAGGTTAACAAAGAACATACCGCGATTTTCACTTAAAACTTAAAAAAAAAAAAAATTCACACCAGAATCCGTATTCAAAGCTATTTAGATTTTCTATATAACTTATTTTTGTAACATTTCTATTTTATACATTTTATGATAAAATTATCTGGTTTAAGCTGGAATGTTTTAATTTTGTCAAATGACATGTTGCTGGTATATTTTGTGTTAAAATATGACACAAATTTAAATGTTTAAAAATTCAATTTTTACTTAAATTTTTTATGAAATCGTTAAACACTCCAATTCATTTATAAAAGTAGAAAATCGTTAATGTAAATTTTTATAGAATGTTTTTTTTTTTTTTTTTAATCAAAGTGTTATATCAGTCGTGGCTTAAATTGTTAATATTATCTGTAAATGAATAGATTTCGTGATGACATAAACATGACAATAAAGAAAAAATAACTCACCAATAATTGGGTAATAGAGAGAGTCAATACTTGGGTAAAAACATATTCGTACTTGTGGAAAATTGATCAACATATTTTAACAATAAATAAATGCTATATTATCAATCGATATCCAGATAATCGTACTTTTCATGGATACATAATTATATAATTACTAATAATTGATATTTAAGGTAAAAATAGTCATTTTTAGTATCTGATTGAGTAATATAAAATGAAAAATGATATTAATTTCGTTTTATGCCTAATAATCTTTGAGTATATTTATCGTGTTTAATGTCTCTTTTGAGTTTGACATTCATTTTGCAGATTACGAATATTTCATACGCGGAATGTATAAGACGGTAATTTGTTTAGCAATGATCTTCAATCTCCATTTCACATTTTCTCCTTAGAAAATATCACGAATTGGATCTAAAACAATCGTAAAAAATACAAACTCTCGGAGAAGGATACTGTGAATATCCACTCCGAAACTACCAGGGAATGTACCCTTGATATCTACTAAAATAGGTATACATTGTTTAGTTTATAATAATTTAAAAATTAAGGCTTCATGGAAATCAACATCATTTATTACACTTACTTTAACATCACGAATTGGAGCTAAAATAATCATAAAAAAAAACTTGCAAAGTCCGAGGATCTGGTAACAACATTCAATTTTTTCCACAAGAATTCTTTCTTTAATAATTTCAAAGAAGTGCTTAAAATAAATTTAGACTGAGGCATTTTCGTTCTTCCATTGATGTAAGAAAAATGGAAGCAATGTGAAATAATGGGAATTATTATATCTTTACTCATGCAATTTTCGGATTAAGCTTTATAAAAACCAAGTTTGAATAGATGGTGTTTTAGATTATTCTCATGGACGTTAAAACGGCACTTTTATCAGGGAAGAAGACAAAAATTAATTTTATAACAAAATATTATTTATGTTCATGACACTGAATTTGGTTCTATAATAACAGCAAAATCAAGTAATTTTTTTTAGATTGTCAAGTCACCAGATTTGACATTCAAGGATATTTTCAAACAAGGAATTTGTGCCATTCAAATCGTGCAATTTATCTATAAAAATTAAACGCTTTCTTACAATTACATGAAAAATAACGTAATCTTTACAATGAAACTTTTACAATTTTGAAAAAAAAGCATACATAAGATTTTCTTTTTTTATATTAAAAAAAAACTATACTTTTATGTTCTTTTCTAGGTATGGAATTATTGTTTTTTCAGAAGAAAATTAAAGATCTAATGTAATTCTAAAGCAACAAATATAACAGCATCATTCTATGTGATAATCAAATGAAGTTTTAAATGAAAATGACTTCATGTAGAAAAGTAATGTTTTGTTTCATGACCAAATTCTGTATTTTTTATTGATGTTTGAAAGAAATATTTCATCTGTACTACAGTTTGTATATTTCCACAGGATATAAAAAGTAACACACACTTCTTTAAAAGTTTTATATTTTCTCCGCTCTTTTAAAGTGTGAGCAATTTTTATATTATAATTGTTGCGATTTCTTGTACTCAAACTTAACAGAGAAGTAAGATTAAATAAATTAATAAATTAAAAAAAATCATCATCGCACCCTCCCCCACCTCCTGTAATTGTCTGAAAACGCCAAAAATATTCAAAATTGAAAGAAGCACGATTTGTTCATATCTTTTGAACTATTTTGTACGTTCAATGTGCAAATTTTGGTCGTAAGGGAGACCGGGGCTAGTTGGCTACAGGGGTAAGTAGGTGCAGCCCTCATAAATCGGCCTCTTTTTGGATAGATTGCGCGACCAGTCACAGAGTACCTTTCTTCTTCCATTTTATAATCCTCTTTGTAGTTTTGCAGCGTTACCTACGTGCAGTGGACATTTATTACGATTTTTCTGTTTTTTGAACGCATAAGTAATTTTTTGTTGCCTCATTCTTTTTCTAATTTCTAATACTTATCTTAATAATTGCGATTTAACTTTTGCAGTTTTTATTAGTGTATGATTAACTGTACCTACCCCATATGTGATTTACTTGGATTATTTTTGCTTAGATGGTTACGTGTTCTTTTTTTGAAGAAATTTATTATGGGGCTAGTAGGCGCATTGAACACGGGGCAAGTTGGCTCGGTGTCTGATGTGTGCTGGTATCTTTAAAAACAGCAAACACCGAAAAATGGGGTTGGAATGTAAGATTTCGAGCACACGGGGCTTACCCAAACGGCAACACTCGATTTTTTATTTGTGACAATTGTAACTCTGATGATGATATCGAGTAGGATAGAAGTTACTCAATGTTAATGTTTTATTCGTTATTTTTATGCCTGTATAGTTTACAATTTACATTGTACGGTGATAACGCCTTTGTTTAAACTTACTGGTAATAAATTAATTTATTTCTCTTAACTGTGTGTCTTATTTGAATTTCATTTAAATTTTTATAAAGCGTGTGCCAACTTACCCCATAGGTATAGGCAACTTGCCCCGTGACGGGGTAGGTTGGCGCACAACTTTCTTTTTAATTTATGCTTCCGCTAAACATAAACTATAAAAGCTACAAACTCAAAACTCCAGGTATTTATAGCACAATGCCTGTTCTTTAAAAACCCTGTCCGCCATTGATGTTGTTTGACGTGATTTTTCGAGCTCATTTTCAAAGTTCCTTTAAGTCGGTAAATATTTATTTAAATTAGCTTATTTTTGCATTCATGGTTAACTTATTCATTTCAATTTCATATTATGTATTTATTTTGAGATTATTTTGATATTTAGGCATATTTTGAACTTAGTTTATTCTTCCGTTGCCGAAGCACATGTGAAAGCATTGCGATTTTGGCATTTCAAACTTTTTACTAATAATTTACTACTTTTACTTTATTATATCAGTTTAATAAGTTTTCATAAGTACTCACTTTGTATTTCTCGTTCTCTGGATATGTATATTATTGTTCTGCATATATTAGTTACTTGTTAATAGCTCTTTTAAGTTTTCGGTGGGCATTTCTTTTTTCTGTATTTACGTCGCCATTTTGAGCTCAGTGTCGTGTTGAGTTGTTTTCCTGCTTATTAAGTTAGGCTTACTTGTTTTTCTTTGTGTTGAGCTGTCTTTAGGTTTTAGTTTAGTTTGGAGTTTTGTAAGATGGAGTTGTCCTGAGTTTCTTTTTTTCAGTGCTATTGCGTCATAGTTTTAGTTGGGCTCTCTTCTGTTTTCTTGTTGTGTCCTAGCCTGGCTTAGTCTGGGTCACGTGTCGTGGGAGAGTCGTTCTGAGTTTCTTTTTTTTCAGTGCTATTGCGTCATAGTTTTAGTTGGGCTCTCTTTTGTTTTCTTGTTGTGTCCTAGCCTGAGTTAGTCTGGGTCACGTGTCGTGGGTGGGCTTTAGTTTGTTTATGAGTTGACTTGGTATTGTTTTTGAATCAGGAGTTTATCAGCAGTCTATGACGTATTTCTTTACTGACCCGTTTATCCGGCGTTAGTGTTGATCCATTTAAGCGGCGGTTGCCTAGTTACTTTTTTACTCTCTTTCTCTGGTTGCTTTCTGCTGTTTTTTTTTTCTTTTTGTTGTTGTTGTTTATCAGTTTTTGGTGCTATTTGGGTTAGAGACTAGCTCTACATATAGAGTGAAAGTTAGTGCTGTTTGTAATCGGCTTCATATTCATCGACGGTAGGGTTTTTTTTTATGTGATTTTTTGATAGAGGGTCATTGGATCGGGTTTATCTGATTAATTTTTAGTTATTTTTGTAAAATTTTGGTGGTCTTTTGTGGTCTATTCTGGCGGTTAAGTTGATTTTGATCATGGCGAAAGTGGATAAGTTTCTGGAGTGTTTAGCGGATGATGAGTTCCCGAAAGCTGTGCAAAAGTTTAACTCATATATGTATGAATTATTGGAGGGTCAACAGGCCAAGAGTAGCGGTGGTAAAGTAACCCGTGAAATTTTAAATACTATAAAGAAGTGCTTGGATTATGTTAATCTAAGACTGGTAAAGGCACACACGGATTATGTATTTAGTGAGACGAAATTACGGACGATGATTACGGATAGCAAGGCTTACGAGGCGTTGTTGATGAGAAGATCAGGTACTTTGGACTCGACTCCGGATTATAGATTGGTGGATCGTGCAGTTAAATCTAAGCCGTCAAGAGTGGATACAGGGGTCTCGGTTTTGATAACACCCAGTGAAGGCACGGTGGATGATATCAGGGGAGAGCTGAGAAGGTTTTCCAAGCGGGATATGGAGTTTCCAAAGCTCTCGGATGTGGTAACAACAAAGAGTGGCCAGTTGGTGCTAAAGGTGAAATCTAAACGAGAGTCAGACAAGTTGATTAAGAAAATTGAGCCACTGGAAAATAGAGTGAAAATATCAGCGCCACAGACACGAAGATCGAGATTGCTATTATTGAGTCTGGGATAGGAAATTGACGAGAGTATGTTTCTTGATTCTGTTAAGGAGGCATTGGTTTGTGGGGGGTTGGATCAGGACAGAGACATTGATGTGGTAAGAAAGATTGGTACTAGAATGGGTAAGGTGAACTGGGTACTGGATGTCGATAATGATGTGTTTAGATGTCTGATTGGAAGAAGACGTATTTGCATAGATTTTAATCGTTATAGAATCGTGGACTTTTTACAGATAACAAGATGTTTTAAATGTCAAAGATATAGTCATTTGGCATCCAGATGTCAGGGCGATCAGAAATGCTCGAAGTGTGCGGATGACCATCGATTGTGTGATTGCGCAGTTGAAACAGTCTTGTGTAAATTGTCAAAATGTAGAGGATGTGGACACGGGCACTGGACATCGTGCGAACAGTTCTGACTGTCCAACTTTTAAAGCCTACCGTGATGGTTTGATCGCGAGGAGATTATAACATAGGTCATGTCAAATGATACATTATCTAGTGGTGTTGGAATCGTTCAGATTAATCTTAACCATTGTACCGATGCTTGTGAAGCTTTGTTTGACTATGCGAAGAGGGAGGGCGTTTTGTTTTTCTTTGTCAGGATCCACATGCTTACGGTGGTAAAGTTTCTGGGATTTCAGCAGATTGGTTAATATTTTCTTCTTTAAATAACACCTCCTCCATTCTGTGTACTAATATAACCATGAATTGCACTATAAGCTTAATCACCCCAAACAGTGTTTTTGTTACGGTGACTTTTGAACAGACTTCACTGACTCTTGGCTCAGTCTACTCAGCCCGCTTCGAGTAATATTGATACTGACATGTCGTGTTGGATCAATTATTTTGAAGATTGCTCGTCACTTATTGTTGGTGGTGATTTCAATGTTTCTCTGATGACATTTAGTTATACCAGAGAAGACGATAGATCGGAAACATTTCAAGATTACTTGATTATGGGTAATCTCAGAATTCTGGATGATCCTAATGCTCCTCACACTTTTGTTCGTGGTGAATGTAAAGGCCGCCCGGATCTCACCTTGGCTGGTATTGACGTGGTGCAATACCTGAATTCTTGGCAAGTTGACGATAAAAATTATTCTTTCTCGGACCATAGGTATATAAAGTTTGATATGAAATTGGTACCGTTGAATGTTACAAATCTGAGGTATAAAACTAAAACTAAGTCTATGAGGAAGTTCAACAAGTATTTTGGAAGAATGAACGACATATTGCAGAGCACTCTTGAAAGAGTACAGAGAGTAGATGGATTGGAAGATTGGCTGGCCAACTTCGATGACTTTTTGCATTACGTTTTAGATAACTGTTTTAGAAAGGGTTCACTTAATCATAAGCCAACGGCTACATGGTACACAAATGCTCTTCGCATAGAGAGAAATAAAGTTAAAGCATTGTATAAAAGGTATCATAAAAATTTGTCTAATATAGCATATAGGGATAGTTATATCTCTGCTCGTCGATCATATAAACGTCATCTTCGTCAGGCAAAACGCGCTGGGTGGATCAGCTTTTGTAAACGTACAGACAACGCTTACGGTAATCTGTACAAATATCTCTCAGGCAAGAAGACTTCACAGTCAGACATGGTTTTCATGACTCTAGAGAATTCTTCGGTATTTGCGAGTTACGATGAAGTGGCTTCCCAACTTATGAAAGAGCACATTGGCATCACGAATACTCCAGCACAGATTCATAATTTTGTTAGTGATAAGGATTTTCTGGATCACCCTGATTATAAACCTTTTTACCCGACGTGAATTACGCTTTGCTCTACAGTGCCAGAACAACAATAAAGCTCCGGGAGCTGATGACGTTGATGCTCTGGTAGTAAAAAATGTGTGCACAAAATATAGATCTCTTATGTTCATGTTATTTAATACTTGTCTGAGATTTGGCCATTTCCCGGCGAATTGGAAGAAAGGCGTTATTATTTATTTCAGGAAGAGAAACCGTCCACCGAATCTTCCGAAGTCATATAGGCCTATTACTCTTTTGTCCATTTTGGGTAAAGTTTTCGAGGGTCTTTTGAAGATGCGAGTTCTAACTTTTTTAGAATTTCTGAATTTTCTTGATAACAATCAACATGGCTTTCGTGAGACTAGGTCAAATCTCACAGCTTTAAGTTCTCTCAAGACTTTGGTTGCAGAAAAGCTTACGAAATTCAAGTACAGTTCTGCCATTTCATTTGATATTGCGGGGGCCTTCGATGTCCTAGACTTGTTGGTTGCTTCTCGGATTATTGATGACCTACCCATTTACAGCTATCTAAAATATACTTTTAAGAGTTACATTTCTAATCGACAAATCGGTTTTCGTTTTCTGAGGGCATCCGATGGTTCAGGATATTTGTGGGCTGCCCGCAAGGATCATGCCTCGGCCCTTTGATTTGGACGTTAGTGTCTGACGAGATTTTGAAGAACGCACGTAAGGTGCATATGGATTTGATTTCATATGTAGATGACTCTGTTGTTGTTGATGGTGCAGATACAAGACAGTCGCTTGAAGACAAAATGAATAATCATGTGGAAAATTTTAATAATATTTGTAATAATTTGAATCTCAACATTAATCCGTCAAAGACTGTTTCTATGAAGTTACTACTGTTTCTTGAAGAAAAGAAGACCAATCTTTAAAATTTTACATAACATCATTCCTGTTAAAGATACAATGCTATACTTAGGTTTTACTTTAGATAACCTGTTTAATTGGCTCCCTCATTTGGAAGCTGTCAGATCTAAAGTAACATTTTCCTGAAACATCAAGAAGTCGAGGATTCGTGACCGGGGTACTCCTCCTCAATATCTTAAGGGGTCTTGTACCTTTTAAACGCGTCGAACATTAACGAAAAACCTTCAAAGTTTGAATTACTCTATCTTCAAAGCCTTTTATGTATAAACATGAAATTTTGAATATTGATTAAACAGACTATGCTTTGTAATATGCTACCATTAAAAATTTATTAACCCTTTATAGAATGTGTGTATTGTTGAAATCAAAATAGCTCTTTTTTACCCCATAAGTCATTGCGCGCATGATATCTTGAGAAAGTATGTATGGATTGGCATGAAATTTGGCAAAGATGCTAAACGCGCAATGACTCATGAGGTAAAAAAAAGAGCTATTTTGATTTTAACAATACACAAATTCTGTAATGGGTTAATAAATTTCTGTTGGTAGTATATTACAAAGCACAATCTGTTTAATCAATATCCAACATTTCATGTTTATACATAAAAAGATTTTGAAGATAGACTAATTCAAACTTTGAGGTTTTCGTTAATTTTCGACTCGTTTAAAAGGTACAAAACCCCTTAAATTGTCGTATCAAACAGTTCTTCTGAAACAAATAAGTTATGGCCATGAGATTTTGCTGGGGGACTTGAAGTATCACGGTATTAAGCGTTTATCCTCTTGTGGCTTTGTTCTCATTTATTCATGGCTATCGTACTACAACGTCTACAGATGCGCTATGTGTATTAGCTGGTGTTCCTCCAATTTTTCTCCAGCTTTCGATCTCAGCCTTAAAATACAATGTGCTGCGTGGTAGAACGTCTATTGAATTGAATGGTTGTCGCATGGATTTAGATAAGCTAGTAAGAAGGATACCAACTTTTGATTATCCGTATTTTTATTCTTCTCATAATATTAATTTTATTCGTCCAATGATGAAATATAATGCATTTGCTGGCCACCCAGTTCTGTTTACTGACGGATCGAAGATGGATCAAGGGGTTGCAGCAGCTTATGTTGTGTTCAGGGGCCATGATTCTATATTTGAAAAAAGGATAAAACATAAGAATTATAATTCGATCTATCAGGCAGAGTTGGTTGCAATTGCTGATGCAATAGATTGGTGCAGGTCTTCACAGTTTTCAGTTTTCTATTTGTTTACTGATAGTTTTTCAGCGTATTGCTCTCTCCAGCGTCTTTTTCCTAACGATGATCTTTTAATGAGAATTTACGATAATCTGAGATTAATGAGTGATAAAATTATTAACATAGGATGGGTTAAGGCCCATATTGGCATTTATGGAAATGAAAGAGCGGATTTCCTTGCTAAATCAGTGATTCTTAACGATGAGTATGATATTGAAGAAAACATTCTTATGCCGATCTGCATGTTAAAAGCCGGTCTGTCTAAAAAACTTATTTGTGATTGGCAAACTGATTGGAATAATAGTAAAAAAGGTCGTTTTACATATGACTTATTAAGAAAAGTTAATTTGGATTATGTATGTTATTCTCAGATATGTGTTTATTTTTACACAGAGCATGGTGCCTTTCCGGCATATCTTAAAAAAATGGGAAAAGCAGAGAGTGATAAGTGCAGTCGTGGTACTAAGGGCGATGTTCGTCATTTTTTTTATTTGACTCATGCCAAGTGTCTGCTGAGAAATTTGATCTTATTAGGAACCGTCCAGTTGCATGGAATATCAGAAGAGTTCTCGCCTGTCGGGGAACTATAATAAGTTACGAAATATCTATAACAAGCTAAATAAGAATTTTTCATTTATTAAATATGTGTTTGAACGTCTACTTCTTGTGGTTTTTTCTGCAAGCTGGTGAAACTACTATAAAGCTGTGCCCTTATTGTGACATTGAAATACTTGGTCTGCTGGTCGGAACTATCTTTTTATCTTCGGTGCTAACAGTGATTGGCATGTTGTGCGGCTACATATGATGGTCTTTTAAAAACTTTTTAATAACATTATTATGTCTTTTTACGAACATTTCGGACTACTTTCTACAGACTTTGTGTTTCAGAGTGTATGTGGTGTCCTTCTTAGGAACTATGATACGAACTATTATTTTGTAGGACTTTGGAGATGGACTCGTTTATTTTAGTCTAATGCAATTTGTATATTTGCAGGTCAATTTAATTTATACTTTAGTTCAATGTGTGATTCCAGTTTTGTATAAGTTTTCAAGTCAGTGACATGAACATCTGTGATATTTTTATTTTGGTTCTGTTGGTGTTTAACGAGAGGTGTTCTCGTTCTTTGTTTAAATTTTATTTTGGTTTACAAATTATGTAACCTTATGTATGTAGATTTTATTTCTAGTGAGAGTCTTACTACTGAACGTTAGTCTATGTTTAATTATATGCCGTCTGTTTTTTCTGGGCCTGTTTTCTTAGCGGTGGTTTTTCTTGGTGGTGCATAGGGTTTCCCGCCGGAGCAATAGAACCTATGCCAAATTTGGTGGGTGCTCCGGTTGGGTGATTCTGCCTGTTCTTTAAAAGTACAGTTAAAGTTTCATAAAAAACTTAAACAAAAACTTAAAAATCAATAACTAAAAGCTGCGCCTACTAGACCCAATCTCCGTACAAAAATTAAATTTTTACTACCTCGCTTTTACTAGGAAGATACATGTTTCCTTTGGCTCTTTTATTGAAATCTTAAGAAAAAAAAATCAACCGAAGATGAAATTGCCGGTAATTGCGACAACCAGTGGGGGTGGTGGACAGTATGTAAATAAATATGACTATAACAATGTATGTTCGTTAGAGTTTAGATAAATGTTATCTAAATATAACGTTTAAGTCCAAGAGAAAGTATTATAAATAATATGCAATAAACTGCATAACTTTTCACACGGTTTTATCCCCCCGTGTGCTATTTCTATCTCCCAGCAAATAAAGCGTCGTCTCCAAAAAATAACGTTACGTTGTATAAGCCAGCTGTAAAACAAAGCAGATGTATCATTGGAGTTAAATACTCTACTGCATTTTTTTTTACTTCTAAGAATCGCACATTTTCGATTTTAATACCTTCGAATAGGGAAAAAATTACTTTTTAATGTAATTTGTTTGAAAACTGCATCTCAATTTATTTTTGAGATATTAATTTTTTATATAGATTTTAGCGCTATTTGTTTAATTTCGGCAACTGAAGTACTCCATTTCGGTTGAAAGTAAAAAGAAAAAAAGGTGGAAAATAGTAATTATATCTTTTTGTTAACATTTTCACACAACTAGAGGAAAAAATGCAATTAAAATCCGAGTTATTTTGAAAATATATAAATGAAAGTTTTCTGATAAAACATGGAGCTATTATAAACTATATTTAATTTAATTATCTGTATTACAAACAAATGGAGGGATATTAATCATTAAATAACCCGTTTTTTTTTTTTTTTTTTTTTTTGGTCGAGTTTCTTGAGCTACATCTGTTTTTTTTTTTAATTATTATTTGTATTTTATTCAGCGATAGTGACATAGTAGATCATGCTATAGTAGATTATGACATAGAGACATCAGTGATAGTGGAGATATTGTTTAAGACTCAATTGTAAATGAGAAATTCTTCAGAGGATGTGAATGGCGTCATTTTATATAAAATAAAAGCGTGTGATTTAAGTCTTAAAACTTAATTTGTTTTGCATTATCTATAGTTATATACATATTATATATTTTTTATCTGGAGCGACACTAAATTCTGAAAGAGCAGAATTCCTGTTTTCTAGTGTTTTATCTAGACTTGGTCTTTTTAGGTAAAGACAAAATTTCGTAACACCCCCCCCCCCAAAAAAAAATCGCCATGAGATATATATCTAGAAATTGTGTACAATTGTGTGATTCCGATTAAAATGCACTATTCTCACATTTCGAAATTTTTGTTACACGTTAAGGGGTATCAGGGTTCTTAAAGCTTCAAATTTTTTGAAATTTTAAAATTTTTTAGATGTTAAACTCTTATATTTTCTGAACATTTTGATTTCATTATTTCCTTGAAATTCGCATTAGAACAAAAGTTATAGATTTTAAAATTATACCTGCTCAATAGCTGAAGCGGCGTTTCCGAAATTTTGAAGTAATTTTTCTCCGAATGATGATTTTGACCATAACGCTCAGGATATCCCAAAAGCTTTTTTCATGAAATTTTCAAAACATTATTTCGTGTTATACTGTATAAACTGAACATAAAATTTCATTTTATTGTTCTAAAAAACATTTTTTGTGCGTGATTATTCTGTTGAAATTTTCAAAATTTTGTATTAGTTAAATACAACTTTGTATTAGAAATATAAAAATGCTTTAAATACAACTTTCTTTAGATTCTTAGTAATTACTATAATCTGGAGTATAATTAGGCACAAAAACTTTCTTTCCAGTTGCAATATTTATTTTGTAATCCTGCGGGTAAGCTGTTATACCAATTTTTTGCTTGTCAAATGTCTGACAGTTTGTAGCCCCCTATAAATGCTAATTTTGAATCTTGCAATTTTTTAAATATAGGAAATAAAAATACATACTTATAGCTTTCATTCCAATAAAAATTGTGTTTTAAAATCTTATAGGGGAGACCGGGGATAGTTGTGCCATCGAGCTTCGTGACTGAGCCAATAGGTTGCAGCACCTGTCGCGTCATGTGAGTAAAGAGGTTGATTGTCTCAGTGTGCTGCGTATGTTTTGAAGTATAGCGTTGCGTTGTTTTCGAGATAAAAATATATATCTTGTTTTCTATCGTAAAAGTAAATTTTATGACCTACGTTGAAATCGTCATTGCCACTAGCCATACTGAGGTATATAAACTTCCCTAACATTATTTAAATGCTTATAGTTTGAACTGTTATTCTATGTATTTCATTTGTTAACCATGCCAACATTTCGGAAACTAATGAATGAAGTCCAAAATGGCGTAACGCGGGGCAAGTTGTGACGAAGTCTAAGAGGCACTACTTACCCCAGCATAATTTCTAAGACTTCCTATGTTCTTCAGTAACTTATCGACCGTTATCCAACAGAGATGAGAGCGGTAAAGGCCAGAATGACAATGAAAAAAAATTAGTAAGTATGGAACTGTTAATAAACCAAGCACTTCAGCAATAACTTTAATCAATGATGGTGAGACTTTTGACCGTCTTTAGATGGAAGAAATGTCATTGAATTAGATGATTCTATGTCAATTGATAATAGCAATGTGTCAGTGGTAAGTCTTACAAAAATAAAACCACTCCCTAAAGCAGAACCTTGAAAAGGCAAGCGATCTATTTGTACATGTTTGAAATCTGCAATTCTAACAAGCACACCTGTAAAAGAGAAAATTCGATCAGAACAAAAAGCAAAAAAAAAAAAAACGCAGAAAACAAATTGAAGAAGAAAAAGCAAAAAAACGCAGAAAACAAATTGAAGAAGAAAAAGCAAAAAAAGAAACTGTATGGAAAGGACAAGCAGAGCATAAAAAAATTACACCTTGGTTATTGAGAAAAATGGAGAAGCAAGTATTGGATATCTAGGAAGATGACGAAAATTGCTTATGTCTAGTTTGCTTCGAGCAATAAAAAATTTCTAGACCCGGAGAAGACTGGGTGCAATGCATGACATATAAAAGATGGGCGCATGTCAAATGTACCAAAAATGAACCTTATTATATTTGTGTTAACTACAAATCAGGCGCTGATACCAGCGATGACAATGAGTGATTAAAAATATAGGATATAGGCCTACACGTTGTAGTAGGCTACCGAGTCAAAAATCAATATGGCCAAAGATTAGTGTTGGCTTACTTTTTATTTCTTTCCTGTTTAAGACAGTTTTTTTTTCTTTTTATTGCTAAGTGTCTCTAAAAGTATCTTTATAAGGGACTAAGATTTTACAAGTGTTAACTATTTAACTATTTTATTTTTATTTGATTTACAATATTATTAAAACATGAAAGTGTTTTATTGTGTTAAGAACGATATAAATGAATAAATTTCTCATTCTTGATTTAACATATCCCATTTAATCGCCTTTTTTACATAATTTGTACATGTTGCAATGTACTTGTATGTGTCATTTATGTGTCACAATGTGCCCCAAGCATGTCACAACATGCCCCGTAGCGAGTGTTAGTAGTGACAAATTTCGAGGTTACGCAGAATTCCTTTTGTGTTATGAAAGACGTTAATAATGTTAATAGTAGTTTTATAAATATGTTACGCAAGATTTACTCTAATGATATAATACACTAAATGTTTTGCTTTAGTTCAAATCTTACGGCTAATATCAAAAATGTCGAAAATGTCACTACTAAGAAAGAGGTCTCCCTACATTTTAAGATTTTGAATATTGAAAATGGTCTTTTTTTTTTCTTTTTTTCCAATTTTAAGAGTCCTGAGATCACTTAATAATTTATTTTTTATTAAAGTCAAATTATACAACAACTGAGAAATTAATTTACAAATATGGAATTAATAATATAAGTATTTTTTTTTCTTTCAATTTTCAGATGTTAAAAATAAAATGAACATTTTAAACCAAATATGCGATTATTTTGCCTTATGAATCAATCATAAATTATTGTAAAAATAATGTAACACTTGGAGTAGTTATATATATATATATATATATATTTCCCGTTGACACTTCTTTAAACGAAACTGAAAAAAAAAATCTTATTAATTTCACTTATTTAAGCTATCTACAAAGCTTAATTATGTGCTTTCCATAATCTTATGCCACGCGATATTTTACTATAGTAATGTACATGTATAGTATGTTACATGTAGTAACATACATGGATTTGAAAAACACGAATTGTATTCATGAAATAAGGTGTGTATTTTAATATAAACATTGGGCGCTTATAAAAGATTGAAAATTTGTAAAAGCTTTTTTTCTTTCTTTTTAACTTTTATATGTTTCTACAAATAACTATTTTTAATTTTAATTTTGAAACAAGTGATAAAGTCTCATTAATGCTGCCACTGTGTATGAAAATCACCGGGTATGTTACTGATACCCATTAATTAGTCATAAAGTCTACAAATTAATCCGTGCTTTAATTTGCATAGGATATTCGTCTACATAGAGAAAATTTAACAAATAAAAAAAATAATAATAACATATAATTTTGTCATAATTTTTCTATTTCTTTGTAAGTTTTACTTCTGTATACCAAACAGGAAATCATTCTATTGAACAGGAAAATCATTCTCAGGAAAACCTTTTTCAAAAGCAAATAAATCTCATGTACTTGTAATCTAATTTTTTTTTTCTTAAAGTCTTCCATTTTTAAAGAAAACCTCTGGGAGAAAATTTGCCTTTACTGATAAGAAAACAAAGTAATTAGCTATTTCTTTAAAAAGTTGTTATAATAATTTCATAATCCAGATTGCTTTTTACTTAAAGCGATAAACATAAGGCGATAAACAGTATTTACTATTAAAATAATGGTGTGATAAATCCATTGTTTTAGTATTCGCTTAAGACTAGATTAATGTGTAAAAAAAATAAGAGTGAAAAAAAATTAATGAGTATTTTAACTAAACTTAAATCTTTTTATTCTTGTAATAAAAATGTTTACGAAATTTTATGAACACATGGCTTATAGTTATGCGGAACTACCAAAGAAAAGGAGAATTTGATGCTCTGGTATAATGTTGCAAATATTTTTCTCATATATATGCTGGTAATAGCAAGTTAATTTATAAAACAACTGTTTTTTTGTATTATTATTATTCTTTTAAATAAGCTAAATCATTTCAAGTGATTATTTTCACGGATTTTTGTTATGTATTTTTATTGAGTTATGAAAATGAAATTGATTTTTAAAACATATTTTTTTTTCGAGTTGTGCTTTCTGGATTGCTTGCTTTATTACCATTGGATTAGCTTTTTGAGTAAAACAGTTTAGTTTAAAATATTTTCTTTTCAGTTGGAGATTGTTCAGTGCCTCAATATAATTTATGTTAGTGTAATGTTTTTTCTCTCTTTTCATGGCCTACATGAAGATATAAGTTAGGAGATATAAACATAATGTTTATCATTAATTTTTGAACACCTTATCCCGGAAACTTACAAAAACTGGTATTTAAAATGTACCTCGATAAGTTCCAAAATATTTAGTTTTGCTAAAAAATATTTGAAAGCAGAGGAAAGTATTGATATGATTAAGTAGACTAAATTGTTAGATATTTTGCTTTCCATATTATTTTCATGTTTGTGTTTAAACTGTTAAAATCTATATATCATTTTAATAGACATTTAACGGAAGACAGTGACTTACTTTAAACCTTACACTAATTTATAACCTAACACTAATTTATATGTAACGGCAACAACAAAAATTCCTGTAACAGCGTCTGTTACAGGAATTTTTGTTGTTATCGTTACATAAAATGTTCTAGGAATCTCAGTTTCCTAGAAAAACTGTAATAACGTTACAGATATTTTTTACAGTGTAGTTCAGTATGAATCAGTTTCTCGCAAAAATATTAGCGGACCCTATCATGATAGTTTAAATTTCTGTATATTTAGCATAATCTGGAATATCATATCAATGTGCAATATCGATATGTCTAATATTTAGACTACATGTGTGAGCACCTTTGTCGACACCGTCTGTAAAACGGATTTTGTGTTCTTCAAAGTGATCACTTTTTAAACGAAACAGTGTTGACAACAGTCTTATTTCATATACGATAATAAATAACAGTCGCGTTGTATATAGATCAAGTGTTAAAGAATGTTTTGACATCACCATATTTTTAACGAGCTATGTATGTTCAAACATACATGTTTAGATTATTATCTTAAGAATAAAAAAATAATATTATATTTCATCTAGTAAAAAAATGGGCATATTCTGAAGGGGGGGTAAAATGTTTTACATTCGTTTAAAATATTACATTAAATCGCTAAAAATAAGACTACCCAGCAAATAATAAAACATATTTTAACAATATTTTGTGTTTAAAATCAAGAGTATCCCTCTTCTCGAAATGTTTTAAAAACAAGAAATATTAATTTTAATATAGATATATAATTTGTTTAATATGAATATTTAAGAGAAATAACAAATGGTGAAAAGTTTTTATTTTACTGGAATAAATTTTTCTTTTATAGACAAGCTTTAAATATGTGCAACTCCATTTTGTCTCACACTGAATTAGTCAAAAGAAGTAATTTATATATGTATATATATACATATATATATATAAAGTATCTTTTAATTAAGGGCATATATATGTATAGATATATGAATATATTGTGTCTGAAAAGTATGAAAATGATAGAATTATTATCGTGAAATACACATGGGATTGAAAACTGAAAAATACCTGTTGAATATTTTTAAAATACCAATTAGGGATTTCAAAGTTAATACATCACCCAGATTTCCACCGGTACCAGATTCGGTCAAACTTTTAAATATAGAATTAGAACCCCATTTTTTATTGCAGATTCTGAATCTACGGGATAAAATATGTAACTTTAGTATTTAAATTTTTTCGGTTCCCGTACATGACGATGAAATCAAGCAAAATGCTGCGTTAAGCAGCACCTCGAATCTTGAGAGGCAAGGCGACTCAGCGTTAATAAAACATGCCAAAGAGAACAGAAAACTACTTTGACCAAGTCGTTATTAGGTAGCTTTCATTATAAAAAGCTACCTATTGCAACCGTTCGGAGGAAAGCGATTTCAAAAAATTTTGGTATATTTTCATCGATCATGACCCCCAGACCCCGAAGCCACCCATCGTTCATAAGTTGATATATATATCCATATATATATATATATATATATATATATATATATATATATATATATATATATATATATGATATTTGTCACACTGTAACTCTCATATTTATGAACCGATTTGGATTAAACTTCGTGTATACATAGTACATACCAATGTCTCGACCGAGTTCGTTGGCTAGCTTCATCCACCATCTTGTTTCAAAATGGCGGACATTTAAATTTGTATTTTTTTTTAATTTAAACATTTGAAATGTGGTACCAAAAATTGAAAATTAAAAAATATTATTTTCTTATGTGTTTGACCTTAAGACAAAGATTCCGGAGCAGTTTTTGTTTCGTTTATAGCTTAAAAAATGGCTGAGTTATAGCACTTTGAATTTCTAGCGTGGCTGACATTTTGAAACGACCTGATTTTCTCACGCAATAACAGGCGTATTTATTAACCAATTTGGATATAACCTGGTATGTACATAGTACATACCAATGTCTAGACCGAGTTCGTTGGCCAGCTTCATTCGCCATCTTGTTTCAAAAGCACTGCCATTTAAAAAAAATTAAAATTTAAAATTTAAAATGAGGTATCAAAAAATGGGAAAATAAAAAAGATTTTTTTTATGTGTTTGACCTTGGTACAAAGATTCCGGAACAGTTTTTGTTTCGTCTATATCTTAAAAAATGGTTGAATTATAGCACTTTGCATTTCTAGCATGACTGACATTTTGAAACGATCTGATATTTGTCACGCGATAACACGTGTATTAGGTAGCTTTCTTTACAAAAAAGCTACCTATTGCAGCCGTTCGGAGGAAAGCGATTTCAAAAAATTTTGGTATATTTTCATCGATCATGACCCCCAGACCCCGAAACCACCCTCCGTTCAAAATTGATATATATATATATATATATATATATATTATATCATTTCAAAATGCTAAAACAACATAACTTCAAAAGGAAGGTGTATATCTGTAGAAATTTTTAAACAGTAAAATATTTATAAAAACAAAAACAAGAAAGACAGGTAAAAAAAAAAAAAAAAAACAGTCTGTTCTTCATCAGTGGGAGGACAGACAGAAAACTAACTCCACCCCCCACTTTTTAAAATTTGCAGGTTTCTGAACACATGTTCACCCCGCATTCAATACTGAAAACTATTGTCATTTTATTAATCTAATTACATAACAAACTAAAACAACTCAAATTAAAAACTAACAAACATAATATTAACCATACAAAAACAAAAAACTTTAATAAAAAGCTTTAATAAAAAGGTCTTTTAGAGGAATGCTTAAATTATCATTAAACTGAAAACAAAAAGAAAAAAAATATAAGAAAATAGCATGAATGCAGAATAAACATGCGCCACCCCAAACCCGCAAAATGAAATTTCTCAAAACATGAATACCTGTATAATGTTTTCTACCCGTCAACTATAAACAAATAAATTTTTCTTCCAAATCCATTATCAAAAGCCAGAAATTCCAGGTCTGCAACATTCTTTCGTTTCAATTCATCGATAGACACCCGTTCTTTTATCAAGACTTTAGGATGCCCATTTCATACAGAAAGATCCAGAAGGCTGCTATCACATGTTCACGCCGACAGTCCACATCGTTGCCATTCACTTTTAAGAACTGTCTTTAAATAATATTTCAAAAACTTAATAGGGTAATTGTTATTGTAAAATAAATTAGCCAATAACTTAAAAATCTGTTTATAAAAATTACTGTCTCTGCCACAAATTTTATTGAAACGTATCAATTGATTAATAATTATATTTATGTAAATTTTTTTTTTATGCAAATTTGAAAACCAATGCGGCATGCTTCTAGTAAAAAAATTAAAACTATTTCTTTTATCGTACAAATCCAAAATCAACTTATTATCACTAATTTTGAATAAAATATCTAAAAATTCTGCATTATAATCATCACTGTTTGCTCTGTTCAATTTTAAACAATTTGGATATATAATATCATATTCATTAGAAAAATCAAAATTAAAAATTAAAATATCATCAATATACCTAAAGACCTTTAAAGACTTATTATATTTCATAGTATATTTAAATTCATAATAAAATAAAAATAAATTTGCTGCTGTACTAGAATAGTTTGTTCCCATCCCTATACCACATATTTGATTAAAGGTATTATTGTTAAAAGTTACATAATTATTATAAAAACAGAAATGACATAAACTTGAAAATAAATCTCTATTTATATTTAATTCATCATTTATACAAAAAACATCAAAAATACTCATTAAAACTTCATAAAGTGAATCAATAGGTATATTGGTGAACAGATTTTCAAAATCGAACACCTGCATTGTCAGAGGAGTCAAAGGCAATTTGCTCAAAATTTCAACACTATTGTCAATTGACCAGAAATAACTATACTTCTTAAATTTATGCTTTAAAAAATCATAAATCTTTTTTAATAAATTCTGTAAACCAATATTAAAATTTTTGTTAATGCTTCTAGAAGTACTACAAATAAATCTGAATTTAATCGGATCTTTATGAAATTTAGGCGTTAAGAAAATAAATGGCAAACAGTGATGATTAGAAACATCAAAATTATAAGAAAACATATTTTTAACTTTCTTCTTATATGCAAAAAATTTTTTTTAACTACAGGATTTTTGTCAATATTAATTTTTGAATAAAAATTTTCATTACCTAATTCACTCTCTATTTTATCAACATAAAACTTTTTTCATACTATTGCATAATTATTAGCTGCTTTGTCCACAGGGACTATAACAAAATTATTTTGTAAACTTTCAATAAATTTTATATCTTCATCTTTAAAACTTTGATATTCATATTCATCAGAATTTAAATAATCTTTTAAAAAATTATTGAAATGCCCCAAAATTTGAGACTTCCATTCAAAAAATGCCTCCAAAGGCATACTAAATTTATAACTATATTTCTTTATAAAATTATTGACATTATCCTTAAAAATTTTTACTACCTTATTATTATTAATTTTACTATTGATTCTAAACTTTGTACCAAAATTCATTAGATATTTTACATTTTAATTCTTGATTATATCAAGATTACCTGTAATTATATGTCCATGATAATTATCTATAAAATCTTTAAATTCCATATTATTACAACAACAAGTTAAAACTGTATTAACATTTAAAAAAGCTATTTGTCTGTAATTGAAAATCTTATTACTTAATGGTTTATTATAATTATATGCAACTGAAATGATACATTCTTTAAGAGGAAAAAGGTCGTAAATCTGTTTGCATATTGCATTTAAATTCAAATTATCAAAAGATTTTTGTTGAAATTTTATATTAAAATTTTGGGGGGGCGCATGTTTATTCTGCATTCATGCTATTTTCTTATATTTTTTTTCTTTTTTTTTTCTTTTTGTTTTCAGTTTAATGATAATTTAAGCATTCCTCTAAAAGACCTTTTTATTAAAGCTTTTTATTAAAGTTTTTTGTTTTTGTATGGTTAATATTATGTTTGTTAGTTTTTAATTTGAGTTGTTTTAGTTTGTTATGTAATTAGATTAATAAAATGACAATAGTTTTCAGTATTGAATGCGGGGTGAACATGTGTTCAGAAACCTGCAAATTTTAAAAAGTGGGGGGTGGAGTTAGTTTTCTGTCTGTCCTCCCACTGATGAAGAACAGACTGTTTTTGTTTTTTTTACCTGTCTTTCTTGTTTTTGTTTTTATAAATATTTTACTGTTTAAAAATTTCTACAGATATACACCTTCCTTTTGAAGTTATGTTGTTTTAGCATTTTGAAATGATATAATATGCTTTATTGCATTTGATATGTGCTGCTGTAGCGCCATTCATGCAGTAATTTTTCATTAATTTTGGAATAAAATATTGTTATATGTGACTCAGATAAGCTGCATTATTGCGCTTCTGGCATATATATTTATTCAATTTCATTACGGCTTTGAAGGTTGGTGTATCTTTGTTTATTTTGTTGTTTGTTGTTCATTGGCATATTAAGCCTAAGTGCTTACAAAAAATTTTTTTGAATAAATATGTTACGATATATATCTAGATAAAAATATGAGATATTATAAATGAAAAGATAAACGTTGTAAAACTTGTATTGTAGCTCATGCTGACAGTCCACCTCAATTAAATGATTATATTCCTTTTTGTAAATATAATAACGTAATTTATAAAATTAATTGTTTAACTTGACAGCAAAGTTATGTAGGGCAGACGGAGGGTGAACTACATGTTAGAATTAATCAGCATAGATCAGATGTATACAATGATAATAAGAAATGCCCCACATTTGAAATTTTACATTTTAGAATTCATAGCTTTAATAATATTAATATTCAAATTTTGGATCATGTTGAAGCTAAAAATAATAGATTGGAAAAAGAAAATGATTATATGTTGAAGTTTAAAACTATATATCCATTTGGATTAAATACATTGGTTAATAAAGTTAATTTATTGAAGGTTAAAAATGTATATGATTTATTTTATAATTTTAATGAAAAAGTTGATATAAAAAGAGGAAAAAGGGGTTCTCGTAAATATAAAAGTACTAATTATATAATTCCTAATATATGGATTAAGGATAGGAATTTGTTTTTGATAAAAATTATAGTGTTAAAAATATTAAAATGGAGGTTTTTAAATTAAAGATAAATGTGCTTAAGAAAATTAAAAAATGTTTGGATGTTTTTAAATTTAAAAATTTACAGTTTAAAGATTTATTATATGATTTAATTAATTTTAAGTTAATGAATAGAGAGAAAGTTAATAAAGAAGTTATTTATTTTAATATAAAATTTCAACAAAAATCTTTTGATAATTTGAATTTAAATGCAATATGCAAACAGATTTACGACCTTTTTCCTCTTAAAGAATGTATCATTTCAGTTGCATATAATTATAATAAACCATTAAGTAATAAGATTTTCAATTACAGACAAATAGCTTTTTTAAATGTTAATACAGTTTTAACTTGTTGTTGTAATAATATGGAATTTAAAGATTTTATAGATAATTATCATGGACATATAATTACAGGTAATCTTGATATAATCAAGAATAAAAATGTAAAATATCTAATGAATTTTGGTACAAAGTTTAGAATCAATAGTAAAATTAATAATAATAAGGTAGTAAAAATTTTTAAGGATAATGTCAATAATTTTATAAAGAAATATAGTTATAAATTTAGTATGCCTTTGGAGGCATTTTTTGAATGGAAGTCTCAAATTTTGGGGCATTTCAATAATTTTTTAAAAGATTATTTAAATTCTGATGAATATGAATATCAAAGTTTTAAAGATGAAGATATAAAATTTATTGAAAGTTTACAAAATAATTTTGTTATAGTCCCTGTGGACAAAGCAGCTAATAATTATGCAATAGTATGAAAAAAGTTTTATGTTGATAAAATAGAGAGTGAATTAGGTAATGAAAATTTTTATTCAAAAATTAATATTGACAAAAATCCTGTAGTTAAAAAATTTTTTGCATATAAGAAGAAAGTTAAAAATATGTTTTCTTATAATTTTGATGTTTCTAATCATCACTGTTTGCCATTTATTTTCTTAACGCCTAAATTTCATAAAGATCCGATTAAATTCAGATTTATTTGTAGTACTTCTAGAAGCATTAACAAAAATTTTAATATTGGTTTACAGAATTTATTAAAAAAGATTTATGATTTTTTAAAGCATAAATTTAAGAAGTATAGTTATTTCTGGTCAATTGACAATAGTGTTGAAATTTTGAGCAAATTGCCTTTGACTCCTCTGACAATGCAGGTGTTCGATTTTGAAAATCTGTTCACCAATATACCTATTGATTCACTTTATGAAGTTTTAATGAGTATTTTTGATGTTTTTTGTATAAATGATGAATTAAATATAAATAGAGATTTATTTTCAAGTTTATGTCATTTCTGTTTTTATAATAATTATGTAACTTTTAACAATAATACCTTTAATCAAATATGTGGTATAGGGATGGGAACAAACTATTCTAGTACAGCAGCAAATTTATTTTTATTTTATTATGAATTTAAATATACTATGAAATATAATAAGTCTTTAAAGGTCTTTAGGTATATTGATGATATTTTAATTTTTAATTTTGATTTTTCTAATGAATATGATATTATATATCCAAATTGTTTAAAATTGAACAGAGCAAACAGTGATGATTATAATGCAGAATTTTTAGATATTTTATTCAAAATTAGTGATAATAAGTTGATTTTGGATTTGTACGATAAAAGAAATAGTTTTAATTTTTTTACTAGAAGCATGCCGCATTGGTTTTCAAATTTGCATAAAAAAAAAATTTACATAAATATAATTATTAATCAATTGATACGTTTCAATAAAATTTGTGGCAGAGACAGTAATTTTTATAAACAGATTTTTAAGTTATTGGCTAATTTATTTTACAATAACAATTACCCTATTAAGTTTTTGAAATATTATTTAAAGACAGTTCTTAAAAGTGAATGGCAACGATGTGGACTGTCGGCGTGAACATGTGATAGCAGCCTTCTGGATCTTTCTGTATGAAATGGGCATCCTAAAGTCTTGATAAAAGAACGGGTGTCTATCGATGAATTGAAACGAAAGAATGTTGCAGACCTGGAATTTCTGGCTTTTGATAATGGATTTGGAAGAAAAATTTATTTGTTTATAGTTGACGGGTAGAAAACATTATACAGGTATTCATGTTTTGAGAAATTTCATTTTGCGGGTTTGGGGGGGCGCATGTTTATTCTGCATTCATGCTATTTTCTTATATTTTTTTTCTTTTTGTTTTCAGTTTAATGATAATTTAAGCATTCCTCTAAAAGACCTTTTTATTAAAGCTTTTTATTAAAGTTTTTTGTTTTTGTATGGTTAATATTATGTTTGTTAGTTTTTAATTTGAGTTGTTTTAGTTTGTTATGTAATTAGATTAATAAAATGACAATAGTTTTCAGTATTGAATGCGGGGTGAACATGTGTTCAGAAACCTGCAAATTTTAAAAAGTGGGGGGTGGAGTTAGTTTTCTGTCTGTCCTCCCACTGATGAAGAACAGACTGTTTTTGTTTTTTTTACCTGTCTTTCTTGTTTTTGTTTTTATAAATATTTTACTGTTTAAAAATTTCTACAGATATACACCTTCCTTTTGAATTTATGTTGTTTTAGCATTTTGAAATGATATAATATGCTTTATTGCATTTGATATGTGCTGCTGTAGCGCCATTCATGCAGTAATTTATCATTAATTTTGGAATAAAATATTGTTATATGTGACTCAGATAAGCTGCATTATTGCGCTTCTGGCATATATATTTATTCAATTTCATTACGGCTTTGAAGGTTGGTGTATCTTTGTTTATTTTGTTGTTTGTTGTTCATTGGCATATTAAGCCTAAGTGCTTACAAAAAATTTTTTTGAATAAATATGTTACGATATATATCTAGATAAAAATATGAGATATTATAAATGAAAAGATAAACGTTGTAAAACTTGTATTGTAGCTCATGCTGACAGTCCACCTCAATTAAATGATTATATTCCTTTTTGTAAATATAATAACGTAATTTATAAAATTAATTGTTTAACTTGACAGCAAAGTTATGTAGGGCAGACGGAGGGTGAACTACATGTTAGAATTAATCAGCATAGATCAGATGTATACAATGATAATAAGAAATGCCCCACATTTGAAATTTTACATTTTAGAATTCATAGCTTTAATAATATTAATATTCAAATTTTGGATCATGTTGAAGCTAAAAATAATAGATTGGAAAAAGAAAATGATTATATGTTGAAGTTTAAAACTATATATCCATTTGGATTAAATACATTGGTTAATAAAGTTAATTTATTGAAGGTTAAAAATGTATATGATTTATTTTATAATTTTAATGAAAAAGTTGATATAAAAAGAGGAAAAAGGGGTTCTCGTAAATATAAAAGTACTAATTATATAATTCCTAATATATGGATTAAGGATAGGAATTTGTTTTTGATAAAAATTATAGTGTTAAAAATATTAAAATGGAGGTTTTTAAATTAAAGATAAATGTGCTTAAGAAAATTAAAAAATGTTTGGATGTTTTTAAATTTAAAAATTTACAGTTTAAAGATTTATTATATGATTTAATTAATTTTAAGTTAATGAATAGAGAGAAAGTTAATAAAGAAGTTATTTATTTTAATATAAAATTTCAACAAAAATCTTTTGATAATTTGAATTTAAATGCAATATGCAAACAGATTTACGACCTTTTTCCTCTTAAAGAATGTATCATTTCAGTTGCATATAATTATAATAAACCATTAAGTAATAAGATTTTCAATTACAGACAAATAGCTTTTTTAAATGTTAATACAGTTTTAACTTGTTGTTGTAATAATATGGAATTTAAAGATTTTATAGATAATTATCATGGACATATAATTACAGGTAATCTTGATATAATCAAGAATAAAAATGTAAAATATCTAATGAATTTTGGTACAAAGTTTAGAATCAATAGTAAAATTAATAATAATAAGGTAGTAAAAATTTTTAAGGATAATGTCAATAATTTTATAAAGAAATATAGTTATAAATTTAGTATGCCTTTGGAGGCATTTTTTGAATGGAAGTCTCAAATTTTGGGGCATTTCAATAATTTTTTAAAAGATTATTTAAATTCTGATGAATATGAATATCAAAGTTTTAAAGATGAAGATATAAAATTTATTGAAAGTTTACAAAATAATTTTGTTATAGTCCCTGTGGACAAAGCAGCTAATAATTATGCAATAGTATGAAAAAAGTTTTATGTTGATAAAATAGAGAGTGAATTAGGTAATGAAAATTTTTATTCAAAAATTAATATTGACAAAAATCCTGTAGTTAAAAAATTTTTTGCATATAAGAAGAAAGTTAAAAATATGTTTTCTTATAATTTTGATGTTTCTAATCATCACTGTTTGCCATTTATTTTCTTAACGCCTAAATTTCATAAAGATCCGATTAAATTCAGATTTATTTGTAGTACTTCTAGAAGCATTAACAAAAATTTTAATATTGGTTTACAGAATTTATTAAAAAAGATTTATGATTTTTTAAAGCATAAATTTAAGAAGTATAGTTATTTCTGGTCAATTGACAATAGTGTTGAAATTTTGAGCAAATTGCCTTTGACTCCTCTGACAATGCAGGTGTTCGATTTTGAAAATCTGTTCACCAATATACCTATTGATTCACTTTATGAAGTTTTAATGAGTATTTTTGATGTTTTTTGTATAAATGATGAATTAAATATAAATAGAGATTTATTTTCAAGTTTATGTCATTTCTGTTTTTATAATAATTATGTAACTTTTAACAATAATACCTTTAATCAAATATGTGGTATAGGGATGGGAACAAACTATTCTAGTACAGCAGCAAATTTATTTTTATTTTATTATGAATTTAAATATACTATGAAATATAATAAGTCTTTAAAGGTCTTTAGGTATATTGATGATATTTTAATTTTTAATTTTGATTTTTCTAATGAATATGATATTATATATCCAAATTGTTTAAAATTGAACAGAGCAAACAGTGATGATTATAATGCAGAATTTTTAGATATTTTATTCAAAATTAGTGATAATAAGTTGATTTTGGATTTGTACGATAAAAGAAATAGTTTTAATTTTTTTACTAGAAGCATGCCGCATTGGTTTTCAAATTTGCATAAAAAAAAAATTTACATAAATATAATTATTAATCAATTGATACGTTTCAATAAAATTTGTGGCAGAGACAGTAATTTTTATAAACAGATTTTTAAGTTATTGGCTAATTTATTTTACAATAACAATTACCCTATTAAGTTTTTGAAATATTATTTAAAGACAGTTCTTAAAAGTGAATGGCAACGATGTGGACTGTCGGCGTGAACATGTGATAGCAGCCTTCTGGATCTTTCTGTATGAAATGGGCATCCTAAAGTCTTGATAAAAGAACGGGTGTCTATCGATGAATTGAAACGAAAGAATGTTGCAGACCTGGAATTTCTGGCTTTTGATAATGGATTTGGAAGAAAAATTTATTTGTTTATAGTTGACGGGTAGAAAACATTATACAGGTATTCATGTTTTGAGAAATTTCATTTTGCGGGTTTGGGGGGGCGCATGTTTATTCTGCATTCATGCTATTTTCTTATATTTTTTTTCTTTTTGTTTTCAGTTTAATGATAATTTAAGCATTCCTCTAAAAGACCTTTTTATTAAAGCTTTTTATTAAAGTTTTTTGTTTTTGTATGGTTAATATTATGTTTGTTAGTTTTTAATTTGAGTTGTTTTAGTTTGTTATGTAATTAGATTAATAAAATGACAATAGTTTTCAGTATTGAATGCGGGGTGAACATGTGTTCAGAAACCTGCAAATTTTAAAAAGTGGGGGGTGGAGTTAGTTTTCTGTCTGTCCTCCCACTGATGAAGAACAGACTGTTTTTGTTTTTTTTACCTGTCTTTCTTGTTTTTGTTTTTATAAATATTTTACTGTTTAAAAATTTCTACAGATATACACCTTCCTTTTGAAGTTATGTTGTTTTAGCATTTTGAAATGATATAATATGCTTTATTGCATTTGATATGTGCTGCTGTAGCGCCATTCATGCAGTAATTTATCATTAATTTTGGAATAAAATATTGTTATATGTGACTCAGATAAGCTGCATTATTGCGCTTCTGGCATATATATTTATTCAATTTCATTACGGCTTTGAAGGTTGGTGTATCTTTGTTTATTTTGTTGTTTGTTGTTCATTGGCATATTAAGCCTAAGTGCTTACAAAAAATTTTTTTGAATAAATATGTTACGATATATATCTAGATAAAAATATGAGATATTATAAATGAAAAGATAAACGTTGTAAAACTTGTATTGTAGCTCATGCTGACAGTCCACCTCAATTAAATGATTATATTCCTTTTTGTAAATATAATAACGTAATTTATAAAATTAATTGTTTAACTTGACAGCAAAGTTATGTAGGGCAGACGGAGGGTGAACTACATGTTAGAATTAATCAGCATAGATCAGATGTATACAATGATAATAAGAAATGCCCCACATTTGAAATTTTACATTTTAGAATTCATAGCTTTAATAATATTAATATTCAAATTTTGGATCATGTTGAAGCTAAAAATAATAGATTGGAAAAAGAAAAAGATTATATGTTGAAGTTTAAAACTATATATCCATTTGGATTAAATACATTGGTTAATAAAGTTAATTTATTGAAGGTTAAAAATGTATATGATTTATTTTATAATTTTAATGAAAAAGTTGATATAAAAAGAGGAAAAAGGGGTTCTCGTAAATATAAAAGTACTAATTATATAATTCCTAATATATGGATTAAGGATATGGAATTTGTTTTTGATAAAAATTATAGTGTTAAAAATATTAAAATGGAGGTTTTTAAATTAAAGATAAATGTGCTTAAGAAAATTAAAAAATGTTTGGATGTTTTTAAATTTAAAAATTTACAGTTTAAAGATTTATTATATGATTTAATTAATTTTAAGTTAATGAATAGAGAGAAAGTTAATAAAGAAGTTATTTATTTTAATATAAAATTTCAACAAAAATCTTTTGATAATTTGAATTTAAATGCAATATGCAAACAGATTTACGACCTTTTTCCTCTTAAAGAATGTATCATTTCAGTTGCATATAATTATAATAAACCATTAAGTAATAAGATTTTCAATTACAGACAAATAGCTTTTTTAAATGTTAATACAGTTTTAACTTGTTGTTGTAATAATATGGAATTTAAAGATTTTATAGATAATTATCATGGACATATAATTACAGGTAATCTTGATATAATCAAGAATAAAAATGTAAAATATCTAATGAATTTTGGTACAAAGTTTAGAATCAATAGTAAAATTAATAATAATAAGGTAGTAAAAATTTTTAAGGATAATGTCAATAATTTTATAAAGAAATATAGTTATAAATTTAGTATGCCTTTGGAGGCATTTTTTGAATGGAAGTCTCAAATTTTGGGGCATTTCAATAATTTTTTAAAAGATTATTTAAATTCTGATGAATATGAATATCAAAGTTTTAAAGATGAAGATATAAAATTTATTGAAAGTTTACAAAATAATTTTGTTATAGTCCCTGTGGACAAAGCAGCTAATAATTATGCAATAGTATGAAAAAAGTTTTATGTTGATAAAATGGAGAGTGAATTAGGTAATGAAAATTTTTATTCAAAAATTAATATTGACAAAAATCCTGTAGTTAAAAAATTTTTTGCATATAAGAAGAAAGTTAAAAATATGTTTTCTTATAATTTTGATGTTTCTAATCATCACTGTTTGCCATTTATTTTCTTAACGCCTAAATTTCATAAAGATCCGATTAAATTCAGATTTATTTGTAGTACTTCTAGAAGCATTAACAAAAATTTTAATATTGGTTTACAGAATTTATTAAAAAAGATTTATGATTTTTTAAAGCATAAATTTAAGAAGTATAGTTATTTCTGGTCAATTGACAATAGTGTTGAAATTTTGAGCAAATTGCCTTTGACTCCTCTGACAATGCAGGTGTTCGATTTTGAAAATCTGTTCACCAATATACCTATTGATTCACTTTATGAAGTTTTAATGAGTATTTTTGATGTTTTTTGTATAAATGATGAATTAAATATAAATAGAGATTTATTTTCAAGTTTATGTCATTTCTGTTTTTATAATAATTATGTAACTTTTAACAATAATACCTTTAATCAAATATGTGGTATAGGGATGGGAACAAACTATTCTAGTACAGCAGCAAATTTATTTTTATTTTATTATGAATTTAAATATACTATGAAATATAATAAGTCTTTAAAGGTCTTTAGGTATATTGATGATATTTTAATTTTTAATTTTGATTTTTCTAATGAATATGATATTATATATCCAAATTGTTTAAAATTGAACAGAGCAAACAGTGATGATTATAATGCAGAATTTTTAGATATTTTATTCAAAATTAGTGATAATAAGTTGATTTTGGATTTGTACGATAAAAGAAATAGTTTTAATTTTTTTACTAGAAGCATGCCGCATTGGTTTTCAAATTTGCATAAAAAAAAAATTTACATAAATATAATTATTAATCAATTGATACGTTTCAATAAAATTTGTGGCAGAGACAGTAATTTTTATAAACAGATTTTTAAGTTATTGGCTAATTTATTTTACAATAACAATTACCCTATTAAGTTTTTGAAATATTATTTAAAGACAGTTCTTAAAAGTGAATGGCAACGATGTGGACTGTCGGCGTGAACATGTGATAGCAGCCTTCTGGATCTTTCTGTATGAAATGGGCATCCTAAAGTCTTGATAAAAGAACGGGTGTCTATCGATGAATTGAAACGAAAGAATGTTGCAGACCTGGAATTTCTGGCTTTTGATAATGGATTTGGAAGAAAAATTTATTTGTTTATAGTTGACGGGTAGAAAACATTATACAGGTATTCATGTTTTGAGAAATTTCATTTTGCGGGTTTGGGGTGGCGCATGTTTATTCTGCATTCATGCTATTTTCTTATATTTTTTTTCTTTTTGTTTTCAGTTTAATGATAATTTAAGCATTCCTCTAAAAGACCTTTTTATTAAAGCTTTTTATTAAAGTTTTTTGTTTTTGTATGGTTAATATTATGTTTGTTAGTTTTTAATTTGAGTTGTTTTAGTTTGTTATGTAATTAGATTAATAAAATGACAATAGTTTTCAGTATTGAATGCGGGGTGAACATGTGTTCAGAAACCTGCAAATTTTAAAAAGTGGGGGGTGGAGTTAGTTTTCTGTCTGTCCTCCCACTGATGAAGAACAGACTGTTTTTTTTTTTTTTTTTTACCTGTCTTTCTTGTTTTTGTTTTTATAAATATTTTACTGTTTAAAAATTTCTACAGATATACACCTTCCTTTTGAAGTTATGTTGTTTTAGCATTTTGAAATGATATAATATGCTTTATTGCATTTGATATGTGCTGCTGTAGCGCCATTCATGCAGTAATTTATCATTAATTTTGGAATAAAATATATATATATATATATATATATATCTGACCTATGTCACACTGTAACTCCCGTAATTATGAACCGATTTCGATGTAATTCGGTGTGTACATAGTACATACCAATGTCTCGACCTAGTTCGTTGGCCAGCTTCATCCGCCGTTTTGTTTCAAAATGGCGGCCATTTAAAATTTTTAAAAAAATTTAAAACTTGAAATGTGGTACCAAAAAATTAAAAATGGAAAAATATTTTTTACTTATGTATTTGACCTTTATACAAAGATTCCGGAGCAGTTTTTGTTTCGTCTATATCTTAAAAAATGGCTGAGTTATAGCATTTTGAATTTCTAGCGTGGCTGACATTTTGAAACGTCCTGAATTTTGTCACGCGATAAAAGGCGTATTTATGAACCGATTTGGATGTAATTCGATGTGTACATAGTACATACCAATCTCTCGACCGAGTTCGTTGGCCAGCTTCATCCGCCATTTTGTTTCAAAATGGCGGCCATTTAAAATTTTTTTAAAAATGTAAAAATTGAAATGTGGTACCAAAAAATTGAAAATGGAAAAATATTTTTTTCTTATGTATTTGAACTTTATACAAAGATTTCGGAGCAGTTTTTGTTTCGTCTATATCTTAAAAAATGGCTGAGTTATAGCATTTTGAATTTCTAGCGTGGCTGACATTTTGAAACGTCCTGAACTTTGTCACGCGATAAAAGGCGTATTTATGAACCGATTTGGATGTAACTTCGTTTATACATAGTACATACCAATGTCTCGACCGGGTTCGTTGGCCAGCTTCACCCGCCATCTTGTTTAAAAATGGCGGCCATTTAAATTTTTAAGAAAAATTTAAATTTGAAATGTGGTACCAAAAATTGAAAATTGAAAAAATATTTTCTTCTTATGTATTTGACCTTGATAAAAAGATTCGGGAGCAGTTTTTGTTTCGTCTATATCTTAAGAAATGGCTGAGTTATAGCATTTTGAATTTCTAGCGTGGCTGGCATTTTGAAACGTCCTGATTTTTCTCACGTAATAACAGGCGTATTTATGAATCGACTTGGATGTACCTTGGTGTGTACATAGTACATACAAATATCTCGACCGAGTTCGTTGGCCAGCTTCATCCGCCATCTTGTTTCAAAATGGCGGCCATTTAAAAAAATTAAAAAATAAAAAAATTTAAATGAGATACCAAAAAATTGGAAAATGAAAAAGATTTTTTTTGTATGTGTTTGACCTTAATACAAAGATTCCGGAACAGTTTTTCTTTCGTCTATATCTAAAAAAAAAATGGCTGAGTAATAGCATTTTGAATTTCTCTTGTGGCTGACATTTTAAAACGACCTGATTTTTGTCACGCGATAACAGGCGTATTTATGAACCTATTTGGATGTAACTTGGTCTGTACATAGTACATACCAATGTCTCGACCGAGTTCGTAGGCCAGCTTCATTCGCCATCTTGTTTCAAAAGGGTTGCCATTTAAAAAAAATTAAATTTAAAATTCAAAATGAGGTATTAAAAATTTGGAAAATGAAAAAGATTTTTTTTATGTGTTTGGTCTTGATACAAAGATTCCGGAGCAGTTTTTGTTTCTGAAAATTTGTTCTTTTGTTGATATCTTAAAAAATGGTTGATTTATAGCTCTTTGAATTTCTAGAATGGCTAACATTTTGAAACGATCTTGTATTTGTCACGCGATAACACGCGTATTCGCCTATTTCGATGTAAGAAGGCATGTGGATAGTATACATCAACACCTCGACCAAGTTCGCTAGCCAGATTCATCAGCCATCTTGTTTCAAAATGGCGGCCATTAAATTAAAAAATATATATATATTTAAAGTGAGGTGCAAAAAAATTAGAAATTGAAAAAGGTTTCTTTCTTAAGTATTTGATCTTGATATAAGGATTCAGGAGCATTTTTTGTTTGTCTTTACCTTAAAAAATGGCTCAGATATAGCAGTTTCAATTTCTATTGTGGGTGACATTTTGAAAAATCTGATTTTTTGCATGCGACAGCACTCCTATATATTAACCGATTCCGATGTGAGTGAGCATGTGCACAGCAATTACTAAGGTCTCGACCAAGTTCACTGCTTAGCCTCATCCACCATGTTGTCTTAAAATGACAGGCACTTTAAGAAATTGCCGAATTTGGCAGCCAAATATAAGTTACTTTAAAGAAAAGCAGCTTGGATAAAGCTGACTAATTTCGCGAAATTCTCATTCATTATATTGATAAAAATTAGTATTGAATCTCCTATATTCGGTTTCCACTAAATTGAGCTTCGTGTGTTTGCATGATATAAGTTGGCTTTTTTTAAATAAGGATTATGAAAGCTACCTCTTCCTCCCGGCACTGGCCGGAAGGACTTTTTATTAACCCATTTCAATACTAGAAGGCACGTTGATAGTATATAGCAATGTCTTGCCCAAGTTCGCTGGCCAGCTTTATCAGCCATTTTGTTTCAATATGGCGGCCAGTAAAATATATATATATATATATTTATTTATTTATTTAAAGTAAGGTGCAAAAAAATTAGAAATTAAAAAAGGTTTCTTTTTTGGGTGACATTTTGAAAAATCTGATTTTTTGCCTGCGACAGCACTCGTATATATCAACCGATTCCGATGTGAGTGATCATGTGCACTGGGATTACTAAGGTCTCCACCAAGATCACCTCTTAGCCTCATCCACCATGTTGTCTTAAAATGGAATGCACTTCATGATATCGCCGAATTTGGCAGCCAAATATAACTTACTTTAAATAAAAACAGCTTGGATAAAGCTGAACAATTTCGCGAAATTCTCATTTATAATGATTTAGTATTAATAAAAATTAGTATTGAATCTCCTATAATCGGTTTCCACTAAATTGAGCTTTGTGTGTTTGAATAATATAAGCTGGCTTTTAAAAAATAAGGAATATGAAAGCTACCTCTTCCTCCCGGCACTGGCTTGAAGGACTTTTTTAAGGTCAAGTTTAAAGTAGTGCAGCCATTCCGAATTTAAGCGTTATCCCCCTTCCTACTCCCGATACAAAAAGGAAATCAGCATCATTCTGTTTAGTTTATTATTTTTATTTTAATCTTAAAATCATCCGCATTTCAATAGTAAGTAGAATTTCCTGCTTCGGAAACGCATCTGACAACATTTTATTCGATTATATCGCCATCTACAATGATCAGAAAAGAATATTAAATACAATAGTACTATTTTTTCCCGTAGAATCTGAGGGTGAAAAAAAAAATGGGCATTCTCAGTCAAGATTTCAAACTTGGACCCTCTCTCACCCCATCGGAATTATGATGTGGGTCAACATTGGTATGACTCTATAGCTTTTACAAAATATTTATCATGTATTTTTCTGTTTTATAAATCGATGTGTATTAATCTGTTTTATAAATCGATGTGTATGTTATCTGTTTTATAAATTCGATGTGTAAGTTATTCACCGACCGTTTCAGGCTTTTTGGAAACCCAGTATATGTCTATACAAAGTAATAATTCTTGCAAGTGAAACGGATACCATTATAATTATAAACCATAACTTGTATATTAAAAAAAAAGTACACATTTCAAATACGGCATAAAAACTAAAACGAACACTGAATAAATCTCCGCGTAAAAAATGAACGATTACATAAGATCTTTCACACATTTTACTATTTTCAAGACGTTTAAAAGTGTCAAAATTAAATATGAAGTGTACAGTTATACACAATTTTCCCCTTTTATAAAAGTGATTAATCTCGCAAAATCATCAAATAATACTTAGTAGAAATATATATTTATATAAATTTACAAATGTTAATCCCTTCTTCTTTTTCAGTAAATGAGAAATTAAAAAAATATCTTTTTTTACTTATGAGTTGGTAAATAATAGTACAGCGGTTGTATTTTGAAAATGAAAACGTACGAAAAGCATATTAAAGTAATGACTTAAACTACTGCTCATCATTATTAGCTTCATTACATTAAAAGCACGAGAGACATAAAAATTAACAGTTCTAAGAAATTATTGTAAAAGATTTGAAAGAAAAATAAGTTAGAGCCTAAAATAAATTCGCAAGAATTAATTGTATATGATTAAAAATGAAAGAAAATCACTTTTTGTCACTCGCAGTACATTTCATTATCTAATTCAATTTTCTTGTAAATGATTGTAATAAATTGGAGGTAATTTTTCAGTAAAAGAAATTCATAAAAATAAAAATAAATAAAAAAGGGATTTGATTTAATTTCTGTGTTGATGTTTTCCCAGATGGTTTATATGTGGTTTTGCATTATTTTAATTGAATAGGTTATTTCTTAAATCCGTTTTTCTTCCATTCACTTTTTCCATCTTCCTTTCTTTCAATTCTCACTTCTTAAACTCATTTATAAAAAACCCCATAAATGAGTTAACTCAAAAAAAAAATATATATATATATATATATATATATATACTTTCTTATACATTTATATTGGTGTAGAAATTCTGTAGAAAATTCTTTAGAAATACCCTAGGTTCGCGTCGCTAAAATAATCTCTTTTTGAAAAATTTTTGAAGATGTTTTATTACAACAAGATTTAACAAAATGTCTAGTATTTTTTTTTATTTTTCTTTACATCATGTTTGAAAAATTATCCCCAATTTTAATTTGAATGTGTGAAACTTATGTTTGAAATAACAGAATGTTCAACGGTGGAAATATAATAAAGCAAGCATTTATTATTATTATCATTATTATATATTAAATACTGAAAACTAAATATTATTATATATTAAATGTTGAAACATAATTAAAGTCTTAATAATAAATGTATAAGTGGCCTGTCTGAAAATTATCCGACCTTTAGCCGAAATATATATATAAGCCACACTGTAAAAAAAAAAAAAAAAAATACTGCCAGTTTTCCGGTAGCAATCGGAAAAATAGTTGCCCTTATAGTACCGGAATAACTTCCGACCCAGCTCTTAATAAAATCCGTAAAAATAAGGAAATAGTCAGTAAAACGGTATTTTACGGATTTTATTCCGAGCTGGGTTGAAAATTATTCCGATACGATAAGGGCAACTATTTTTCCGATTCCTACCGGAAAGCTGGCATTATTTTTTTTTTTACAGTGCACATGACGGGAATGAGACCCTAATCTCCATCAAAATAGGCCCCTTGCGCCTCCACACTCTTTGTCCACCGCTCCTTCCACTACCGAAAACACTTCTGGAAGACTTCTTTTGGAATGGTATTCAATTCATCCGTTGGGTTCTGGTATATCTCTTCTCTATTCTCAAAACGGGATACTTTCGATGGCGCCTTCAATTTCGAAAAACAAAAAACAAAACAAAAAAAAAACAAAGAAGTCGAACGAAGCGATGTGTGGAGAGTAGAGAGGTTGGCGAACGACTGGAATTACATGTTTCGCAAAGGCGATCGGAAACAGATGTGATGAGTAAGCAGGAATATTGATGAATCTTATAAAAATGATGAATCTTAAGAATTGTTTCGCTTTGAAAATCACCAAACTTTGACAAAATTTGATGCAGTACCTTTGCTCAACACGTTCAGCCATCTTGAGAGAAATCAAAATCCGACGAACAAGCATGACAGAAACTTACACGGCGGCCAGCAGGCAAAGACTGGCTGGCTGGAACTCAGGGGAAAGATCCACGCATTACATCCTAAACTGTATCCTAATGTACACTGTGGTGCCGCCTTAGAATCATTACTGCGCGCGGGAAAAATCGAGGTCGGATAGTTATCAGACAGGCCACGTAGATATACATTAATATTATTACTATATACTGATCATAACAAAAATAATTTGTAAAACCAAATAATAATCACGAAAATCCATGTCCAATTAACAGAACGTCATAACCTAACACGTTAAAGGAGGAAAAAAGTGAATTATAGAGCCATCCCTTACATCATGGAATGTTTTTTTTTCGGGTGGTGGGGGTTGCCAGAATATATATTTTGGTGTGGTAGAGCTCTTCTTATGTTACTCAAAACTTAAACTTTTACATTTAGGAATTTGTAAAATAAGCGATTGAATTTATGTGGAATAACGAATCATAAATTTCAGTCTGGATTGGGTGAACATGCCATTTTTCCTCATGAAAAGAGTCTGAATTTTGATTAATCATATTGTTGAACTCACGATCGATTGAGTATTTTATGATTCAATGTGTAAAGATCATCGTTACTGAAGGCATGTTAAATGTTGAAATAGTTTTTGAAAAAAAAAAATGCTTTATCAACACTAAAAAGACCGTGGGTGTCATTTTGACCGCTACTATATGGAAATACTTCGGTTCAAACCAGAAATTTATATGTAAAATAAATTTAAAAACCACAAAAAAGAATAACTTAAATAAATATGTTAAACAGATTCAAAGAAAAATTCCGGTATCAAATATTTTATAAAACTTGAGTAAAATTTCAGGTTATTTTAATGTTAAATTAAAACATCGTTATTTAGCTAATACGAAGTACGCATTAATGCTTTATTTTTAACTACTTTAATACTTTAATGAGAATTAATCAATGTTATTAAGAATGAGAATTAATTATACTTGAAATTTTTTCTCATTTCAAATGCTAAAGGAAAAATTATGTATTAAATACAGAAAATGAAGCATGTATACTTATTGTTTTGCTATATTAATTTCTTTTATTTTTTTTTTTTTACTATTTGAAAACACTAATAATAAAATATTATAAAATCAAGCACAATAAAAAGAGTTAATGCTCTAAAAATATAATGACTTACTCTTTTAATTTGAAAATTTTTTTTATCATAATCTTGAAAGAATATTTAGTTAAAAGTGTTTTGTTTCAATAGTCGCCATGCCACCTTCTTTTGCATAAATCTAAAGCAGAAAAGTGTGTTACTTCATAAACTATCTGAAATTAATGACAGAACATTTCATCGCTTTCTAACTTAATATGAAAAAAAAATAGGCAGAAAAAAGTATTATATCACAAACTATAGGATCTAAAATAATGACAGAACATTTAATCGTTCTCTAACTTAATGTGAAAAAATAGGATTTTTTAAAAAAATGCACTCTACTATTCTTTATTATGTATTTCATTAACTTAAAAGCAGAATATCTATAATGATAAATGAAAGTTCTATGAATAAAAATAAAAGATTGTCGTTTTACTTTTAGAAATCACAGCGCACTCCATTATCTAATTAATGCATTTTTGAAAATAGGCATTCAATATTTATCCTTCTAATGAAATGGCAATGGTTTTCAATGAAAGTCTGTAAAATGGATATTATTCAATGACTATGTTGATCGCTTTCCCATTGGTTTTATATGCATTTTAGTAATTACTTAATTCATGTCCGCTCGCTGCTTTTATAAGTTTCATTATAAAAATAGATGCATTACAGATTAAATAAATTACGGAACTAATAATCGATGTGAATGTTTGATAAATCTACAAATGGAAAGCTTTTTCTCTAAAGATGTAATATATTTTAGGTGATATTAAATTTTCATTTTTTTTTCTATTTTTCAAATTGTATTCACGAAAACATGCAACATTATGAAATTTATTCCGTTGCGTTTATTGGTGCTATAATTTGAAATGAGTGTAAAATAGCACTGCATAGTCGTTGGCCAATTCAATAAAGGCTATTAAAAATATTTACATGACAAACAGTTTGATATAATGTTAAAGATTACCTTTGTAAGTATACACATGTTTATAAGATAATGAGTATGCATACTGACCAATGAGGTTAAAATGAATTTTTTTTTTCCTTATTGAAGATAGTTAGACAATATGAAATACGAAATTGTTCAAATAAGCTGGAAAATAAGATTTTATTAATAATGTAGTCTTCTAGTACATTTTAAATCGGATACACTTTTTAAACTTTTATAGGACTTCTCTAAGACATTTTTGTCATTTAGAAAGTTATCTGTATTATTATTACAAGATCGGTGGGAGTGGAGACAGCATATTTGTTTTTATAAAGCTGATGGAGTTGTGTTTCATTAGCAATTGGTAATTTTGTTTACGGAACATTTATCAAATTAGGAATGTAAATACGCGAGATATATCAAATTAAAATGGTCAATGTCGCCAATTACGCTTAATATAAATAATGGATAAGGACTGCAAATTATTTAGAGAAATGTGTTTTTAAATGATATCGGTAGTGAACATGAGTGAAACTGCTTCATTGCTAGTTTTTTTAATTAAGTTTTGGGGGATTTTAAAACTAACTTTTACATCATTTCTCATAGTGTAATTCTTTATTCAGAAATATTTTTGGCGAAATATTTTCCCACTTATTGAAGAATTTTTGATATTACAACAACATGAACAATTTATGAATGTGCAGCATTTTCATTAATGAATTAGCCTTTTAAATGCAGTTACGTTAGTATAAATAAGAAGACTTGTTCTTACATAATTTAAATAATTTTAAAGATACAGGTTTGTATTTCTTGCAATAATTTTGGTGTAGTAAATGAAAACAAAATAATTTGTGGTCAATTTTATCTAGAGACGGTCATATAAATGTTTTTTAAAAAGTACTTATAGTAAATTAAAAGGAAGATTTGTTCTCAAACGTAATTCAAATAAATAGTTTAATTATAACTTAGGAACGTCGTGTTCATCTTGAGATTATATAAGAACATTTATACATACAAAATCATAATTGTGATTTTATATTATTAAAAAGTAGCTAAAAATATAAAGATAGATTTTAAAACATAAAAAGCATCGTAGATCTTACAAATCCGAGACCCGCGCGCTATCGACTGATTCCACTCCACAGTCATTATCAGGTGAAAAAAATCGCTAAGACGTCAGTGTTCTTGAGTGATCGTTTCTTTAATAGCTGAACACGAGTGTATTTATAAAAAGCGGAGGGATTGATCAGTTGTTTCGTTGCATGCTCACCAGAAATATTTAGTATGTGATATGATATCCTGCGTATTTTATGACAGAGCATATCATTACATGTTTTTCTCCTTTTAGTTAAAATTTCTAATGATGAAAACATAATAGTACGCAATAGGTTTGAATATCTACGTGCAAGCGAATGTATTGAATTAAATTGCAAATGAACGTCATGGAATCAAATACATTTTCACCGACGACGTGAAAATGTATAGTCGTTTTTGTCAAACTCTGTACTATGAAAGCTTATGTATATAACAATACAAAATGTTTGAAAAATACAAAATGTTGCTTCCAATTTCGAAAAGTATTATTTCTGTTGCTATCGGTTTCTCTCGATTAATTGGAACACCCAGTAACTACTGAGAAAATATCATGTAAAAATATATAGTGTACTTAAAGGGTGACCTAGGTGCTCACAACAGGAGGTTATTTCAATTTAAAAAAATCCAAAACGTCATTTTTAAGGGCTTGCTTTTTACATTAAATTGATTTCGATTTATTGAGATAAGATTCTCCTTTTTCAGATGCTCTATAATAACTACCAGGACGGTTTTTCTCAAACAAATAATAAGGGGATAATTAATCTCTTAAGAAGAAATTAAGTTTTAATTTGTATCCTGTTACACTTTTTTTTTTTTTTTGCAATTTTTGGAATAAATGTCGATGTTTTGTGGATGACAAATATGTCAGTCTTTTATTAAGATACGATAAAATCTTCAGTACAATTCTTACAGTATTAAAATTTGGTTTAAAACGTATTTACAGATACACTAGAAAGTTGAAATACAACAATTATTGGTAATTGAAACATAAATCCAATGTGTCAACGGAGAATTCAGGGGACTGCTTAACCTGAAAAGACGTACATTTTTATTGTAAAGAATTGTAATAATAATCCGTTGAGGAACATAATTGCATTGAATCATGTTTAACATAACGTTCTTAAACATTAGCTTTTCTGAATATTTGGGAAATACTATATATTTTGAAATAAAACGAATAATGTAACATTATTAAATTGTGGATTTCAGAAAGTTAGTTCTTGTGTGAAACGAGATGAAAATTAAAATATTTTTCAAAAATGACGAGTATACTGAAATATAATCTCCTTATCTAAAGATTTATTAATAAGATATTAACCTATTAGTATTAAATGACTTGTAAATCTGAGAAGTAGAGTAAAACTTTAATAAACCAAATTTGAGATTTTTTAAAACGTTGTTTCATAAGCTATATATTCGTTATATGTAACTGAAAAGTATCTTAATAGAGCAAATTGTTTCCGCTTGATACACAGAATAAATAATTTACACTTGAATAATGTAATAAGCAATTTTTAACAGATATAATTACTTTAGAATTATTTTAAATCTAGAACGATTTGACTCTGAATAGTTAGAACAATTCCAAAAGTCCTTCCGGCCAGTGCCGGGAGGAAGAGGTAGCTTTCATAATCCTTATTTAAAAAAATCCAACTTATATCATGCAAACACACGAAGCTCAATTTAGTGGAAACCGAATATATGAGATTCAATACTAATTTTTATCAATATAATGAATGAGAATTTCGCGAAATTAGTCAGCTTTATCCAAGCTGCTTTTCTTTAAAGTAACTTACATTTGACTGCCAAATTCGGCAATTTCTTAAAGTGCCTGTCATTTTAAGACAACATTGTGGATGAGGCTAAGCAGTGAACTTGGTCGAGACCTTAGTAATTGCTGTGCACATGCTCACTCACATCGGAATCGGTTAATATATAGGAGTGCTGTCGCATGCAAAAAATCAGATTTTTCAAAATGTCACCCACAATAGAAATTAAAACTGCTATATCTGAGCCATTTTTTAAGGTAAAGACAAACAAAAAATGCTCCTGAATCCTTATATCAAGATCAAATACTTAAGAAAGAAACCTTTTTCAATTTCTAATTTTTTTGCACCTCAATTTAAATATATATATAATTTTAATTTAATGGCCGCCATTTTGAAACAAGATGGCTGATGAATCTGGCCAGCGAACTTGGTCGAGGTGTTGATGTATACTATCCACATGCCTTCTTACATCGAAATAGGCGAGTACGTGTGTTATCGCGTGACAAATACAAGATCGTTTCAAAATGTTAGCCATGCTAAAAATTCAAAGTGCTATAAATCAACCATTTTTTAAGATATCAACAAAAGAACAAATTTTCAGAAACAAAAACTGCTCCGGAATCTTTGTATCAAGGCCAAACACATAAAAAAATCTTTTTCATTTTCTAATTTTTTAATACCTCATTTTGAATTTTAAATTTAATTTTTTTAAAATGGCAACCCTTTTGAAACAAGATGGCGAATGAAGCTGGCCAACGAACTTGGTCGAGACATTGGTATGTACTATGTACAGACCAAGTTACATCCAAATAGGTTCATAAATACGCCTGTTATCGCGTGACAAAAATCAGGTCGTTTTAAAAAGTCAGCCACAAGAGAAATTCAAAATGCTATAACTCAGCCATTTTTTAAGATATAGACGAAACAAAAACTGCTCCGAAATCTTTGTATAAAGGTCAAATACATAAGAAAAAAATATTTTTCCATTTTTAATTTTTTGGTACCACATTTCAAGTTTTAAATTTTTAAAAAAAATTTAAATGGCCGCCATTTTGAAACAAAACGGCGGATGAAGCTGGCCAACGAACTCAGTCGAGACATTGGTATGTACTATGTACATACCGAATTACATCGAAATCGGTTCATAATTACGGGAGTTACAGTGTGACATAGGTCAGATATCTATATCTATATATATATATATATATATATATCAATTTTGAACGGAGGGTGGTTTCGGGGTCTGGGGGTCATGATCGATGAAAATATACCAAAATTTTTTGAAATCGCTTTCCTCCGAACGGCTGCAACGAACGGCCGAAATGCTTTTTTGTAAAGAAAGCTACCTAAAAACCTGCGGTACGTTTATAAATCCTGAAAAAATCAGTGATTTTACAAATCAATAACTGTTTTCTGAAATGCTTAGAATTTTTACGATTTTACTGGTTGGAACAGGGGAATTGTTTTAATATAATTTTTAAAACTGATAAACCGCATAATAATTGTTGTAAAAAATAACACTTTTGAAATAAATACCTTTCGATATGGTGATGAATTTCATTCAAAACATTTTTTTTCTGAAATTAAAATTTTCAAAACATTTCTTTTTAAATTTCACCAACATTTTTTTACCGGTGAAGATATTTATCGATTTTTATTTAAAAACAGAAGTAAAATGCATATAAAAAACAATAATATATATATATATATATAAAATTAAACTGGTTATATATAAATATATAACTGTATAAACAAGCATGAAATATCTCGATGTTTCTTTTAATAGGGTAATTCCGTGATTTATGCCGCACATTTTTTTTTTTTTTTTTTTTGAAATTGTGTATAAAGTCTCATGGTGGACATAAAATAAAAAAAATCATGCTGTGCTATTTAATGTTAAATATACAACGCGTGTAGTGCGACTAAAAAATTCAAAACAAATTATTAATATTTGTTAACAATATTTTTCTAAAACATTACACTTGCGGTGCGTCACCCGTACATTCAGACTGAGACGTCGCACTTGTGCGGTAGTTATGCCGTGCTTGTAATAAGAACAGAATGAAATAAAAAATAAAAATATTAAAAAAAATAATCATATCTGGACTATAATTAACGATGTAATAACAAAACGAAACTAAACGAGTACAATGAAACGTATTAGTAGATTCAAATTAATAATTATTGCCTACTTTCACTATTAAATTTATCGTCTTATTTTTTTACATTAAATTTTAATTGTTATTTCTGCAACAATGCAACATCAATGTATTAGAAAGGGAAATGACAAAAAGTAAAATTGTATTTACATAATTTATTTGTTAACCTTTTCGGGACCGGTAGCTTTTACTCAAATTTTATTCGTTTGGTACCACTTTTTTAAAAGGAGTTACCTTTACTTAAATAATCATGAAAATGTTCTAATTACACAAAGCAAATATTACTTTTCTTTTTTACTGGTGCCAGAAACAAATTTTGTAAGCTCTTTATGAAGGTGCTTATATGCACCTATGATCCCGGATGGGTTAAGAGACCTGTTTTTTCGACTACAATCTACAGAAAAAGTTTTGAAAAAGTACAGTCCTTATCTAACTACATTAAAACACATGATGCAGTGAAGCCAATTACACTCCCTCTCTTTTGGAGTAGTTTGCAAAGAACGTCTGCATTACGCGTAATCCAATTTTTCATTATTATCATCTTGACTTGCATCTTTCTTGCCCTTCTTACTTTTTATTTTCCCCTTTTTCTCCTTTGGTTTTAGTAAACTTGATAACATACATAACATGGTTAGTCTGAGCAAAAAGAAAAGGAAAAGTTAATAACAATAAATCATCCCGTACAAAAGAAACTGCGGCATGTATACCGGAATAGCAGTGCGGCATGTATCCCAGTTTGCATGGTGCAGACGTCGGCCATCACAGTTACCTGCCATCGCTAAAGGGAATGGCGTAACCATACGAACAGTTCTCTATACAAACACTACACTTAGTTTTGACTTCGAAATCATGCATGCATTTAGTAATAAGTGTATGAAAAGTATTTAAACATAACGTGTTTAAAAGTTTGGACAGTGAAATCATGCACTTACGTCAAAATAAGGATTGTACTTCTACAAGTGAACATCGAAATGGGATTCATGCTACACACTGGTTAAAATAATCTCATTGTGCACCTATACTGTGCGTTTGACGACCATCTATCGATAATTACAAGAAATACAGGGGGTGCGGCATCTATCCCGTATGCGGCGACTCGCCCGGAGTTACCCTATCCGTTTATATCATATGACAAGAAATCTTACTTTCTGAAACCCGAATTGCGTCAAGCTTTAAAAAAACCCGCCGAGGTCCCTATACGAGAAAATTACCAAATTTTCATTAAAATAAAACGCAAGAAAAGCTTTTATGTGAGTATAACTGGTACGCATACAATTAAAGCGTTCAAAGTTTAACTATTTAAAAGTCTGCCAATATATCCCGCGAACTAATTCCTCTAGTTTTCTAAATTAATATTCGTGTTACCTTATCTAAGAACATCTTTTATTATAAAAAGCTAACATTAAGGGATCTCAGGACCCTTAAAAAATTAAAATTTTCGAAAATTTAATTTTTTCTTCAGATGTTAAACTCCTATCTTTTCTGAACATTTTGATATAATTGTTTCATTGAAATTCCCAATAGAACAGAAGTTATGGCTTTTAGAAATATACACGCTCAATAAGCGGCTTTTCCGGAACTTTGAAGTCATTTTTCTCCAAATGACGTTTTTGTGAATAATGCGCACGATATCTCAAAAACTTCCGAATATACATTTTTTTTTCAAAACATATGGTTCATGTTAGTCTGCATAAGATAAACCATTTTTTTTTTTTTTTTTTTTTTTTCTGTTAAAATTTTTTATATTTTTTTAGGTGATTATACTGTGTAAATTTTTAAAATTTTGCCTGAGCTAAATCGAACTTTGTATTAAAAATATACAAATGCTTTAAATACAAATTTATTTACGTTCAGGGTAATTATTACAATCTGAAGTATAAGTAGGCACCAAAATTTTCGTTCTAGATGCAAAATTTATTTTGTAATCCTGCGCGTAACCTTTTATGCCAATTTTATGCTCGTCAAACATCTGACAGATTGGAGCCCACTGTAACTGCTAATTCTGCATCTTGTAATTTATTTTAAAACAGAAAACGAAAGAGCATACTTGTATTTTTTATCCCCAAAAAATTGTGCCGGAAAATGAAATACATTTTAAGGTATTAATTGTTGAAAATGGTTTTTTTTTTTCATTTTTTCCAATTTTAAGTGTCCTGAGACCCCTTAATCATTGAAAATGGTGAAGCTCCAAATATGGAAGTATTGGATACCATGAACATATATGTTCAAGAAATCAAAAGGTGAAATTGTATCAGTAATTTTTGTATCTAATATTTATTGATTTTGAATACTTAGCATTATTCTGGCTGGAACCAAATACATAGGTTGAGCAAAAAGTTCTGGGAAATTTTTTATCTAATAGTTACCACAATTTGTATCGTACACAGGAGCTCTGTTGCCAGTCGTTGGATCGCGTCTACGACAAATTGGTGCAGAACTATCCAAGATTGGTCCGCCTAAAGCGCGCTTTGTTTCAGCAGGACAATGACAAACCGCACAAGGCCCAGAGGACAAAGGAGAAGTTTGCACAGCTGGACGGCCTCGAAATTCTTATACACCACGAGTACAGTTCAGACGTGGCTCCATCCGATTATGACCTCTTTCGATCAATCAACACTTTTTCATGGGCCGTCGATTTGAATCCTTTAATGAAGTTGAAGAAGCATGTCAAGTGTTTTTCGATTCCAAGAAGCCGTCATGGTACTTTCGGAATCTAGCAGAACGATGGCAGAAGTCCTGGACTATGATGGTCTCTACTTTGAAAAATAGTCCTTGTTGCTTTTGTTGCTAATTTGCGCATAATAACGCATCTTTCACAAATTTCCCAGAACTTTTTGCTCACCCTAGTGTAATGAGTCATTTTATGCTAATACATGCACAATAAACTACTTAAATGTAATATTGCTGGAACAAACAAGATAGATGTAATGTAATTCTTTTACATACCAATTTTAACCTGATGGACGGAACAGTATCATACAATCGTTTCTGAGTTTAGTTGCAAGCTTAAGTTGATCTGCAACATGACACTCGAAATGTTTTTAAGTGAGACTATGCGCAGTATCGTATTAAAATGAGGAATTATGGATATAGTTGATTCCATGAAACATTGATTTTGTAAATTACTAAGCATCGTCTACCTATTTCATATTAGAATAAAACAATCGACAGAGGTATTGCTGTACATGCATATTTAAAAAAAAATAACGTCATTGAACATATCATTTGCAGTTCAAAAATGTAATCAAAGTTTTGTCTATATATATATATATGTTAACTGCATGATGACAAGGTAGCAAAGATTAGAAACTGAGAGACGCACACATGCACACATATATATATATTCATCAATATGCAGTGCTGTTGTATATTAACGATATACACTGTATATATATATATATATATATATATATATATATATATATATATTATTCTACACAGGTAAAGTTATAGAAATCTGTATGCTTACAAAATTTTTATCTGTAAGCTGTACAAGAAAAAAATGTAAATCTACAAAACTAGTGTCTGTAAAACTACAGAAATATGTAGCTTTACGAAAGAATGTACTAAAATTACAGTAATCTTACTAAACTTTTAACTGTAACTCGGGTTTCAGACACATAAAATGTTCTAGGCATCCCAGTTTTCTAAACAAATCGTAGTAACCTTACAGATTTCTTGATTTACAGTGCAAACGTGTATCTGTTAAATGAATTCTTGCTGTTGCCGTTACATAAAAAGTTCTAAGAATACTAGGAATTTCCTAGAAACATTTTAGTAACCTTAGAGATTTTCAGAATGCACGATGCATTGAAAGATTTTTATAAAGGCATTAAAAGTTAAGATGAAATATAGCTACTTTAAAGCCTTGATATTTAAATTATAAATTTATTTTAACAAATCAAATAAAATAAATAAAAACTAAGATTTCTAATCCATTTTGAATGACGTTTATAAATGGGAGTTTTTAATTTACATTGTGCATAAGGACAATGTGCATAAAAAGCATAAAAGCCTTCAATAAAATTTGTTTTATTTTATGCATTTAAAATTAAATTTCCTGACCTCTCGGAACCCCGTAACAGCTTAAAAATATATAAATCTTTATAATGGGACATATAAACTGTGGAATTTTTCATATTAATTTATGGACACTTTTAAAGAAACCCAAGCGTTGTCCATATGTTTCGAAAAAACAAATCTAGAAAGAATAATTATATTTGGGGAAATATTTTTTTTATATATATTTGCATTAAAACAGCGAAAAAATGTTACATGTTTGTTGTACCTTCTCAACAGAATTACATTTTATGAGCTAACTAATTTTTTATGCTTTGGTGAGCAAATCGTTAAGTTAGGGAAAGCTGAGGTCTTATTGAAATATTTCAACTAAAATTGACAAAAAATGTAGATCAATATATTTTTTTTTATTATTTAGTAATTAGGCAAAATATAAAGAATTTATTATGTAACATTTTCAAAATGAAAGATAATTTATGAAAATATTGATTGTTTTTATATTACTGTAAAATGCATATAAATGAAATAAGCGCATTTTTCAATTATAAGGTTTTACATAAAATATGTGTAATTTTAAATATGTTTTTATCTATTCCTTAACCTGCGTGTAAAGCCTTTTTGAAATGAAAGATAATTTATGAAAATAATTTATTTTTTATATTACTATAATGCATATAAATAAAATAAACGTATTTTTCTATTATAAAGTTTAGCATAAAATGCGTGTTATTTTAAATATGTTTTGTTTTCATTCCTTAACGTGCTTATAAAGCATTTATATAAGTTTCGAAGGTTAGAATTTAGGGAGACTATTCTCTCTCGAATTTTATTTCTTACTTTATTAAATATTTATTACTCGTGGAAAAATTTCCTACCGCATATGATGTTAAATAGCAGCGAAAATAAAATAGGGTTAGTATGAGCAAGAAATATATGACACTTTCAGTGTCTCGCTAAAAGAGAACATTTTTTTAAAAAGAACAAAATTAAATTTTAGTTATTTTATCTACTTACAATATAGACATATTATTTCTTCACTACATTTTAAATGGGAGCTTATTTCTGAACGCAAAATGCCGTGGAAGGATTGGGATATTTTTATATTTATATCTCCTGAAATATATATAAGTTAAGAAAAGAAAGTCAATTTATATGCAATTGCGACTAAACATACAGTTAATGTTACTCAAGTTTTATAAAAATATATCACAACATAATTTGTACTTAAATTTATTTAGATTTTCTATTTGACTTATTTTTGTGTTTATCATTTTCTTTATTTTTATAAAAAAATATATATATCTGGTTCAATTTGGAATGTTTTCATTTTGTCAAATTACCAGTAGTCTGTTAATTTGTGTTAAATATGACACAAATTTAAAAGTCTGAAAATTGATTTTTTACATTCAATTAAAATATATATATATATATATATATGAATCACTTCATATCGCACATTCAACTAGAAAACGTTAATGCAAATTTTTAGAGCATGGATTTTTATTTATTTTTTTTTCAAAATGCTATTTATGTTACTGTTGCTTAATTTAAGACTTTTATACAGAAATGAATAGAATTCGTGATCACATAAATGTGATAATAAAGGAAAATCTGCTTTGGGTTTCTGAGAAAGCCAATACTTGTGTAAGACATATTGGTGGCCAATATATTTTAAGAATAGATAAAACGATACATTTTCTGTCGTTGTCTATTTAATCGCAATTTTCAGGGATAAATAATTAATTAGCTGATAAAAAGTGATTTTAAAAGATAAAATAGTCATTTGTGATAGCGGATTGAGTAATATGTATTGTATAATGTTACTAATTTCACTTTATGTATATTGTTCTTTACTTATGTTTATCGAGTTTATTTTCTCTCTTCCACTTCACATTCATTTTCAAGGTTACGAATATTGAACAAGCAGAATGTAAACAAAACAAATTTATTTCTATATTGCACTGTTTGAATTTCACATTTCCTCATTAGAAAATATCACGAATTGGAGCTAAAACAATCATAAAAAATTTGCAAGGATCCGAGGATTTTATAATAGCTGCAATTTTTTTCCTAAACATTAATCTTTTATTTTCCAAGAAGTGCTTAAAATTTACTCAGAAAGTGCCCTTTTGGTTGTTCCATTTTGAAAAAATGGAAGCAAAATGAAATAATAGGAATTATTTCATATTTACTCATACAATTTTCTGTTTAAACTTTAAAAGAAACAACAGTTTAATTTTGTATAAATGGTGTTTTACATTGTTCTGAAGGACGTTAAAATTGCGCTTTTTTCAGGGGAGAATACAAGTTCCTGAGATTGAATTTCCCGTAAGGCATGGTGACGTCACGGCGACGTCGTTGTGAAGTCACACTGTGACTTTGTGACCGTCGATGTGACGTCACGTGACGTCGATGTGACGTCATAGTGACTAGAATGTGAGGTCGTTATGGCCGTTTTAGAGGTCGTTTGTGACGTCACATTGTGACCACTCTGTGAAGTCACAGTGTGACTAATTTGTGAAAAGTGTGACATTTGTGACTACATTGGCATTAATTTTGTGACGAACATGTGACGAAAGCGACACTGCTTTGAAGTCACATTGTGACCAATTTGTGAAATATGTGTCATTTGTGACGAACTTGTCATAAACACTGTGATGATTTCAAATGAAAATCAAATTTCAAATTAATTTCTTAAAAGGCGCAAAGGCCAACCTAGTGAAAATGATTCCATGCCGGGACTCGAACCCAGGCCATCAATATAACGCACTGACATTCTACCGACTAAACCATACGGAACGATACCCAGCCTGGAAAATTTCACACAATTACATGTTGGCAAGGCTACAAAAGCAGCACAATATGGGATATTTATCGTGAGCCACCGACATGGAATAAACAGGAAACTCAATTCAATCTAGCATCGATTGAATCTATATTTATACTTGGAAAATTTTACAGGGAGAACCATTCGCCTTGCATACAATATTTCAAATGAAAATCAAATTTCAAATTACATGCTTAAAAGTCAATTTTAATTTGAAATTTGATTTTCATTTGAAATATTGTATGCAAGGCGAATGCTTCTCTCTGGAAAAATTTCGAAGTCTTAATATAGTTTCAATCGATGCTGAATTTAATTAAGTTTCGTGTTCGCCCCATGTCGGTGGCTCACGATAAATATCCCATCTTATGCTGCTTTTGTAGCCTTGCCAGCATGTAATAGCGAGAAATTTTCCCGGCTGAGTGTCGTTCCATGTGGTTTAGTCTGTAGAATGTTAGTGCGCTATGCTGATGGCACGGGTTCGAGTCCCGGCATGGACTCTTTTCACTAGGTTGGCCTTTGCGCCTTTTAAGCAATTAATTTGAAATTTGATTTTCATTTGAAATATTGTATGCATACCGAATATTTCTTTGTGGAAAAATTTCCAAGTATTAATATTGTGATGAATTTTAAAATGGACAATTTTAAAATAAAGTTTTGTTTGAGATATAAAATCGTATTTTTTTACCGTACTTTTTAGCAAAATATAGCTATTTTGGAGTCCTATTCTTCTAAAATAGTTTTAATTTTTCCACTTAAAAAACAATGTTTGTCAACTGACATCTTTTTTTATTAAGTTCTAAGCTTGATCTTGAGTTCAAGCTTGATATTAAGAATGTATAAGATTTTAAGGTGTTGTGGTTGTGATTAATCTTTGCTTTATTAAATACGACGTAAGCCATATTTATTTAAATTTTTTATTTCCGTGTAAATTGTATTTTGTGAATATGAGCTTAAATAGATTTGGTATGTTATATAGGAAAAGACTGATCTGGGAAATAGAAAAAACAAGTAAGAAAAATCATGCGTTAAGCATAGATTATAAAACACTTTCCAACACTTCCCGAATGCTTTATAAAAACTTCGTTATTTAGGGAAATAAGGTAAATAAGAGAACTAAGTAAACATTTTAGAAAACGCATAAAACATTTGAAAAACTCATTTCCTCAGTTACTGTCCATAGCTAAATAGGTTTTCCAATTCTTTTGAACATCCCTGTATTTGATCTGTAGGTTAATTCAAACTAAAACACACTTAAAACAGCTGAAATCACATTTCCAGAAATTATAATTTATAGACGGCCATGTATCCAATTCTTTGCATGACCCTGTATACCATTTTATCTATATTATACAACAGTAAATTAAATTCAGTTCAGCGTAAAAATGAACAACTCATTTCAAAACCACCTTTAAGTAACTTGCGCTCATACCCAGTAAACCTTGCGAATACTTTTGTGTAGCCCTGTATATGAATTATAGCATTTATATACACCATATACTATGCATAAATATAGTGAATCATAAAAGCGCATATCATAATTAAAAATGCATTTCCAGCAAACATCACAAATGAACAGTACTTCGGATACAATATAGTATCTGAACTATATTGTGTGTGCCTGTAAATGCTATATACACTTCATATTCTACATGAAAAATTTATAGTATGTAAACCTCCGCGACGTATATCATTTTCATTATATATGAAATAGATTAACATAATTAAAGTACGCCGCAAACAATTCCCTCCACCGCTATATCATTATGTATTGGAATTTCTTTTTAGCCCTGTAAATGAACAATAACTATTCTTTGCATCTCGTATTCTTCAGAATGCATATTTTAGTACGTTTCATAAATGCATATCAATTTTTTTCTGTCTGAAAACGTGTAAAATCATGAAAAAACGTTTGAACCGATTTTTTCCCATAGGCCGTAATGTAACGGAATACTTTTGACTGTACCTGTAAATGAACTAAACATGCTACAAACGTCGTTACACATAGGGACCGTGCTATGGTAAAGGTCAATAACATCTAAAAATTTCAGAGCAATCCGAGTATATTTACGAGAGTTAGATCGCGGACAGACGGCTAGACAAACAAAAGTCATAAACACTTTTCAACTTTGTTGAAAGGTGTTAAAAAGGAAATATAAAAGTAAAATAAATGATTGAAAGGAAATATAAAAGTACAATAATGAACTTTAAAAAATATATACTAAAGCAGTTTAATCTATAAGCTTCCTATCAGGCATGAAAAACACTTTATTTCAATGCTTAAATATAATATTTTATTTTTTAAGGGTGTATTTCAATCCAAACTGCTTATTTTCTGATTCATTTTTAAATTCCTTTTTGTTCTCAAACGCATCAAACTGAAAAATTCTCTTATTTAGAAACTACCTAATGTGCCGTGCTTCTCGATTTTTTGATAAATGCAGAAAATATTACAAAAATATGCTGTCAAAGTAGGCGTTTTGAACCGAATTTTTCACAGCGGAAGATCTGGGAATGAAAAAAAAAGGTCTTACTGAGAAAATAATTATTTAAAACTTAAATTCTAATGAATTGAGTGGAAAATGAAATCACACGGCCTCTTAAACATCTCTTCAAAAATCACCTCAGCAAGTTTCATGTTTTTACTTTTAAAAATGAATCTGAAAATGTCTCAGAAAATATCGAGCTGTTGGAGGTGGAAAAATATTTTTTCGAATACACCTTTAATGTCAATATTTATGTGTATCGAAAACGTAGAAAATGAGTTTACAATCGAAGAAAATTTAATAACTGATTCTGAATGTCTATAATTAAATGTTTGATTAAAATCGCAAATAGAAAAAAAATGCTTACATACAATTAAAAATAAATAAATAAATATACCAATTTGAAAAACACTAATAATAATAATTAGTATTTTTAATTGTACTATTAAACAACAACTAACTACAATAGATGAATTAAATGCATTATTAGATTTAACAATTTCTCAAAAATCTTTCCATATGTTATAAGGAATTCCTATTATTTTATAATTTTGGCAAATGTTAAATCTGAAAACATTGGTATGAAGATTCAGGATTTTAAATAATAATTTAAAATATTATTAGCAAAAAAAAAAAAAAAAAAAAAAAAAATCTTTCAAAAGTTACGCTATTATAATATGTAAAAAGACATTTTCCCACTATAATGTTAATTTCTAAACTGAAACAGTTTCGTAATATCATACTATTAGAATATAATATTTAACTCCAAAACAATAATGACGATAAATACTGTTATATGAGTGTTAGTAATCAGAAAAAAAATAAGAAGCCGAAAAAAATTCCACATCAGTGTCTCAATCTCAAGTAACTGCAAATTAATGTTTATATTCATACCACTATGAATGTAGACATGAATTTTTTCTTTTTTTTTTTGAGCGATGGCCGATTAACACATTTTACAAAATAGTGTCGATTAGGAAAATTTCGCTTCAAAACAATTCCAGATCAGTCACTTTCTATATGTATAACATAAAACTATTTAATTCATAGTCGTAATATACAAACAGAAATAAAAAATTTAAATTAAATAAGACTTACCTTTTTTTGCTGTAAATTAATAATATCCGAGTATTTTTGCCCGAAAATGGCAGACGTCTTTCTCTTACATTTAAAAAAACAAAAACAAAAGCTGACATTGTAGACTTGGTCATGTTCTTTTCCCGCGTGTATTACAAAAAGTTCTCTGTTTACCCTGCGGTTGCAGTCATATCCGACGCAGACGATCTGAAGCAGCTGATTTTACTGTTTATTTGAAAGTCCTAACTTTCAGGCGGAATAGTTTTATGAGTTAGTCTGTAATTAAAATTTTCTATTTGAAGAATTTTCCAATGCATTTTACCATTTCTTTTTTATCAGTTTCAAAAAAATTCATTTGAAAACGGAAGTTTCTTAGATAAAACACTGCTTAAATTTTTAAAATGTGTAAAAATAAATTTAATGGTAATAATACCACCACCCCTTTTTTAAGTAAAGTTTGTTTCATGCGTAATAAATAAAAAAATCTTCTTAATAAATAAAAAAAATGTTTTCGAGGATAAAAAATTTTTCTTTGTCAATCTGTCAATCTTTTCGTGTTAATTTTCTGCAGAATAAAACAATTTGTAAAATAACTTGTTTAAAAGTCATACCTCTAAAACACAAATTGGAAATGCGAAAAATTAATTATATCATGTGTTTTGCATAAATTTTGTATATATATTTTTTTTTCGGAAAAGGCTAATTTTATTTAAAAAGGCTGAAAGAAGTAATTTTTTTAAAAAAAACAGTTACTAGAAATAGATTAACAGGAAAAAAAAATATTACTTGAATGCAAATTATAAAGCAATAAATGCATATATGACTAAACTCTGAAGATTTTTTCTGCGTGCTCATTAAAATCTGCAGACTTAACTGTAATAGAAAATGTTTAGTTTGAAACCACAGAAGTGTTTCGACCAGTGGTCGCCAAAAAAGTTAAAAAATTTCCTCCTTGCAAACTAAATATGTAAAGTGTATAGATTTAATATTTCTAACTCTAAATATGTTTCAAATTGCTCCAGCACATAGCGTTTTTCTAAGAAATACTTTTATAATAATAACAATCCGTGATGTATTATTATATTAAATTGCAATGCTAGATAAAACTGAAATCATGAAAAAAGTATACTTTCACTTCTTAGATATCAAATTGATAAAATATAGCATGGAAATCTAGTTTGTTGATTCTTGTACCGTGCATTTTTTTTTCTCCCCTCCCCCTTCTTTTCGTGTCCGAATTTACTATTTGCTGTCCACTAATATTCATTCCTTATGCCGGGCATGTTTTAAATATTTCTCTTCATTTTCAAAAATTTTTGAAGTTAATATTTTTGTCACACTGTGATTTACAATATGGTGGTTTTTTTGTCACATATATGACGTGACGTACGTTACATGCAGTGACATAACAGTGACGTTACAATATTTTTTTAATTGCCGAAAAAATAAAATTTTACAATAAGTAACATGTTTTGAAGAATTTTTATAATTGTTTAAAGTTTTCTAAGAAGTTCACATCTCAGTCACAATGTGACATCACTGAGTGGTGGCATTTTGGTCACAGATGTGACGTGACCACAGTGACTTACAGTGACGTCACAATGACGTCACTGTGACCATGCATGCTATGAGGGTTGTTCCTATAATAACTCCAATATCACGACATTTTTTGAGATTGTCACCACAGCAGATTTGAAATTAAGTCGAAAGTTTTGCCATTCAAATCGCGCATTGTTATTGATAAAAATGAAACGCTTTTTTATAATTGTATTAAAAAACACTTATTACTTTTAATGAAACTTTCAAATTTTTGAAAAGTAGAGCATACATATGATTTTATTTTAATTATAAGAAAAAAAATTAAAACTAATATGATTGTTAACTAAATGCGAAATTAAATAATTATTTTTTTTTTCAGAAAAAAATGAAAAACCTAATGCAATGCAAATGCAACAAATAAAATTGCTACTCAATTACTCAATTTAAAATACAAATGAAGTTAAAAACGAAAATGAATTCATAAGGAAAAGTAAAGTGTTTTTTTTTTATTTATTTATTTTTTTGTATTTTTTATCACAAAAGAAATGTTTGTAGATTTCATTGATGTTTGAAAGCGTTATTTCATCTGTAGTTTTCGTAGTTTGTGTATTTCCACAGAATACAAAAAGTAACGTATATTAAAAATAAATAAATAAATAAATAAATAAATAAAAATTACACTATTTTATTATGTGAGATACTTTCAGATTGTAATTTTGATATTTATTGTGCTCAAACTGAGCACTGAAGAAATACAAAATAATAATAATAATAATAATAATAAACTAAGCCTTCCTCCTGCTAAGGCCAGAATACGCCAAAAATACTCAAAAATCAAAGAAGCGTGAGTTGAATATACCCTTTGATCTATTTTGCTCTACAAATGTACAATTTTTGGATTTTGAAATGGACATTTTAATACTTTATATTATTGCCGGAGAGGAACTGCTCAGACTAAAAAACTAGGTGTGTAGAGCATAGATGTCCCAGCCAGTCCCCTTTTTTGAGGTCATAAAATTTTTTTAAAAAATCACTGAAGCTCAGACAGCTTGTGAGCGCGAAATATGTAAATAAATATGACGATAGCAATATTTGTTCGTTAAAGTATAAAGAAAAGGTTCCTAAATATAACTTGTAAGACTAAGTGAAAGTATTATAAATTACATTTCATAACTTTTTATATGCTTTAATTTAACTATACTTGGTATGTATGTAAGAATAAATTTTTTTAATTTATTTTCCTACAAATGCGTCACGTGATAGAGTTCCAAAAATTACGTACAGTTGTTTGATTCCAGTGAAAATACAATATTTTCTAATTACCAAACCTTCATTAATCGTTAATAGTTTAATTTTTATTAAAGTATCATTATACAAACATTGCAAAATTAATTTAGAAATTTTGAATTAATAATATAAATAATTATTTTCTTTCCAAGTGTTACATTTTAAAAAGAAAATCAACATTTTAAAGCATATATACATTGCTTTTTGAATCAATCATAAATACTTATAAAATTAATGCAACAATCGGAGTAGTCACATTGCCATATCTTTAAAAGAAACTGGAATGAGTAAGAGCTTAAAATGAATTGGCAAGAAATAATTGTAAATGATTAAAAATGAAAGAAAGCCACTTTCTTTCTAAAATTCACAGTGCGTTTCATTATTTAATTGGATTTTCTTGTAAATGGGTATTCATGATTTACTTTTGTAATAAATTGGATTTTTTTTTTCAGTTAATAAAGTGGATGAGAATTAAAAAAAAGGGATTTAATTCAATTATTGTGTTGATGGTTTTCACAGTTTTTTTTATGTGGTCTTCTAATTATTTTAATTGAATAGCTTATTTCAAATATCGCATAGTTGTCAAAAAAAGCATATATGAGTTAAATTAAAACAAAAAATACTTTCATGGACTTTTAGATTGGTATAAAAATCATGTAAAAAATTTTGTATACGCGGGGTTTAACTTGAAAGAGTAAAACATGTGTTTGAATAACAGAATCTCCATCTGTGTAAAGAGAATGAAGCAAAAGTTTATTTTTACTATTATTATATATTAAATGCTGAAACATAGAATATGTCATAATAATAAATGTATAGACATACAATGTTATTTGTATTACATTCAGATATTAACACATTCTCGACGGGAAACGAAAATTCTCGTTTTCATTCAAACCACATCAGTGACTATTGGGCGTGGATTCTACCTTACAGAAAAATGCATTTATGTATCATGGTGTTCATATTTTTTTAGGTTGTAAGACATTTTATATTAAATTCGTACATTGAAAGGTATATACCGATGCATAAACTTGGGAAACATGTCTAGAACACCAATTTACAAAAGACTTTCAGAACGGGCAGGAGCATCTACTGTTTTAAAATTAAGATTTGATAAAAATTTTCAGTCGGCAATGGGTTAACAAAAATAATGTGTAAAAGAATAACAGTGATATAAAAATAAATCCTACTAACCTGACATCATAACCAAACGTGTTAATGGAAAAATAAAAATAATAAATTATAGAGTTATCCCTTACAATATTATTATTATTTTTTAATGAATATGTATTTTGACTTCGTTACACATTTTTTATGTAACACAAATCTTGAATTTCTACATTTAGGGCATTCCTGAAATGAGAGATTGAATTTATGTCGATAACGAATCTTAAATTACATACTAGGTTCTTTGAATTTGCCATTTGTCATCATGAAAGTTGTCTGAATGTTGATTATTCATATTGTTGAACTTAAAATTTACCGAGAATGCTATGATTGCAAGTGTAATAAACAATTAAATTAAAAAAAATAAAAAAACCCGACTGCGGAAAAAGCGAACTAATTAATTATTTCTCATCAACGTGAAACAATTTTTTTTTCAATTCCTACTATTAGCTCACACTCTCGCTATATCGTGCTCAAATTTTCAATCGTTAATAAAATACTTATTATTCATCCAATCAAGCTCAAATATTTTTTTAAAACTTGTAGTGGATGACACTTGATGTTAATCCAATTTTTTTCAAATATTCATTAATTAAATTAAATTAATTAATTTTCAATAATCGAAAGATCCCCTTTCTTGATCAAAGCATTTTAAGCGCCACTCAAAAGGAAAGAAGAATGAAAGAAAAAAAATTCTCTTTTTGACCTAAGTAGAAACTGACTTAAAATATATTTTTTTTTATATTACTTGTTTATATTACTTACCTATTTTTTTTTATTTACTTGTATTGGTGACTTTTAAGTTGTGATTAACTGTTAGTTCCAATCTATAAACACTGTTTTGATGAGGTCTATAGATGTCTATGATGGTTAGAGTTGCAGTAAAGCTAGAGATTCACAATACATACACAACTTCCAGGTTGTATAATATTTTAACGGAGCTTCTGACTGTAAAATAGTCAATGAAACATCGTCTTCATTTTGAAAGACCTATCCAATGATATGCCACTCAGTAGGGTGCGTAATTTTTTTTCATCCCTATCGCCATTTTGTATTTCACGGCTGCCATTTAGGATTTATAAAAACAAAACCTAACCTATAACCATCGGGTCGTTAAGACGAATCGATAGAGACCTCATTCATTAAAATCCATTCAGCCGTTGGGAAGTTTCGAGGGTATAAAGAAATCCACATACACAGATACGCGTGAAACACATAACCCTTCTTTTCAGTCGGGTAAAAACCATCGTCGCAGAAGGCATATTAAATGTTGAAATATTTTTTTTTTGAAAAAATAATGCTTTTTCAATAATTGCACTTGTAATCACAGAACATTGTTATTTAACTAAAATGCTGCTTAATTTTTAAATGTTTTAATATTTTAATGAGAATTCATATTTTTTTAATAATGAAAATTAAATATTTTTTAAACCGATAAAGAAATCCCCATTTCAAATGTTAAAATAAAAATTATGTATTAAAAACGCAGTAAAAGAAGTGTTTATATTTATTGCATTCCTTTATTAAATTTATTAAATTAAATTTTTTCTTGTTTGAAAATATTAATAATAAAAAGTCATAAAATCAGGTATAATGAGAAAATTAATGTTTTAGAAATATAATGTCATCTTATTATTTTAATCTGAAAAAATTAGTATTATAATCATGAAATGATACACAGTTAAATCCGTTTTTTTTTTTTTTCAATAGTTGTCAGGCCATATTCCTTTTTATGAATCTGAAAGAAACATTATTTCATAAGCTATCGCATCCAAATTGATAACCTAATGTGAACTTCACATAAAGTAATATCAAAAGATAACATAAAAAAAAAGATTCAGAGTACTATGCTATATACTATATATTATGTATTTCATTAACTTGAAAGCTGAATATCTATAACGATAAATGAAAAGTTCTAAGAATAATAATAAAAGAATGTCGCTTTATTTTTAGAAATCACAGCTCGCTCTTTTATCTAATTAATGCATTTTTGAAAACAGAGATTCAGGATTTATTCTTGTAATGAAATGGCAATGGTACTTCACTGAATGTCTGTAAAAGGGATATTATATTCAATATCTATATTGATCGTTTTCCCATTGGGTTTATGTGCGTTTCTGTAATTACTTTATCCATGTCAGATCAATTTTTTTATAAGTTTCATTATAAAATTAGATTTATTACAGATTAGAGAAATCACTGAACGAAAAACCGATATGAATGTTTGATAATTCTACAAATGAAAAAACTTTTTGCTAACGAAGTAAGATATTTTAGGAGATATTAAGATTTTTTTTTTGCTTAATTTTTCAACTTGTATTCACGAAAACCTGCAACTTTACAAAATTTATTCGGTTGCATTTATTGGTTATAACTTGATATGAGTGTAAAAAGCGCTGCACACTTGTAGACTCAAGTGTGATATAATGTTAAAGATACCTTTCTAAATATAAACATGTTTTAAGATAATGTATATACAGTGTGACCAAGAAGGTTAAAGTTCACTTTTTTTTAACTTATTGAAGATAGTTTGATAATATGAAGTGAAAAGTTGTTTAAAATAAGGTAACAAATAATATTATACGAATGATGTAGTGTTCTAGCAAATTTTAAAACAGCTACACTTTTTTTAACTTTCATACGACTCCTCTAGGAGATTTTTGTCAGTTAAAAAGTTATCTCTATTACTGTCATAAGATTAATGGTAATGTGGAAAGCGTATTTGCATTTATTAAAGTTGAAGGAGTTGTGTTTCATTATCAAATGTTCATTTTGTTTACGGACCATTTATAAAATTAGGAATGTAAATACGCGAGATATGTCAAAATAAACGGTCGAAGTCGCTAATTACGCTTACTATAAATAAAAATATCATAGATTTTTGGCTACAAGGTTTGTGGAGAAGAACTGTAAATTATTTAGAGTAATGCGTTTTTACATGAGATTTGTAGTGAAGATAATTAAACTACTTCATTAGTAGTTTTATTAAGTTTTTTAGGATTTAAAACTGCATTTGTCGTTTTACATCATTTCTCATAGCGTAATTCTTTTTTCAGAAGTATTTTTGTTGAAATATTTTCCCACTTACTAAATAATTTTTGATATTACAACTATATGAACAATTTGTGAATGTTCAGTATTTTCACTAATTAATTAGCCATTTAAATGTAAGATATGGTGGTATAAATACGTTTAATTGTTTTTTCATAATTCAGTTAATATTCAAGATAGAGGTATGCATATATTGCAATGATCTTGTTGTAGTAAATGAAAAAAAAATATTTTGTGCTCAATTTTATCTACAGACGGTCATATAAATATTTTTAAAAAATTACTCATCGTACGTTAAAGGGAAGATTTGTTCTCTAACATAATTAAAATAAATACTTTAACTATAACTTCGGAACGTCGTGTTCACCTTAAGTTTATATAACAACATTTATGTGTATAAATTAAAATTGTGTTTTTTTTGTTTTTTAAAACTAAAAAGTAGTTAAAAATATAAAGATGGATCTTAAAACATAAAAACCATCTTCAATGGTACAAATCCGAGACCTGAGCGCTATCGACTAATTTCAAAGCCATCATTAGGGTAAGTATTTATGTCAGTGTTTATGAATGATCGTTGGTTTAATACCTGGGGACGAGTCTATTTATAAGAAGAGGACCAGACTTTTCAATGGTTTTCCAAGCACACCAGAAATATTTAGTATGTTATACAAGATCCTGAGGATTTTATAAGAGATCATATCATGAAAGCTTTTTTTTTCTTCTTTAGTTAAAATTTTTAATAGTGAAAACACAATAGTATGCAATAGGTATAAATATCGTGCATGTATTGAACTAAATTGCAAATGAACATTATGGGCCTTCTCCGAAGAAGTGAGCATATATAGTCGTTTTTGTCAAGCTCTGTACTCAGAAGGCAGAAGTATATAACAATACAAAGTGTTTGAACAATCCAAACTGTTGCTTTTATGATCGAAAAGTATAATTGCTGTTTCTATTGGTTTCTTACGATTATGAGAGAACGATTCACCCAGTAACTACTGAGAAAATATCATGTAGAAATGTATTGTGTACAATAAAGGGGGACCAAGTTGGTCATAACAAGAGGTCGTTTAAATTAAAATTTTATTTATATAAAATCATTTTTAAGGGTAAATTTGGCTTGCTTTTTATATTGAAATGGATTTTGCTTTATTGGGACAACAAACTCTGTTTTAAAGTACTCCATAATGACAACCAGGACAGTTTTTTTTTTTTCAAACAAATCCTAAGGGGATATTTAATGTGCATTTTTTACACAAGTTTTTTGCAATTTTTGGAGTGAATGCCGTTGTTTCGTGGTTGACAAATATATCTGTCTTTTATTAGATAGACTAAAATCTTCTGTTTAACTCTTATAGTAATAAAGTTCCGTTAAAAAGTTACTCACAGATATACTTACTGAAAGTTTAAATAGTACAAGTATTGGCAATTGTAAACATAAATCGAATGAGTCAGTAGCGAAATCAGGAGACTCCTGAAAAGACGTACATTTTTACAACAAAGAAGGTTAACAATAATCAGTTGAAGACCATAATTGCATGGAATCATGCTTAACATAACATTCTTAAGTTTTTTTAAATGTTAGGGAAATACTATATACTTCGAAATAAAACCAATAATCTAACATTATTAAATTGTTGATTTCAGAATGTATTGCGTGAAACGAGATGAAAATTAAAATATTTTTGAAAGATGACTGGTATATATTGTTATAATAATTTTCTGATTTAAAGACTTATTAGTAAGATAAAACTAGGGTATTAATGTGAAATAGGGTGTAAATGTGGGAAATAGAGTAAAACTTTGATTTGCAAGAAAGATATTTCGTAAAACGTTGTTTCTTTAGCTCTATACATTCGTTATACTGTAATTTTGCAATCGTGCTGACAGAGCAAATAATTTACACTTTATTAGTCAAATAAATATTTTGTATTTGAATGAAGTAATAAGTAATTTTAACACATATATATTTACATTAGAGTTATTTTAAATGTAAAAAGTTTTCACTGTCAATATTTAGAATAATTCTAGAAACTTCTTTGTTCTGTTTATCGAACCAGAAAAAAGATAAAAATAGTAATATAAGTCAATATGTGTTTTTTGACGCCGTTTGGTATTTTTACTGATTAGAACAGGGAAGTGTGTTTTAAATATAACTTATAAAACCGATGGGCTGTATAAAAACTGTTGTAAAAAACAGATGTTTTTTAATAAGTGGTTTATGATATGGTGAAGAACATCATAATGTTTTTTTTTTTTTTAATTTCTAGCCGAACCATTAAAATTAAAAGCTTATATTAACTGGAAACATTATTTATAGCAGTGGTTTTGTAAAATATTGTAGATTATCACAGATGTGTCTGTCGTAGTATTTTGTAAATCATACAACGTTGATGTATTCATGTAAATAGATTTCGTGAAAATCTATTTTCAAGAAATAAGACGCACTTACAAAGAGCAGGTATGCGCCTCTAAATGTAGTTATTTCAGTTAGGGGTGGGGGATAAGGAAATATTTTGTGACATTTAATAAAGAATTTTTAAAACAGTAGCTACACTGAATTTTACAAATTTCAACTGTGGTGTCTTTTAAAATTCAAAAAACAGTGTTATATAAAATATTTTTAACTGATTGTGCGATGACTTAATGTAATAGTTGACTATCAATTTTAGAAACATTTATCCCATAACGGAAATTAAATAGACTGTTTCAAGTTTTCTAAATTATTATTTGTGTTATTTTATCATAACATATTTTTAATAAATAAAACTAACATTTATCTTTGGAAGTCGTGAATCTCCAAATACAGAAATATTGGCAACCATGAACATATTCACCGATGAAATGGAAAAGGTGAAAATGTATTAGTAATTTTTTTTTATGTAAAAGTTATTGATTTGGAGTATTCAGCATTATTCTGACTAGAACTAAATACGTAATAAGTCATTTTATACAGTTACATGTACAATAAATTATTTAAACGATATTTTACTGGAACATCTAAGATACATGCAATTTAATTCACTTGCATAATAATTCTAACCTAATGGGCCGAACAATATCACACAATCGTTTCTGAGATAACTTGATTTACAGGATAACACTCGAAACGCTTTTAGCTGAGACTATGCGCAATATCGTATGTAAATGAGGAGTAATGTATAACGTTGTTTTCCATGAATCATTGATTTTGTAAAATACTACAAACTAGCATTGTCTACCTGTTTTATTATAACATAAAGCAACGGATAGAGGTAGTGATGTAAATGCATATTAAAAAAGAGATTTAAAAACATTATTTTCGGAATAAAAATTAATGAATCAATAACTCACACGTACAGAACATATGTACTATATACATTATATGGCAAAAGGTGACCTATCACTTGCGATTTTAGACGTTTTGTTAAATATCTAGAAAAATGCATGAGAAATTAATCTGAAACTGCAGGTGTGTAAACAGTATAATATAGGTCATATATTTCCGCGAAGATTTTTTTTCCCAAAACACCATAGGGTGCCGTCAAAAAATTGAAAAAGAACGAATATTTTTTGGATAACCCTGTAAAAACTAATGTTGAAAAAGCGTTCAAACTCGAGATAATTAATAAGTGGCTTATTGTAATATACTTTGTTCATTTTTATGAGGATAGCATGTGTACTCGTAAGGAAATTAAGGTTTTTATAAAAACAGTCCCAAATTTCGCCAAGTTTTTTGCTTATAATTTGCAGTGTTCTTAATATATATATAAAAAGTTCTTTTCAGAATGCATGACGCACGTACTACTATATTTGGATACACTCCGTCATTTTTTGCTTCCTTTTGGGAACAACGGATTTCGAGCTTATTCTATCGGCGATAATTTTCAGAATTTTTAAACTATGATTTTGAGACTTTCACAAAAGTTGCTCTTTATACTTAGCTAATACATTATGAATATTATATTTTGATTATATTCCCGCATGCGCAGTGAAACATTTTTTAGTAAACCTGCTCATTTTTCATCCAATTTTTATTATTTTTCATTTCTGATTGCAGGGTATTATGTATAATGTTGTTTGTCATTTTTTCTGAAAATAACTTTTTTTTTATATTAAGAACTCTGCAAATTATACGCAAAAAACTTGGCAAAATTTGATACTGTTTTTATAAAAACCTTAATTTCTCTACGAGTATACATGCTATCCTTATAAAAATGAAAACAGTATATTACAATAAGTCATTTATTAATAATGTCGTTTGAACGCTTTTGCTACATTAGTTTTTAGAGGGTTATCCAAAAGATATTCGTTCTTTTTCAGTTTGTTGACGGACCCCTATAGGGTTTCGGGAAAAAATCTTCGCGGAAATAAATGACCTATACTATACTGTTTACACACCTGCAGTTTCAGGTTAATTCCTCATGTATTTTTCTAGATATTTAACAAAACGTCTGAAATCGCAAGTGACCGGTCACCTTTGGCCATAAAGTGTATTTTTGAATATGCGGTATTTTTGTATATTAAGGTATACATCGCATTGAATCGTTTTTAGAAATACATAATAACAATGTTTATTTTGTAATAAATAATGTCCGCTGACTTTTTTGGTTTCTGTAAACGTTTTGAGACATTTTGTAAAGTAAATATAAGATATCGCTACATTTCTTCTTTCATATTTAAATTATAAATTTCTTTTATCAAATTTAAATAAAGCGACATAAAATCTAAGAATTCTAATCTATTTTGAATGATGTTTATATTTGTGTGTTTTCAATTAAAATGTTTGACAGAAAGAGCTTAAAGATTTCAACAGAATTTGATTTATTTTATGCGCTTAGAAGTATTTTCATGACTGTTTTGTCTTATATAATGAATAACATTATTTTCCTTGAAATAATTTTTAGAGATGTTTCTTTACTCAACTTTTTATCTCATTCTTTTAAAAAAGCTTTACAATTATTTGTGTCTAAATTGAAAACGTTAAATTTAATAATAGTTTGCACTTTACAAATATTTAGCTGTTATTCACTTTTATTGGGAATATTTTAAAATTTTATAAACTGAACTTTCGAAGACACTTGATATTCATGCAAAATTTTATTGCTCCCGAAGAAGCTATAGCATATATAAGTTTTCGTATCATTATGTTATTTGACATTTATAATATTTTCTAATCTGCATGATGTGTATTCTCTTACAACATTCATAAAGTTCAAACCAATATATTTCAAACTAAAGTATTTATGAAATAGTCTTCATGATAAAAATAAAATGAAAAACATCGTCATATTAATAACCTTTTCTTTATAAAACTAAATTTACGAAAATGATAAAGTTGGGAGATCTTTAGGATTTGCTTATTAGTATATTTTTATTCATAAGTTTTCATAGCTTCAATTTTTATAAATATTCTCCAGAAGTTATAATACTATTTTTATTCAAAAAAAATGTTTTTGAAGTAGCTTCGCGTGTCAACAAAGTGGTATTATTACAAGTCATCATACAGTACTCTACAACTATAAACTTTAATATACTATAGAAATAAAAAATACCCTGTTAGAAGTTCTGTTTAAATAGAGGAAAAGCGCACTTAACTATATTAACTGTTTATGATAATTACGATAGTATATTTTGTTAACCAATTCGTAATATGCATTTCAGATAACATTGCTGCATATTTCAAATTCATGAATAGATCTCATGTGAAACATACTAAGAGAGTTCTTATAAACCTAGCTTGAAGCTGTTATATAGATTGTACATTTCAGAAGTTCTGGACGCATAATACAATAAAAACACTTTGAATTTACGAAAATACGACATGTTCATTATTATAATGATTAAAATGTACTTGAATAAATAATCTAGTCAGATCCGAAAAATGGTGTTTTATAAAATACTTATGTAGAATGTATCATGCCATTTTAAACGTCTTAAGTTTACTTAATCAGCTATGTTATTGTTGCATAACACATAAATTAAAAAATATGAAATTTTCATTCCGAATTTCTAGTTTTGTAGAACTTCATTTCAATTATAAAGGTTAGAAAATACTTCCAAGACGAGGCTAGGATGAAGCATTTTAAAAATAGTTTATAGATAAGGGTATTTTCTGTAATGAAACAATGTACACTTGTCCGCTCTACGGACAGAAATATAGTGTGGACACTGAGCATCTTGCGATATGTGTTATCCCATACAAAATGAGCGAAACAATTGTGGTTGACATGTTACAATTTTAATGGAAATGAGAGTATAAGTAGATCATGTTTCTTTATGAGTCAATGCAAAATATCTTGACAAAAAATAAAATATTCTGGCAGTTCTGGAATTTTAAAAACATGTCACATAGAATAGATTGTGTGCAATTATTCCAAGTTGCAAGTTTGTATTTCCCTAGCTTGAAAACTATTCAACACAAATTAAAAATATTTATAATACCCTAATCTCTAGAAAATTATCTATTTATTTTTTTAGTAATAATAATATGGTAACACCGCGGTTAAACTTAAATTGGTTGTAAAATTTAAAAATTTAACAAATTTGAGAAAACTAAATAAACTATAAAAATCAATAGGATTTAATAACATCTGTAAAATTGATACCTGATATACATATTTCATTTGAAAATTTGGAAGTTGCTATTTATTTCCTTCATCATCAAAATATCTTAGAAACTGAAACAAAATACAAAATTACAGTTTTTCCTCTTATGTAGGCTAAAAAAAGACAAATAAAGGGAAATTCAGGCATCAACAATATTGCATAAATATCAATAAGTGCATGATATGCTTGAAAAAATGCTTGAATTCCTTTTAATTCCTAACATCACAGATTTGGGTTCAATAAGACAAATATTTTTTTACAATCTACATGTCATTCATGATGACATAGAGTCAGTTGACAGTATTTTTTTCATTTCATAACATTAAGTAATTATTGTTTTACTAGATTAATTTTTAACACAATTATTCAATTCTTAAATAAATCATAAAAGTTGTAAATTTCTAAGTGAGTGAAAAAAGTCCTTGCCAGGATTTGAACCAGGGATGTCTTGGCTGAAGCCGCCAATGCTCTACCGACTGAGCAATCTCGGATGAATGTGGAGCATTAATTCACCCAACTAACCTTTAACTATCACAGCATCTGATCTGATAGCTGAATAATCTCAACAGAATAAATCGAAGGTTATTTTAAGAACTGAAACAAACGCTGCATGCGTAATTATACTAGATTAATTTTTAACACAATTATTCAATTTGTAAATAATTCATAACATTTGTAAATTTCCAAGTGAGTGAAAAAAGTCCGTGACAGAGCATTGGAGGCTTCACTCAAGACATTCGTGGTTCGAATCGTGGTCCGTCTTTTTCTCACTTGAAAATTTACAACTGTTATGAATTATTGTTTTGAAAAGAATCACGATATCAATAAAAATACCCGTAAATATGTGCTCTCTCTTTCAATTGGACAGTTCCTGTTTATTATGTGAAGAGTAATTAGACTTCAAAGTTAAGCACAGTGTGTCCCATTTCTGTTAGCTATAACGGATTTTCCCCAAATTTATCGTAAAACAAGTTTCCTACACTTTTCGAAGAGAAATACCAGTATTTTGCACTAGAAAAAATCGAGTTATATAATCGCGGAATGTCCATATACGAGTTCTTTTCTAAGAAAATATTGATCTGACCTAAAATCATGGAAACCCCCAGACCTGTAGGAACCTTGCAATGGCTTTAGAAGATGAAATTCTTTATAATGGCACATGTACATTGTGTAAATATTCGCATCAACTTGGGGACATTTTTTATGAAACGCTTCAATAAACATTATCCGTATTATTTCGAAAATAGAAATCGATAAAGAATAATTTTATTTGGGGAAATAATTATGTTGAATGTAGTTGCATTGATACATAAAAAAAAATGTTGCAACCAAAAAAATGATTGTTATTATCTTCTCATCAGAATCACATTTTATAAACTAACAAAAAAATATTATGCTTTTTTCTGAAAATCGTTAAGTTAGGAACAGGTATGCTTTTGATAAAATATTTCAACTTTATCAATAGAAAATTCAGATCAATGTTTTTATTGTTATTTAATATTTGTGCAAAATGGAAAGAATTGAAAATGCAATATTTTTTTCATAAAAATATCAATATGACATTTAAAATGAAAAAATATTTATAAAAATTTTGTTTGTTTTTAATTAAAATAAAATGTCTATACATAAAATTGTCTCATTTTAGGATTATAAAGTTTAACGTAAAATACGCATAATATGAAATGCATTTTTTCGATTCCTTAACATGCGTCTACTGCTTTTTTTGTAAGTTTCAACAGTTAGAATTTACAGAGGCTATTCTTTCTCAAAATTTATTTCTTACCTCATTAAATATTTATTACTCGTGGGAAAATTTTTCTAACTTATCTGACGTTAAATAGCTGCGGAAATAAAATAGGGTTTGTATGAGGAAGAATTACATGGCACTTGCATCTTTTGCCTCGCTAGAAGAGAAATATTTTTAAATGAATAAGATTAAATTAAAGTTATTTTATCTACTTTCTGTATAAACGTCATACGTATTCACAAAATTTTAAATCACTAACCTAAAGCTTGATACAAAATGCCATGGGAGAATTGGGTTATTTTTATGCTTATATCTCCTGAAATAAATATAAGTTAATTAAAGAAAATACAATTCATTTGCAAGTTAACACTAAACATATCGGGAATTTAATAAAGTTTTATAGAAATATTTGTATTTAAAAATATTTAAATTTTCATTTTAACATTTTTTTTATTAATATTTTATTTATTTTGTAAAAAATTATCTGGTTGAATTTGGAAAGTTTATCTTTTTTTCAAATGGCCGGTTGTCTCTTTATTTTGCGTTAAAATATGACACAAAATTAAATGTATGAGAATTGAACTTCTAATTTCAATTTTTAAACAAAATGAAACACTTCATTTCATATATTCAACTAGAAAACGTTAATGTAAATTTTTATAGAATGGAATTTTTTGTTTTTTGTTGTTATTATTTCTTCAAAATATTATATGTCGTAGCTTAAATTATTCATATTATCTGGCAACGATTAGATTTCTTGATCAAATAAAGATAACAAGAAAGAAAAAACCTATTTTTGGTTTCTGGGACAGAACCAATTTTTGGGTAAAACATATTAATATTGGTTAACGTTTTAACACTATATTTTAAGAATATATAAAAGAATACATTTTTTGTCGATATCTAAATAACCGTTCTTTTGAGATATAAATAACTATATAGCTGTCAAAAATTGACCTTAAAGTTTAAAATAGTCATTTTTGACATATCATTGAGTAATATAAATTGCATAATGTTATTAATTTCAGTTTATGTATATATGTAGTTAATTTAATTATATTTATCCTGTTTATGTTCGCTCTTGGATTTCATATTCATTGTGCAGGTTACGAATATTGCAAAGCGAAATGTATACTAAAGTCATTTTTTTCTATGTTATTATGTTTACCTTTCACATTTACTTTTCCTATACCATCACATTTCCTTAGAAAATATCATGAATTGAACCTAAAGCAATCATAAAAAATTTTGCAAAAATCCGAGGATCTTATAATAGCTCTAATTTTCTCTCATATATTAATCTTTTTATTTCAAAGAAGCGCTTAAAATTTATTTAGATAATGGCATTTTGTTTATTTCATTGTTGTGAGGGATATTGGAAGTAAATTGAAATAATGTGAATTATTATATATTTACTCATGCAGTTTTCTGTTTGAACTTTAAAAGAAACATTAATTTAAGATTGAATATATGGTTATATTGTGCTGAACGACGTAAAAATTGCACTTTTTTCAGGGGAGAATACAACACTATTTTTTAAAAGAGATGTATTTAAGTTCATGACACTCAATTTGTTTCTATAATAACTTCAATATCACTTTCATTTTTGAGCTTGTCACCACATCAGATTTGACATCAAGGGGAATTTTGAGCCATACAAATCGCTCATTTTTATCGATAAAAATGGAACACTTTGTTATAATTGCATTTTTTGTCCTTTTTTTTTTTTAATGAAACTTTCAAATTTTTGAAAACTAGAGCATACACTTCAGGTTTTTCTTTATTATAGGAAAACTTTTTAAACAAATATAACGATTGTGTGCCTAATGTGGAATTAAATGTTTTTTCAGAAAAAAAATAAAAAATCTAATGTAACAATAATGCAACAAATAAAATTGCTACTCTATTATTCAATCGAAAATACCAAGGAAGTTATAAACGCAAATAAATTCGTAAAGAAAAGCAAAGTTTTTTTTTTTTTTTTTTTTTTTTTTTTTTTTTACAAAAGAAATGTTTGTACTATTCATTGATGTTTGGAAGCGATAGTTCATCTGTACTACAGTTTATGTATTTCCATAGTATATAAAAAGTAACATTTACTTCAAATGCCAACATTCTTTTAATACGTAAGCAAATTTCATATAGTAATTTTTGAGAACTATTGAGCTGAAAATGAATACTGAAATAGTATATTTTAATTTAAAAGAAATAATAAAAGAAAATACGTTTTCCATTCCCTTGGTGATGCCAAAATACGAGGAAAATATCTAACATTCGATGAAGCTCGATTTGATCATACCTTTTGATGTCTTTCGCGCTACCAAAGTAAAAGATTTTGGACGTAAAAAATGGAATTTTCTCTACTGTACTTTTACTGTCCGAGAGGTACTGCTCAAACTAGAAATGCATGTCTGTAGATCATATATCAATGCAAAAACCCTTGACGGGTTAAAAGTTTCTGACGCAGCACTTTATCTTATGCTCTAAGAATTTTAAATATGGAACTTAAAAATACTGATATCAAATTTTGAGTGACGTTATGCTATTTCTTAAAAAATATATTTGTATTTATTTCATCATTTTATTTTTGTTTTATTTATAATCGCATGTGCAAAAGTTATGTTCAACATGAAAAGCTGCATAAAATTTTATTCGCTGTTGCTTTATCATTTACATCTCTCATAAATTCAAAATATGAGTTTTAAAAGATATGATATAAAATTTAAGTGACGCCTTGATGTGACTTTAAAAGGTTTGTTTTAAAATTCAATTTAAATTATTTTTGACTTGGTTAAAATATTTTTTTACATCTACACAATACTTTTAATTTTCCAATTCACTGTTAAATATATCACTTTCATTGAATCTATACTATGCATTGAAATGTATTTATTTCAATAAATTGATTTATCTTTTGTGTCACGCTATTCAAAATTGTGAGTAAGATTTATGTAAATGGTTTATTTGCGTCAAACTATCCTTTTTCATACATTTCATGTAGTTTGGACACAATGACGCAAAGAAACCATTTACATAAATCTTACTCACAATTTTGAATAGCGTGACACAAAAGATAAATCAATTTATTGAAATAAATACATTTCAATGCATAGCATAGATTCAATGAAAGTGATATATTTAACAGTGAATTGGAAAATTAAAAGTATTGTGTAGATGTAAAAAAATATTTTAACCAAGTCAAAAATAATTTAAATTGAATTTTAAAACAAAACTTTTAAAGTCACATCAAGGCGTCACTTAAATTTTATATCATATCTTTTAAAACTCATATTTTGAATTTATGAGAGATGTAAATGATAAAGCAACAGCGAATAAAATTTTATGCAGCTTTTCATGTTGAACATAACTTTTGCACATGCGATTATAAATAAAACAAAAATAAAATGATGAAATAAATACAAATATATTTTTTAAGAAATAGCATAACGTCACTCAAAATTTGATATCAGTATTTTTAAGTTCCATATTTAAAATTCTTAAAGCATAAGATAAAGTGCTGCGTCAGAAACTTTTAACCCGTCAAGGGTTTTTGCATTGATATCATTACTTTTTTGAGGTTAGTGATAAAATGATTAAAAAAAAGATACTTATGGAATTTAATGCAGATTTAATTTTTAGTATTTTATTACAATTTTCCTTATAGCAGTTTGTATATAAAAACAAGTGGGTAAGTATAATCGCAGATCGCACAGAGGGTTTCATTTGATATTCCTTTAAAAATACTTTATCCTTAAATTAATAAATCCAAAATGTTAATTTATAATTATTAAATCCTTACATAGATGGTGCACCAATAGTTCCAATTTTCATGGGGCAGGGAACGCATTCTTTTGAACAAACCACCTTCCAATTGAAGTCACCAAAAACCAAGTTGAATAAGCCAGACCCCGTTGTGTTGTTTCACAAACAGCAGTCTCATGTCCCCTCCTTCCCCCCTTTTTCAAAATTTTTCAGACCAGTACCTAAGAATGAACCGAAATAATTTTTTCTCTTCAGAAATTACGATAAAAAAATAGTATGCAGTACTCATAAATTTACTTTAATGCTATATAGGGTGATTATTAAGTTAATTATAACGTTTGGAATCTGTTGCATTGATGTCCGAAAGGTGGTTTCTGAGTTATGGAAGCTGGACCCATAAGGCGCCATAGAGGGGCGAAGCCCACTATTGTCTATCATAATTATATCTGCCATGTGGACTAATTGCGATATTTAATCAAAATAGTCCCCCCCCCCTCCTCATCCCCGGAAATATAACAAATACAAAATGTGTCTTTATAAACCTATCGTCAAATAGGTTTTTATTTCTTTTTCCCTAAAAAAAACAAAAAAAAAAACATTATTTTTATATCCGTAACGTAAATAGCGGACGAAGCCCGCTAGTTCCTATCATAATATATATTTTTAATAATTTTATATAGTCTATAATAAAAATCAGACTTAAAATAGTCTAGTTCCATGAGTACTTGTAGTGTCAGTTACATGCTACGATTTTTGGATACCAGTATTTTAGAACGGGAAAATGTGACTTATTTTATCGGAGATATCTCATTAATTGAATAAGGTGAAGCAAACTTTTTAAAAAAAAAGGTGGCCAACAAGCATGGCAGTTATCAGCTATGTGACTTTGTGCTAAAGTCCATTAATTTGATCTGCTTTAAAAAGATTACGGAAGATTGAATTATAGTAGAACCTGGATTAACCGAGCTTCGATTAATCGAGGTTTCTGTTAACCGAGCCGATAACAAAGTCTGATTTTTTTTTCCCTTTTGAATGAGCCTTAAAAATAACCACACTCTTTAGCTCACTGTCCGTGCTATACAGGCCCTTCTGCCCCCAAAAGCACTCAGATCCAAAGAAACACTGGACCCTGAGAAGTCAATAGCGAACAATACTTTGTTTCCAGTGGCTGTGTGAACTTTCGTAAATTTTTCAATTTGCATTTTAAAATTTACTACTGGTAGTTGATTTTCTTTTAAAATTTGTTAAGCTGTGAAACAGAACTTTACATATATTTATTTTTATTATTTAAAAAACGTTCTATATATTTTTTTATAAGAGATGTTAAATTCGCAAGCACGGCGAGTTTTTACACACAGTTTCTATTAACCGAGATTTCCGATTCCGATTTACTAACAGTCCCAATTAGCTCGGATAATCGAGGCTGCTCTGTATAATTAAAAAATCAATGGCGATCTTACTGTAAACGGGTTTCCCTTTTACTGAGGGATTTCAAGACCGAATCAGCTGATGTTAGTTGCTGTTTCCGTGCTTGATTAAATAAGATTAGTTAAACATTTGAAAATTACCAAATATAAAAGGAACTAAGTCAACAGATTGTTTGCTTTATGGTATTTTTTAACAACGCTATAAGAAAATGATTTTAAATAAGAGATTTTAAATGTAACGTTTTAAATCTGACATAATTTTTACCAAACTTTCCTTTCTCTTTGTAACATTCAACTGAAAATATTTTTATTATTAGAAAGATAATATTATTATTTGCGCTACCTTAAAATTGGCAACTATAGTTAAAAATATCATCTCGAAATTTGAAATAAATCTCTCATATAAATATATTTTTTAATTTAAACTGTTTTGTAATATTATTATTTGGCCACTTTGACCAATATGACGTAATTTCCTCTATTTACGACTTTTAACACATATCAATGAATTTATTATTTAAAAATTTTCTTTTTCTTTTAATATTCACGTGTAAATATAATTTTTATGACGTAATTTTCAATGTTTTCCTGCTTTTAATGCCTAATCATTTAATTCTAATTTGAAAATAATTGATTATTTTATAATTTTCTTTCATTTTAAGTAAGCATGTGTAAAAACAATTTTTATGACGTAATGTTTAATATTTTCCTGCTTTTAACACGTTATCATTTAATTCTAATTTAAAAGGATTTTTTTCTGTTTATAATAGTCACGTGTGAATAAATTTTTAATTTAAAGGATATATTATTCTTTGCGCTGTTTTAACAATTGGCAACAATTTAAAATAACCTTTTCTAAAATATGTAAAAAATAATCTCTGGAAATTCTGAAAATTTTAATTTAAAATTGAAATAAACCGTCAAAAAATTAGGCAAGTTAAAAATAATAAATGCACTCTGCAAACTTCGAGTTTCTATTGAATGATTAAATTGAATGAAAATGATTAAATTCCCATGTATATTTTTTTTTCCTATGAGACTATTTTAATGAGACAATTTTATCCAGATTTAATATAAATATCTCTTAGAATAATTCTTCGATTTAAAAACTGCCTACTTCAACGTTTTTATCAAACATTTCTCTATAATACTACCCATTTTAATATTTTTGTATGCAGTAATTTTCTTAATATTTGCGAAATAGACCTCTAGTCACAAGAGATTCTTTCAAAGCGGTGAAAAGCGTTAGTTTTTTCTTTTTTTTCTGAATAAGAGACAAAATGTAGTACGCAATTGCGTCAAAAGATGGCGACACCAGAATTCTGATATGCTTATTATGTAAAACTTCATTGTTATTTATAAATAAAACATTTCAACTAAATTATTTATTATAAAATAATTATTACATCACAATAGTTTTTATGCAAGGAAAATAATAATTATAATAATAATAATATTATGGATGTCAGTGATTATATATTGATTGACCGTCATAATAATAAAAAATGATATTATAAAAAGAAGAGCTGAAATGAATTATTTTTTTACGTTTCTGATCGTGTGATTTATATTCAAATAATAATTATTAATGTATATTTTTTGTAAAGTGATTGAAATTAAATATATTTATAAAATTTATGGTAATATTTTTATTGTTGAAAAATTGCCAAGAAATAATCATCATCAAATTGGCGTCATTATAATTGTAATTTTATTTAACTTAATAGCAATTAAAAAATTACAAAGGAACTGAGAATAATGGTCAACTAACAGACTTAAAAAAAAAAAAACTTCACACGCACCAGCGAGTATCGAACTGCCTATGTTAAGATCAGTAGACGATGGCCCTCAACCACTCAGCCGTGGGAAGACAAAATTTTTCTCCCCAAAAGTGGTTAAAAAGAAAGCATGTGTATGAATACAGTGTCATGCATTTTCGGTGAAATTTCCATAGAATGGCGAAGAAATATAGTCCGATTTTTCATGCGCATTATAAAACGAACAAGAGTCTTGCTGGAAACAAGTAAATTGTTATTTGGTTCATCTGAAACATATTTATTTGATTTTTAAAAAATCGCCCGTGTCATTTTCGAGAGAAAAAAAAAATCTAATTATTTAACGAACGAGAGTTTTCCCAGAAAAAAGAAAAGTGTTATTCACCTCGCCTTAATCACATTTATATTATGTATCAATTTAAAAATAATCGTTAGAACCGTTTTCGAGATTTTCAAATTAGGAACTTCCTCGATATTATACCAACGTTTTCACTTTAAAAATGACTATTTAGATCTCAAAATATACTGCACGTAGAAATGTAAAAATTTCAGTATACGATTAGACTGCAGATATAAGACTGTTCTAGAAAATTCAGAACAATAAGACGTATATCTGCTGAGTTATTAAAAGGCGGCTTTTCGCATTTTCTTTGATGTCGAGTTAGCTGTATATATGAGTTCCGCCATCTACGAATTCTATGATACGATACGATACGATACGATTTTAGGCTTAAGGCTGCGTCACTCGAAATACTACCGTCTTCCATGATATCCCACGTGGTACCCTTTATCTATGTCTTGAAAAATTCGAAAATCAGCCGAAATTGAGCTGGGTAGTAAGAAATATGTAAATAAATATGACGATAACAATGTATGTTCGTTAGAGTACAGAGAAAAGTTTTCTAAATGTAACCTTTAATACGAAGGGAAAGCACTATATTGGGTCGATCAGAAAGTCGTGTCGTGTTCTGAAAATCAATTCGTACCGGAAAATTCTGCCCGGTAATTATTAGACATTAGATATCAGAATCAAAGTCTAATAACTAAATGATGGAATTTTCCGGTACGAATTGATTTTCTCAAACGACACGACTTTCCGACCGACCCAATAAATTACATAACTTTTTACATGCTTTATTTAACTTCACTTGGTCTAGTTATGTAAGGCTGAAATTTTGTAATACATTTTTCCTTAACATTGCCATATGACAGTGTTTTAGAAATTGTGTACATTTGTTGTGCGATTCCGGTAAAAATACAATGCTTTCACATTCCCAAATCTTCATTACCCATTAATATTTTAACTTTTATTAAAGTATGATTGTACAAACACTGTAAAATTAATATCAAAATCCAGAATTAATAATATATTTTATTTTATTCCTTCCCAGCGCCACTTCTTAAAAAGAAAATCATCAGTTTAAAACATATATACTTATGAATGAATCATAGATAATTGTAAAATAATGTTACTATTCGAGTAGTTAAAAAAATATACTTGTTTTCTGTTGCCATATCATTTTAAGGAACTGAATAAAAAATATATTTTGTCTTAGTAAATTCACTCATTCACGCTGTGTACCAAGCATAATGATATGATGAATAATGATAAATATTAGCTGAGAACTTTCCATAATCGAAGACCACGCGATATTAACATATAGTAAAAGATATGTTTTGAACAGCGAAATTGCACTCAGGAACTGTCCTTCATTTTTAGGATAAATTATGAATATTTATAAAAGCATTTTTTCATATATTTTAACTTTTGTATGTGTTTAAAAATAACTACTTTGATGTAGAATTCTGAAATAAGATGTGGTGACGTCCTGCTAATGCTGTCATCTGATATGAAAATGTGATTCGCAACTATTAATTAGTTATAACGTCTTCTACTTAAATTATACTTTAATTTTGCTTGAGGATTTGTCTACATACAGAAGGTATAACAAATTTTAGAATTTGTTTTATATTAACACTTAATTTTCTCAAAACTTTTCTGGATGTTGGTAAGTTTTACTTTTGGATACCAAACATCAAATCATTCCATCATAGTTTAGGAATTACGCAGGTTTAAAATTTAGATACTATTGTGTTAAAATTTATCATCTGTTATCTCTTCCGTTGAAAAAGCAAATAAATCTTTTAGACGCATGTGGTGACGATCCATCACCAACACACTTGGTCACGCGACAATAAAGTGGTAGTACAAATGATAGATATATTACCCGATCCGCGTTGTGAAAGATCAAAAGAGGGTAATATTAATTAATAAAATAGGAGGAGAATAAATTTTGAATAAAATTATACGTCAATACTCAGAATCGACTTATTTAACGTTAAAATTTATATTCAGGATTCAGTGGGTGGCATAGATAATTATTCGATTAAATATTTTCTAAAATTAAACTTTCAAAACTCATAAATTTAATAAACCACTGAAAAGAAAGAATAAGAATAATGCATCAAAGAAAAGATAGGAAATGCACATGTGAATCAAATTTTATTATTTTCAAGCACATAACTTCCATATATCAAACATAATTACTCTTAAATGCATATTGATTTGACAGCATACTCAGTTACATGAGATCTCATAACAAGATAATTATGAGTCATATCTTTGTGGAATTTTGGATTCAAAACGTTGTTTGAACTTCTCACAGCACAAATAGATGGGCTTCTTAGCCAAGTTATTAACAAATTTCCAACGTTGATATTTTAATGTTATGGTTAGTCCATAATAATGACAAATACTCATAACTGCATTAAAATTTTGCCTATAAAATATTAGACACAGAAAATCCTACGCACAAAACATAAATATATAATAAAATAATGGCCTTATATTAAGTAATAAACTCACCATATACCTCAGACGAAAGGGGCGAAAACACTTCCTGTAGAGCACTGATAGTTCTTATCACTAGGTAGACTTGGTCCGCACCTTTCAAATTTTGAAAGTCACTTTTGACCGAGCACACTAAAGTTCATATGGTCTCTTTTGGCGGAACTCTTTATACAATCACGGTGATAACTGGAACTTTTCGGTGTGTCATCCCATCTCATCCGCTAGTGGCAATCAGAGAAATGGTGGTGAGGCATCCCATCTCATCCGCTAATGGCAATCAGAGAAATGGTGGTGAGGCATCCCATCTCATCCGCTAATGGCAATCAGAAAAATGGTGGTGTACTCCGAGATCAGACTTCTTTCCATATCCGATACAGGGTGATGCAGGATTTCGCAGACTTCAGCTTATCAACCTAGCCCTTTTGGTCGCAAGACTAATCCCAGAGCTTCCTTCAGGAGGTGTCATAGGTGGAAGACAAAATCCAAGTGTCTCTTTTTTTTTTCAAAATCTTCCTCCACAAAAAAATGGGCGTATTTCATTAGTACGATATGATTCTTTTTTATTCGTCGATTGGTGATTCTCTCTTACTGGTGCGCCTGATCTCTTGGCTGTGGTTCGCTTTTTTTCTCTCTTCTGGGCGTCTCCGTATTTTTCCAACGCATAGCTAATTTTTTTCTTCGTTTACGGGGATCTGACGTCACCTGTGAGCTTCGGAACCCCTCTGCCACACACGATGGTACAATAAATCGTAGCCCTGTCAGTGCTAAGTGCATCATAAATAATTGTGACTGGCTTTATTATTAACATGTCTCACATGGCGTCCATGTGCCCTTCCTATAAGTTTTATTGCCCTATTTTCGTCTGAAGTATATGTGAATTTTTATCACACTATTAATTTTCATATAAAATATTACAAAATTCTTAATTAATTGCCATATTACGAAATACATTCAATATTCACAAACCTTTAATTTTTACAAATGAAATGATACCAAAAACATATATATGCATCCATATACTTATTATAAATTATGATTTTTCTTTATCTAAATACTCTTAAGATTTTTTTCAAATTAATTTACTTTATTTATTTTATAAAGAAATATTTGTCAAAATGCCAATTATTATTTTCTCTTGAATAATAATAGGTTGTTCTGTTTTGTATAAATATTTTAATTGTATAACAAGCTGTGTGTATAGATTTCTATAACACATAGCTTTGCCCCCTTTTTTTAAAAAAAGAAAAAAAACAACGCGTCCCACATAATTTTCTATATACATATATACATCTAGTATTTACAGAAATTTATCAAACCTGATAAGTTCATATTTTCTTCTATATTCACTAAGGGGATCTGAAATAACAATTGAGTACAGTAATACAAAATATAAATTGTTATATACAATTAAAATGACGTATAGGTGAGAAGATTACTCCAATATCTGGCCATTGAAAAAACATAATTTTATACATTCTTTGCATCCTCACAATACAGATATTACATGAACCCCATTTTCCAAAAGATATACAATAATGTGTGTAGAAATCTATGTACATTCATGCAAAACATCACTGAAATCAGTGTGTAATTTTAAAAGAATATCCAGTCACTGGCGCGCGCTATGCGGGAAAGCACATCCCAGAGCGAGCAAGCCAATTCATCCTGCAGCCCAGAAAGATGAACCGAAAAATCTCTCCACAGAGAGCACAACCGAATATCCTCTCCGGTGCCTAGATGCGATTTTCCCACGCCCGTGTCCTTGACAGTGACAATAATCTCGGAACAAGACGGACTGGTCAGTACTATCACTCCAAACAGGTTTCTCCTTATCGCGTTGGCCACCTTACTAATCGTTTTTATTTTTTTCTTAATGGATGTCGAAGTGTGCGCGGTATATTTTTCTATCGTGTGTATGTTTTCCTTGGATATAAAATTGGATAAGATCTACGGAATATATGGTAAGTGTAATTCATTTTTAAATCCGAAGATTTAAATACTATCTAATAAAAGTGTTCTTATTTATATAGTATATCATTCCTTATTCTTAATGATGTCCTTTAATATATATTTATCAGATCTCTAGTGTCTGACTGGTCGCCATTTTCTTTTGAGCTTACCTTCAAGAAATTGCACTCATGTAACTATCATTTCATTAAATAATTGTAGTGCTTTTAAATTCATAAAATATTTTCCTTACCTCGTACAATTTCCTTTCATATGAGCCTTATTATCCCATATGATATTAGAAGTCTGTCAATGTATCCTTTTTTATTTTTCTTTCACAGTATTTTTTGTCATAATCTTTCGTGTCATTTGGTTACGTAATTTTTTCTGACATATTTATTTATATATATTTTGATTTTATTTCACAAACAATATTATGTTTTATTTCGTTTGCGCACAGTGTAGTTCTCGTGCGTCATTATATACACTATGTTAATGAGATTTTTTTTTTTTTTTTGTCAACCGTATCCTTTTTAATGTGGTATTTTGTATATTTATGACGTGTGAAATGTTTTAATCCTAAACTCCTAGCAAATTGTTTTGCTATATATATATATTTTATACGCTACTATGCGTCATATGACTCATGGTACTTTGCTTAACAACTTTTGAGTTAATTTTATATTATTTATTTATTTTACACTACGATTTTCTAACACATGTGTGAAAGATGGTACCCTCTATTCACTCATATATTAGCGGTCAATATAGTGTTTAAATATGTCGTTCCGTGCTCAATTTTGCCGTTTTATATTTATTTGATTGTTCAATGGGTTCCCAAATTAATATGCATCCGTTTTATTTACTTATTTATTTTTATTTATAAATTGTGAAAATTTTAATGTATGTTGTAATAATTCATCTATAATAGTTTTGTTTTTGTTTATTTCCGAATGTTTTCATTCCAGCACAATGAAGTTAATAAATTTTTATAAACTTTTTTCCGTTCCGTTAAGGTATTGTTGCAAATCTACCATATATATTTTGTTAATTTTAGGTATATTATGGTTTATTTATTATATTAATATATTAATTTAGGTATGTGTGTTTTAATATTTTGCTTCAATATTGAAAAAATTTGTTAACAAACTCATGAAATTTTATTTTTTTAATAATGTCATCCTATCGTCCAGCAATAAAATGACATTTTCCCGGGAATATAGCATCATTTCATGCGATTATTACAATTTTTTCAAACATTATTATATTAAAATTACTTTGTTGTTGATAGTTTTAAGGTTTTTAAATAATACCTACAGATTGTTTACTTATTATGTTGTTTACAAAACGGTGTGCTTTTCATTTTTGGCCCTTATGTGGTCATCCACTTTATTTATTTTCCTAAATGAGTCTGTAATGTTTATTTTAATATATGTATTAATTTATTTACTTATTTATGTATTATTTTTCAGATTTTTTTTTTATGTTTAATCTCTTACTTTCATAAATTTTTAGCAATTTTACACACTTACATTTTGCTTACATTTTCCCAATTACTACTTGTTTTTCTTTTTATAATTGGTAGTAATGTGTAGAAAATTTTTATTTTCTGACAAATGGTGTTTTAAATCGTTTATATTTACAAAGAGTGAAATGTTGTATAAATTTATATACAATTTATCCATGTTGTGTCATAAATATGATAATATAAATGCCATATTTAAAAGTGCATCCGTGACATAGCAATTTTTATTTATTTGCATACTTTAAGACCATGTGTTCATAATGTTTCATTTTCGTGTCAAAGTCATAACGTGTTGTTAATATCTTATAATATGTATAATGGAAAATACATTTTCCATCCAATGTTGCTAATTTCTACTTCTATATCTCCAAAGAAACCGTTTTTTATATTTTGTACAACAAAATTTTTCAATTTTTTTTTTTTTTTAATAAATGTGTCAATTTAATATATATTTTTCTTTTAGTCCTCTTGAAGTAAGTATGTGGTTTGTCTATCACTAGCGATCAAAATATTTTTCCGACATGTTTTGAAATACGTCAAAACAATTTTGAAGTGTAAACAAATAAATTATATATACCCTGTTTCCCGTTTTTCTATTTTTTTTTTAATATATTTTTTTTCTAATTTTTATTTTCCAGGATAATCCTTATGTTACGCTTCATTTTTACTCACTCAAGATATTTCTTTTCTAGCCATTGTAATTAATATGCAATTCAATATTAATTTTGTCATTCAATTATTTAGCTGTGTTGTCTACTCGAATTACGCAATCTGCAATCCGTGTGTCGTGAAAAATTTGCCATCCTTGAAAAGATTGTCCATGGAAACAACTGCTTGATCCCAATTGCACTACACAGCCAGGATATATTTTGACTAATACGCAGCCAAGCTAAAGCTCTCACTCCTGAGTAAAAACAAAACCGCCTTGGTTCTACCGGAATTCTGCTACGATACCGGGTTGGTGAGAAAATTCTTTATTTATTCCCTTCTTATCAATCTGTACTTTTAAATCCTCATTCGTGACAACTGTTCTGTTAATCGCCCCTGAATTTGCTAGGAAGCCGGGGTAACCCAAACCAGTTTTTGGTGCAGTATTAGTTTCTGTTTCACTCTTCCTCCCTGAACGTTCGCACTTTGCTCTTGGCCTTTGCTGGCTCGTTCCGCTGGTCACTGGAGGAAGCAAGAAAAAAGGATGGGGGAAGGGGTTACCCGCTGCCTTGCTATACGGGATGCGGAGAAGAGGTATTTCTCCAAACCAAAATTATCTTCTTTATCTTAGGAGATGCTACTTAGCGCCTCTCTTTTGCGTTTGATGCTGCCGCCGTATACCAATATTTACATTTTTTTTTATTTTAGTAATTTTTTTATGTCATGCTTACCTGTGTATAATGTAATAAATTTTGTTTGTGTATATTATATATTTTGTTTTTTTTGTGGAGGGATGTATGAAAGAAAAATTATCTGTTTTACTTGTTTGCAAAAATCATTCCTATTACTGTGACAAAATATTATATTGTTATTTTATTTATTTTGACTATTTACCTTTGATTTATTTTGGGTTAATATTTCAAAAGGACTTCCTTTATACCTCCAGAATTTTTGCACTAAATATTTTTCTAACGAATTTCTTGGGCAGTATTTGTCCAACTTCGTTGAATTTTATTTTATTGAGGGAAAACGAAATTTGAACACATTTATGCTTTACTACATGTTTATTAAAATTATTTATTATTATTATTACCACATTTTCTACCAAAAATTTCTACCTCATAACATTTTATTTTCACGGTATAAAATACACATCATGGCTCCATAAATTTTATTAAAAATTCAAATTTTGCTTCTTCATTCATAATAATTTTCCAATATTAACTATTTTTTTAAAATAATATAATCTAAGCAAATATAAGTATATTTATTAATATTTTTATTATTATTATTATTATTAATTCCGTGTTGCCGTTGAAAAATTTTTTTTGTATTTTTGCTATGTTTTTGTTTAATCAGTTTGCACTGATTTTTTTTTTTTTTTTTTTTTTTTTTTTTTTTTTTTTGCATATAGTATTATTTTATAAATTACCTGGTTATTTATTTATTTATTTTGTTTGCGATGTTAGGCGCGAACAATTTTGAGATGTGAATAGTGACGGGTTTTAATTCCGGCTTGTCCCTGTTTTTTATTAAGTAATTGTCGTTTCTAAAAATTCTTTCGACAAAATATGGTCCTGAAAATTTTTGGTGTAACGTTTTAGGTTTTATTAGAAGTTTTAAATAAACTTCATCACCTACTTGTAGCTGTTTATGTTTTAATTTTGTGTTTTTATTTAATTCTTGATCCGATTTTTCTTGGTTTTTCATGACCTCGTGTCTGATTTCGTACATATGTTTTAATTTATTTTGCACATAGGTGCTGTACGAGTCCATTTCGTGTGTTGTGAAATTTTTGAATGGCGTTTTTATTTCACGTGCAAAAAATAACATGCTTGGTGTAAAATCCGTTATTCGATTTTTTGTTGTATTGTGCATAAGCACAAAATATGGAAGTCTAATGTCCCATTCGTACGTTTTAGTACACATGGATGCTATAGAATTTTTTAAATCAAGATGGACTCTTTCTACAATCCCTTGACTTTGTGGATTATATACACTCGACCTTATTAGCTCGATATTTAGATTCTGCATGTAATCTTTGAAATCTTTTGACCTAAAATAAGGTCCATTATCGCTTGCAATATATCGTGCTAAACCGTATGCACTAAAATATTGGTTCAAAGCGTTAATTATGACCTTAGTGTCGGTTGATCTGAGTGGAAATGCTTGTAGAAAGCGTGTAGCCGTATCTATTACTGTTAAAATATATATATATATATATTTTAACGATACAACCAAAGGTCCCACTATATCAATCGTTAACCTTTCCCCTGCTAAATAATTCTTATCCATTTTTTTTAATGGTACTTTTATCGTCTTATGTTGTTTAAAAGTATTGCATGTTATACATTTCACACAGAATGTTTTTACCTCCTGATACATTCTATACCAGAAAAATCTTTCTTTTATTATACCATAAGTTTTTAGAAAAGCAAAATGTGGTACATGTGCACTATTTAAAATGTCTTCTTTCAAACTTTGTGGTGCAATGTATAAGTCATCATTACTGGAATTTTGTGAATTTTTTAAAATTAGAATCCCATTTCTGTTTAAAGTGTACTTTTCGTACTTCTTTGCTTTCTTCTGTTGCTGTAAAGCTTCTATAATTTCTTTTAGTTTAGGGTCTTTCATCTGTTCTTTTTTTATATTATCCTCAGTTAAATTTTTATTCACCGTGAAAAGGTGTTTATTTAAATTATCTGCAATTGTTAAATTGTGTACTTCGCGAGAATTGAAATCAGCTGGGTTGTTATTTCCAGAAATGTGAGATATCTCATAGTCGTAGTCTTGGAGTTTAAGTAACCAACGTGCGACAATCTCAGGCTGTTTATCTAGTTGTAAATGATATGTTAAAGCCTTAGAATCCGTTAAAAGATAGAATTTTCTTCCTAATAAAATGTTTCGAAAATAGGTTACTGTTTCGTAAATAGCTAAAAGCTCGATTTGTAGACTGGGATATTTCTTTTCTGACTCTCTTAACTTTCTTCCTGTAAATTCAATTGGTATCATTTTATCACCTTGCTTTTGTGCCAATATACCTGATGTTGCGATTTTAGATCTGTCCGTAATTACATAAAATTCTTTCGCATAATTCGGAGGATATATAGTTGGCTGTAGCATTATTATTCGTTGTATTTCTTTAAATGATTTTTCTGCAGTGTCATTCCATTTGAATTTTTCTTTACTTTTCGTAAGATCTGTCAGTGGTGAAATAATTTTCGCGTAATTTTGTATGGTTAATTTAAAATATGTGCATAGACCTATGAATGCTCTCACCGTTTTATGAGATGTGGGTCTTGCAAAGTTAGTAATTTTCTTTATATTTTTTTCTGAGGGTGCATATCCCTTTTCGCTGATTTTATACCCCAAAAATTCAATTTCCGGCATATATAGTTTTAGTTTTGTAGGTTCTATAGTTAAATTGAATTTTTCTAATCTTTTTAGTACTTCTTCAAGTATTTCATGCATTTGTTCTATATTTTGAGCTCCAAGAAGGATATCATCGATGAAATATTCAATGTCATATTTTTCTTTTAAGTCACTTAGAACTATGTCCATTAAACGAGCAAATAAATTCGTCGAAAATTTTAATCCAAATGCTAAACGAGTCATTTGAAAGTGATTGTTTTCCGTGACGAAAGCCAATTTGTGCTTGTCTTCTTCCCTCAGCTTGATTTGAAAAAACGCTGAGTGTAAATCTAACACCGTGTATATTTTCTTTCCTGCCATTCTTTGTAAAATCTTTTTTGTATTTGGCACAGGATATGGGTCACTCTCTACTATATCATTAAGCGATCTGAAATCCAGAGTTAATCTTACTTTGATTAAATTTTTGTCGTTAGTTTTTGATGTGGAATTTTTTTAACGAAAATTACTGGAAATGCATAGCTAGAATTAGTAGGTTCTATAATACCTGCGTCTAATAGATCTCTTATTTCTTTCTCCGCGCTTTCCTTTATATCATGTGATAATTTAAAAGGTTTAGTCTGAATAGGAAAATTATGTTGTAATTTAAAATTAGGTTTAATTACATCCGTCGCTCCTAGTGTTTTATAAGATTTACTGAATGCTGTCGCATGTCTCATTACAATATCCAAAACTTCCTTTTGCACCTTCGATGGTAAATGATCTACTTTGAAATCCTCTCTCGACAGTTCCTTTCTTCGCAATTCTCTAATTTGTGTTATATTAAAATTGTTAACTTCATAAATACTGTCAGTATTTGTTTCATTTTGTTCTTTAATAGAAAAATCAGTTGTAATCTTCCCCATTTCTTGATCCTTGTATAATTTTAAATAATTCTTGGAGAGATTCTGCACTATAATTTGAAATGAATTATTATCCGATTCTTTATTTTTATGAACAGAATTCTGAATTGCTAATTTTTTATTATTGTATTTGGGTTGAAAAAGGAATTGTTGGTCTTTTTCTAAAACTCCGTCGAAAATTAAATTTACTAATTTCGATTCTTTAGGTCTTAGAGTAATTTTATTTTCTACAACTGCTCTTATATTATTTTGTGAATTATAACATTGATCATTATAACTAATTCGTCTAGGTACAGTTTGAAAATCATCATTTAATTGTGTGTCTTTAATTCTGTTAGCTTCTGTAAAATGATTTTCATTAGAATTTAATTTTATTATCATATTATTGATTTTTACAGTATTGTTTTCCAAATCCATAATTATTTTGTTATTCTTTAAAAAATCGTATCCCAAAATTATTTTGTAATCTCGGTCAAATTCTTCTTTGGTGACATAAAATGTCCCGTTTAGGAAATTATTCTCATTTCTAAATTTAAATTTTACGCAGTTTTTGAAAGGGATCGTTTTGTTTGCCAAAGTTGTAATTTTGATGGAATTTGCTAAATATTTTATTTTTACATCTGTCTGTTTAATTTTTTCAAAAATCTCTGGTGACAATAGACTTATGCTTGCCCCTGAGTCTACGAGATTGGGTATAATTAGTTCTTTTGTAATTTTTAAATTCCATATTGGTAATTGATTGTTCCGACCAGAGTTGCAACTTGCTATAAATTTTTCCTGGATTTTTGGATTTTTGTCTACATTTTTTTTGCTCACTTTTTTTTTCTCCTGTTTATGTTCTGTTTTTCTTGCTTTTTTGTTTAATTTCGTTTTTATTTTATAACCCTGTTTTTCCTCTAATATGCGGGACCTACGGGTTTGCACTTGTGCTAAATTTTGAGGCCCGCCTATCGGTTTAAATGATGGTGTCCTCTTTTCCCTCTGGTATTTTGTCTACCCCTTCTCTGTTGATTTTCACTTGGGAAGGTAATAGTAGGCTGCATTTCTCTATTTCTATCATTAGGTGGTTGAGAAAAATTATTTTGCCCATTTTGTATATTTGTCACGCCTTAGTGTTGCTCTGTATACTGACTTTGTGCATTATTCCCCTTTGTAAAATCAGCATTCTGAATTGGGACAGTGTTTTGAAAATTGTAATTTCCTTGGTGCATTTGATTTTGACCTATCAGCTGTTGAGAATCATTATGCCAATTGGGCATCACATTGTACATATAATTTGGTCGAAGCTGATTATAGTGCGGTCTTATGGGATTGAAATTTTGAGGATTTTGAAAATGCGGTATATAATTTTGTGGACTTCTTTGGAAATTTTTATAATTGTAATTTGTATAGTAGTTCCTTGGAAATCTTGGCCTGACATTATATTGTTACGCTCCCCTAGGTTGTACAAAATTTTCGCTTCTTTTATTAAAAAAACAATGTTGTGTTTGGTGGTTTGATTTGTTGCATATGTGACAGAATTGTTGGGTGATGTGATTAATTTCCCCTTCGTTTTGTTTGTTTTCATGTGTCTCAAGCTTTAAATTATTTATCTGTTTCTTTAGGTCATGTATTTCAGTTTTTTGCTCTTGGGACATATTGATTAGTGCCTCATACAATTTTTTTTCACTAGTTTCTGTTAAGTTGTTCATTTCGCCTGCGCATTTTCCGTTGATTGCTAATTCGATGTCCTTGGCCCGTTTAAAAGCATCGTCGAATTTTGTTGGAGGATATTTTTTTAATTCAAAAGAAATATCCGGTCTCAACGCCTCAAGGTATTTTGTTAATTTCATCGTTTCAAGCAGTTCTTTTGCTCCATTTTTTTTTCGTGTCCCGATAAAGCTAAATATTTTTGTGCCTCAATATTGAATTTTTTAGTAAATTCCTCAATCGTTTGATTGGCTGTTTGTTTCGCGTTAATGAACTGTAATTGCGCTTTTGCGAAAGATTTTTCTTTTTGAAATTGCTTTATTGAATTTTCTTTGAATGTTTTGTAGTCGTTTGCCTTATGAAGTTCTGTTGTATTTTTCATAATTTCCCGTGATTGCCCTTTAAATTTTGATTTTGCAAGTACTAATTTGATATCATCGGGAAATTGTGCCGCATCGGTTAATTCTTCAAATTCGTCAAAAAATTGTGTAATCTCTTGGTCTGGTTTATCTTCAAAATTTTGGAGAGAATTTATTAAGGTATCTACTCCTATCGTAAATGTTTCCCTTTCAGGAGAAGTTTGTCTCTTCCCTCTGCCGCCTGTCATGATTTAATTTTTATGCCTTATTCTCCTAGCGGCTGCAATTCCCAAATATATAATAGAATAATTTCTATTTTGTTTTGCTTCTATCCCAGTTTCTCAGAAATTTCCTACACTGCAAATTATTATTTTTTTAATTTTAGAATATAATTGTCTATCTATATTTTCAAAATCATACTAATTTGTAAAATAATATTTTCGCATAAATTCTACTGAAATAACACTGAATATTCTGCATGCATGCACATAAATAAAACACAATATGAAATTTTCACCAATATTTCCTTTCATAAATATTAATTATAATAATCACTCGTTATGTTCATACTAAATTATGTGCTGTGAGCTGAACTACTCTTATTTCTTTTTTTATATACATATATATAATTATCCTACTTATCTTTCATAAATATATTTATTTTTATTTATTCTGTATGAGTAATTCAAAATATCATATTTTATGTTTTTATACCCAATATGCAAAAATAATTTTTGTTAGTAAGAAAAGAGAAACGATGGAAGAGAAGAATTTTTTATGTAATATTAAATATTTTTTAATCAATTACTACAAATATTAAATTTAGATCCTAAATACAAATTTATAACACCTGGTATTAGCACCATTAAATTTTAGTAAGTGGTGACGATCCATCACCAACACACTTGGTCACGCGACAATAAAGTGGTAGTACAAATGATAGAAATATAACCCGATCCGCGTTGTGAAAGATCAAAAGAGGGTAATATTAATTAATAAAATAGGAGGAGAATAAATTTTGAATAAAATTATACGTCAATACTCAGAATCGACTTATTTAACGTTAAAATTTATATTCAGGATTCAGTGGGTGGCATAGATAATTATTCGATTAAATATTTTCTAAAATTAAACTTTCAAAACTCATAAATTTAATAAACCACTGAAAAGAAAGAATAAGAATAATGCATCAAAGAAAAGATAGGAAATGCACATGTGAATCAAATTTAATTATTTTCAAGCACATAACTTCCATATATCAAACATAATTACTCTTAAATGCATATTGATTTGACAGCATACTCAGTTACATGAGATCTCATAACAAGATAATTATGAGTCATATCTTTGTGGAATTTTGGATTCAAAACGTTGTTTGAACTTCTCACAGCACAAATAGATGGGCTTCTTAGCCAAGTTATTAACAAATTTCCAACGTTGATATTTTAATGTTATGGTTAGTCCATAATAATGACAAATACTCATAACTGCATTAAAATTTTGCCTATAAAATATTAGACACAGAAAATCCTACGCACAAAACATAAATATATAATAAAATAATGGCCTTATATTAAGTAATAAACTCACCATATACCTCAGACGAAAGGGGCGAAAACACTTCCTGTAGAGCACTGATAGTTCTTATCACTAGGTAGATTTGGTCCGCACCTTTCAAATTTTGAAAGTCACTTTTGACCGAGCACACTAAAGTTCATATGGTCTCTTTTGGCGGAACTCTTTATACAATCACGGTGATAACTGGAACTTTTCGGTGTGTCATCCCATCTCATCCGCTAGTGGCAATCAGAGAAATGGTGGTGAGGCATCCCATCTCATCCGCTAATGGCAATCAGAGAAATGGTGGTGAGGCATCCCATCTCATCCGCTAATGGCAATCAGAAAAATGGTGGTGTACTCCGAGATCAGACTTCTTTCCATATCCGATACAGGGTGATGCAGGATTTCGCAGACTTCAGCTTATCAACCTAGCCCTTTTGGTCGCAAGACTAATCCCAGAGCTTCCTTCAGGAGGTGTCATAGGTGGAAGACAAAATCCAAGTGTCTCTTTTTTTTTCAAAATCTTCCTCCACAAAAAATGGGCGTATTTCATTAGTACGATATGATTCTTTTTTATTCGTCGATTGGTGATTCTCTCTTACTGGTGCGCCTGATCTCTTGTCTGTGGTTCGCTTTTTTTCCCTCTTCTGGGCGTCTCCGTATTTTTCCAACGCATAGCTAATTTTTTTTCTTCGTTTACGGGGATCTGACGTCACCTGTGAGCTTCGGAACCCCTCTGCCACACACGATGGTACCAATAAATCGTAGCCCTGTCAGTGCTAAGTGCATCATAAATAATTGTGACTGGCTTTATTATTAACATGTCTCACATGGCGTCCATGTGCCCTTCCTATAAGTTTTATTGCCCTATTTTCGTCTGAAGTATATGTGAATTTTTATCACACTATTAATTTTCATATAAAATATTACAAAATTCTTAATTAATTGCCATATTACGAAATACATTCAATATTCACAAACCTTTAATTTTTACAAATGAAATGATACCAAAAACATATATATGCATCCATATACTTATTATAAATTATGATTTTTCTTTATCTAAATACTCTTAAGATTTTTTACAAATTAATTTACTTTATTTATTTTATAAAGAAATATTTGTCAAAATGCCATTTATTATTTTCTCTTGAATAATAATAGGTTGTTCTGTTTTGTATAAATATTTTAATTGTATAACAAGCTGTGTGTATAGATTTCTATACCACAACGCATAATCTAAATTTTTTAAAAAAGGTATTTTTTTTTCGCAAGTGTTCCGTTTTTAAAGAAAACCTTAAGGCTAATATTTGCCTTTCCAGATAAAGAAAACAAAGGGAGTAATTAGCTATATCCTTCAAAAGCTGTTAAAATAATTTCATAATACAGATTTTTTTTGACGAGATAAACATAAGACAATAAACAGCATTTACTATCTATATTATAAAGGACAAACATATCTGTCCGTAACGCATAACGAATGGCAACACTTTGAAATTTGAAATAAAAATTTGGTTTTGCAATTTTCGCTACTGCAAAATTTTAAACTTCTAAACATACCACGTTTTAAATGTTTACACCGTCGTATGCAGAAAAAAATGCACTTTTATATGCAATTTGTTTGAAAGCTGTACTTCAATTTATTTTTGAGATATTAATTTTTTTATAGTTTTTAATACCAATTTACTAATCGTGGCAACAGAAGTACTTCATTTCTATTAAAAGTGGTTTAGTTATCGTTATTGATTATATTCTTACTGATGCCATTTTCTCATTACAATTAAAAATATATTTTTTAAAAATTTGAACAGAAAATGACGTTACGCTTTAAAAAAGACACAATTTCCCTGATGATGCTGTTATATTTCACTATTTTTTAATTTCGCTGACTTTGAGTTTGAGACAATAGGCAAAATATTTCAGCGACTGAAAATGACGTCATATTTAAAAGTAACCGATAATTTTATTTGATAAAACGAGATATTTCCCCATGAATACGTCTAAAAGTTATAAATTTCTGGAATTTTTACGCGCAGGTACAGAGATTGTTATAAGACCTGAAATCACGAGTGGGAATTTTAACATGGCAAGTTGTAATAGTTGACAAACGTGACTTAAAGCTTGAAAATATATTTATCAATAACCTATTGCGCGTTAAAATGTTTTTAAATAGTTAATATTGATGTGAAACTTTGAAAATGACTTGATTTGTTTAGATTTAAAGGGGGGGGGGGATTCTATGATTATGTCAAGGTGAAATCCTTTTTGCTGATTTTTTCATTCCGTAATACCAAGCATCAATTGATAACTTAATCAAAATTACTTACCTTGATTATATGTTACTGATTACGTATATGAATAAAGTTTAATTTTCCAATAATTTTAACAGTTGAAGTTCATGAAAAAAGTATTTTGTTAATCTTAGATTAAAATATGTCTTTGGAGAGTTAAATTAACAAGTGTAAGATGGATTTTTTATTGTAATTATTGTTGTCGATGTATTATAAATTTGATGCAACAGTTCCTTAGTAAACATTTTCTTTCGTCGAAATTCGACGGGTTCCACCTCGTTTAAATAATGGTGTGATAAATATAATGTTTTACTATAATCTAAGAACTATATTAATGTGAGAAAGGGAAAAAAGGTGAAGAAAAATAATAGGTATTTTAACTAAACTTTAATCTTTCTATTCTCATAATAAAAAAGTTTAACAAATAATAAAAAAATAGGTTTATTTTTATGTGGGGCTGACGGAAAAAAAGAAAAAGAATTTGATGCGCATTGCATTTATTATACAGTTTTATGTTTCATTTTTTTTAATAATATGCAACTTATTTTTCTGTTCTTATAGCATATCATGTATAATGTTGCAAATACCTTTCTCATTTTCATGTTGATAATAAGAGGTTATTTTTTTATAAACAACTGTTTTCTTTTCATCTCATTTTTAAAAGTAATTTTAAATAATTTAAATTATTTCAAATAATTATTTACACTGATGTGTTTTATACGTTTTCATTAAATGATGGAGCTGGATTTGAATTTTTAATGGTATTTCTTCTGATTTGTGCTTTCTAGGTTGCTTGCTTTATTTCAGTTGGATTAGGTTTTTTTTTTTTTTTTTTTTTGAGTAAAACAGTTTAGTTAAAATATTTGTTTCAATTGGAGTTTGTTAAGTACTTTAATGTAATTTATATTAGTATATACATTTTTTTTTTTTTATCATAACCTAGTTCAAAGAAAGAAATTAACCTTGGAATGTGTAGCAAAGTTCGGAAATGTAAAAATAATGCTTATCATTAAATAATTCATGCCCACTTTGGCTTGGGAACTTATAAAAACTCGTTTTAAAAATGTACATCGAAAAATTCCATAAAAATTATTATTGTTGAAAAAATGTTTAAATGGTGAGAAATTATTTTTTTAAGTAGAATAATTTGAGAGATATTTAGCTTTATCTATTATTTTCATATTTGTCTAAAATATGTAAAAATATGAGCAAATATTAAAAATAAACAATTTCACTACATGCCACTGATAAATTTTGGTATGTTTAAATATTATTTTCTGTATTATTATACCATTACTCTAATTTCTGTGAAAATGAAAAAAACATCATAACTTCTAGAACTAAGTAAAGTTTTGTATTTTAAAATCATGTATATAAGTATATATATAAATCGCCAAATAGATGTTTTGTAAATAACAGAAAACATAAAGCTGTTAAGCATAAGGACAGACATACACTAAACATTTACAACGCGTATTTTTTATGAGAGTGAAACGATTTATTTTTAATAATACCATTTAACAATACTTCATAATAGTCTTTCAAACGGATTTATTGCTTAAAATATTCTGAATATAAACTCAGAAACAGCATTTTTAATTTATTAAATTTTGCTACAAATAAATCTCTCCTTTAAAGTATGATTTTAAATAAATTTTTAGTGCAATTCCTAAAGGAAAAATTATTGGAAATTAATATGTATTGAGGTTTTTCATGAATTCTTAAAAAACGATCGATGCTCATCGGAAAACTTATAAAGTATACGAGGTAGTGTCAATAAGTTTTTGCCCTCACATAGAAATAACTGAGTAAAATTTATGAAATTGCTATATTGTATTTGTCCTTTTCAATATAATCATCGTGCACAGTAACACATTTCTGAAAACGTATTTCCAAAATATGGGGAGGATGTATTCCAGGAGGCGGGATATTAGACCCAAAGAGGAGCATTTTTTTAACTTTTGTAGACCCCCACATGTGTCATATTGTTGGAAAGGCCTGTGACCACTCATTCATGTTATGCACCCCGAGCCCCTCCCACCAAATTTGTCCTACGCGGGACATGAATGGCGTCCGCAAAATTTAGTAAAGTGCCCCCCAGAGAGCAAGTTGGGGATAGAGACTCAGGATGTGCATAACATGAATAAGTGGTCACAGGCCTTTCCAACAACATGTCATATGTGAGGGTTGGTAAAAGTTAGATAAATACCCACATTTGGCTCTACTATCGCGCATCGTGGAATACATCCACCCCCACCACCCTCTTTTTGAAATAGCGTTTGCAGAAATGTGTTATTGTGAGCGGTGACTATATAGAAAAGGACAATTTCATAAATTATTTTCAATTATTTCTATGTGAGGGCTAAAAATTATTGATACCGTCCATTGTATTTTGTCTGTTATAGGTATTTTATGCTGCAACATATTGAATTATTGGTTTTAATCACTACTATTCATTATATAGGTATTTGTATTAAATTTAAAAATAAAATAAAGTTTTACCTAAAGTATATATTGAGAGAAAAAGTAACTGATCTTCTTATGAGACAAATCATCCTTGAATTTTATGGATTTCTTATAAATTAAACAAATATTTTTTGAAACATCTCATTTTGAATATCAGTTAATTTTCGTTTCTTTCTTTAGTTGAACTTCTTGATTACACAGTTTTGTGTACTGTTTGCAATATCTCTTTTGATGTCAGAAAACGTTATAAAAATTATTTTCCATTTATCATTAAAACAAAAAACGATTTTCATTCTGGAAATTTGAAATAGGTTTAGAAATTTTATTCTAAAAATGCTCTCATCTGCTGGTTGCTTCTATTTATAAATTATTCAAAGTCTACAAGTTTTACCATATACACATTATTGCAGCTCACTCTGTTATTGGTTGCTACAAAAGTTGATTGCGTTACCACAAATTATGGGCGAAATATTAAAACAGAAAATTCATTAAGTAATGATATTATTTAAATGGATTTTCGATCATCTTTGTTCAGTGATATACTTTTAACATCACATGTCAATTTAAGATTTCACATTTGCATTTGACATGTTTAAGAAAATGCTTACATATTTTTCGTTTGTTCTAATGTACAACAATGAAACTAATTATCATTTGCCGAAAATTATTATTCGCCAGTAACAACAAAAATTTCAAGCACATATATTATATTTTCCTTCGTATGCTCCGCTTTTTAAACTCACAATATTAATTCTATAATATGAGATTACTTTGTGCGAGCTTTAAATACACAAGCTAAAATTTACAACGTTAAAAAGCACAAATTACACTAACATTAAATTAAACAACATAATTCCGTTTCAAGGATACTTCGATCCCCTTTATCAATGTGAAAATAAACATAAAAAAAAATAAATAAAAATAATAAATATATAAAAAATTTAAAACGTGTTGAAAGAAACCCTTACGCTATAACCCCGAGTATTGGCTAATTGACTGAAGCGGCAAAAGAAAGAGTTTAAATATCACAAAGAGGTAAAGTACCTGACCTGAAATCACCGAAAACATGCATAGCTACGCAGGATCTCTTCACAACACGAGAAGGAAAAGTGATGCTAGTAGTGCCATTGACTAGGGAATTTGTATATTTATGAATATTTGTATATGTACGCCTCGAAGAAATCCAGATCAAAAAACGAATTATTTTTTGTAATAATTTTAGCCTCGGAAAAGTTAAACTGATAGATCATTGTTGGAACTTCAACAATACTTAGATATTTTAGATTTATCCAATTTCTACTTCCTGCCATAATTTTGATGTCCCGTCAATCTAAAGCTAAATGCATGTTTCGCCTGTTCAGTGTATTTGAGACAAGATTTATAATAAATTCTGTAAAATCGTGCTAATCGGATTCTTGAGATTGGAGAAAGCTATTTTATTGACTGGAGAGTAAACAACCTTGTAAACTAGAGAACAGGAATTCTGCTTTTTCAGAATTCCGTTACTTCATTTTCTTCTAATGGACTGGTGGCTTCTATTATTACGAAACTGCCATTATAAAGGAAGCGTTAGGTGAAGATGAAAGAGCAGTCGTAAAAAGTTAGAACTCTGATTTTCTGGTCAGAATGGGGGGTGTGGGGGAATGGCCATAATTATTTAAAAAAAAAAAAATAAAATTATAAGCCGCCAGTCCATCAGAAGATAATAACTAAGTTAAGCGGGACTCTACTGCAGTACAAAACATATTTTAATTTTAAGACTTAAAGCACACGTTTTGTTTCATGTAAAATGACATCATTCGCATCCGCTTAAGAATTCCACATTTACGATCTACTCTTTAAACATCTACAGTAAATCATGCATAGTGCTATAATTAGTGTGGCCGTGGATCGCCGTAGTGGTTGTCTGAAAATTAAAATGAATTGGCAACCAATGAAAATATTAAGAATTAAAGTTAAGCATTAAAAATAATTTAGAAAATGTTGCCATAAAAATATTCAATAACGGAGGCTGAAAAGTAAGAAAGTGTAAAATAACTCACCCGGAGATTGAAGGTACAGTTGACACATATTTTGTTGCAAAATTATTTTATATGTACTGAAATAATATATAAAACTAATAATGACGAAGTAAAATATTTTCCTGGCCAGGAAATAACAGAGTGATGAGGATATATTTTTAGATTATATTAAAAACAGGTGTTTATTTCCTTTGACTAGTTGGCGGTAATGTGGAAGGATGTTTGGATTGTTCATTTAAAACAGACTTGAGATATATTGTCCGAATTTTAATTAATGTCCACAGTTGTTTCTATTTAAAAGTTCAGTATTCCGAAAAGTTTTTGGTTGAGAAGGATTCTGGATAAGTTGTAGCACTCAAATGCTTTGAGAATTCACACAGAGAAGAAAAGAATTTTATAAAGGGATGGTTTCCTTCCTGCAGTTGAGGATGTAGATGATTTATGAGGTTGAGAAGAAGTACTTAAGAAATTATGAAGAAATCACAGGGGACAGTTGTCACCATTCTGCCGCACCATGGGAAGTGACAGGAGCTGTTGGTTGACATCGTCTTTGAATAATAGAGAGAGCAGCAGATAGCTCCTCAAGCAGGTTTTATGAAGAAAAACAGCAGACAGGTCCTCACATCCTTAACATAACACGCCACTCATGTTGCTGGAATTCTCTTGTAGAAATATTGAAAGAAAATAAAATAAATGGATCGATGTTCTTAGACGTGAAGCTGACGAAAGTTTTTACCTAAAAATTTTGCTCGTTACGCACGGAACTCTGACAGAGCGACTGAGGCCAGAAAACCCCAGCCGCCCGACAACAACCTCCTGCTACATCGTCCCGAGAGAGAGTGAGTAAAAACAGATGGCCCGAAAAGAACGTTATAACTGACGCTCAACTTAAATTCGCCAATCAGCGACCGGCACGTGCACATCTGAGTCATCACGATAGCGATTTTCATCGCAATCGAAATATCGATAACGATTTGTATCGTAATCGAAGTTGCATTCCCCCTGCATTCCTGAGTACCAGCGATGTCACGCCGTGATACCAAAACAAGATGGAGGATAGAGTGACGTCACAACGTCTTTTTCTGCGAGGAAGAAAGATAAAAAATGTCTAACTGCGTCGGGGGAAAAAAAGGGATCGCGCGTCTTTTAAAACAGACAGAAGTGATTAAATTTTGTAATGCGGATATCTCGCTAAATTACGGTTTAAAATTAATGAAATTTTGGCAATCGCTTAGAAATAAATAGTAGCATCCAATAAAAATAGTTTTCGAATAAAATAATTAATATTAAATAACTTTTTAAATTTATATTTTCGGAAGTTAGCGATTGTAAGAAAAGCATTGTAAGTTACTTTAACGAACGATATGCCGTAATGTTTATATTTTAAAAGATCCGTACACTATTAGAATTATATTTAATTGCATATTATAATATTTATTACTTTGAATAATTATTAATTATAGGATTATTAACGGAATATAAATTATTTAGAATGCTTTTTATTTATTTACTTAATACGTTTTTAAACTTGTTTTTGAACTTAAATATTTAAATTAAAATAGAGAAATAATGCAGACGATAAATTAATAATCTGAAATATTGAAAATGTAACACATAGCATACCACTATCGTGAAATAATGCACAAATGCAGCAAAAAGATGCCGTCATTCAAGAAAATCAACAAAAAAACGGCTATCTAATGATTCATAGATACATAAAATTAAATATAGTTTATAATAGCTCCATTGTTTTCACCGAAATCATTCGTTTATATATTTTTTCAAAATAGCAAGTATTTTAATCACATTTTCTTTCGGCTGTTATGAGAAAATGGCAACAAAAATATATAATTACTATTTTAGAACTATTTTTCCTTTACTTTCTACAGAAATGGAGTACTTCCGTTGCCACTATTAAGGAAATGGCTCTAATAACTACAAAAAAATTAATATTTCAAAAATAAATGGAGATACACTTTTCAAGCAAATTTCATTTAAAAAACTTTTTTCCCCCAATACGACGGTATAAAAGTTGAAAATGTGCAATGCATAGAAGTTTAAAAATTGCTATAGAGTATTTAATCATATTGCTTTGTTTTACGGCTGGCCTCTGGAAGGTAACGTTATTTTTTGATGACGACACAAAATAATCTGGGAGAAAGAAATAGCATACCGTAACGGGGCTAATAAATTGATATAGAATACGTAAAATTTGAGTGATAAAATACAACCAATGTTATCACAGAGAAACCCACGATCGATGGCAACTGCTTTGATATAATTAATTTTACCATTAAGTTACTCTGAATTCAAGAAGATGTTACGAGAACAAAAAATAAGAGTATTGAAAGCAACTTTTGTTTTGAGGATTGATTTGATCTAAAATGTGGGGCAAAACTAATTGCAAAAGGTTTACGGAAAACAGTCGTTAAAAACTCAGAATCATTACCAACTGTCAGGACATCGAGAAAAGCAAGATGCCGTAGAGTTTATATTTCTTACTTAAACTGGATGCATGGATCAATTGAATTTAACACTTAACGGAAGTTAGCATTAAATTAATGATTCTATTTTTATGTTCTATTTTTCTTTTCGCACCACTATATTTTAAGAGTAAATATTTTAGTAAATTTCCCTTGATCATGCTGACAAAGTACAATTGAAAGTGTTTCTTAAAAAAGGGTGCCAATGACGCTTATATGGAGCCATAGTCCGTTAAGAATTAATAAATCAAGAACAGCGTTGATATTCTGTTGCGACAAATTAAGCAAAGCAAACGAATCGTCCACATAACGAGTATAAAGTCGGAATCTAAACTGTGTTAATTTTTAACAATTTAACTTCCAAATAATGCGTATATATGTGACATTTTGCTATCGACTTTTGTGACATTCCGGCGACATTCGTATATCTCGAAGTAAACGTAGTAGAATAATCAAGGTCAACCCTCCGTTATCACGAGAATATCGGAGTGCAGTCAGGGTGGCGAGTATAAGTAATCTCCATAAACATTGAGAATTTTCCCATGGCATAATTAATAGAGCCATCGTAACTTTAAACTTTGTTAATTTGACAAAATCATATCAAAACATTTCCAGTAGAATGTTCAGCAACTCTCGAATAATCGATCATCCACTTCATAAAACTTAAGATGTTACAAGCATTAGGATCTACACATTAGAGTCGTTCACCACAATCGAAGTAGATTTATTAAACAACAGGTAAAACGTAAAATATATCGCTACTCGTCGATGTAACGGTATAAGTACTCAAAGAAACATAGCGCGAGCTGATACAATATTAGTGGAAAACCAATTCCAGCAGAGAGATGGGGAAGAACGGGACAGGCTAATATTCGATGGGAAGGGCGTGACGTTGATAATGAACTCTTTATACGGCGTCAGAATTAAAGAGCAATTAAATGCTGGCGGGAGCATGGAATAGTGGGAAAGGAACATCATCGAACAAATGCTATTAAAAACATTCGTAAGAAAAGGAATTTAGTTTTAGAATAATGAAAAAGTAAATTAATGGGTTTTATAAGATTAGACGAATGGATTAAGGTTTTTAGAATAATAAAAGAATACGCAGGTTTAAATGCTTGAAATAAAAGACAAAAGATATTAAGATATTATTAAAGATAGGTAAAAATGGAAAAATATTAAGAATTTGGAATAGTTTTACTAAGATAAAAGGGCGAAAATTTTTATTATTACATATATATATTTCTTAAGATGGATCTCAAGGGGCCATCCATCGCTAAACCATCCATTTTACAAAACTTATCTTGGAAAATGAAATTATTTTGAGACAAACATATGCTGGTCAAGGGAATCAGGTTAACAGTTGAAATTAATGAAATCCATTCAAATGTAAGTATACGTAAGAGTAATAAGTCTTATTTATGTCCACTAATAACCATATCACAATATATTTTCCAAACGGAAAAGTCAAAACATATATTACAATATTTATTTGCTTAAAAGATGTTACTAAAAACATTAAAAGCATATAAAAACCTAAATTGACATGTTGCAACTCCTTCACTGAGTCGTCATCAGAATGTAAACGGAAATTTCAAATACACTGCATATGAAAACTGGAAAAAAATCACCGAATACAAAAGAGTAAACATAAAACTCCCACTACATTTTCGCAATCGCACCTGTTCCCTCTATGTCGAGACTCCTCAAGTTGTCCAACCATTCAATCCATATATTCGGGATGCGAAAAGATAACGTATCATTACAAACCCCTGAACCTCTTAAATAAATTTCATTGACTTTCTTATAAATAGTAATTGTAAATAAAAATTACACCTGTAGATTAATCTACTCTCGTTAAAAAGGATGTTAATGCTCTCTATTTGATTCAGCCGGGATAAAGCAGTATTTTAACATTCTTTTTGACGAGAGTAGATTAATCTACAGGTCTAAGTTTTATTTACAATTATTTTTAAGACAGTCCATTGAAAGTTATTTAAGAGGTTCAGGGGTTTGTAACGATATGTTATCTTTTTGCATCCCGAATATATGGTTTGAATGGTTGGACAACTTGCGGAGTCGTGATATAGAGGGAACACTTGCAATAGCGAAAATGTAGCAGGCGTTTAATGTTTATTTGTTTGTATTCGATGATTTTTTCCCACTTTTCATATGCATTGTATTTGAAATTTCTGTTTACATTCTGATGACGACTCAGTGAAGAGGTTGAAACATGTCAATTTAGGTTTTTTATATAGTTTTAATGTGTTTTTAGCAACGTCTTTTAAGCAAATAAATATTTTGATATATGTTTTGACTTTTCCGTTCGGAAAATATATTGTGAAATACATTCAATCTATTTTTTTAAACTATCTAAAGTGCTTTATACGGGAACAATCATAAAAAGAGACTTCAAACGAGTCCATAGTATAAGCTGTTGGATTAAAATTAGGGATTCTACTATCAAATTGAAACTGAGATTTTTTACGTGCAAATACTGTTAAACATAAGGGGTGAAAAGCTAGAAACTAAATGTTTAGCACGCTTATAAAACGCTGTACCAATGCTCGAAGCTAGAGGCCGAAATGGAACATCAGGCTTATGAACATTAGGAAAGTCATACAAACGGCACACAAGAGGGTGTAAGAGAACGTTTAAGAGAGTCACGTATAATGGGAGATGATTTTACCGCAGATTTCATTTTATTAAGTTCATAGCTAGGCTTCAGAGCGATGATGATTGCAGATTTTATCTTTATTTTCATAATGATGAAAGGGATCGGGTTATCCTTAAAATGGCCGTATGTGCTTTAGTGTAATGTTTGTGTAATTTGTGCATTTTAACGTTAAAAATATTTACTTACATCACACTGCAAAAAAAAAATTCCGTTAAAAAACGGAAATAGTACTGGCAATCCAGACGCCAGCACTATTTCAGTTTTTTAACGGAAAATTTTTTTTCCGTAAATTCCAGAAAATCCTCCGTTTTTTTTTTTTTTTTTTTTTTTTTTTTTTGTTTTTTTTTTTTTTTTTCGTATATCCTTACTTAAATTTTTTTGTTTCAAAGGCAAAAAAAAAATAAAAAAATAAAATAAAAATATTATACAACTTTTCGAGAAACTTACACCTTTATGAATTTCAACGGACACGTTTATCAAGGTAGCGTACCTCTAATTTATTCAAATAACAGTAATGAAACAACATTTACCTAGGGTGGTATCGAACTGGGGAACCAGAGTGAACCAGATTAGCGCCCTTAACCACCATGCCATGGGGACTCGAGTTACGTTTCCAAATGTCGTTACTTATTTCAGATGCTTTTTATGAAGTAAAGTCACGGTGTTAAACAAGGAACGTATTTTCGTTGGAGATATTTTTCAATTGAGTGTACAATTCTGAATATTTCCATAATTTTGAAAATTTAGCTTTTTAATTTCATGCTTTATAAAAAGAAAAAAAAATAGTCTTTAAAATATTACGTGCATGAAAGAATGTATTATAAGTAATAATTGCTTCTTTTTTGCAAGATTTAAAAAATTGTATTGTACAATTATTTTTATTTATTTATTTGTATATACATCTATAATTTCGTTATTATGTTTCAGATATGTTTTAAGTTTTATGTGCGAATCCGTTAAAGTGAATAGATTAAAAAATATTAAAATTAAAAACAGAGTTTTTCAATTTTTTTATTAAATAATAATAAGTATTATTTTAAAATCATTATGAAAAATAAACTGTAACATTTCCTTCTCAACTATCTGAAACTTAAAAAGAATTAATAAAATTCATCTAAATATCAGATTATTTTTTTTTTAATATTGTAAAAAAAAATTTAAAACAATTTTAAAACATTTTATTTAAAAAGAAAGAAAGAAAGAAAAATACTACAGTGTTAGTTTTAAAAATAAAATTTCAGCTAATTGACAGCCAAATATTGGCATTTTTGAAATTTGAAATTGGGGAGTAGGGGGGGGGGGGTAAGTCAACGCTAAAGACATAAAATTAGAGATAATTAATAGCTAAGTATTGGTATTTTTGAAATTGTGATATTCAAAAAGGGGTGGTGTTAACTTAGCGCTCCCTATTTGTAATTAAAATATCTTGATACATAAACATTACCTTTATCAGACAAATAAGATATATTAATTTATTTCTAATTGAATGAGATTGCTCTTTTATTTTTAACTTAATTAGTATTACAATTTAAAAAGAATTATTATTGTATAAAAGTATTACATGCATATAAAATAGGAACAATTATGACTCCTTTTCAAAATTGGGTGCATTTAGAAAATAAAATTTCTATCATAATTTTAGAAATTAATCATTTTTTTTTTCAATTAGAAATAATATTTACCGTATCATTTTTTAATTACTATATTAAACGAATAACAGACGAAAACAGTTATTTAATATTTAATAAGTTACTTGATATGTTAAATTTTTTATTTGATACAAATTAAAAAAACAACTGAATAAATTAAATTGGAATTTATACGGCATTCTACGTGGCATTAAATTCGAAAGATAAAATAATTTATATTAAATTTTAACTGATATATGAAAAGATATTAATTCATATTTACTTAAAATAAAGAAAAAAAAGAGGAAAAAAAGAAAAGAAAAGAAAGAGAAATAGTGACTAACCAAGTCTTAAACGTAAACATATGTTCACACTACAACAATTCATTATTCCGCATTCCAACTAAACACAGCGCCACTCTACACAACACAGACGTGAATTACGGAAATTATACTGTTTTGAAAGAATGATGAAATATTTTTGTAAAATTTACGGAAAACCTTCTTCATTTTGATCCGATAACGGAAAAATTATCCAATTACGGAAATTGTACTGTTTTCTAATGAAGATGAAAGTATTCCGTAGAATTTAACGGAAAATATACCGGATTTTTACGGATTTTTTTTTACAGTGCATGTATTTCATGGATGTGTGTGGAATTTCTATATATTGTCTGAGCTGGTGATCGGCTCGTCTTTTGTAACTGCACAATGAGCATAATTATTAGAAACCCAGAATCTTGCTCATCTGAAAACATTCTCTAATGGGAAAACATTTTTATATTAATAGTCTCTAGAATGAAGTAAAAACGTGTAATAATATTATTTTAGAAATTATATTAAATGATAAAAAGTAACGTGTTTTTAAATTATCCTTCTCGAAATCTGTAAGTAAATATAAATACGATAAATGCTAAGAAAGAGTTAGAATAATTGGAATTTATCATGATAAGTAATTTCAAAAGTCTTATTATCTATATTGCATCAAACGATTAAAAGGTATAAAAATTCTTTAAAATTGTTTACCAAGAACAAATATTTGTAATGTGTTTCTCTTTTTCAATAATTACCCATTATGAATGATTTCAAATGATGCCGTAAAAAGTGTGAATTATACTGACAAGCACTTTATGTAATCGTTTTAAATGTTTATAATTTTATAAACATATGTTATTTAAAATTGTAATAATCAAAGATAACATACGGCATAAAAATTTATTAAGATAAGTTTGTTTTATGCAACAATGTACAATTCTTTCTTTGTTCAATTTTATTTTTTTAATAAAAGAGTTTCCACTGCCAAAAGATTGAAATAGTATGAATTGTAAATAATTGTGGATATATTTCTAGCTCCAAAGTATACAGATAAGTCAAAATTTATAAATTTGAGATATTTGCATAAGTACATACGTTTGAGTGTTTTACATTTTCTTTTTGAAAGGGCCTTTTACTAAGCATAAAACTAGCTGACTCGCCCAGCGTTATTTTATTATTTTTTTGTTTTTTGTTTTACAGTCAATCTTTACATATGTGCCACTCCGTTTAGCTCCACACTGATTTAGTCAAAAGCAGCAATATATATACGAAAATTATGTTTTAATTAAACATATATATATATATGTGTGTGTATACATATACTCGTATATATGTGTGTGTGTGTATAAAAATACAGAGTGTATCTTTAAAAGGGAGCAAAACGTTACGGAGTAATAGAACGAAGCTATACGAGCATATTTCGTCATAGAATGTATGGTCGAAACACAAGCGTTGAGAAGTTAAAAGGTAGTTTTCCACTGTTTCAGTTAAATAATTAACACAACAATGAGCGGAGATACTTCAGAAAACATTTTATTAACAGGAATGTAATTAATGCACATGCTCAAAGAAATTTCTCAAAAGATCTTCCACAGCTATAATGCACTCTTCAAACCTGCGGGATAGGAACTGACGCACATTTGCGAAGATACCAAGCATTTCCCGAATATCGCCGGCAACAACGGCAGTTCTAGCGACTAGATCCATATTGGTTTAATGGGGAGCTCATAGATTAGGCTTTTCATATTGCCCCAAAGGAAAAAGGTCAAACACGAGATATCCGCCGACCTTGGTGGCCATACTATGGGGCCACCTCGACCAATCCATTATCATGGGACAGTGGAAAACTACATTTTTTCTTCTCACCGCTTGCGTTCCGACCATACATTCTATGACGAAAATTGCTCATAAAATTGCGTTCTTTTTCAGATACATCCCGCATATTATTAATTCTTGCACATGAGATGAAAACAATTATATAAAGTATAACTTGTATATCCATAAACATTTACAAAATTGAAATACAAAATAAAAGATAAAACGAGCTCAAAATATATCTCACATGAGAAACGAAACTATTACATATTTTAATATTTTGAAGCTATTTAACAGCATCGAAATTGAGTATAAACAGCACAGTTATGTGCAAATATTCCTCTATTTAAAAAAGTAATCATTCTTTTAAAATAATCCTGAAATAATACATAGTAGAAAAAATATATATATATGTATTTTTTTTTTAATATTAAGCCCATCTTCCTTTTCAGAAAATCAGAAACGAAAATATGAGTTTTTTAAATTATCACTTGAAAATTAATAGTATAGCATTTAAATTCTCTAAATTCTAAATGAAATTGTATGAAAAAATATATAAAGTCATGACTTAAAAACTATTGTACATCATTATTTGCTTCATTACTTTAAAAGCAGGAGAGATATAAAGATGAACAGTCCAAAGAAATTGTTGTAAAAGCTTGTTTTAAAGAAAAGTAAAAACCTAAAATAAATTCGCAAGTATTAATTGTAAATGATTAAAAATGAAAGAAAGTCACTTTCTTTCTAAAAATCGCAGTGCTTTTCATTATCTAATTGGATTTTCTTGTAAATGGGTACTCATGATTTACTTTTGTAATAAATTGGAAGTTTTTTTCAGTAAATAAAGTGGATGAGAAAAAAAAAATAGGATTTAATTCAATTACTGTGTTGATGGTTTTCCCTCTTGGTTTGTATGTGTTTTTCTAATTATTTTAATTGAATAGCTTATTTCAGAAATCTTATAGGTTCCGAAAAAACAATATATGAGATAAATAATTAAAAAAACCTTCCTAGTCTTTGAGGTTGGTGTAGAAATCCTGTAAAAAAATTCTATATATCCAGATTTTAGCTTGAGAGAGTGACACATGTCCTTGAAATAGCAGAATATTCATCTGTGTAAAAAGAATAAAGCAAACATTTATTTTGAAATTTAATATATACAGGCTGTAACAGAATAATGCTGAAATAATGATAAAACTGCTGAAACACAAATTAAATCATAATAATAAATAGGCTTAGACTATTTTATTAGTGCTGCATTCAGATAATAACAAAAATAATTTGTAAAACAAATAATAAGAATAGTCATGTTAAAACCACCGTTTCTGAAAGAATGTTATATGTAGTGCTAGTTTTTTTTTTTTATGTTTTTCAACAATTGCACTTGTAATCAAAAAACATCACTATTTACGATGAAATGAAGTACGCATTGCTTTATTTTTAACAGCTTTAATATTTTAATGAGAATTAATCATTTTTTCAATAATGGGAATTAACAAATTACCAATTTCCTCATTTTAAATGCTAAAAGAAAAATTATGTATTAAATATCGCAAAATTTACGTGTATACTTATTGTTTTAGTTTATTAATATCAGAAAATTAATTTTTCCCTATTTGAGAATAATGACAAAGCATTGCTATTTAACTATATTAAATAAATATTAATATAAACATTGCTATTTTAATGAGAATTAATAATTTTTAAATTATGATAATTAATTATTTTTCTAAACCAATAAAAAGTTCCCTATTTCAAATATTTAAACAAAAATTATGTATTACGAAGCAAAAGTATGAAAAAATTATGCAAAAGAAGTCTGTATACTTGTTATGTTGTTTTATTAATTAAAAATGAAATCTACGTTTTTCCTGTTTGAAAATATTTATATTAAAAAGTCATAAAATCAATCAAAATAGAAACGGTTAATTATGTAGTAATATGTTGGTATCTTCTTTTTAGCGTTCCTGTGTCTGTCTGTCACATCCATTTTACTCGTAAACTATGGAACGTAGAAAGTACAAATTGTTGGAGTACTAAAGGCAATTGATCCACATATTTAGAGATTATTAACAATTTAAATATATTTAGAAAAATTGTAGAGTGCTAATTAAGTCACTTGAAAAAAAAATATTTGTACATCGTATGAAAGAATTCATAACGTCAAACTCAAAAATGCATTTAATTTCATTTTTGGTATTATATTTTCAGAGATATCTTCGAAAATGTAATATAAAATGTATGTTGCTCCCCACTATTTCCGAATCAACTGAAAATAAATTTATGAACAAATTATTAGTAGTACACTGAATTAAAAAAAAAAATCTGTAGTTCTACAGATGTAACGTTACATGCTTACTAATCTTTCATCTGTAACTGTAGAACAAAAAAGCTGTAAATCTTCAAAACTAGTTTTTGTAAAGCTACAGAAATCTATAGCTTTACAAATGAATCCGCTAAAATTACAGTAATCTTACTAAAATTTTATCTGTAACATCTGTTGCAGTTACATGGAAAGCTCTAGGCATCCCAGTTTCCTAAAAAATTCTTACTAACCAAATGCGTCTTTTACATGAATTTTTTTTGTTGCCGTTACATAAAAAGTTCTAGGAATCCCAGTTTCCTAGAAAACCTTTAGTAACTTTACAGATTTTTTTTTTTTTTTTTTTTTTTTTTTTTTTTTTTTTTTTACAGTGTAGAAGTTAATTTAAACCTTGCAGGAAAATTATAGCGATCACCCAAGGTCACTTAATTTTTTGAGAAATCTGCATTTTTCCGTTACACAAATTTCGATTTCAGCAAAGAAATTGAGATGCGCTGGAGGTTCCCATTATCCCAGAACTATAAAAGGATTCTTCATAATGGATTTTGTTTTAAATGTCGGTAATTAGCCGAGATATTAAACCTTAAAGGCATGTACGGTTTGAACCCACATAAAGACACTTACGGCGTACTCTATGCACCATCGGGCTGTTAAAGCCTAGATACTTTTAATGATATATTTGTGTAACGTAATGCCATGACGTTGTATAAAATCAAGTGTTAAAAACAGACTAATTTAATTAGAATAAATCACATAATACTATGGGATTCGCAACCAGTTTGCATTGAGTGGTTCTCTCAATACACCACCCCTGTCTTTAAATGTTAATTAAAAAAAATCTGGTAAAACGCGGTACGGACCAAGACGGCATTGCAACTTTGTGACCTCCTTTCAAATCGCGCTTAGCAGAATGCTAAGTTTAAACTTTGAACAAGGGTTTGTTTTAGGTGCACTGTAAAAAAGAAAAAATTGTTACTACGCTGAATAGGGGTTTACGAAATGGCTAATGAAGTTTAAATATTCATTACTTTTATTGTCAGCAGTGAATTAAGTTCATCATAAAAATATTAGGATAATATTAAAAAAAGAGTTATACAGAAAAGCAATATTTGATACTATTTAGATTTCATATCTCTCTAACCTTTCACGGTACATCCATTTATACATTTGTATTATATACAGGTATACCCAAATCTACACTGTATACTTTTATACAAAATCGTATTATTCTTTTAGTGGTGATTGTTTTGTAATAATACAGTTACAGATTTATATATTTATTGCACAGAACTCTCTATATGCGAGGAATATCGCACTTGACAGTTTATTTATTTATATAATTTTTTATTTTAGTATTATAATTATGAACTGACATACAGTTAAAACAGTTTTCCTTCAATAGTTTTCATGCCATCTCTTTTTTCATGAATCTAAATCATAAAAGTGTATTATTTCATAAATTATATGAAATTAAGGACAGAACATTTGATCGCTCTCCATCTTAAAGTATTATGAAAAAAATAGGATGAAAAAATATTCAAACCACTATTCTATATTATGTATTTCATTAATTTGAAAGCACAATATTGATAACGATAAATCAAAAGTTCTAAGAATGAAAATAAAGGGATGTCGCTTTACTTTTAGAAATCACAGTTCACTCCATTATCTAATTAATGCATTTCTGAAAAAGGACATTCAGTATTTATTGTTGTAATGAAATGGCAATGGTTTTCCAATGCAATTCTGTAAAAGGGAATTTATTCAATGACTATGTTGATCGCTTTCTCAATAAGTTTATATAGGTTTTAGTAATTACTTAATTCATTTCAGCTCGCTGATTTTATAAATTTCATTATAAAAATAGATTCAGTATAATTTAACGAGATTATAGAAACAGAAAGCGATGTGAATGCATGCAAATTCTACAAATGAAAATGCTTTTTGCTAAAGAAGTAAAATATTTTTAGGAAATTTTTCTTTTAAGTTTTCCTCTTGTATTCACGAAAACCTGTAACATTACGAAATTTACTCCGTTGCTTTTATTTGTGCTATAATTTGAAATCAATGTAATATTCAATAAAAGATATTACAAATTTTCTATTATAAAAAGTGGGATATATGGTTACACATTTACTTTCTAAATATAAATATGTTTATACGGTAATGTATATACTGTTTGCCCAATGAGTTTATAATTCACGTAATAGTTTTTATGTATTGAACACAGTTAAATTTAGGGTTTAGGTACGATTTATCAAATTAGAAATGTAAATCAGTGATATATTTCAAATAAAACCATTCGATGGGGTTTATTACACATAGCCTAAATAAAAAATACCTTCAAACTTTAGATGCAATGAACTGCGCAGCAAAGAACTGCGAAACATTTAGAGAAAAATACAGGGTCTTTCTAAATGAATTTCGGGGATTTAACGCTGGTAGTATTTATTACATAAAAGTTAAAATTATAATTAATACATAAAATTAAAGATAAACTCAAACAGTTTTATCTACAAACTTACAAGTGTTCAATGTGAGCACCTTTCGCCACACGGCACACATCAAGTCGATAGCTCAGTTCTTCCCAAACATTGATTAGTGTTTGTGGAGTAATTGCTGCAAAGGCAGCCGGTATTATCAAACTGATGGTAACTTCTACGGATGTTATTATCACTTGGGTGATCACATCTGAGCTTAATTCGGCAGATGACCACGATGACCACCTCGGGAACTCAGCTTTCGCTTTAGTGCATGGTAACTACAGATTCGGTCTTTGAAAACTGCAGAACACAAAATGCTTTCTATTCACTAGTCACCATTTTTGTTGCTAGCGCTTTCTAACGGATGACGGAAGAAACATCTGCGTGCACAGGTACCAACAAATTGTTTGAGTTGCTCTTTCATTTTATGTATTAAGTATAATTTTAAGTTTTATATAATAGATACTACAAAGCGTTAAAACCCCGATATTCATTTAGAAACACCCTGTATAATAAGATGCACTCTGTAATGGAGATAAGTGAACTGCTTTATGAGTCGGTAGTTATTTTAAATTGAGTTATTTAGTATTTAAAACTTAATTTGATTTTTTACTTGATTTCAAGCTGTGAAATTCATTATTCAGATGCGTACTCGATATAAGGTTTTCGATAGCATATTTAATAATATATGATTGTAAATAAATAAATTCCTATACAAAACTACGCTAAAAACTGAATATATTGTCATCTATGGATGGAGATTGTTGTAGATGGAACTTTAATTCTATTCTGCGCTTACCTGAATTAAATTTTAGCATATAGGTTGTGTATATATAAATGTAAGTTATATACAGAGTTGAATAAAATATTTCAAGATACCATACCTGGGCGATAAATGCTGATACATTTTTTTTTCAAATAAGCATTACGTTTTACAGCAAAATTATATTTTAGCAAATCATGTGATGTGTGTAAAAATCTATAGACCTTCTACGAGGACTGCTTAAATGAATTTGAATACGACTGTGGGCGCTAATTTCTGAAATTGGGTGGGCAACTGTGTTATGCGTTTTCTAAATTGTTTATTTAGCTATCTTTTTTTACCTTATTAAATACTGAAGTTTCGTTTGAGTTGTGTAGAAGTGTTGGAAAGTGTTTGATAATCTATGCATGACTTACTTTGCTTTTTCTTCAAATTTATTGTTGGTATTGCAATAACACAAATATTGAATTTGTTATGTTAATATTTAAATCTTTTAAAGAGATTAGGATTGTACAGTTTATATCTTCTCATATTATTCAGTGACTTATCTTTTATTATATTGTCCATGTTTAGAACTTATCCGTTTATAATGCTTTCCTTATATCATGCATTTCTTGCAATACCATTTTTTTCCTTTTTGAAGATAGTATAAAAGAAGTCACGTTTATGAAATGTACAATGATAAAGTGCAATGACTTTTCATGGTACCCTGTGTGATACCTCGTGATACCTGTTAGCTGTTGATATTTGTTTATTAAGTACCTTAGGGTGTTTCATTTTGTAAGGCAAAAAATAAAATGTAATTTTTTTGCAGACTTTGCTTACGCCCCGAGTCTAAAGTGATATAAAAGATATATATGCCAAATTTCATTAATATTTAGGGGTTGCACACTTTGATCAGTTTTGTAAATGTAGGCACAAAATACGATTTTTTTAATGTTAATTACTTTTTTGGGAAAACTAGAAATCACAAACTCCAAATAATACTGAAACTGGACACTCAGATTAATAGATAGCATAATACGCAAAACATGTGTTATATTAATCAACTTTGAACGATTCAATCTCTTCTTTGTTCACTTGGTGACGAATGTTCTGTGATGCTCGACTACCCTCAACAAGAGTTGTTTTTGTTGTTTGTCCCTGACCAATTTGTTTAATCATCAATATCAATTCCTCTTTCTGCTGTATCATTGGCCACAATAAGAGCGTTCACATGGCTTCTGAAGAGAAACGCTGCAGTATTCTGCCACATCGTGGATCCCTAACTATTTAAAGAAAGTCTTTGTTTTATTAGTAACGAAATGATTCAGGTCTTTTCATTCAAAAACTAGGTTTTTACCTCAAATAGTTTCATTTCCCTTTTCTTTACAGCGTTGGCTTCTAAATTTAGTCATATTTCTCTTATTAGCCGGAGTAATATATACGTCCAAAAAATCCAATCCTACGTTTGTTTCTAAAAGAAAACAAAGGTACATGTATCAACTTAGCAACTGTGAAAGCACCTTTTTTTACATCTGCATCTGTGTAAGTGTTCAGAAGCTGTAGCATATCCAAATCCATCTTTGGAGACCATCGAATATAATCCAAAAGAAATCCTTGACCCAAAAGTGAACATATATGGTGCTGATACAATGCGCAACTCTTTTCATTCCTTTCAATTCTCGTTGAGGAATATTCAACTGTTTAGAGAAGAGTACAATTTTAAGTGGATATACTACCTTTGCCATCCACCTTGCATGATGCAGTGCCACTGGGATCCTGAAAGTGAATTTGTTTTTAGACCAACCTTCCAGGTACAGGAGTAAGAATTGTAATAACTCTTTGTAATCTTCTCTTAGATGACTTCTATCTTTTAGGACATTTTGGAGGTAGTTAACATGTTTGTACACTTAGTTATTATTTTTGTTTTGAGGCGAAAACTGACGAACTCATAGCATCTTCTCTTTGTGACCTAAGAATATCTTTATCTTCTTGTGATATGCTAGTCATGCCCATCACATTTTGCCAGGAAATGTCAAATAACTTGACGAGATCACCTTTCCAAATCTGCTGTTTCACATTTGCTTTATCAGTGTTTCTCGATTTCTCTTTACTCAGGTTTTGTTATTCTTTGTACATCTTCTGTAAACCAGCAATGATATTCTCCTCTGTCTTAACAGGAATATTTGCTTTCTTCTACACTTCCTGTAGTTTAGGACTGGTTTAGCAGAAACCGAAAGTCTTTCTTTCATTTCCTTGTGATATTAAATAAAACTAAGAGTACTTGTTCCTTTGCAGAAAGTCGAGCTTATAAAAACTCATCACTAGGCACCTTTCCTAGCTGCCAAATTCCTAGTAAGATTCCCATTTTAAAATTCAATTACCTTCAAAAGATGAAAGAAACACATGATTACACATGACCCCATTAAAGTTAATTTAGAAGCACAAAGTACTTCAATATTAGAAATTTCACTAATTTAAGATAAAACTAATCAAAGTGTGTGCAATCTTTAAATATTATCCAATTTTCTTGAAATTTGGCATGGATATCTTTTATACCACTTAGACTCGAGGCACAAGCAAAGTCATAAAAAAATCCAATATTTGGAAAAATAAAACACCCTAAAGTACATACTTCAAATTTTGTGCACAAATGGCCTATTTATCATTACATAACATGAAAGGGCGTTGTTATTAAGTGTAGGAAACTAGCCAATTTGTTTATTGAAACGATTTTAAGACATATAGACCAAATATATAGAGACCAAAATGTGATTTACGATATAAATGTATTTTTTTATTGATACTTTTTATTCTCATTGTTTATTCTCATTATTCATATATATATATATATATATTTTATTATCATATAAATCTTTAAAATATTTCTATGAAAACCTGCATCTAATATATAACAAAAATTTAAACTTTAAAATAATTCTCAATGAGACATTTTTTAAAGTTAGAACTCAAACCTTAATCTAATATGAACCTTAAACTGCCAGAACAATACTATATGAAAGCTTTTCTTTTTATAAAACATTTTCTTTCCTCATTAAACTTTTGTCAGTTGTAGCTAATGACTTTCAAACATACATGAAATTACTGTAAGAAATGTAATGAGCTAAAAATAATGTGGAATTATACGTCATTACGTCAATACGTAGAGAATTTAAAGAATGATATAAAAAAGAAGAATATTGAAATATTGTTGGAATAAACAAAATATTTCTAAGAGAAACTAACAGAAAACTTTGTTAAAGAAAAGACTAAATTGAAATAGCATGTAGTATATATTGTTTCCTTAAAAAAATATATAAAATGCTTCCTAAGAGAGAGTTTTCACATATATATTTTTTTTTAATTTAAAAATGTTTCTTAATGATTTTTGTTTTCTTTAAATAAAAAAAGCCATTTCAGGAAGTTTTTTATTTATAGATTTAAATTTGTAGTCTTACTAGTATTAAATTTGTAAATTTGTACAAAGTAAATTATAGAGAGTAATAATCCTATAACTCAACCAAGTATCGACACGAAATATAGTTTTTTGCTTGCTATCAATGCTCAGGTATACATTTTTAGCTGCGTAACAAAATTTATACTCGCTAGAAAAACGAAATAATGTTCATTTTACGCTGTTATTACAGCAATTTTGTCTGTTGTACATGATAGTTAAATATGTAAAAATCTTCTTTAAAATCGCAGTAAATAGATAAAAATTTAATAAATAATCACGCGTCTTAGTTAAATATTATCCATAAAAATTTTTTTTAATGTCTGAAAAGCTCCCACTAGTACATAAGATAAGCTGAAAAAAATCATATATATATGTATGTATATATATATATATATATATATATATATATATATATATATATATATATATATATATATATTTTTTTTTTTTTTTTTTTTTTTTTTTTGTGTGTGTGTGTGTGTGTGTAACAAACAAGTTTTCCCAACAAAAGTTATGCAGAATTTCATGCAAAAGTTAAGTATTTCATAATAACAAGAAAGAAAGTCTGAGTTGAATTATTTTCTGGAAAACTGTGATAATAAATTAAAAATCACACCAACATTTTAATAAAATAAGCATAGGATGATAAGCATTGTTTACTTTAAGAATTTTTTAATTAATAGTATGACAAATACGAAAATATAAGAAAATCTTAAAATGTCGATAAGCGAATAAAAACTACTTAATTTTGTTATTTTAAAGAATTTACTTTTTATGCCAAAATTACATAAAAACGACTATGGGACAAAGAGAAAAATAAAATTCAGAAGATTTTACTTCTAAATATAATTTTTAGTGAAGAAATCTATTTATTCTATTAAGACAAAGTTTTAAGATGTGAATTATTAAATCCTTATCTCTTGTAACTCATACTGAATTAATTTTGTGAATATTTTAACTAAACTAATGACACACTTTCGTAAGATCAATAAGTCATAATTATTAGAAGGTCATAAGGTGTATTATAATTAGGTAAATTATAATTTTCATAAGGTAATAGTTATGATAATGTCCTTCATGTCGTAATTAGTTTGTCAGTGATCTTCGTGCATGCTGATAAGTAAAGTATTCTAAAAAGCTGCTTTATAATTAATACAATTTTTTCATTATAAGTATTTGGTATAAGTAAAAAATCTCGTGGTACCTTCAAATATGTTTACTTAATAGATTATATATTCTTATTTGATATTTATATCTACTAATTCCGAAATGCTCTATATTTAATACTGTAAAGTGATTTCAATGTCTTGGAGAAAGAAAAGTTTATTTATGCACACATATAACTATATAGTTGAAGAACGAAAAATAATATTAGAATATGTTGTTTTTTTATTAATTATCCCTCATTTACAAGAAGTACAAATTTTGTTTTGTATTTATATAGCAACTTTCTATAGGGAAAAGGAGAATAAATTTGAAGTGTGATATTGATTTTCAATGACTGGAAGAAAGAAAACATTTTTATGCATTCCTAGCATATAGTAGAGAAATGAAAAGTTACATTAGAACATTTTTTTGTAATTTTTCTTTACTTCACTCGAGGTAGAAATTTTGATTATAATTTATATAGAGACTTTGCATAGGGAAAGTTTGGTTAAAATCGGTGTATTAGTTTGTGATTTGTAATGACTGGCTGAAAGAAAGCATTTTTTATTCATAACTAGAACTATATAAAAGAAAAAGAAAAATTAATATTAGATTTTTTTATCTTCCACCATTCACAAGAGGTACAAATTTTGATTAGAATTTTTAAAAGAAATTTGTACAGGGAAAGATAGGTATAAATCGTATACCTTATTATTAGTACCTTATTGAAACCTGAATTTCCAACAGAATCGAGTGAAACTTTGTGTAAACGACATGCTCTTATAATTTTAACATTTTAACATCACAAACATATGATTTTTCGGTCACAATTTTATTAATAAAATCCCCCTTAAAAAAAAAAAAAAAAAAAAAAAAAAAAAAAAAAAAAAAAAAAAAAAAAAAAAAAAAATCAAACGGCAATTGCATATAAGCAGACAAATCTGGTTTTAATGCTACTTGGTGTAAGATGTCATCGACATGTTAATCTTACAGAAGGTGAAATAGTAATGACTTTATTTTGAAAAAGAACAAAATACTTATTTTATAACTTTACTTTAAAAAGTTGACTAACAATATTTTCCACATATATCTAATCATTTAAAGTTTCACAACAAACTGATAATTATCTTCGTTTTATTTTGTGAAATCGCAGAAGAGAAATTCACTTATTTCTCAGCTTTAAAAAAATCGTAATCATTATTGTTTAGATACATTTAACAGTTTTCTCTTAGTCTTGTTTAATATTTTTAATAACCACTTCTCCATACTTAGAACTAAATATTTCAAGCATTACCGGCTATAGAGGAGGGGCCGTCGCGAAACAATTTCCTTCTTTTATGGGCCTGCCCCAAGACGAAAATGTCGAGCAAGATGGCGGCGCAAGGGATCTGAGTAGCAAGCGAAATAGGTCGGTAATTGTATGTTTGTATCAAAAATAGAGCTGGAAATTTCCGTTTTAGAATATTTTGGTGATCAATCTGTGGCTTATTTTAGATCTGTTTGACTTATACATTCAATAATTAAACAGAGAAGGGTCATTAAAAAGGTGGTTTTTTTTCTCATTTAAATATATCCAAATGCATTTGATTCGCGGTTTTTATCGGAGATTTTAACTTGAAATGTAAACGTCTCAAAAAAAAAAAAAAAAAAAAAAAAAAAAAAAAAAAAAAAAAAAAAATACATTAAAACTATCAACTTTATCATGAAAAAATAAAAATTCAAAAATAGTTTAAAAATTGGGATTCATGGTATTTTTCGGAGAGTTTAAATAGAAATAAACATTTATGGCAGGAGAAATCATGTACTAAAACAATGCAATTTTACTAGATAATAATTAAATTTCCTTTTAAAAATAAATATGTCTTAATTTAAAGTTATAAGTTTCAGGATTGATATTACATAAAATCATAAATAAAGATATTAATTTTTTTAAAACAATTAAAACAAAAATCCTATTTATCAATTAAAATTTTAATTTTAGAATGAAATTACCCGAATAAAGTGTATAACTACATAATATAGGCAGATAGTGGTAAAATAAAATGGCTCCAGGAAATGATTTTATTTCTAATTGTAAATGCTTTTCAAATTTTTAAAAACTGATTAATCAGAATTGTAGAAGTACGCTCCTAAAATTTCCAGAGCCCAAAAAACTTATTGTACAACTCACCACTGCAAAGACTGAAATTTTTGGCCTGGATTTCATAAGTAAATGCAAATGTGGAAGCTAACGTTGCTATATATTTAAGGAGGCAGTTTACATTTTCAACATTTTTTTTTTATTTAAAAAATGGTTCAAATGGTGCAATAACTCATTACATTTCAATGTTCAACTAAAAGTACATTTTAAGAAGAAAAATGTTTTTTAACTGCATATTTAGTTAAAAATTTAAAATAGTTGAAAATTTTTTTAATTTTTTAAAATACTCCTTTTTTAAATATTAATATTTTTACCCGTTTTATAAGATTTTCAAATGTATATTACACAAGACTGCGCATGGAGTTTAAGCTATATCAAATATTACATTTAATATATATTTTTTAACTGATATATATAGTATAAAACAGTGAAACCGAGCACACCTTCACACACTTTTAATTGATTTAATTGATTAGAAAATTAACATTTTTATTTATGAGTTTATGTAATACCAATCCTAATATTTATAATTTTACATTAAGGCATATTAATGTAAGAAAATTTTAAAGGGAACTCTAATTATCCGTTGCTAAAATTGTGTAATTTTAAAACATGATTTCTCCTGCCCTCTCCAAAAAATATGAATCCAAGTCTTAAACAACTTTTGTATTTTTATTTTTTGCTGCTAAAGTTGTAATTTTACTGTATAATTTTTTCTGCATAAATGTATATTTCAAGTTAAAATCAGGGGCAAAAAGAAGCAGAAAAAAAGAAAGTACTGTTTAGTGACCCTTCGATGTTTAATTATTGAATGTATAATTCAAACAGCCACAGCAAAATATTACAAAACGGAAATTTCTATCACTGTTTCTAATGCACACATACAACTAATATACTTGGTTGGTTTCCTAACTCAGATATCTTGCGTGACTCATCTTAATCTTGAAGCAGGCCCGTAGAGAAGAAAGTTGTTTCGCGACAGCCCCGCTGTAGGGCAGCTCCAATTGAGTTAAAGGGAGATATCAGGTTTCTTCCAGCTGTACGGCTTTGTCAAACTTACTCTACAGTTTAAACAAACAAACAAATATATATATATATATATATATATATATATATAAATAAAGGTACTAAAATTTTTATAGAAAACTTGGTTTCCTAGAACATTTTATACAATGGCAACAACAAAAAATCATGTTACGGATACGCGTTTGCACTATAAATAATAATAATAAAAAAATCTGAAAGGTTACTAAGAATTTTTTTAGGAAACTGGGATGCCTAGATTTTTTTATGTAACTAGGGGGTTCTTCCCCCTATGAGCTACGCTCGTCAACCCCCGTTCAGACACCGCAGACTCTAAAAGTACGCTAATTTGATCGGCTTTAAAAAGATTTCGGAAGATTGAATTATAATTTAAAAAACAGTGGCGATCTCCCTATAAACGGATTTCTATTCATTTCTCTTTGATTGGGGAATTTTAAGGCCAAATCCGCTGCGGTACTACTTGATTATCCCGTCGACCAATTTCGCCAAATTATATAAATCACCAAATTATACAAATTCACATAATTTTTATTTTAAATAACGAAAGAACAAATAAATTAGTGCAACATTAATAAATATACAAATAAAACGTCGAAATAAAAATAACTTGATGACGTAGATACGTGTAACTTGCTTAAAGTCAAATTAATGTGAAATTTACGATCAACCATTATAGGCATCTTATAGTTTGGCGAATGATAGATTTTTGGTCGACGGAATAACTAAGTAGTACCAAAGATACAATCGCTATTTTCGTCTTTGATTATGTAAAATAAGTTAAACATTTCAAAATAAGCTAATATAAAAGGGTCTTTCTCTCCCGGTATTTTTTAACAAAGCGAAAAGAAAGTTCTTTTAAATAAGATATTTTGAATTAATCGTTTTTAATCTGACGTAATTTTGACCAAACTGTGTTCATTTTATGTAATAACTGTAATGTGGCGTAAATATGACATAATTTCTCCTATTTAAGCCTTTAACGCATGTTAATAAATTTGTTATTTTACAGTTTCCTTTCTCTCTTAAAATTCACGTGTAAATAAAGTTTTTATGACATAATTTTTAATAAGTTCCTGCTTTTCGTGCATAATTATTTAATTCTAATTACAAATGTTTTTTTCTGTTTATAATAGTCACGTGTAAATAAATTTTTAATTTGTTTACGTGTATAAATATTTTTTTTTATTTGAAGCAAACATTATTTTTTGCGCTGTATATACAGTTGGCAACAGTTTAAATTAATATCACTTTCTAAAATCTGTAAAAAATATCTCTAGAAATGCTGAAAATTTGAATTTAAAATAGAAATAAAACCTCAAAAAATGAGTCAAATTAAAAAAAAGAAATACAGTCTGCACACCGGGAACTTCAAAGGTATAAAATTATCTAAAAATGATTAAATGATTAGTTTTTGCTCCTATAAAACTTTTTTAGTGGAACGATTTTGTCTAACTTTAGCATTAAATATCTCTTAAAATAATTCTTCGATTTGAAAAATGTCTGCATCAGCGTATTTATCAAACATTTCTGTATAATACTACATATTTTCGTATTTTTGTATACATTATTTTTCTTAATATTAACGAAGAAAGATCTCCGATCACAAAAAATTCAAAACCGGCGGCGGTGACAGCGGTAGTTACTTTTTTTTTTTTTTTTAGAATAGAGAGATTACAACCCAGGTTACAGATAAAATTTCAGTAAGATTACTGTCATTTTAGCATATTCTTTTGTAAAGCTACAGATTTCTATAGCTTTACAAAAACTAATTTTATAGATATATTTATATACATCTTTTTCTGTACAGTATACAAATAAAATTTTAGTAAGCTTATAGGTTTCTGTAAATTTATATCTGTAGAATTACGTACTTTTTTTTTTTTTTTTTTTTTTTTTTTTTTTTTTTTTTTTACAGTGTAGGGTAGACCGGGGCACGTTTACGCAGCGCACTTTTCCGAAACGAGTTATAACTGGCGCGCCACCCGTCATGACAGATTGATACTGCTCCCTAGCGGGTATTCTCACACGTTTTTGAGAGTCAGTCGAGCTTCGGTCTAGCATGCGGAAAGGATAACCTGCTTTCTGTCAAGGTGAGTAAATTTTATGTTGAAGTTATTGAAACTTATTGTGATCTAATAATACTTAGTTAAGGATAAACAAATATATGAACATTAGCAGAATTTTATCCTTTTTTGAGAACTATATTTGTATGAACAGGAATGTTATTAATTTTCGTTGCACATTAAAAGTAAATACAAACATGGCGACGGGACACGTTTACGCACTCACATCGGGGCACATTTACGCACGTTCTTACTGCGTAAACTTGAACAACTGAGACCATTTGAAAAGACAGGACCAAGGCTTGTCACCATGAAAGGTAAAAAAAAGAGGCAGTCCGCAATCCTAACTGATACTCCGGTTAAAGAAGCCCTCAGAAAAGAGCTGTTAGAAGAGAATAAGAAAAAAGATGATGACACAACAAAACAAAAAGAAGAAATTAAATAAAAATTTACTAGTTTCTATGGAAGCAGAACAAGATGACAGCAAAGGAAAAAGTATGAAACCAAAAACTACAAAAGGGAAAAAGTTGGTACACTCTGGAATAAAGAAAATAGTAAATGAATCTGATGACGAAGATGACAACTGTGTGTATATTTATTGTTTGAAATCATACAACCAATCTAAAAAAGGACAAGACTGGGTTCAATGTCTTACATGCAAAAGGTGGTGCCATGACAAGTGTGCAAAAGGAAATCCTTTATTTTTTGTTTGTAAAAACTGTAACACTGATGATGAAGATGACTAAATAGTTTCTGTTTTTAATTAGCAATAAGCCCTATGTTTTCAGTTTAGCCTATAAAATGTTCTTTAATTAATTCTCTTTAAAATTTTTAAAACTGTGTTTTAAGTTATACATAAAACATTTCAATTTGATTAAATATTTATTTCATTTACTCCTTGGTGTCACTTATAATATGCCCCACTTGAAAGACTTTTTTTTTAAAGAGAAATATGGCAATAACTGAATACGCAAATTTTTACTAACTGCTTTATAAAATAACAGTGTCTAAAATTTCCTAAGTTAAAAGATAAAAATTAGAAAATTCATTGAAAAAAAAACCCGCATAAACGTGCCCCGGTCTACCCGACATATAAAACTGCAAAATTTAATTTACTTTTAAAAGATTTTAAAATAAACACATTTATAATGATTGTTTGCTCAAAAGAAATTTTATGTTTTAAACTTTACATTCCTGTATTAGAGTGTGTATAAGGACATATTTTAATTAAAGCATTTTCAAGTACAGTATCTGTATGTCCTGTTTAACCCGACATGAACAAGTAAATTCTATTTAATATCGACCTGAAACCCGATCTAAAACCAAGAAAACATTTTTCGGCGACGTGCAATAAACATTTTTTCGCCTTCTCAAAATTCGTTGACTAAACCTAATCCGAAAGTCGAAAAAAATAAATAAATAAATAAAAGAAAGAAAAAAATAGACTGTAATTATGTCTCTACTATCACTTTTTACTTTAATGCATTATAAAGATTATGTAATGACTTACTTATAGTCAAATGTATAAATTTTTATCTGAAATAACATTCCGGTCTTCTGAAAGGATAGCGACACGCCATGAAAAAAATATGAAGCATCTGGCACGATAAATTGGAAGTACCAACCCATCTGATGTGTTGTGGATAAAATCGGGTTTTCAACCAGAGAAATGAACTTAATTTCATTTTTCATTAGGAAGGAGAAAAGATTGGACACCAGTTTCTGACAGATAAAGTTCTTTATTTATTTTGTATGGTACATCGAATATAAAAAGAAAGGAATTCATAATCTCAATATTACAAAAAATGTTATAGAAATGGTTTTAATTCAGAATTATTAATGTATTTTCGAACGACTTAAATGTTTATAATCATACCTAGAAATTACAATTATCTTTTTTGCAATAATTTAATAAATATATGTATTTTCATGAATAATTTTAATTGACAAAATAAAGTATGAAAAAATAAATTCAGTATTAGAAATCAAGTAACAAATTGAAGTTTCTTGTCTTATAATAATAATAAAAGAAGAATCATGAGCAAACCTTTCCACTTAGTTTTATTTTTTTTATTTTTTTTTTTTTTTAATACATTAATTTGTAGTATTAAACAAGGAGTACATTATTGAATCAAAATGAAAATATCAGAAGGATAGTGTAAGACTAATGAACATGTTGACTAAAATACTAAATACATATTTTTTAACATGTCTTCCACTGAAAACGAATACAGACAGCAAAAACATGAATTTTTATGACGATATAAATATTAAAAGAAATTGTACACTATTGATTGAATTATCAAATTTATGAGGCTTATGACAGAATTTGGGCATGACTTATTACAAAGATTTTGAACATATTTAACATCCTTTGAATGCATCTTTCAAACGTTGGGATAGATGCAATTGGACAAAATTTTCGTGTTATCCAATAAGAGGTTTTCCTGTAAAACTGAAATCCAATTCCCTTTCTGCTTTCTGCGTTACAAGAATAACAAAAACGTGCGAGAGTGATTACTGGAACCTCCCATTGACGTTACTAGCAAAGAGACATGTTATCCCATTTATGTCTAGCGTCCAATTTTTAGAACGTTTCGAATTTTAATATTTTTTTTAATTTTTCTTACCCTTTACAACATTAAAATTGTATGAAGTAATTGTCTATAAACGTCTTTATCTATTGCCGAGAGATGATAGCATAATATTGATATTTATTTGCTTAAATGAAGGCCTTTTTTCAGGGTTTATAGATTTTTCATTTTTCAATTTAACGAAATGTAAAAAGTAAGTTTATTTGTATAGTTTGTATCTTTGATCCAAATATTTAATTCATAATCTTAACTTGTAGACTTCTTTGAAATACGTTTTTTTTTTTAAATTGCGAAATGATATGTTCAAACATATTTTTTATGCATGTTTGTAAGGTACAAAAATAGGGCATAAGACCCTAATGTGTGCATATTTCTATTCAGTTATTTATGTAAAGTTCTTTTCAAGATGATTTTGAAATACAGAAGAAGAACTTCAATTAAATAAAGTAGTTGAACCTACAAATTGAAAAGAAACCTAGTGATGCTCATTTATAAGCCCGAAATTATTAAAGTCCGTTGAATGAGATAGGTGCTGATATTACACATTTATGTAAAAACATGTATTATAATTAATGGTAATCTTTACTTTAAATAATATGATTACTTTGCATTTTGTAAAAATCGTCCATGAATTTGTCTCATATATAACATTAGTATTATGATAGAAAATGGTTTTTTTTTAATATTTTCTTTATTCCCACTTCGAAATCTTCCAAACAATAAAATAAAACTACACTGAAATACAGCTTAAACCATCCGGTTGATTCGTCCATCTAAAATATCCTATGGGAGTTGTGGATGATATAAATATTAAATATTGTCTATTTGAAAGTAAAAAAAAAAAAAAAAAAATGCATAAATTCAAAAGAATTCAATTATTATAATGTATATTAAACAACAATTGGAATGAATAATTTACAATACATGCAAGTTGCAATCCTGTCCATTTTCTTATTCCACGGTACAAATATCTGAACAGCATATTTATAAACAAAATGTGAAAACTCTTGATTGTCTTTCAAAATTTCATTTAACTATATTATCTTACATAAACCTTTACACAGTTTGAATAACATTTTATTATCAAAGCATAAAAATATAGACACTTAAACTAGACTCATCTAGATTATATAACTCCACTGTTCGGCCAAACACACACACACAATATCACTGTAAAAAAAAAAAATAACTCATGACATACCATAATAATGCAGATTTAAGAAAACCATTTTTACAGAGCCATTGCTCATAAAATGAAATAAAACGCTTTTGATGAGTTGCTCCTCTGCTGAAAACATTGAACGAAATGCATAAGATATCTTTTATTGTCCTTCAATATAACCAATAAGAGAGATGTGTAAACAGCACATGATTTTAAGAATTTTATTATTTTACAACAAATAATTACATTTACAAAGTATGAGCTTCCGTTTACCATATACAAATCTACTTACCTAATATTTCTTAAAAAAAAAAAAAAAAAAAAAAAAAAAAAAAAAAAAAAAAAAAATCATATGAACGCACGCATTTTTTTTTTTTATATATTGAATAAAAATATAAATAATGCTACAAAATAAATATGTGTCAAATTTAAATATTCCCAAATAAATAATTTCAAATATATATAAAACGCCAAAATATACACAAGCTAAGATTAAAATATATCTGTAATCTTTGGCGTAAATCACTAATTTTCAAATAAAAATTGCATTATATTTTTATATTTTCAAAAAAGAGTACAAAAGGAACTTTTACGACAAAAATTGTGATAAAAAATTAAAAACCAAAGTCATTATTTTACTCATATACATATAAGCTGATAAGTACTTTTCACTTTAAATTTAGAGAATGATAAATACGTTTTTTATCACTACAAGAGAACATGGCACACTTAAAAAAAAAAAAAAACTTATTATTACTTTAAGCATGTCTTTATCGCACTCTCCACCATTTTTGAAGGAAAGAATGCTCCACGAGAATTATAAACTAAGGCATATTTTTTTAAGCTGGATGAAAAAACGCCCTAAAAACATCAACAAAAAGAGATTTCTTTTACAAAGAGAAACGAAAATGTTTAAGACTTTTTTAATTATTAGTTTTAGTGCATTAAGTTTTAAAAACGCATTTTATTAATAAGCGTTTTTGTTATATTATCCTATAAAACTAACACATAATATATTTAATAAATTCTTTAACAAATATTTAATGTAATAATATCTATTTCTTCTTACTGCAATAGAAAAAATTCGGGACAATTCTTTAAAAGATTACATAAAACTGGAATTGGGCGATTTAATGACTTTTTTATAGCTTTATGCGGTAATAAATTTTATACTTATAAACAAGTTGGAAATTGCTCGTCAAACGTGGCAAATGAGATGCGTTCATACTATAACTAGTTTTATAAATATTTTTTGCACCGCATATTGTACTGAATGCATATTTTAGTGAGCTTCATAAGTATTTATATGCTGTATTTATATACAATTTTATGCTGTTCAAAGAGCTGTGACATCATTAAAATGCACTTGAAATATTTTTTCCCTTTGGCCGTAATGTACCAGAAAACTTTTGAATGTCCCTGTAATTAAAGTATACATCCGATTTTTATAAAATTGGAAATTAGTCGACAAAATTTTGCAAAAATTATATATTTATAATTTCAGACCATTCAGAAGGCTGTAACATCATTGAAATGCACTTGCAATAATTTTTTCCCATTGGCAGTAATGTAACGGAAAACTTTTGACTGTCCCTGTAATTAAACTATACATCCGATTTTCATAAAATTTTGCAACAATTATATATTTAAAATTTCAGACCATTCGGTTGGGTAGTTTTTGCTCTGTTATATGCGGATAGACGAACCGAACGACGAATATAGGTGCTACGTATTTATATAATTACGAACGCACCTAAAAAGAAACTGATCATTTACATGATCATTTAATTTTCATTTTAATTTTTTTTTTAAATTATTGATGTCATTTTTCTATTTAAAATTGAAAAGATTTTTTTTTTTTTTTAACCTCTATGGAATTGAAAGCGAAATGTGAAAAAATGTTTTTCCTTTTTTCAGCTGAAAACATAATTTTTTTCACAATATTGTCTTTACTATCTATTGAAATAAAAGATAATTTCACATCGAAAATGACAAAAATGAAATTTAATAATTCCTGTGTTTCTCCCTTTTCTCCGCTTTTTTAACAAAAATAGAATAATCTAGTTGCTATCTTATAGAAATGTCATTAAAATTAGAAAACAATTAATACCTCGAAAACTAATTCAAATTTTTAAATTCTAATATCATTTTTGAAACCTTTGGATCAATACGGTTAATTCGAGTTAATTTAACTGCCAAACGTTCCATACTTTAGGAGAAATTGCTGTGAAATATAATCAGTCATTTAATCAGTCTTTTCATAAAATAGTTTCATAAATTACTTTAATAAATTCTTTTAATTAGGATTTTATATAGAGAGAGTAAATTTGAAACGCAGAGAAATACAGGATCGGGATTATTGTCTCATAATACACGGAATGATATTTTAAACACTTTTCAATATAGTTGAAAAATATTTATGAATTTGGTTTGTCCGCGCTCTAACTCGCCTACTAGTCCAGTCAATAGGGAATTTTACCTAGCAAAATTAATGGTAGTACTGGAAATCGGCTTTCTAGATGTTTTTTGGGTCACTGAATTTGTAACTTCCCAGCAAAATTTCCCCCGGCAACCTCCCGAAATTTTGGTAAAAAGCCCCCCAAAAAGGGATTTTATTAAAAAAATCCATTTTTTATAGTTTTAGGGGAAAAGAAGCTAAAAATTCAGAAAGTAGACAAAATTTGCAACAAATTAGATATATGACATTATGACTTAGGATGAAGGGGAAGGGGACATCTGCCTCGGATAAACGGGGAGAGAGGGGGCTGCCTCGGAACATTCCCCGCGCGCTTTTCTCAAAAACCAAATTTTTTCAAAAAATCAATTTTTTGGGGGGTTGCCGGGTGAAATTTTGGTGGGAAGTTACAAATTTGGATTCAGCGACCCAAAAAACATAAAGTGAGTCGAAATGCAGAACTAGTATTAATTTTGCCAGATAAAATCCCCTATTGCCCGGACATCATAATTTAGTGCACGTAGCGCCGCAGTGCATGTTCAGAGACAGCCCTCACCCTCCCCGTTCATCCTAATTCATAACGTCATATATCCTATTTGTTGCAAATTTTGTCTAGTTTCTGAATTTCGAAATGCTTTTCCCCTTAAACAATCAGAAATTTAAGTTAAAAACATCTATTTGGAGGGGGTTTCGGGAGGGGAAATTTTTGGGGAAAGTTAAAAATTCGGATTCAGCGACCCAAAAATCTTAATGTAAACCTTATAGAGAAAGTTCGGAGGGGAGATAGGAGGGCGAATGTAAACGTGTGAGTGGTTAAATGGAATTGCGCAACTTAGTCCACGCAGCACCGCGCGCATGTTCCGAGGCCGATCCCCCTTCCCCTTCATCCTAAGTCATAATGTCCTATATCTAATTTGTTGGAAATTTTGTCTACTTTCTGAATTTCTAGATACTTTTTCTCTAAAACAATAAAAAATGTTTTTAATAAAAACCTTTTTTGGGGGGCTTTTTGCCAAAATTTGGGGAGGTTGCCCGGGGAAATTTTGGTGGGATGTTACAAATTCGGATTCAGCGACCCAAAAAACATCTAGAAAGCCGATTTCCAGTACTACCATTAATTTTTCTAGGTAGAGTCCCTATACGGTCTCTATTGCCTGGACTATACGTATACACGGGATGATATATTATTTTTCTCTGTTAATGAGGTTTAATATTTAACATTTACAATTAAAAAATAAGGAAATAGTCAGTAAAACGTTATTTTACGGATTTTATTCCGATTTTACGGATTTTATTCCGAGCTGGGTTGGTTTTCGTGGTTTTCTTCGAAAACCTTGGACTTCCATGCGTAAATACGGATTAGGTTGCCTTAGAAAGACCCCCACGAAGGGCACTTCCCCTAGGGCCTATATCCCAAGAGTAGATAATCGGCCGTCAAATATCAACCAACCAACCAACCGAGCTGAGTTGGAAATTATTCCGGTACGATAAGGGCAACTATTTTTCCGATTCCTACCGGAAAACTGGCAGTATTTTTTTTTACAGTGTAGTGCTTGATGACGCACTAGCAAAAATTAACCATTAAGACAAGTTAACTGATTATATGGTAAGAGAACCGTACTCTTCATCTATAATACTGTGGCCGTAAATGCGTAGATACAGCAGGTTTAATAATATAGATAGTCTATGAAAATGCTTACACGAATCTCTACAGTCTTGTATTCTTATTAGATTCATTATTTCAATTTTAAACGTACATTTAATATTAATTTTTAAAAGAATCATTTATGTACATGCGCACCAATTATTCATCCACAGGGAATTAAGTCCTTGACAATTTTTTATGAAATTTAGTGGACTATTTCATTTATTCTCTTCTTATTGCTCAGTCATTCCGAGTGGGAGGGGCCTATATTGTCTCGACCAAATGGAAATTAGTTACCTTTCTGTCATCGACTTATCTTCTCAAACGTAGAAATCTTATCATAGTTCGACTTTATCTCTTCCTACGGATTCATACATTGGAGAAACATTTCATCTTTGCACTGGGCGTGAAGTTGGCGTGAACTAAGTAGCCTATCACGCTATTCACACAATTAACTGCCCAGTAAACTTAAAACTAAGGCGAAGTTTCTTTCATAAAATTTTCTGTTAACAGAGAAAATATGAAAGAATTATTCTGCAACAGAGTCAAAACACTGTATTAAAAAAACTAGTGTCATGAAGGAAATTGTCACCCCGTTAATAATAAACTTTACAACATCGTTATAACTACTTAAAAGGTGACATAAACATATAAAAATATTATTTAATGCAACCCTGAGATCTTTCGAACACACAGGCGTTCATTTTCAAAGCGAAAATATTCCTTTCACTCCTCTGCAGAGAAATGGACTAAACTCCGCTTGCGCATTCGTACTATTTTTTTTTTAAATTAATTTTCTATTCAGTCAGTCATCTTTTCTCTTTGAAAATGAACGCTTGTGTGTTCGAATGATCTCAGGGTTGCATTAAATAATATTTTTATATTTTTTGTCACGTTTTAAGTAGTTACAAGTATGTTTTAAAGAATTATTCTGCGTCATTGTGCAACATTTTCCAACATGCAGAATACCGAAATCGAACTTCAAAGTTTAGGTGTAACGGATACATTACAAAACGTGTACAAAACGCATAAACCGTTTAAAAGTCCGTTTTAAAGCATTACCATCTGCAGACGGCAAACATTTAATATCTTATATTCTGCCCTGTATGCAATCTATAGTGATGTATATATATACCACCTAATATGCTTAAATTTATTTATAAGTATTAAAATTTATATGCTAAAATTTAGTTATAAAAAATGAATTAAAAATTCCTACTTATCAATTTCAGTTGATAAATAAAAATATAGTAGAGATCTTTTGTGCAGCAATGTATATCATCTACAGAATTTACGCACATCAAGTTATATTTAGATAAAATGGTTAATGACGCATTCCACAACTACCACAACTAAACACGCACTTCCAGCAAGTACCACTGATAGACAGCACTGTAATATAGCTATTTTGTATTTTCTAGTAAATTAATGATAAACGCACCATACTCGTACTCTACAGTAAGCATCTTGTATTGTTTTTCAATAGTGTGTATAAATTTCAATGTATGTGAAATTGTTTAACATTATTAAAAACATTAGTTTACCATCAATAAATTTTTCCCTGTTAACCATAATGTAACGAATTAATTTGTGTCCCACTAAACGAACGTTAAAGGCTACACACTTAATTTTCAATATCGAACATGCTGTAGTAGACTTCAGTAATGTATATGAATTACATTTCAGTGCGAGGTTATATATGCGAGTTAAAGCAGGAAAGGGGCAAAACATAAACATTTTCGTCTATGTTGGAATGTTTTGAAAAACGTAATTAATAACAGAAAAATTTCACAGTTCTGTATAATCTTCGACTCTTCAACTTTTTGAACCTATTGTTCGGTTAAAAATGCAATAAAACCAACTTTTATTTTCCAATACCTGTGTATGATTTTTTTAAATGATTTCTGTTATTATATGAATGGCTAAAATAAAATCAATATTCATCGTAGAAACTTGCAATTTAAAATATGTTCTTTGTACATCTTCTTCTTCACTTATTGAATTATCGAATTTAATCATAGTGTTCATTTAATATACTGTATAATTGTACATACTATGAGTTTTTTTTTTTTTTATAAATTGAAGTTGATATTTTCGAATGACGTTAAAAGAGGAAGACTTTTGTAAAAAGAGGAAGGCTTGCACAGAAAGAGTTATATTGTGTTTCATTGATTTCACATAAATTGTAGCCAACATAACTGAAAAAGGACATGCTCCTATGTTTGTATCAGTTTATTGATTATATATTTATTCTCAATTCTTCATGAAACTCTTATTATGAAATTTGCATTTCGATGTTTGACGGAATAAAAATAAATAATTTTATGTCCTAAACTTTGCTTTTACATTTTATTTTGAAATATTATGGATATACGCTAAAGCTGTATGAAACTTATTTTATAAAACGTAATATACATATACAAATAATTTATAAAAACTTTTACTAAACATAAATGGCTGTATAATGCCCAAATTAAACAAGATTTCTTATAAACATTTGTTCTGAAAATAGTTTTCATTTTAAATGTTTTAAATTGAGATTTGCTTAGCAGAAAAATAAGTACTTGAATATGATATTTGCGATTCATAAATTTCTAATTCACACCAGTTATTTTTTTTAAGTTATAAATTTTTAGTATGTTATTGATAATGGCTAATTTACCAGCAAGACAATTAATCAATAGATTGAGCATGAGGTTGGCTGCAACTAGGAAGAACCTCAATATGTTCCACTGTTCAGCACTATCATTATATAAATGAAAGACAATTACTCAAACTTTCTCGAGAGGATTTGGAATTTCTAAATAAAAAATCTGTACAATTTGGCAGCGCTGATTCTGTTTTAGCAATAGTAATTTCACACACAAAAAATGCAATTTAATTTTTAATTTTTCAGTTATTATGTACATATATATTTTTTTTAATGAAGCATCAGCCTTACACTGCATTATATTTATAACGCTTTTAATCTTATAAAAAAATGAAACATTTTAATGCAATTATTAAAACTTTTTACATTGTTTAAAGCTCATAATAACTGTTTTGTACATTAGAATATTTATCACCTTTCTTTTTCTGTTTCATAATTATCAAAACATGGAAATAAGAAATAAAATATTGGGAAAAGACGTCTAAATAAACATCTCAAATATTAATACATCATTTTGGGTGATTGTATGTGGGTTAGGCAGATATGCGATTTATAATATTATGCATTTTAATTAACGTAAAATGGTATTTCAGTTAATAAATATACATTTTAAATTGATTTATAAACCCCACAATATCTAATAAAAGACAATTTATAAAAAATGTACTCTAGAGAAGTTATTATTTTATTCGTTCCATTCGTTTCAAGTACTACACGAGGAATTTTTAAAAATTCACTTATCATTAAATAAATATTTATTACAGTATAATTTATCACTGTCTTATTGTAAATGGGAATTTCTGTTAAATGTTTTCTGATCTCTGTAATAAGTGGTCTATCTATATTATAAAGGACAAACATATCTGTGCGTAACGCATACGTCATTTTGCGAATGGCAACACTTTGAAATTTGAAATAAAATTTTGGTTTTGTAATTTTCTCTACTGCAAATTTTTGTACTTCTGAACATCGCACATTTTAAATTTTTACACCGCCGTATAAGGAAAAAAATGCTCTTTTAAATGCAATTTGTTTGAAATCTGTATCTCAATTTAATTTTAAGATATTAATTTTTTTGTAGTTTTTATTACTTTTTTTGTAATTGTGGCAGCTGAAGTACTCCATTTCTGTTGAAAGTCATGTTGAAACTAAAGGGGAGGAAATGAAAATAGTAGATTGCTGTATCTTTTTGTTGCCATTTTCTCATAAAAACAAAAACAAAAATTGAAATTAAAATACGTGCTATGTCAAGAATATCATCTGTTATAAAACCCAGTGAGTTTTGGCTTTATTTCGCTTTTATTTGTCAATTAAATGATTTTGCCGTGCCAGCTCCATTGCGAAATATTAATAAACAATTTGCACATAACAAAAGTTTAGAATTTCTCTCCCGCTAATTTTCTACAATGAATTTAAAGCTTCCTCAATAAATAAATAAAAGAATAATATATAAAAAAGCACGAATTTAACATATATGTAGTCGAACAATTTAAATTTTTAGAGCCGAATTGGGAAAAATATGTGCTTTTAAATGTAATTTGTATGAAATAGAGTTGCTAGGCAACTGTTAAAGTAAAAGAGAAAAAATAATCTATATATTGAAAACACAAGATAGCTTTTTTAGACATCTTCCTTGAACTTTCTACTGTACCAATTTTGCTAATAATTCATTTTTTTAAATGAAAGCTGTTCATTTGTAGATGTCCTCGCACTAGCTGTTTTTCTAAATATTTTCACTTTTATATTTTTAATTTAATTTAAAAAGATTTTTTTAAATTTCATCAAAATGGTAGCAATCGTATTATTTCCACTGTTGCAGAAAAAAAAGAAATATTCGGGTTTATTTATCCATATTGATACCATTTACTCATTACAATTAAAAATAACTTTATTTTAAGTCTGAACAGAAAATGACGTCACTATTTAAAAAACATTTTCGCTCATAAAGCTAATGTTACAATATATTTTCATTCGGCTGATACCGAATTTGATACACTTGGCGTAATGCTTCAGTAAGTGCCATATTTAAAAGAAAACAATCCTTTTCTTTGATAAAACTATATATTTTTACACGAATACATCTAAAAGACATCAGTTTCTGGAATTTGTACTTTGCGGTACTGAAATTAGACCCTCAAGCCAAAAGAGTACATTTTCACATGCAAAGTTTTAGCTGACAAACGGAACTTCACGTATGATAATCTATCTAAAGGAAAAATATGTCCATGCGTACGGCTGACGTCATTTTGAGAATGGCAACGATTGACGATTAAATGTCGAATTTGCAATCTTTGCTATTGCAATTTTTTAAATTTCTAAACATCGCGCATCTTCAATTTTTACACCCGTTATAAAGGGAAAAAAATCTACTTTCAAATGCAATTTTCTTGAAAACTTTATCTTAATTGATTTATTTATTATGTATTTTTAAATAATTTTCAAGAATAATGTTTTTTAATCTATATCCATTGCGTACAGGCTCCATTACGGAATAAGCCATTTGCACTTAAAATAATATAAATAATTCAACATTTGTCCCTGACTAATTTTTTATAGCGAAATTAAAACTTCATCAATCTATTATATTAAAAAGTGACTGTCCATTTGTATTTCACAGCTGTTCCTCCTAGAATATGGAATGTTGGGTGATCAAATTAACACCAGTTATCCGCATGGTTCCGAGGATGTTAAACGTGGTCGTAGAATTTTAAAATTTGTTTAGTTTTCGAGATATAAATTTTTACGTTATTTTTTATGACATTTCTGTAATAATGGAAACTAAAATTGCTCCACTTTTGTGGATAAAAGAGAGAAAAGGGAAAATGACAAGGATTATTAGGTATCATTGTTTGAAATCATTTTTAAATTGAAATTAACGTATATTTGAATAAATAGTGAAAAAATGATTGTAGTTTTCAAGAAAATTTCACGAAATACGAACTAACACATATTCAAGCTTCAAGAATCCGTTTATTTTAGAAACACAAATTCGACTCTCGATTGGAACATTGAGATAAATTCTGTTGACGTCAAAAGAAAAAAAAAAACATCGTACGCTATTTTCATTTAATTTAAAGTCGTAAAGTAGATTTTCAACCATTGCCTTAAGATGGCTGATAAAACATTTCAGAAGCGGACATTAAAAATGCGAAAAAGCGAGAAAAAAAAGAGAAAAGCTTTAGCGAGAAAAAAAAATAATTCTTTAAATATTTATTTTAATTCATAAATATAAAATGCTTCTAAATAAATTCGTCCAAACAAATTCATTTTTGTATAAGTTGACCCAAATGACATCATTTCTACGAACTCCGAAATGCGAAGCAAAATCTTGGAAAAGCGAAAAGCTCTAGGCAAATAAAGTTATAGAATATGTGCATTTTTATTTGGAAAGTTTTGACTTAAATTGTAAATATAACTTATTATTTGAAATATTATATTTAATAAAATTAATATTGCAATGGCTTTCTAAATTTACAATAAAGTTAAAATTTCATTTTTCTCAAAAAGATCGATTTTCTCATGCAATTCAAAAGCAACACAACGGGTTGCTACGCAACAAGTGTATATAAAGACGGATGTTACAGTCCGTGTTTATCTGTCAGGAATTTACAGAATTTCTTCAAATAAATCATCTTAACGAAGTTAACTTTTTAAGGGAACCAAATTTCCAATGTTGAACAATCACACCACCAGAAAAAAAAAAAAAAAAAAAAAAAAAAAAAAAAAAAAAAAAAAGAAAAAGAAATCAAGTTTTAAACCTAGAATTATTACCTGTCATGAAATATAATTGAATTACGTATGATAGGATTTAATATAATAAACACCATGACACCAACAGTCATTACTTATCATGGGATAGCAATGAATTAAGTATGTATAATAGGATTTAATAGAATGAAGAAAATTTTTATTAATATCCTTTAAATTTTTATTCGATTTTTATAAAATTTGAAATGACTCTATAAAATTCTGCAACGATTATGTATATTAAATTTTCAACCATTCAGCTGGGTAGTTTGAGCGCTGTTATATGCGGACAGACAGACGGACGGACCACACGACTACGATAGATACTACGTATTTTTATAATTACGAACGTACCAGGAAATGCTAAGTGTTTTGGATAATATAGTGTTTATGTGAAGGTATTAACGTGCTTTTAGGGCTTTGCCGATCTTGACTATATTAAGGATCTACTTTCGGATTGATAAAGCCGCAATTATACTTACTGACGATTTATATTATAAAGTAAAAACATGCTTTTGTCACTGTAGCTGACAAATTAATAATAATGTCAAGTAATATGCTTTATTGCTTTTGATTTTATCTCACACAAACTCTTCTTCAAATAACACATAAAAGTTTTTCACTATCGAACAAGGGAAAAATGTAGTTTCGATAAAACTTTTGTTACGGCCTATTATCTCCGCAAATATACAAGTCGAGGTGATGAGGCTTTGCCCTTCGTCGTAGAAAGTCTACGGAACCTTAACCACATTTACGCAGTTTTTGGGCAAGTGCAAGAAAAGACACGAAAATTGCATTTTTACTGCGTTTGCAGCATTGTCAGAATAATTTAACATTGTCACAAATACGAGCTAAAACTACTTCTTTTTCGAAAGTGGAATATCCACGAAAACATTTTATTTATATGGAAACTCGATACAATTCGATTAAATCATTGTCGAGCAATATCTTTTTATAGCTCAGAAAGAAACTTCTAGAGTAATTTAAACATGCAAATACACATAAAAGTGTAATCTTATACGGTAAGAAAGCAAATCGATTATGCAAAATGTTTGTGAAAGAGCTAAACTACGCGTATAACGAATGCGTTAGAAAACGCTGTATTTTGTTTATAAATTTACTTATAATAAAAGGATTATTAATTTCCCAGATTTGCCTCTTTCATATTTTCAAATTTTCGAAAAAAGAAGAAAATAATATATATTTTATGACTTTTTCTCTCACTGATTAAAAATAGAACGTATGCATTCACGATTACCTACCTCCTTGTAGCTTCATGAAAATGGTTTCATTTAGAAATGACGCCAAGTGAAGTAAAACATTTTTATCCACTCTAATAAATTGATATATATAACGCGTTTAAATTGTACTTGGCGTGAGAAACGAATACAAACATTACGGATAAAAAGTAAATATTCTCCATTTAAACATCTCATTATAATAAAAGCATTTTCAAAAAAATATAAAACCTTTCAAAAATTCACTGTCAAACAGAAATTCGAATTACAAGTTCTTTGTAAACAATGTATATAAACATATTGAATCTTTTATTATTATTATTATTATTTTATCTTATGCAAAGAGTCAAGTTCCAGACTTTTCAAAACATATTATTTCTCATTATACAAAACACGAAATGTCGCGTTTTAATTAATATATATTTCTTTTGATATTCATTTTAAGTATATTAAATATTTATGATAATAATTAGAGTTCAATTAGGCCATAGTAAAGGAAGTGCGATTATTTAATTAAATAAAAAAATATTTAATTAAAAAAAACTTTAATCCACACGTGCGCTGATTTAGCTGGTGTTAGAATTTAAATTGTGTAAATATTCGAATAATAAATGTAGGTTGGTTGGTTGTATTTATGTCGGCCAATTATCTGCACGTGGGATATAGGCCCTAAGGGGGGGGGGGGTGCCTTCCGTGGAGGTCTTTCTAAGGGAACCTAACCCGTATTAACGCTTGGAGAACCAAGGTTCGAAGAAAACCACGAAAACTCCGAACGATTAGGCCGACGGGCGCGATTGGGATCGAACCCAGCACCTCCCGTCTACCAGCTTCGAGAGCAGAACCTCTCGGCCACTGGTGGGGCAATAATAAATGTAATACTTTACAATATATTATGGATGAAAATCTTATAAACTGTAAAGTCAAATTAGGCTTTAAAATGTTTTAGTTAATAATTTTTTATTTATTTATTTATTATAATCCGTACATGAAATACGTTAACAAGAAAATAAAAATACAGTAGCCTCCCGCTTAACCGGCCTAAACGGGACCGAGGTTTAGCCGGTTAAGAGAAAACCGCTTATAGCGGAGAAATAAAAAAAAAAATCATATAAGTATCTGCGTAATTTAATTAATTAAACCCGTACGACGCATTTAGTTTTTCAATTTGTGTTTGTTTTAAAAAATTACATATTTTCTATATTTTGTGAAATCAATACAAGATTTAATTAACTGAATTGAAAGAAAAATTATCACTTATAACATATAATGAAAAATATTTAACAGAAATGAAATTGCTGAAAATCGTGTCACATCTTTTTTTATAAGAAGTTGAATTTGTTCTACATTATGTATATTTAAGTGAATCGAACATAAAGTAATCAATGACCTTCTTCTGTTGAAGGCAATATACCCGACATTTTACAGCAGAATCTCTCCATCTCTTTAACATCATCCGAGGAAGCTGTTAACCACTGCTTAACATAGCGTAGCGTCAACTCTAATGCTTTTACCCCTTCGGTATGAGGAATTTTAGTAGTTTAACTTCAACTGGATCATCATCAGCATCGTCTTCGTTCTGAACAACATCAGCTACAGTCCTAATTATATCCTCATCAAATAATGTTTCATGCTCATGGGGGGGGGGGGGGGATTGCACTTTTGACCATTAAAAACACAAAATCTCAAATCTTCGGGGGGACATCTCATCCTTCCCAGGGGTTGGAGTCCCCCCCCCCCACGCCACACCCTGAATTCAACACTGATGAAGGTCATCGCGTATACATTTAGAACCGACGTTCTTTTTTCTGAATTTTGCCTCCGTCCCCTCGGGATTACACTTCAACTCAAAATCGTAAGCTAAGTTCCCGAGACCGCCATCCCTTAATTTTGTCTGATGTTGGGAAAAAAGCTTTTCCGGTTAAGAGGGAGGCTACTGTATCTACAAATCCTTGTTGATAGAATAACAAAACTAGCGAACAGGACTTCATTTTCTTCTGATGGACTGATGGTTTCTATTATTATGAAACAGCTATTATAAATGAAGTGTTAGGTGAAGATGAAAGAACAGCCGTAAAAAGTTAAAACTCTGATTTTCTGGTCAGAATGGGGGAGGGGGAGAATGGCCATATATATATATATATATTTTACGACTGCTCTTTCATCTTCACCTAACACTTCATTTATAATGGCTGTTTCATAATAGTAGAAGCCACCAGTCCATCAGAAGGAAATAACTCGGTTAAGCGAGACTCTACTGCAGTACAAAACATATTTCAAATGTAAGACTTAAAGCACACGTTTTATTTTATGTAATGACGTCATTCGCATCGCTTAAGAATTCCACATTTATGATCTACACTTAAACTTATACAGTAAAGCATGCATGGTACATCACAATCACGAAATAATGCCCAAACACTCTCAGAAATAGAATTCTCACTTTTGCCGATTTAGCAATCCTCAAGCTGTATTTCGTCGTTTTTGACGATCATTTCCTATCACCATCACGTGACTTTTAAGGAAAGGTAAACTCTCAGATATTTGACGAAAGTTTTTCCTCAATCACGGTCAGACTCAATGCATTTTAAGGAAACCGTTGCTGTACCTCCTCAAATCCTGCGATTTTAGCAAGCAGATATTTGCTTGTTTGTATTAGTCCCGTAATAATTTATTTTTAAAACAGCACTTTTTAGTGCTTTTCAGGAAATACTGAAATATAGGTAGTTATTGTTTCTTCATAAGTTATTTTTTAGCTGTTAAAATTTTTAGGAATGCTTATTATTATTATTATTATTACTTATGTTGTTGTTCGTTATGTTTTAATTCGAAAAGAATATATTTCCTGTGTTCAAAAACATCCAAAAAGAAAATTTAATCAATAAAATTTCAAAGATCCGGGATATCTTTTTTTAAAATTTATTTAAGAAGTATATTCTGCTTTCAATCAGATTAAAAATAAACATAATTGATCCCTCTCCCTTTTATAAACAGTAAAGTGTTAAAATCTTATCTATCTATTCAACGTGATAAAATCTCACGCAATATGCACTTCACAGCTCGTTATCTGTGTGCAACAAATTAACCAGACCATATTCTAACCATTCATTGAGCAAAAAAAATTTCACTAATAAATGATTTAATCAAGCCATATTATAATTATTCATTGACCATGAGAAAAACATAATAATAAATTAGCCTTCCTTAAAACTTTCAGCACCGATAAAATTACAATCTATCTTATAAAAATATAATCACGCGGCAGCTTTCATTAGATCAGTCTAAAAGCACATTCATATAAGTCCCCAATAGCCTGATCGGTAGAGCAAGTGTCTCCCACCCCAAAGCCCGCGGGTTCAAATCACGCCGAGGAAAACGAGAAGTGACTTTTTTCTTCCCTTGGTAGAGGAGCTTCCAAACTGTTCAATAGATGGCGCCACCAGCCCTTTTTTGACGAAACTTTTGAGGAAATTTATATCGTCAAACAAGTGAAGAAAGTAATTTCATCAATTTGACGAAATGTTCGCTCGGAGCATATTCCAGGAAACCGTTTCGTCAAAAACAAAGAAAATTTCGTGAAATCTGAGTATTCATTTCTGAGTGTGAATGCAGCAAAAATATTCCGTCATTCAAGAAAATCGAAAAAAAAACGGCTATCTAATTATTCATAGATACTTACAATTAAATATAGTATATAATAGCTCCATTGTTTTGACAGAAATCATTCGTTTATTTTTTTTTTCAAAATAGCACGTATTTTAATTACATTTTCTTTAGGTTGTTTCAAGAAAATGGCAACAAAAATATATAATTACTATTTTAAAACTATTTTTCCTTTACTTTCTACAGAAATCGAGTACTTCCGTTGCCAATATTAAGCAAATGGCTCCAAAAACTACAAAAAAATTATTTTTTCAAAAATAAATGGAGATACAGTTTTCAAACAAACTGCATTTTAAACAACTTTTTTTTCCCAATACGATGGTATGAAAATTGAAAATGTTCGATGTTTAGAAGTTTAAAAAATTGCTAGAGTATTTAATCGTAATGCATTGTTTTACGGCTAGCTTCTGTAAGATAACGCTATTTTTTGGACACAAAATAAGCTGGGAGAAAGAAATAGCATACCGTACCGGAGGCTAATAACAGAAATATTCAATAATGATTTTATTAAGTTTCCAAGTTTATAATAAAGATTTTTTAAATAAACAAGTCTGTCAGCGTAATTAAATGGGTTATTTTATTTCTGTTATTAGTTAAATCTGATAGCATAAACTTCTACATTCTTCTTATTTATCATTCAACAGCACCGCTGAACAGAACATCCAATTTCTATATATCTGATCACATCCTCGTGAATGACGAAAAATGACTTTTTAAATTAAATATATCATGTATGGAGCAAATAACAAAAATGATTTTTAAGTATAATTCTAATTAATTTTCAGCAGTCAACTTACGCCTAAAATTATTGAATATTATATACGTGAAATTTTTCGCATTGATAATTAAGCGTAAACCAACAGAGCGGAAAATATTTCCGAGAGCCGGCCATCGAACCCGGATCCTTGGAATTGTGCTCCAATGCACTACCATTAAACTACGAGGTCGATGTCCAGCTTGGTATCTCTCACTCTTAAAAGTCGGTAAGGATGCAATCACAGCACAAGATTGAATAGTCTTCATGAGCACCCAACACTGTGGCAATCATGAGCGCACATGATGGGCTTTATTTAGTCTCATACAGAGATGCGAAGCTGAGTATCGTCCTCGTAGCTTAGCCCATTACCCGCTGGTGTTGCGTCCACGCATCGGTCAAAATAAATGCACATATTTAAATTATTCACATACCCACCACTATTTTTCGATTAAAAATTCTGCCTTACTTAAAGACATGAAATTTGACGATCAAATCAGGCGCTTTTAGTGGCAAACGACGTTCATAAAAAAAAACTGAAAAACCTCAACCGTATACTTTTGGAGGTTAATGGGTTAGTGCTAGAACATTCGAGTGCTATTCCAAGGATCAGGGTTCGATTTCCCGGCTTAAACATTTTTCACTCTGTTGCTTTACGCTTGGTTAGCAATGTGAAAAATTGCATGTATTTCATATTCAAATGACTTTTTTATGTGCTCTTAAATAGGATAAAATGTATAAGATTTAATTTGGAAATATATAAGCAATTTTTTAATATGTTTCATATGAGAACACAACGCATATTGAAAAATAATTTTTTTTTCCTTAGTGGCGAGAATTTCACATATGTATAGACAGAGAAGAACGGTTATAGATACTTTTTCCATTGAAATTTATAACTGAGGAAAGGTTGTTTCAGATGGCCGAAAAAAGGTCTACTGAATGATGACGCACAGGTTTCATCTAGAAATGAGGAGGCGTGCAGGCACATTGAGATTTGTTAGTAGTTTTTCCGCATCAAAACAGAAGTTGTTAAAAGAGCTCGCATCTTATTAATAAACTTAATTAATAGCACATTTAACCATAAAGCATTTAAACCCAAAAAAATTTCAATCTTCCCTACTTCATTTGAAAAACTAAATACAGCTTACAGAAATATAAAATGAATTTCATTACTTATCCACCAACGAAGCTAAAAGTAAAACTGCATAACAGTATAGAGCCCATTCCGATGGATGAAAGTGCTTAAATCTACCTTATACAAGTGATCACAAATGATGACAAGAAATAAAACTTGGATTTTATTGGCGTGGTAACCCGAAAATTCAAGTTACGTCTTAAAAAACACATTTCAGATATAAAATTTGACCGCACAGCACTTTTCCATACTTAACCCGTTAATAGTCGCGCGTTGGTCTTTTCCCCGCCCGAAATTCGTTATCTTCCTGTAACTCATTTCCAGTTAAAGTTACGATAGCCAAATTCCGTGTAGCTGACCTTGAGTGTTCACACTCTTGTGTAGTAAAATTTCAAGTCATTCCTGCTATTTCTTAGCATTTTATCGCATTCTTAAGTTTCAATCGGTCTAAATGACCGCGTTGCGACCACTTGTGTTAGTTGAATTCCCCCCCCCCCCCCCCGTGTACATCCTTTCCCATTTCCGCGAAATCTGCGGGGGAAAGTTTCTTCGAAGTACGGACTCTCTGTCTGTTGTTATTTCGTCTTTCTTCTTTCTAGCCGCTATTTTACCCGTTCATAGAGTACTTTTTTTTTACTTTTAGAATGTTACTTAAAATTGTTTTATTATATTAGTTGTGAAGTCAGTTCGCACAAAAAACTGATAGATGGTCACTTACATTTTTTTTTTCATTGTCAAACATTGCTGGAATAAATTCTCAAATTGATAATCGTTTAAATATGGAAAAAAAGGGAAATTCATCATCATTATTTGAAAGAAGTTGCTTTCCATTTATTACCGGATTATATAAATGAAAAAAAAAAAAAACAGACAATAACACAGCCAAGCCATTAAAAAAAAAGAGAGAAGAGAATTTTGTGGGAATCAGTAAAAAAATTGCCGTATCTCCAAAATCTGAAAAGTATCGTTTTTGTACAATAAAACAAACTCGAAAAATAAAACAGTTTTTTCAGAAATGTAGTATGTATATCTGCGAAGAACATACATATAATTTATTTGCACAACAATGAGAATTTTATAATGTAGGTTAGAAATTACGCAAATAAAAATCTCGATTGGATAATTCAGTGAATATTTATACTATGATTTAAAAAAAAATATTTTAAGTATTTTTCTAAAATTTATCAATTTTTAAATTTTTATACTGTAAGTAAAAACACATTTTTTTTTTTTTTTTAACAATGCCGCAAAAAATGTTTTTTTTATTATTATTATTGAAACACAATACAGGCTTGGGGACGGAATCTAACAAATTTAAATTTGTTGTCCTTCATCAATTGTTCAAACTATTTTTCAGAATAATGTTTTTCAGAATACGAGAGAAAATTCATTTAAATAAAATTATTGCTGCATATTTATAATTTCGGAGAAAAATTTCTTATTGTTTTTATTATTTTAATGAATGTTATTATAAAACAATAAATTATAACAATAATACCTTATTATGAAATGTACAATTGAATATTTATTTTAATTAAATAGTTGCTGTAAAATACATCCCTATTAAGATGAACCTTTCAGTGATTCTATTAATTAAAATAGTTTATCCATCTTAGGATTTAAATCTACAATTTCAAATGTTTTTAAATTAAATATATAATTTTAATAACTTATTATTTACTTTATATAAGCGAAGTTCGTATCCAGAGTTTTTATTCAGGGACGCTGCTCCCACCCTGAAATAAGTAGAAAAACTACAAATCGTGCATTTTCATTTGAAAAATGGATTTAATCATAAAATCTCGAGACCCCCCCCCCTCCTCTCCCTCTCATACACACATAGACACCCCACAAAATAAATAAATAAAACGTAGTTACAACATTTACATTTATAATTTCGAAATTAAGTATTTTTTACTTTTTTCTTTATTATATATATATATATATAATATGCTGGTGAATTAGTGGTATTGTATTTGATTTGCTGTTGCATGTCATAGGTTCCATTTTTATTTTCAGTTTAATTCTTCAATTTAATGTCAGTGTAATATATTGATGCTAAATTTATTAATTTTATTTTATTAAATAGATATAGAGTGCCGGAGTATCATAAAAATCTACCTGTCTCTGATTCTGTCCTTCCAAAAAAATAAAAATACCCCTATCACGAATTTAGATTCATATTCGTAAATGTTTTCCTAATAATTGTTGATTCATAGTAACATCAGAAATTCAATCAAATCATTTACTATTTACTTTTAAGTATTTATGCAAAACGAAGAAAGAGTTATTAAAAACATTTATCTAGATGCCAACTGAATATATACTTAAGCGAAATAAATAATTTGCTGTAAAAGGTCGTAAAATGAATAGCTGCTGTAATCTTTTAAAGTTCAGTCAATATTTTCACCCCACGTTATCCGTTTTCGATCATCTGATAACACCGGCAAGTTTCCCCTTCGTTTTCGGCCTGCTGGTAACGGCGGCAAATGGACCGAACGCGACTACTAACGTTCTAAAAAATGTCGCGACTACTCCCGGTTTAATCAAAGAATTGATATTAATGTATAGTTTAACAAAGATAAAATCATGAAGAAAATAGTTGGTTATAACAGTTCATGTATTTGAGAGTCTACGAAAATCATATGAAGAAATGGTAATATCGGTAAACAATACTTTATCCTACCTTATCCTACTTTATCTCACAAATATGGATCAATTTACTTAGAGTAGGAATTTTTACTCATCTGCCATTCCACCCTAAGCACCGTTTTAGAATATTTCAACAAGATTCTTGGCCTGAAAGTACTCATTTCTCTGTTTTGTATTTTATTTCGAAACCTGATGACAAGTACGTGTGTACTTGAAGGAACTTTAAATCTACAGTTTATGTATTTGATATAATTAACAAAATTTTAAGGACATTTTAGTAAATTTTGACTGAATTAATTTTGCATTTAATTCACGCATTACATTATAATTGGGGTGAATTTGCGGATTCGATTTTTGATATATTTTTAATTTATATCATAAATTACTTTAGAGTTATTTTATTTACTAGTTGTTTTTTTGTTGTTGTTGTTGTTGTTGTTGTTGTTTGTAAAATTGCATATGTACAGGCTTAAGTAATTTTAATTCTTCACGGGTGACAACTTTATATTATAGGTAATATATTATATAGTAATAATATATTGTAGATGTAGTATAATGATTTTATTTTTTTCCCGACTCTCAAGTTTTAATTTCTATTATTTGTAATCTATTTTCAATTTAACTTTCTTTAACAGCTTTTTGATACACAGAATTTAATTCTGGTTTATGGAATTATATTTTGTTAATTGAATTTTTTTTTTACATACACGAAAGCAATAAAAATAAATAATAAAATTCTATTTAGTTATGTTCTAAAATTAAACTAATTTGTAATATAATTACAGCGTTAACAGACTAAAGTGTTGTGAAAAACGAATAAAAAATAAAATATAAAAATATAACACTAAAAAAACTTTTTGTTAAATTTATATTTATAAATTTGGTCGTTGGTTTTCTATTATTCATATTATTAATAACGTTAACACTTCTACCACTTGATCGCTAATGCTTTTGAAAAATAACATATTAAACCCCTGCATATCTAGTATATGCCTTTTGAAAACAGAATCATGCACTATTATAATAAGTACATAATTATGCATTTTAATACATATAATCTTCTGAAATAGCTCCAAAACCTTTCGAAGGTACGTCATAACGTTATCCCATTCAGATACTCATGGATAAATACAATTTACCGTAATGGATCGTTCTTGTGCATGTTTTTTCGAAGCGAATTATAAAATATTTAAAATACAAATGTAATTTTTTATGACAGGTAACATTCTTTTACATATTGCTTTATATATCGAAAATCCTAATTTTAATTTCCTGAATGTGTTTACTGTTACGAATAAACGTTTCGTGCATTTTTTAAATTTTCATCATTTTTTTACGAATAAGACAATTCATTCTAAATAAATCAGTACGTTCTTAAGGTATTCGGTATTTTGAAAACAATAACATGAAATTCAAAACAGTAAGCAAAGACAATATGTTTTATATTATTTTTATCACACACAGAGATACAGTAAATGATTTTTTTTTTTTTTAAGTTTACCAATTCAGAATGTTTAAACAACTTAAATCATAGCGTATACATATGTGCTTTACAAGAATTCTTTTATATTCAGAAATTCTGAATTCATGCCGGAAATTCCAAAAGCAGAATCTTTACATTATGTTCTCACGAAAAGCCTGTTATTACATAAACCAAAAAAATCTATTCGAAATATCAGGCGGAATTCAGAATTTTAGAATAAAAAAGAAATTGCTAAATTGCAGTAATATAAACGCTTATGATGCAAATGGGTAAATTAAAGTACTAAAAATCTTAAATAGATTCAAAACATCCAAATTTCTATCTAAACCGTCAAAGAAACAAATATTTGTTTACCGTTGAAAAAAATACAAATTTTCCAATTGAATTAAATGAATTGTGCTTTTACGGTAAAGATAACGGTGATTTTTTTTTCTTATAAGCCCAACAATATTCATAATGTAATCCATTAAATCATTTCAAACACAGTATATATTTTAAGGAAATAAAATCACATCGAATTATACTAAGCACATAATTATATACTTCCATATATATCACCTCTAATTCCCCAAACAACTGTCAGAGATTGAGACCATGCATCATACCTCACATTCATTTTCTCTCCTAAATGAATTTCATTGGCTATAATAAGAGTTTTATCACCTCTCATGACCATTCCAAAAGTTGAATGACCGAATAAACTGTAAGCGGTTATTTGATCCTAGGCACTACTTGATTTTAAGTACATGGAAGTCGAAACATTAGGAGAGAGCAATTAATTAACATATTATTTGCTACGTCCCTTTCTGCGTTAACGTTTACCAGTTAATTTACCATGACAGAAAATTTATCCTGTGTCTTTTTTCTAATGTCAATTATAGAATTGCTTTATTACACATAACTTATTTTAAGAAGGCGTTTTATATATAATTTTATTTGTAGTGAAGGATTTCGAGAAAGTTTTTGGTATTTTGATAAATAACTCGTATTACTGTATCATGTTTTGATATTTTGTTTTGTTTTCTAATAATTTCAGCATAGTCCAAAAGAAAAGTTTATTAGGTAGCTTTCATTACAAAAAGCTACCTAATGCAGCCGTTCGGAGGAAAACGATTCCGAAAAAGTTTGGTATATTTTCACCGATCATGACCCCCAGACTCCGAAGCACCCCTCCGTTCAAATACGATATATATGTATATATATCTGATCTTTGTTATACTGTAACTCTCCTATTTATGAACCGATTTGGATATAATTTGGTGGGTACATAGTACATACCAATGTCTCGACCGAGTTTGTTGGCCAGCTTCATCCGCCATCTTGTTTAAAAATGGCTGCCATTTAAAAATTAAAAAAACATTTTAATTTAAAATAAGGTACAAAAAATTAGAAAATGAAAAAGATTTTTTTCTTATCTGCTTGATCTTGATACAAAGATTCTGGAGCATTTTTTGTTTCGTCTATATCTTACAAAATGGCTGAGTTATAGCACTTTGAATTTCTAGCATGGCTGGCATTTTGAAATGATCTGATTTTTGTCACGCGATAATACGCGTATTTATGAACCAATTTAAATGTGACGAGACATGTGCATAGTACATAGCAATCTTTCGGCCGGGTTCGTTTGCCAACTTCATTTGCCATCTTGTTTCAAAATGGCAGCCATTTAAAATTAAAAAAAAATATTTAAAATGAGGTACAAAAAAAAAAAAAAATAGAAATTGAAAAAGATTTTTCTTATGTGTTTGAACTTGATACAAAGATTCCGGAGCATTTTTTGTTTCGTCTATATCTTAAAAAATGGCTGAGTTATAGCACTTTGAAATTTTAGCATGGCTGACATTTTGAAACGATCAGATTTTTGTCACTCAGTAATACGCGTATTTATGAACCGATTTGGATGTGATAAGGCATGTGCATAGTACATCGCAATGTATCGACCGAGTTCCTTGGCCATCTTCATACACCATCCTGTTTGAAAATGGCGGACGTTTAAAAATTTTTAAAAAATCAAATTTAAAATGAGGTACAGAAAAATTAGAAATTGAAAAAGATTTTTTTCTTATTTGTTTGAGCTTGATACAAAGATTCGGAAGTAGTTTTTGTTTCGTCTCTATCTTAAAAATGGAGTTATAGCATTTTAAAATTCTAGTATGGCTGACATTTTTATACGATCTGATTTTTTACACGCGATAACACGCGTATTTGTGAACGGATTTGGATACAACTTGGTGTGTACATAGTACATACCAATGTCTCAAATGATTACGTTGGCCAACTTCCTCCGCCATATTGTTTCAAAATGGCGGCCATTTAATTTTTTTCTTCAATTTAAAATGAGATACAAAAAAAATTAGAAATTGAAAAAGATTTTTTCTTATGAGTTTGACCTTGATACAAAGATTTCGGAGAAATTTCTCATTTCGTCTATACCTTAAAAAATGGCTGAGCTATAGCACTTTGAATTTCTAGCATGGCTCACATTTTGAAACGATCTGGTTTTTGTCAGGCGATAATACGCTTATTTATGAACCGATTTGAATGTGACAAGGCATGTGCATGGTACATAGCAATCTCTCGGCCGAATTCGTTTGCCAACTTCATCCGCCATCTTGTTTCAAAAAGGCTGCCATTTAAAAATTTAAAAAAAAATTAATTTAAAATGAGGTACAAAAAAGTAGAAATTAAAAAAGTTTTTTTCTTATGTGTTTGAGCTTGATACAAAGATTCCGGAGCATTTTTTTTATTTGTTTTTATCTTTAAAAATGGCTGAGATATAGCAGTTTGAATTTCTAATTTGGGTGACATTTTGAAAAATCTGATTTTTTGCCTGCGATAGCACTCGTATATATCAACCGATTTAAATGTGAGTGAGCATGTGAACAGGAATTACTAAGGTCTCGACCAAGTTCATTGGTTAGTTTTGTTGCACCCATTATGTTGTTTTAAAATGGCGGGCACTTCAAGATATCGCCGAATTTGGAGACCAAATGTAAATCACTTTAAATAAAACCAGTTTCGATAACGCTGACTAATTTCGAGAAATTCTCTTTCATATTCAGTATTGACAAAAATTAGTGTTTAATCTTCTATAATCGGGTTCATTAATTTGAGCTCCCTGTGTTTGAATAATATAAGCTGGCTTTTAAAAAATAAGGAATATGAAAGCTACCTCTTCCTCCCGGCACTGACAGGAAGAACTTTCCTGAAAGGTTTTTTTTTTTTTTTTTTTTTTTTTGTGAAACTTAAATGTATTAACATACATTTCATATAAGTAACTTATCTTAATTAACAACAACAAAACCCAATCGTACATTCATGTGACTAGCGCAAAAATGAAGTGAAACACACCAAAAAATGCATTTTGGAATGCAGATGCAGTTTCCTCACTCTTACACCAAACAAAAAAACCCTGAAATATATACAACATGAAATGTAAACACCACAACATTAAAAAATGCTGAAAAAAATGCTCCCCCAAGAAGCCGCAGTCGTTTTAGTTTTTTTTTCCCATTGTTTTTTATTGTTACAATGTTATGTAGATTTCGTGAGATATACTACCAATTACAATACCCTTTATGTTGCAATTTCTGAAAAAAAAAAAAAAAATGTCAGATATACGCCGATTATGAATCCTAGAACCCAAAAACTTTCCTGAAAGGGTTTTTTTTTTAATTTGTGAAACTTAAATGTATTAACATACATTTCATATAAGTAACTTATCTTAATTAACAACAACAAAACCTAATCGTACATTCATGTGACTAGCGCACCACCTCCAGTTCAAAACGTTGTATGTATATATATATATATATATATATATATATATATGTGTGTGTGTGTGTGTGTGTGTGTGTGTGTGTGTGTGTGTGTTATATAAAAATGTTACCTTTTACTATTCATTTAAATTATTCTAAATTGACGGCCTATTCATTATTTCCTTTTTTTAATGCGCTCTATTATTTATTTCTAGCTAAATTCCTCTATTTTTAACGCGTATCTTAATAATAGATTTATTCCAAAACATAATCTAAACATTTAATCCCTTCATTAATTTTTATCGTCTACCAAACTGTAAAGTTCTGAACGCAGTTACTTAATTTTCGAATATTTATCAAAGCCATTTTTACTTTTTTATTCTATTTAATCTCATTTTCCCGCCCGCGATGCACATCGAAATCATTCCATTAGCGGCGCTGGGATTCTTTCCTGTGACGTTTCTTGATCGCTCTCCATTGGCTGAGTGTCGGATCCCAGATTCACTTCGAGGCTCGTTCGTGATTTTCGTTGGTTTAGCTTGAAGTTGTCATTTCAATCGGAATTCCTCCGCGCATTCTCATAAATAGCGAGAGCATGAACTCAGAACGAGAGATTTTTTTTTTTGTGCTGTGATTGTTTACAAAACCTGTTACTCGGTGTCCTTAGCCATGTGGAATATTCATTTCGTAAATTAACATCTATTTAGCATGATTAATTAGTTTATGCTCGAGTGAAATGCTCTGATTTCTCATCTGCAGGAATTGTTCAGTGTTGGTATGTTCTGATGGAATAAACAGTTGTTCTATGATACTACGTTTCGATGTGTTTAATTGGGAAAACCCCATATTTCTTCATACGCCTTTTTTTCGCCACTCAAGCTGCCTTGTTTTTATAATGAAATAATAAGTGTTTGATTGGACTATACCAATATTATCATCGCTCTACAGCTGCTATATTTTCAGAGTTGATACCTCCGCTAGCAATGCTTGTGCTAAGTGGTAGGATTGCTTACAACATCACCAACGGCTGATTAAAATGTGGTATGACTCCTGTAATACGTAATAAGCACGATTTCAACTACACCCATTCAATTGTTTCGTAACATATATATATATATATATAGATTACCTTTGAATCAAAATTTATCTTACAAGTATATATGCATATAGCAGCACAAGTAATTAGCCTTGCCGCCTGTCTTCAAATTTTGTTTTTCTTAGGTATTTCATGGTTTTTTTTGTTTATCATCTTAGATATAGTTTGTTAGATGTTTTTCCGTGTTTTAAGGGGGTTTCCTGTGTGATGGGTTCGCTTCGACCAGCGCACACTGGAGTATTTGACCCGAAATCATGGCCAAAAATATTTCTCTATGTAAATATAGTCCGATTGTGTTGAAATTGTTAGATGTTATTGTGTATCACTATGGCATGTTTGGTATTGTAAATAAAGTCTATAGCATTTACGATTCATTTACAGAGACAACCAAAAGACTTCCCTTACATTATGGTCTATGGGGAAAAAATCGTTTGCTCTGTATTTTAATGATATCACACTATTTTAAACTTACTGAAATTTATATACATCACTGAGGTGTACTAAGGCACTTATTGCAGAATATAGTGTGCATAGAATATATCATTCATTTACAGGGACACACAAAAGAATTTGGCAGAAGAATAAATTTAACTATTGAAGTCTATGACCAATAATTGCTGGAAGAGCGCACAGTGTGGTATTTAGCCCCAAAACCTCTATCAGGTACAGATCTGCGTTTTTATTTGAATTATGGAGTAAAAAATGGTAAAACAAAGTCTTATTTATAAATCAAAACATTTATTCATCAATTTCATCACTATTACTGTCATCAAGAACATTAACATTTGTGATAAAACTTTCTGATAACAAATTTTAAACTTCAGAAGATGAGAGCTTTCTTTTCTTGTTTGTGTCGCATCTCATGCCCGTTATTAGGGGGTCAGAAATTAAAAGAAGCCTATTCAGGACATCCATATTGCAGGCCACGCGCGAAAACTTTCTTGTGTAGTTTAATCTGAACGACCTAATATGTTTATTGCGAGCTTCTGCAGCCTCTTCACTTAGTTTACCTATTGGCAGAATAGCTTCTTTTATGACATCTGCTCCATGACAAAGTACCTTGTATATTATGACCCGTCACAACCCCACTTACTTATTAAAATTAAAGAACGTTTTTCTTCATCACTCAAAGTTTCTATAACTTCTCTTAGATGTAAAATCAGTCGCGTTGCCGTATGATCCATCAACTTTTGCACTTTCACTTCGGCACACGACTCTGTCACCCTGTGAATTTCTGGACAGCATTCTTTTTTTACCCTTTGAAGAACAGAATAGCACGGAAAAAAGCTTTTATTCGTTTCTCGTATTCTCTCATATTGGGCTTTAGTAAGTCCTGCTTCTGTATACATGGACAAAGCATGTAAAGGTGGTAACTGGCGAGGTTGCTCTTGTTCTTCACGACTTTTTTTCATGGCCTTTACATATTTTTTTGCACTTCGGGGACTTTTTGTAAGATCTTTTACGATATTGGAAGCATCTACTTTGCCTGATTCCCGCAATTTCATTTGTGTAGCGTAGGTCAATACGTCCACGTCTTTGATTGAAGGTCTTTGGTTTTGCGGCGTTTGCTTCTTTCACTTGATTCTACAAAAGATTTTTGAGGACGACCGGGATTGACTCCTGCAATAATAACAATTACTTACTAAATATATTTCTTATTATAAAAACAAGTTTCATTTCACTGCACAGAAAACGATGTATAAGCAAAAAACGAAGCGCACAATAATAATAAAGTAAAGGGTTTGCATCTGTTGTGTTTCACGTACCTGCAATTGGCAGCAATATAGTGCCGTTTAACCATTCGACATTGTTTTCTTCGAATCTTGACCTTGTTTTATGTGCAGCTAACCATTTTTGCTTGAATTGGTTTTTAGTAACACAGAGCTTTTGCTTCATCTCAGCTATCCTTGGATCACCTGCAGAATAATTTCTTGATAAATCTTCCTCCATAAATTTAAGCTTTCCATCAAACGTAGACTCATTTAAGTGTTTCATGATGGCATACAACTTATTTCGAGTCATAGACCTCAATTCAAAATGCCCTGTTAACAAAATAAATAAAAAACTAAAAAGCAGTAATTTATATCAGAAATTGTAGAACCTAGCAAAAAAATTCATTAAAAATAGGGGGGCGGTTTCGGGCGGCTGATTTTTTTATAACTATCTTGTGTACTAAGCACTGCATGTTACACAATAGTTTTCATAGCTTAGATATGTTTAGAAATATAACAAAATCCTTTCTAAATATTATAGATAATTATATTTATGACACTGTTAAGTACATCTAAGTTATCGACCATAACGACAAAAAACAGCTGGATATTTATTACTCAAATATAGTGTTTATAAAGTACATACCTGGATTAGAATAGTCCATCACAACAATAATCACTAACTTGTTAAGACGCAAAACTACAAGAGATTTCAAAACACTAAAATCTGAGCGCCTCGGAAAATCACACGACCACTGTAGGCGAACGGCAACTTCCGACTGATCACGTGACTCGCTGTGGCACGCAAGCGCATTGAGCGTTTCGCAATCAGATGCAGAAACTACTTAACATAATGAGGAATAATAAAGCAGGGTAAGAAACCTATTTTTAAAATAATCATTTTTGGCCAGGTTTTGGGGCTAAATACCACACTGTGCAGCGCATGAGTGGCATTGCGAAAAATGCCAGAATGGAAGCAAGGGCAGAGCAATCTGCATTGAAAGACCTCCAAGTGGAAGGGAAAGGAATGCTCTATGGACCAGGCATCGTAGATTGATGATAGGTTGAGATTTTTATCGTTTTAACATACTTGAAACGCGTTTTTATCAAAAAGTTGTCTTTCAAACTTTCTTCCATCATATCTCGAGAACGGTTTAACATTTATTGTTTAAAATATCTTAAAATTTCTTAAAATTTTCCTTATTGCTTATTATTAGATAAGCGTCAATTTTATAATAATTTCGTTATTATATTTCAGATATGTTTTAAGATTTATGTGCGATTCTGTTAAAGTGAATGGATTAAAAAATATTAAAATTAAAAATCGATTTTTTTTTCATTTTTAAAGAAATAATAATAGCTTGCTATAAATAAGTGAAACATTATTTTAAAATCATTATGAAAAATAAACTGAACCACTTCCTTTTCAACTGTTTCAAACTTAAAAAGAATTATTAATATTTTATTTTTTTTAATATCGTAAAGAATTCTCAAAAACAATTTTATTTTTTTTATTTAAAAAAAAGAAGAAGACAAATACTATAGCGTTAAAATATTGTATAGTTAAAATGTACATGTATAGATGGCGCCATAACTTTTATCGCTTTTACTTGAAAATCCACATAAAACCAACAACATTGGGAAATCATTGGATATATTTTTAAAATAGAGCCACATTTGGACAATAAGGAAGTTTTATTGAAAATAATATCACTCTAATACAAGTACATACAACAATTAATTAATTCCCTTTCCTAACATGTCAATTATTTCTGAAAATCATTTACGGAATTTGTACGTTTTTGAAAACAGTACAGGAATATTTCGTAAAATTTATGGAAAACTTACTTTATTTATACGGAATTATAATCTCATAAAGTCATTTACGGAAATTGTATTATTTTTTTAGAAAAATAAAACTATTCCGTAAAATTGTACGGAAAAGTTTGTGTATATTGACGATTTTTTGTTACAGTGTACTTTTATTCGTTCATTGATTCTGCCCGCAATTTCGTTAAACTTAGCATACTTTTACGTTCAATGACTTCATTTCACAATTAAATATTAAAGATGCAATGGTCATAAATATTACGGCTATAGTGAATTTTTTTCACTGTTTTTGCTGTAAAGTTTGTGTTAAATTTTTCGTTGACTTTATTTAATTTTATGATTTTTGAAAAAATTCCCTGTTATTTCTTCGGTTAAATTCAGGTTGAAATAAATTTTGTATTTTAGAGGGTCTCATTTGAATAGTTTTTAAGGCTCTGAATAGATATGAAATAATAACAGCTATTTTATATATTAATAGTGGCTCACTAGATATTAATTTAATATATTTAATTTTCTGATATTATAAAAGAGGAAAAAAATAGACAAACGTTTAAAAGCGAAAAATAAATCTGTTTTAAAATTGTCTATTTACATTTGAAGTAGTTACACTTTTAAAAGAAGCTAATCATGCATCAGATTTTGAGAAAAAATAATTAATTAAATCGAACTCTAATAATTATACGGAAAAATGTGTTTAGAAATATCATTTAAAAATTTATAAAGATCCACAAAAGGAATGTGAAGTTTTGACCGATTACGTGGTCTTATATAGATGTACATTCGTGAACAAAAGGAGAAAAAAATCTGTTACTCTTCATAGATATTCGTATTGATGGGAGCGTGTTTAAAACCTGAAAATTCCACTTCAAGATTTCATAACTTTCATTTTTTTCTACTGTCTTCGGTTTATTTTATTCCATGTGTTCATTGTATTAATTTTTTTAGTGTTAAATTCGTGTTGTTTGTTATATATGTTATATAATAATTTTCTAAAATTCCTTTATTTCTAACAAATACCAAATATTTTTTAAAGTCAAACTTTATTATATTTTTAAAGATTAAGATATCTTTGTTTATTCTTAAAACCACTTCATTAAAAAAACGTATTAATCAACTATCTGAAAAGTTTTATAAAACTGTTTATAATCTACATAACCAAGTTATTGTGGAATTACAGGACTGCGAGGTATCCGACCCCACTAATAGAAAAAAAAACCCTAATTGCTCGCTTTTGATGAACGATGAAGACTTAGATTTCCTCATCCTTCAACTAAACTTAATCTTTCTGATTGTTCTGTTCTGTTTTTTGTTTAAAAAAATAATTTGTCTTTCTGCTATATAAATAGAATTTTTATCAGCTTAAACTTAATGTATGGTCTCTGAAAAGGGTCCTTTTTTTTAATATGGGGTCCCCCCCGGCAGCTTTTTCCCCTGTCCTTTTGGAACTATTGGAATTTCTTTTTTACTAATTTTTCAAAATTTTTTCTTTTTCCTTTCTCCTTTTTCTCTTACATTGCCAAACTTTGAGTACTCTAAGTGTTTATTTTTTAAGTTATTATTTCTTAAATTTTTATAGTTATTTTTCTCATTGTGGCTACTAGCCACGTTTAAACATTAATTTTTTAAGGCTCCCTAATGTCCTTGCAACACGTTCACCTCTAAACTGGATGTAAAGTTGCCACGCAACCCGGTAGTCCATCAACAAGATCACATTGCTCCACTGTTCCATTTTCTTTTGTAAAACATTTTAAGTTACATTTATTTACGCTATTATTATTAATCAGTATATTAATTTCTATTGTTTAATATCTTCCTTTCTCAATGTTTTCAATATTCTAAATTGGCTTATTTAATTCTAAAGAAAATAATTAACAAAATAAAAGATTTAGGTAAAGAAAGTTTTTGTTTAATTGCTGTATTGCAAAATGCAAATACAAATCAAATTGAAAATTATAATGTTTATATCGGATCTACATTTTAAAGTTCACTTAAGTATTTTTTTCCTTACTAAAAGTTGAAAATTATAAGATTATAGGATCTAAATTTTAAGGTTCATTTTTATATATTTCCCTTTTACTTTTGTTATATTTATTGAAAACGTTCACTTTTATTTATATTTTTTTTAACGTGAATTTTAAAGAACGTTTCATACGATACCTCGCGGGTTATTAGATTTCAAATGTTAGGTATAAAGTTTTTAGCAACAAATCGGTCAAAAATAAATTGAGCTGAAGTAACTTTTCGAATTGAATTTTCTACATTTCTTTATTCTCTTGAAATTTCCCGCTCAAATGTAAAACGTTTAGCGGAAATTAATTTTCAGTTACACATTTTCTTAAGCTTTATTGATAACTTGATATTATTTTTCAAATAATAATAAATTAAATTTATTTTTAATTAATTCATTTAATGCGCGTAAGTTTTATTTTTGTAACTTCTTAGAAATATAAAAATCTGGAAACTCCCTTCTCGGACATATGCTATATTTTAATTTTGAAATGTTATCAGTATTATAAATAAGCATTTATCAAACTAGCCGTCTCGGGTGAATTGCCCCCTCCCCCTCTTAAATATATGCTAACCATTGCAACTTTTGGTTTATTCACAATTTCACTTACTTGCTCAATCCATGGCCAAATCAGAAAATCAATTAGAGAAATCAAGAACTCTTCACAATCATGTATATTTTTTGTCCTTATATATTTCATCATTCTTCGCAAAAATCGCTTAATTCTTTTACCTATTTATGCTTCTTGTTCATTCGCTTAACAGTGGAAATTGAACAATTAAAAATTAAATTTAAAAAATCAAAAAACCCAACTGCGTAAAAAGCGAACTAATTAATTATTTCTCATCAATGTTAAACTATTTTTTATATTACTGACGTGTTTTTTTTTTTTAATTATTATTATTTACTTGTATTGATGACTTTTGAGCTGTGATTAATTGTTATTTCCGATCTATAAACACTGTTTTGATTAGCCTTATAGATGTCTATGATGGTTAGAGTTGCAGTTAAGCTAGAGATCCTACCTATACAACTTCCAGGTTGTGTAATATTTAAATGGAGCCTGTAAAATAGTCTGTAATTCTGCCTGTAAAATAGTCAATGAAACATCGTCTTCATTTTGAAAGACCTATCCAATGATATGCCACTCAATATGGTGCGTAATTTTTTTTTTTTTTTTTCCCGTGCCTACGGCCATTTTGTATTTTACGGCCGCCATTTTGAATTTATGAAAACAAAACCTAGCCTATTTATTGGGCGATTAAAACAAATCGATAGAGACCTCATTCATTAAAATCCATCCAACCGTTGGGATGTTTCAAGGTTATAAAAAATCCACATACCCAGATACGCGTGAAACACATAACCCTTCTTGGCAGTCGGGTAAAACGTAAATCATATTCAGGATCCAGAATACTTTTTAAATTTTGTTTTCTTAAGATAACAAAAATAAGGAAAAAAATATTTAAACGTCACCGTCCCCCCAAGATCTATTAATTATTATAAAAAAAAAAAAAAAAAAAAAAAAAAGAAAAGAAAAAAAGAAGTTGATATATTTTCGCTAAATTTATCCTGTGATAAAAATGCTTCTTGTCAATCGAGACCATAAAAAAAGTTTTCCTAAAAGTAACTACGTTATATAACACCTTCAAGAATTAAAATAATATAATATAAAACAAAGTGGATAATTACTTCTACTAATCAATAGATTTAGAAAAAACGCCTGTCATGTAGCAAAGAGAAATAAAAAATGTTTAATTATTAAAGCAATCATCTTTTTCAAAAAGTGTATCGCTTGTTTATCTTACAAGGTTTTTTTACAGCAATAAATTATAATATCTACGATATATATTTTAAATATTACAGAAAAATGGCTAATTAAAAACATTTTTGTTAATAAGTTTTTTTTTTTAATTTTTACAAAAAAATTGCTTGAAATTTTTTCATATGCTTTTAGTTTCTATTAAAAGGATATTAGATGTATGTGCCGATATTTAAACATTCTCCACATCATTTTCATATTTAACGATGTGTTTAAAAATTTTATTTAAGATTATCGACTAGAATGCACAGTATTTATTAATTTCTATTACTTGTAACATATAAATTCCTCATCTGAAAATAAATAAATAATAATAAATAATAATACATTTTATTTCCGTGCAAATAAAAGGGGGAAAAAATATATTTCAAAGTAAAATTAAAAAATACATAAATTTCCCGTGTTGTTTCTGGGCATTGAAAATAAAAATGAACTAAATGAATTCAAAATTAAATGAAAACTGTTTTAAATAACTATAAAAATAAAAAATAAATATCCGATTACTTTTATTATTATTAGAGTTCTAAAATTACTCAGTTCTAAAAATTACTCTAAGATAAAGGATTAGTAAAAAACCTTACAACTCGTTACATTTTGTTTTTCTCACAAGTTAAAATTTCAATTTTCATTTGACAGAAAAACAAAAGTAATAATTAGTACTTTTCTTAATTTAATATTAGCACCCTCAATTTTACAAAAAATAAATAAGTAAATATATAAAAAATGTGTATTCACATATCATTTTGGCTTCTAATCTCGGTTACAATATCAAATGTGTGAATTAATTCTCAAACATCAAAATCAAAATTTTACGAAATTTGTCATTCTTAAATAATTATATATGGCACGATTCCATTACTGATTTCTGATTATTTCCGTATTCCGTATTTGATATCAAGTTCGGTTTTATTTCTATTTTTAACATAACACTGCAGAAGGAGCTATGCATATATAACGTTATCATTTTAGAGCGAGGGGCCCGGTGTCTGGCACAAGATATCATAATATATATCAAGGGAGAGGGGGTGGGGGAGTTGTATTTTGATATCGTTATCCTTTTTGATCTAACCAAAATTTTCTTTATTTATCGGAAACTTGTTCTTTACATCAAATAAAGTCTGTTATATATTTTTATGAAAGTACAAAGTTATTATTAAAATTCTTAAATTGATTAAAAAAATTATTTAATTCCAAAATGTGGAATATCCCGACGTTTGGCATTCCTATTCTTCTGCCGTATGTGTATGCATACATAATCTGCTGTTGAAGAAATTAGGTCCAAAGTATATTTGAAATTATGCTCGTTAAGTTTACCATTAAATAGAAGAGAAAGAATGTTATCCGCCAGTTATGTTTGTAAAAAGTTATATCTTCCCCCACTTTCCATGCCGGTTTTAAATTCAAGAAAACAGTATTACTATTGAATGCATTATCTAATAAAAAGCTATTTGAAATAGTAGCTATTTTATTTAAATTTTATTTGATATAAAATTATTTCATAATGATGTTTTATTGATTTCTCTTCATTTGAATCAATAAATTTAAAACCATACCAGTATATCACTGCAAACAAAAGAAAAAAAAATGAAAATAAAATACACATTTTAAGTAAAAATTAAATTTAAAAAAATCGAAAACCTGACTGCACGAACTAATTAATTATTTCTCATCAATGTGAAACTATTTTTTATATTACTTAATTATTTTTTTTATTTACTTCTATTGTTGTTTTTTAAGTTGTGTTTAATTGTTAGTTCCTATCTATAAACATTGTTTTGATGAGGCCTGTCGATGTCTATGAAGTTTAGAGTTGGAGTAAAGCTAGAGATCCTACCTACACAACTTCCAGCTTGTGTAATATTTAAATGGAGCTTCTGACTGCAAAATAGTCAATGAAACATCGTCTTCATTTTGAAAGACCTATCCAATAGTATGCCGCTCAATAGGATGCGTAAATATTTTTTTCCATCTCTACAACCATTTTGTACTTTACGGCCGCCATTTTGAATTTATAAAAACAAAACTAACCTATAACCATTGGACGTTTAAGACGAATCGATAGAGACCTCATTCATTAAAATCCATCCAGCCGTTGGGATGTTTCGAGGGTATAAAGAAATCCACATACCCAGATACGCGTAAAACACATAACCCTTCTTGATAGCTGGGTAAAAACAAAATAATTTTTAATCATTGATAAAGATATTAGGAATGTTGGGGGAAGGGGGATCGTGGGATGATAACGTATGATGTCGTAAAGGGAGTTGGGAGAGACGGTCAAAAATTATCGAAAACTTGAAAGCTTTATATATGTATAGCCTCTAATGACTGTTGAAAAAGGATCGCCAGAAGTTTGAAATTCAGTAATTTATTAACTATAATAGAAAATAAATATAGAATAAGTTACACGCTCATAATGTAGATAAGAATCTTTATGTAAAATAATACAAAAGTTAGCTTTTTTTGCGATTTTTAAAGCTTGTAGCAGCGCTGTTTTAAAGTGTAAATAGTGATTCTAAATTATCGCATATTGATGCATCAAATGCATCATTCGGTTTCGCTCTTCATTCCGTTTAATTAACCCATTTATGCCTAGCGTCTGATTTTTGGGACGTTTAGAATTTTATTAAATTTTTATAATTTTCTTCTTCTTTACATCATGAATATTGTATGAAGTAATTTTCTGTAAATGTCTTTATCTATTACCAAGAGATGACAGCATAAGATTGTTATTTATTTCCTTAAATGAAGGCCTTTTTTCGGTTTTTATAGATTTTTAATTTTTCAAGATAGCGAAATGTAAAAGCAAGTTTATTTGTATTTTTTGAATCAAGGATCCAAATAAACAAGTCATAATCTAAGCTTGTAGACTTCTTTGAAAAACGTATTTTTTTAAATTGCGAAATTATATGTTCAAGCTTATTTTTTATGCATGTTTGTAACGTACAAAATATAGAGTGCTAGGCGCAAATGGGCACATATTTCTATCAGCCATTTAGGGGGCAGTTATTTATGTAAAGTTCTTTTCAAAATGATTTTGAAATAAATTGTTTTTTAGCCTCAAATACGATTATTTTTAATTTATTACTAATAATACTTATAATGTTATTAGTCTCTGCAAATAAATAAATAAATATTTTTAATAGTTCATAAAAATACTAATTATAGTATATAATATACACATTTAAAAGCTTAATTTATATAAATTTAGACAAAACATGTAATTATGTATTTTTCCACATATCAAATTCCCATATACACTGTAAAAAAAATAATGCCAGTTTTCCGGTAGGAATCGGAAAAATAGTTGCCCTTATCGTATTGGAATGATTTCCGACCCAGCTCGGAATAAAATCCGTAAAAATAAGGAAATAGTCAGTAAACGGTATTTTAAGGATTTTATTTCGATTTTACGGATTTTATTCCGAGCTGGGTTGGCAATTATTCTGGTACGATAAGGGCAACTATTTTTCCGATTCCTACCGGAAAATTGACATTATTTTTTTTACAGTGTATAGTACGTTTACATAGTTCATTTTTTAACATTTTAAAAAGATTTTACCAACAAATTTGAAGAAATAAAAATTCAGGCATAAATGGGTTAAAGAAACGCGGAGAGAGTTTCGTTTTATCGTTTTAACTTTCTTATCGGTCGATACAGAGTAGTTCCATCTGCTTTCGAATTTTTGTAGGATTGTTTGCAGGAAAACGCGTTTCTACTTATTATCGCGCATAAAAAGTCTCTTAAGGCTGTTCTCAAATCCAAGAGGGCAACTTTATCACATAAGTTGTAATTTATTTTTGTTTGGAAATGCATGAAACTAACTAGCAGTTGTTGCTGTTCAGAAACTATGTAATCAAGGTTTTTTTTTTTTTTTTTTTTTTTTTTTTTTTTTTTTTTTAATAGTGTGAAATTGGGTGTTTTGAACGTAATTTCCTCGCGAAAGGAGAAAAACCACTTAAGAAAGGATGAAAAACATGTTTGTCATGTTATCAAAATCGCTTATAACTCAATAGGTAATTTATTGATCAAAAAATGGAAAACACAGTTCACTTCCAAATCGCTTCCATGATCAGGCTTTCCAAATTTATATCTTTCCGCTAAAAAATGACTTTGTAAATGTGTCAAAACGTTTTGCGCTTGTTGAGCAGAGCAGTTGAGAACAGCCTTAACTAATTTATGTTGTGTATCGCTATAAATAAGTGATAAATGCTACACGCTCCGAATTTTATCGAAAAGTTGTTACATTGCACGAAACTCAATCATATTAGTTTAATTTAATTTGACAAAATTTGACATTAGGAAGTTATAGGAAATACTGCAAAAAATATTTCCCTATCGATCATTTTGTAACGGCATTATTTAGTGTATTTCTGTAATCGAACTATAATTGCTTCATACTGTATATTCTTTAGGAAGCAGGTTGTGGACCATATTAGTTATCAATTAAATTCTGTTTCCAGTTGATAAACATCCTTAAAATGTACCTGAAGCAGTTTTCCCTTATTGAAAATGGTATAACAGGATGCTTTTGTGCGTCCGTGTAAGCGGAACAGGGGCAGCTACATACTTCATCTTCAATAAGAAATATGGTATGGTGAATCTCAATTTAACGGAAATCCAAATTTATTTACAAGTGTTGGGGTGCGGGCAGAAAGACAGGCGGATATTAAGACAGACGAAACGGTGTCATCCCTTTTAACTGCTTTGGAGAGAGCAAAAAATAAACTTATGAACACATGAAGAACTCATTATTTTCAACTTCACAATAGCAATATTTGGGTATGACTGTTGATAAAAAACATGATCTGAAACCTGTAAATGCACTTAATATTTAATGGGAGTCCTTAAACATTGAAAATAATTAAATGCACTTAGTTCCTTTAATTTTTCTTAAACAGGATTATATTGAATTTTTACAACATTTTCCGTGCGTATATGGGATATGTTACTGTAACCTCTGAAACATCTGCAACTTCCTATCGCTTTCAATATGTTTCTTTACGTCTGCGCTGGAGATGAAAGAGACCATTTAATGCAAATTAGGCAGGATTTTTCAAAATGCACAAACAGTGATTGATGTATTTGATAAAACTACTTACTAACTTACAAGTTATTATTATTGTGTATGTTAGAAAATACACCATATTTTAGAAGAGTTAAAAAATAAATAGTGGAATTTCGTAACGTATTTATAAAAAAAAAGAAGGAAAACTATGCGTGGCAAAGTGGACAACTGTAAAATATACAGTAAAGGAAATCTAGTAATTAAAAATAGTTTCTCTTTGGAATTATGCAATTAGACTTTATTACGGAAAAGCATTCACATGAAAGCATATCATCCCCAAACACATTCATAACGGATCGATGCTTATTTAATACAGTAGACTCCCTCAAATCCACACAGCCGGGAACCAAAGGTTGTGCGGATTTCTGGTCATTGGTATGTTTTATTTTTAGCAGTAATTGGAATGTAATAATGCAATCAAAATTATAATGAATGCTTGCAATATAGTAAAATATTAAAATAACTAAGTAAATTTATAAACTAAAATGGTTAGAAGAAGGATAATTAAAAAAAATGATTAAATAATTAAAAGTAAAGTTCAAGTAAATAATTTATAATGTATAATTAAATATGTAAAAATAAAGATGAGATACATTTTCCTTGAATTATTCACTGAAACTTTTCTCATAAAGATACTCTTTTTATTCACATTAAAATAAAAAGGCAAGGAAGTTTAATTTCAGGTTTAGCCAGTCCTAGTAACCAAAAAATCCTGATTGATATTTAAATATATTTCGTAAAAATATTGTGATTACCAGTGATATCAGCAATATCTTTTTTTTTTTTTCAGAAATATATTTATACTTCCTTCATGAAAAAGCACGAATTCAATCATATTATCAAGAATTAGATATTAAATTACATACGGAATTATAAGACTAAAAACTTCTGTAATTTTGCCCGTACATAAAATTGAGTTTCATTCTTTACATCTGTGATGATGTGCGGATTTTAGGATTACGGATTTGAGGGAGTCTTCTGTACTAATTATTTGCAATAATAATTCTACTAATTTAATATCTAACATTACTCTGAAGATTATACAATCATTCTTTTCAGAATTAATTGATTTTCTATGGTTTATATAGCTGTCATTAATTTATATATATTATTGTAACAGTACAATATAATGTATAAATGTTTATTCTATAATAAATTTGACAGAGATTTGCTTTAAAATAAATATATACCATTTAACTAGTTGAATATGCATCATAATATTCAATAACATTTATTATATCGTAGGTCTTCAATAATTCTCCCAATCAATGTTTCATGCGAATATTTGTGTACTCCGTTTATTCAATGTTCATCAACTGCAGTGCGTAATTCCACCTACCTCCACTTAAAAGCCTTCATATAGTCCTATGAATCAAGTTAAGTGTGTAAATTGCTCTCACAAGTGAAGTCATGTTATTTTGCGTCCAATATATTCTAAATTGTTATGAAAATGCGCAAAACAACATAGATTTTCCAGTACCACTAAGATTTTATGAAGATTTTACATTATTTATGATGTTAATTTGAATTATAATTAGGAAATTTTATGCAAATGCAATTAAATAGGAAATCACACAAATTTCATAGTTATTTTAAAAATCTAGGGAAGTTTAATTTCTAAAATAAACAAAAGTAAAAAGTCATTCCGACCAGTGCCGGGAGGAAGAGGTAGCTTTCAAATTCCTCATCTTTAAAAAGCTAGCTTATGTTATTCAAACACACGAAGCTCAATTTAGTGGAAACCGATTATAGAAGATTCAATACAAATTTTTATCAATACTAAATCCTTATGAATGAGAATTTCGCAAAATTAGTCAGCATTATCCAAGCTGATTTTATTTAAAGTTATATTTGGTTTCCAAATTCGGCGATATGTGAAGTGCCTGCCCTTTTTACGACAACATGGTGGATGAGGCTAACCAGTGAACTTGGTCGAGACCTTAGTAATTCCTGTGCACACGCTCGCTCACATCGGAATCGGTTGATATATATGTGTGCTGTCGCAGACAAAAATCAGATTTTTCAAAATGTCACCCACATAATGAAATTCAAACTGCTGTATCTGAGCCATTTTTTGAGATAAAGAAAAAGCAAAAAATGCTCCGGAATCCCTATATCAAAGTCAAATACTTAAGAAAGAAACCTTTTTCAATTTCTAAATTTTTTGCACTTCACTTTAAATATATATATTTTTTAATTTAATGGCCGCCATTTTGATTCAAGATGGCGGATGAAGCTGGCCAGTGAAATTAGTCGAGACATTGTTATATACTATCCAAATGCCTTCTTACATCCAAATAGGTTAATAAATACGTGTGTTATCGCGTGACAAATATCAGATCGTTTCAAAATGTCAGCCATGCTAGACATTTCAACGTGCTATAACTCAACCTTTTTTTTAAGATGTAGACAAAAAAAAAAAAAAAAATGCCCTGAAATCTTTGTATCAAGGTCAAACACATAAAAAAAAACCTTTTTCATTTTCCAATTTTTTCATACCTCATTTTAAATTTTAAATATATTTTTTTAATGTTCCCTTTTGAATCAAAATGGCGAATGAAGGTTGCCTATGAACTCGGTCGAGACATTGGTATGCACTATGTACACACCAAGTTACATCCAAATCGGTTCATAAATACGCATGTTATCGCGTGACAAAAATCAGGTCGTTTCAAAATGTCAACCGCAATAGAAATTAAAAATGCTATAACTCAGACATTTTTCTAGATATAGACGAAACAAAAACTGTTCCGGAATCTTTATATTAAGGTCAAACACATAAGGAAAAAGTCTTTTTCAATTTATTTATACCTGATTTTAAATTTTAAATTTTTAAATTTTTTTAAATGACCGCCATTTTGAAACAAGATGGCGGATGAAGCTGGCCAACGAACTCGGTCGAGACATTGGTATGTACTTTGTACACACCAAGGTACATCCATATCGGTTTATGAATAGGCCTGTTATCGGGTGACAAATATCAGGACGTTTCAAAATGTCAGCCACGCTAGAAACTCAAAGTGCTATAATTCTGTCATTTTTTAAGATATAGACGAAACAAAAATTGCTCCGAAATCTTTGTATCAAAGTCAAACACATAAGTAAAAAATATTTTTCAATTTTCAATTTTTTTGGTATCACATTTCAAATTTTAAATTAAAAAAAATGTAAATGTGTAAATGGCCACCATTTTGAAACAAGATGGCGGATGAAGCTGGCCAACAATCCCGGTCGAGACATTAGTATGTACCATGTACACACCGAGTTTCATATAAATCGGTTCATAAATACGCCTGTTATAGCGTGACAAATATCAGGTCATTTCAAAATGACAGCCACAATAGAAATTCAAAATGCTATAACTCAGCCCTTTTTTAAGATATGCACAAAACAAAAACTGCTCCGGAATCTTTGTATCAAGGTCAAACACATAAGAAAATAATATTTTTCAATTTTCAATTTTTTGGTATCACATTTCAAATTTTATTTTTTTTTAATTTAAATGGCCGCCATTTTGAAACAAGATGGCGTATGAAGCTGGCCAACGAGCTCGGTCGAGACTTTGGTATGTACTATGTACACACGAAGTTTCATCTAAATCGGTTATAAATACGCCTGTTATCGCGTGACAAATATCAGGTCTTTTCAAAATGTCAGCCACGCTAGAAATTGAAAGTGTCATTTTTTTTTAGATATAGACAAAACAAGAACTGCTTCATAATCTTTGTATCAAGGTCAAATACATAAGAAAAAAATATTTTTCAATTTTTAATTTTTTGGTACCACATTTCAAATTTCAAATGTTTAAAAAACATTTAAATGGCCGCCATTTTGAAACAAGTTGGCGGATGAAGCTGGCCAACGAACTCGGTCGAGACATTGGTATGTACTTTGTAAACACCGAGTTACATCCAAGTCAATTCATAAATACGAGAGTTACAGTATGACAAAGATCAGATATATATATATACACTGCTCAAAACAATTAAAGGATATTGCAGTTTTAGGTGGATTTTGTATCTGGTAAACTGTTTAGCTGATTGATACATGGTCGACAAACATAGTAGGTTATATGAGAATAAATTACACATGTTTGGCAGAAAAAAATGCATTTTATTGCGCATTTGTGTACTAAAGGAAAAAAACACAATTTGTGCATATGAGAAAAAAAGAATAAGAAAAGGTGTTTTCTTCAAAGAAAATCATTTTCAGTAGGGGATATGGATTCCACTGGCGGCCAACAACGTTAAACACTTTTGAGGCATGGACTCAATGAGGCTATTAATGACGAGTTGAGGTATTCTGCCCCACTCTTCCAGAAGAGCTCTTTCCAGTTCTTGGAGAGTTTGTGGGGGTTGTTGGCGGCCAGAAACTCGTCTTCCTAGAGCGTCCCAAACGTGCTCGATTGGATTCATGTCTGGAAAACACGCTGGCCATTCCATTCGAACGATTCCTTCCTCGAAAAGGAAATCCTCCACCAGGTTTGCACGATGTGGCCTGCAGTTATCGTCCATTAAAATGAAGTTATCTCCGATTGCTGCAGCGGAAGGGACTACGTCTGAGGATCTCATCCCTATATCGGCGACCAGTCAGAGCTCCATCTCGAATGATGTAGAGGTCAGTGCGCCCGTCAATGGAGATGCCACCATACACCAACACTCCTCCACCGCCAAATCTGACACTTTCGTGCACGAACGCAGGATTATTCCTACTTCCACGGTCCCTCCAGATGAAAATACGTCTATTATCCGAATGCACAGAAAAACGGGACTCGTCAGAAAACAGAATATTGCTCCATTCATTTCTCCTCCAGTTGACATGCTCGGTTGCCCACTCCCTGCGGTCGCGACGACGCCTTGATGTTAATCTAACACATACCATCGGTCGGACAGCATACAGACCTACAGCATGGAGCCGGTTTCGGACAGTCTAAGTTGAAATCGTGGTGCCTGTAGCCGAGCGAAGGTGTTGTTGGAGAAGAGTAGCGTTCATGGTTCGGTGTCTCTGAGCTGTTAACGCTAAATACCGATCTTCATTGGGCGTTGTTGCCCGTCTACGACCTTGCCCTGGTCTTCGGCCTGCACATCCACTCTCCAAAAAACGGTTCGAGATCCTAGAAATGACACTTTGTGACACTCCAATGGCTTGCGCTACTTCGGCTTGAGTTTGGCCCCCTTCTAACCTACCAACAATTCTCAAAGCTTCTGAATCTGTCAAATGACTTCGCTGAGACATCGTACTCATCGAAACAAAGCAATCAGTGAATGCCGATCATCCTTGTCTTCATTCTCTTTTATCCAGTTGAAAGTCAAATTTCATTCGCTGCCGCTGAAGCGACGTTTTTGACGTCGAACTCAAAATTTGCATACTCCACAGTTTGAAAACCAGAAAAATTTGCATTTGTGATTCTCTTCTTCTATTTTCGGCAAAAAAAATTTCGTTTATATCTTTATTTTATTTAAAACTTCAAATATCCTTTAATTGTTTTGAGCAGTGTATATCAACTTTTGAACGGAGGGTGGTTTCGGTGTCTGGGGGTCATGATCGATGAATATATACCAAAATTTTTTGAAATCGCTTTCCTCCAAAAGGCTGCAATAGGTAGCTTTTTGTAATGAAAGCTACCTAAAAAAGGAAAATATCAGAGTAAATCAATATTTGATTATAATATTTTTTTGCTATTTTTGGGGTTCCGGGAAAGTAAAATCGGAACCATTATAAAATCGCTCGTGTGTCTGTCTGTCCGTCTGTCATAGCCTTTTTTCAAAAACTATGGAAGGTGGAAAGTTCAAATTTGGCGGAAGTAATAAAGACTCACATGTTTATAGATTATTAACCATTCACAAATATATTTAAGAAAAATGTAGGGTGACTAATTAAGTTATTTGAAAATATTTTTGGGGGTATATCGTGTGATTCAACGTATGAAAGCTCTTGTAACGCTGAACTTAAAAATACATTTGTTTTAATTTTAGATATATATTAAGACATATCGTCAAAAATGTAATACGAAAAAATATCTCCCCTCAATTCACGAAACTATCGAAACTAAAATTATGAAAAAACTAGGGATAGTTGAATTTTATTTATACCTTGCAGGAAAACAATAACTATTACCCTAGGGGTCACATAGTCTTTGAGAAAAACGGATTTTTAAGTTACACACAAATTTCACTTTGTGGGCACTCACTAAGGAAGTTGAGGGGAACTCGAGTTACCTATCAGCGCCAAATTGTATAAAGATGGTTGATAATGATTTTCGGAAAAAATTGTCGTTAAATAGCCGATATATTAAACTTTAAAAACAAGAACAGTTTGGACATACAGTGAACAAAAAAAAAGTTCGACAGCAACAAGATTCGATTTTGCTACTTAATATTGTTTTAACCAAATGTGATATCATAATCTAACATTATATATTTTTTAAAGAAAATTCCATCAAAGACTGAAATTGTTTTATTTAATATTAAAACGATGTTATATTAAATTTTAAAATAATTAAAAAATAAGTTGTGCGTTTTTCAGTGCCAAAATAAAACTTGGACACTTATTTCGCTTTTACTTTGGATTGCCATTATGCAAATTTTTAAGAGGGTGTTGATGTCTGGTACGAGACCAAATCAAAACTGTGAGACTGAAACGTGTTGAATTGATTTTGCTTGATTAAAATTTTCAAAAATGGAAAAAAAAGCAAACTTTCGTTGATATGAATAACTTAATTGTTAAACTATAGAAAGAACGGAAAGGTATACGGTATATTGCAGAAACTGTGAAAAAGTCACGCTCAACAGTGCAGTACATAAAAAATACAAAAAGTACAGATTTTTGGAAAGACCTAGTGAAAGTGGTAAGCGGTAAAGGATTTCCTCGTCTCAAACAGAAAAACGGATTGTGAGATTTGTGAAAGAGAATACTAAAATTTCTGCAGTAAAGATATCCAGAGAGTTGAAGGAGGCATCTATAATGAATGTGCATCCATAGGTCTATAAGAAATGTTTTGCATTCCATAGACTATAGAGCATACAAAAAAGTCATATTTGTCTCTCAGAAATGTAAAAAAAAAAAAAAAAAAAAAAAAAAAATTAAACATGCTAAACAATATGTTGGAAAGCCACAAGAATTCTAAAAGTCTGTTATTTTTACAGATGAGTCGAAATTTAATTTGTTTGGATATGATGGCCGGCGTTTTATATGGCGAAAGAAAGGAACAGCGCTAAAATCAGCAAATATAAAAGCGACTGTAAAACATGGTGGCGGATGCGTTATGGTATGGGGTTCAATGGAAACTAGTGGTGTTGAAAATCTACTGCTCATTGAAGGTAAAATGAACAAAATCATGTATTTGAACATTCTAAAAGAAAATTTACCAGAAACAGCTTCAAAATTAGATTTAAATGAAAAATATTATTTGGTCCAAGAAAATGATCCTAAGCATAACCCTCGTATTGTAAAGGAATGGTTATTATACAAAGTGAAAAAAGTGCTACCCCATCCTCCGCAATGTACGGATCTAAATCCTGTAGAACATTGTGTGCTTATATGGAGAAACAATTTCTAGAAAAGGAGATTAAGGTAAAAAATGAACTAAAAGTAGCTATTCTAAATATGTGGCAAAATGTGCATAAAATTTAACCAAAAAACTGGCCCTTTCGATGAATAAGAGGCTACAAGCTGTAATAGCAGCAAAAGGACATCACACGAAATATTAGATGCATGGTTTTGTTTTAAATTTAAAAGTTCTTTTTTTCACATTGTGTAAGTGTCCAAGTTTTTATTTGGTTCTGAATGTTATATCATCACCATGTTTTATAAATTTATAATTTGGATATAAGTTTTAAAAAGTAAAATAAAACTGTGTAAATCATCCTAAAAATTTTTATTATTTTAAATAAACTTTTACTTTTAAAGAACAAAATCGAGCAAAATAATAAAACATTGAAATCAATAGAAACTTTTGTCCGACATTCTTTATTTTTGGTTCACTGCATATAAAGTCACACTGGGCTTGTCTTTGCCGCATCGGCTTTAAAGCATAGATAACAAGTTTTATAGATATATTTGTGTAATGCACTGCCCAGAAGTGCTTAAAATCAAAAAACATTAAACGATTAAAAACAGACTAATTTAGTCAGAATTAATCGCATAATTACTTTGCGATTCAATACATATTTTCGCAAATTCTGGTGTCAACCATTCATTTCATCATTTTAGCAAAACACCCCTTAAAAGGTTCATATACAATAGTTCTTGAAGAATAACCCAAAGTTATAAAAACCACACAATAAATTGAATTACTGCAGCAGCACTTTTAGTTACAATTTTTAGAATACAGAAAATTTATAGAATACAATTATACAAATAATTTATACAGTATTCATACAAAATACTAAACAAATACGAGGAATACAATACTCTTAATGAATCCAGAGAAGGAGAATAAGTCACAGATTCGAGAAATTATCCAGATGAACAGATTATTAATGTCAACGCATAGAATATTCACTCCAACACCGTGCACGTCCATGGTACAGGCAGCCTTGCATCACCATTTCGGATATTGGCAAGGAATATCCGTCCTTTTCAAGAATTGGCCGGTCAAAGCCCGAAATACACTGTTTATCGAGCTTTGTCCAGGATACTTGGCCAGCTCTTGAACTGGCTACACTTCCGGCTTTGGCAGCAATATCATCATCATCATCATCATCATCATCATCATCATCATTGTCGTCGTCATCATCAACCGTTTTCAATCCACTGCTGGATGTAGGTCTTCCCCAGATTTTTCCAATGTTTCCTGTCTAGCGCTTTAGTCATCCGTTTTACATCTCTGGGATACCACTGTAGGGTGTTTGTGCTCCATCTATTGTCTTGTCTTCTTGCAGTGTGCCCAGCCCATTTCCATTTTAGCCGGTTCATTCTTTCAATGATGTCAAAAACTTTCGTCTGACTTCTTATCCAGGTTACCCTTTTTCTGTCTCTTCTAGTTATACCTAGCATACAACTTTCCATACTTCTCTGTATTGTTTGTAATAATTGTACCATCCGTTTTATTAGTGTCCACGTTTCTGCTCCATAAGTTAGCACACGTAAAACATATTGGTTAAATACCTTTCTTTTCAAACATAGAGGCATGTTACTCTTCAGAATAATATTTTTCTTCCCAAAAACTCTCCATCCATTTCTTATTCTTCTGTTAATTTCATTCATGATGCTATTATCCGATGATATTTCCTGTCCAAGGTACACGTAACTTTGTTCTTCTTTAATTTCAGTGTTGTTGTAGACGATTTTCTTTTTTGATGCAAATGAATTGAACATCACCTTAGACTTTTCCAAGTTTATTTTTAATCCCACATTAATGCTAGATTCTGCCAAATCTTTCAGCATATTTTCCAATTCTTCAGGACTGTTACTGAAAATTAAGATGTCGTCAGCGAATCGGAGATGACTTAAATATTCCCCATTTATTCTAATCCCTTTGTTTTCCCAATCCAGCTTCTTGAAAATATTTTCTAAGACAGCAGTAAAAAGCGTAGGTGAAATGGTGTGTCCTTGTCTTATCCCTCTTCCAAGCTTGATCTTTACTTTTGCTTTGTCCAAGCGGATGGTTGCTGTTGCTTTCTTGTAAATCATCTTTATGATTCAAGGTTTGTCTTTACCAATATCTTCCAGAGATTCTACTACTGCTGATGTGTAGACCGAATCAAATGCTTTTTCATAATCAATAAAGGCAAGGCAAAGAGGTAAATTATATTCCTTATGTTTTTCTATGAGTTCCCTTACCGTTTGGATATGATCCATTGTGGCGAATCCACTTCGGAATCCTGCTTGTTCTCTAGGTTTAGATGAGTCCAGTGCTGATTCAAGTCTTATCGTTAAATCTTTTGTGAAAATTTTATAAATCACTGATACTAAGCTGATCGAACGGTAGTTTTTAATATTTTCCTTCTCTCCTTTCTTGTAAAGTGGCACCATCACAGCATTATTCCAATCTTCTGGTACATCTGACTTCTTGAGATAGTTTGAAAACAGTAAGGACAGCATTTTTGCAAATTCATCTCCTGCGTCTTTGATAAGGTCGATTGTAATTCCAGCTTTGCCAGGGCATTTACCTTTTTTCATAAATCTAATGGCTTGTAAAACTTCGCCTGTCATCACTGGGATTATCGCTCCAGTTTCTGTTAAATTTTCTTGTGGATCACGTAAATTGATTTATCTTTGATCTTCACGTTTATATAGATCATTATAGAATTTTTCGACAATGTGTACTATTTCTTTATTGATTTTGGTGGCTGTTCCATCTGCCCTCTTTAGTGCAATAATACCTTTTCTTCCAACACATAGTTTGCGTCTAGCTGATTTTAAAGTTTTGTCATTGTCTAGAACTTTCTTGACAAGATCACAGTTAAATTTTCTTATATCTTCTGTAGTACATTTTCTTACCGTTTTACATAATTCAGCATATTCAACTCTCGATTTAGGATCGTTTTTCTTCATTTTAAATTCTCTGTGTTTCTTCACCAATCTTGTTGTTTCTTCTGTTATTTTCTTTGTCTGCTTTACTTGTGCATCGCCGGCTATCTTCTTTGCAATATCTTGTAGAGTATTGGTTAGTTTCTTGTTCACTAGTGTAACATCTTTCTCTTCCTCTAAAGTTGATTGAAGTACTTGGAAACCGTTTTTAATTTCCAAATGGAATTCTTCTTTATGTTTCTGGAGATTTATTATATCGATTGATTTATTTGAGTGTTGCAAAAGCTTCATTCTTTCCACTTCAGTATTTAACAGCTGTTTGCATCTAACCAACCTGTGATCGCTTCCTGTATTGAAGTTATTGAGAACGCTGCAATCCTGAATAAGATGCTTTCTGTTTGTTAAGATGTAGTCGATTTCACTTGTTGAGCTGTTTGCACAATGCCATGTCCATTTTCTTTGTGACTTTTTCTTGAAAAATGAATTCATGATGTACAGCTGTTCACATTCTGCAAACTCAATCAATCTGTTTCCTCTTTCATTACGCACTCCATATCCATGATTAGTCCTCCTCGAAGGCAATTAAAGGGTCTTATCCTGGTTAATAAGCAGAGGCTATTAAACAGCTCTTGGCAGCAATATATATGCTATTTAATAAATTAACTAAAAAATTATTAATAATTAAGCCCAGTATTTTTTCAGTGAATCTTTTATTATAAAGTTTTATTTTACGGATGTGAATTTTCCAAAGACGTCTACCTCAACGTATCAAGAAAACTGCTTTAACTGCTTTAACTGAGAACTGCTTTAAAAGCAGTTGAAATGTATAAACTAGAAAAAAGGAATTCTGCTTTTTCAGAATTTAGTATCACCCCCGATGAAAAAAATATTGTATATACGTATAAATAGTACAAAACATATTTCAATTTTAAGACTTACAGTATACGCTTTTATTTTATGTAAAATGACGTCATTCGCATCCGTTTAAGAATTCCACATTTACGATCCACTCTTAAACATCTACAGTAAAGAAGGCATAGGACATCACTATCACGAAATAATACATAAATAAAGCAAAAAGATGCCGTCATTAAAGAAACTCGACCAAAAAAACAAAAAAAAAACGGCTGTCTAATAATTCATAGGCCTTCATTTGTTTGTAACATTAATATAGATGCCTAAAATAGACGATTTCAGTCGTGACATCAGTCATGACGTTTTGGTTGGAAATTGAATCCAAAAAAACAGTTGCTATGATGCATTTTCTATTTCGTTTGCATAGTATAACTATATATTATATCTATATCGCAAATCTGAGTGTTTTAATACTTGATATGTACCGGTAACTTTTTCTACGATTTATATTTAAAAAGAAATGACGCATACCGACCGCTTGTTTGGAATCAATTTCCAACCAAAATGTAATGACTGACGTCACACTGAAAGCGTCTATTAAATGTAGTTCATAATAACTCCATGTTTTAATAGAAATCATTCGTTTACATTTTTTCAAAATAGCACGTATTTTAATTACATTTTCTTTCGGTTGTTATGAAAAAATGGCAACAATAATATATAATTAACATTTTTTCCTTTACTTTCTACATGAACGGAGTACTTCCGTTGCCAATATTAAGCAAATGGCTATAAAAACTACAAAAAAAAAACGTTTAAAAAATAAATGGAGATGCAGTTTTTTAAGAAATTGCATTTAAAAGTACTTTTTTTTTTCCCAATACGACGGAAAAATTAATTTTTATATTTTTATTTGATGGAATTTCAGTTTGTAGTTAGTTTTAATTCTCGGAACCTTATAATTCAGATTATTCAGTATTTTTATAACTCAGATAATTCAGTAAGAAAAGATGGAATTAAACGAAACTTATGCGAGAGTTTTAACAGATAAAATATAGGGTAACTCTAGGATATATGGCCATAGAGGAGAGATGGCCAGTCTAAATATCTCCAAAACTTGATAATAAATTGTAATATAAACATTTTTCGTATGAAATAGTTTAACGTGTTTATTTATTGCAACGTGCAGTTGTGTTTTTCGATTATAAAAAGTAAGTGTAAGTTTAGTGTAAATTAAATAGGTGTGGAATATATTTTTGACTTAGGTATCTCAATGTTTTGCAGCACGTACTTTATATATATATATGTTACCGGCCAAACCCGATTTTAGGCCAAACTAGATTGGCCTAGGCCAAACTAGTTTATCCTAACGTCCATAGGATAAACTAGTTTTTCATAGGCCAAACTAGTTTATCCTGACGCACGTAGGACAAACTAGATTCTCCTAGCCCAAACTAGTTTGGCCTAATGCTCTTAGGATAAACTAGTTTAGCCTGCTATTCATTGGTCTGAACTAGTTTATCCTAGGCCGATCTAGTTTCTCCTAGGCCAATTCAATTTGGTGAGCTTTTATTGATCCCAAAGACATCCTCGGCGCCAACCTTCTAGTTTGTCCTAGGCCAATCTAGTTTAGCCTAGGCCAATCTAGTTTAGCCTAGGCCAATTCAATTTGACGTGCTTTTATTGATGCCAACCAGTGTTGGACACACAAAAAAAATGAACTAATGCAAACTCAAATTCAATTTTTCAAAAATGAGTCGAGTTCAGGCTCAAATTTAAAATTTCTCTCACGAGTCCGCTCAACTCAAACTCATCTATGGAAGTGAGCAAAGTTCACTTCATACTCGTTTTTTTTTATTTTTTTTTTTTAAATATAAGAGAACTTTAGCGTCCTAATTTACAAAATTTTGGGAACTAGTCTTTTGGTTATTCGATGTACGGGTCTGTACGGGCCCAGCCAATTTCCCATCCTGACACTCGGTCCGGTCTTGTTTTGAGAATTGCTTTTTTCGTGAGGTTCGGACCGAGATGGTCCGTGACTCAATTTTTTCTGGCTTCAGTCGGGAGTTGACTGCATTCTTCTTGAGGTCTGAACAAGCAGAAATTTCCAGTTGGTAATAAAATAAGGTACGTTAAAACCTGAGAAAAATAACCTGCCTATGACGGAATCCCGTGTTTCAATAAAAAAAATGCTGATCTAAGTAAAATGAAGATATTAGTACTTGTGAAAATAATATAATGCATTTACAACAGACGATGAACCTGCTAATAAGGAAATCTGTCTATAACGGATTTTCTTCTTCCCTATGCAGTTCCGTCTTAGAAGATTTTATTGTATAGAATTTTAACAATTTTTAAATCTGCAAGCCATAGAATGTAGATTGACGATATTAATGATTCTTTTGTAAACTATATTCATTTTTTAATGAATCTCTATTTATATGTAAATAGCCGAATTACTACTAATACCATTAATACTTTTACACGGAGACTTGAAAATCTGAAAAATTTTATATAGAAAAACCATCTGAGCCGGAATCACAAAAGAGAGGAAAAAACTTCGATTTTGTTAAGTTCCTTTTTTAGCAGGCCCATCGTCTTTAGCAAATGTATTATGTTTTTTTCAAACGGATTATTATATCTAATTTGCACCGGTAAAAAAAAAAAAAATCCGTTTAAAACAGGATTTCGTCATACGCAGTTAATACTAACAGGTTTTAGAGTACTGTATCCCCATCCGTACAAATCTATATGTAATATTCTGTAAAGAGAATTTTATTTGCGGAATAATGGTAGCTTAAAAATATGTGTATATTTTCGTAAAATTTGTTGACCCAAGAATGTTGTTCCTTAAACAGATTTTTGCACGGGTCAGGCAGGCACGAGTCAATAATTTTCATACATGCAGTGTTGTGACCGGACGAGAATATATCGGGACACTTCTAGAAAGAATACAGCACAGGTCCAAAAATAAGTACGGTTCGGACAGGCCCGTGCCTGCAGAGAAAGCATGACCCGAGCACGACCTAGAAAACTGATGATCAGATTCATCCCGTCCTGAGTCCATGTAGGCCTGTAAATGAAATTTGAATGGGAAAAACATGTTGTAACAGCTGGGAATTTTTTTTATAAATTATGAAAAAAATTGAGTTTAAGTTGTAAAGTTTGCTTAAACTCACAGACTTTTTGAGCTTTCGTTCAGCTCACGCTCTTTTATAAAAAGTGAGTCAAGTTTAACTTAACGTCACAGATAGTGAACTAAACTCATGAGATTTCACACAATGAGTTCGCTCATACTGAAAATCTGGATGCCAACTGGTACCCATTCATACTCACTGATGCCAACGAACACTCCGGCACCAACCTTGTACAAAGTAGTAGTGCCGTCACCCTCGTATAAAATATTTTATTCGATGGGGAATGGTATACTTCCCCCTATTTACTCCATTTCACCGTCATCGGCAGATACAAAATACGTTTTATACCAAACTATACAATATGAACTTAAAAAATTTCTCCGTTTTACTTGAAATGTGAGATGTTACAAGTTTAAACTATATATTTTATTTAAATTTCCTCGTACTTTTGGCCTGCAATCGCACAGCTATCGTCAGGGAATGAATGTAACGGCAATTAAAAAATATATATATTCCCTGACGATGAGTGTGGGATTGAGATCGAAAGTACTAGATATTTTAGATAAAATGCATATTGTAAACTTTTAACACATGTATTTCACACGAAAATTTAGCATTCAGAAATAAGGCAACTTCAAAAATCCGGGAACGAAGGCCAGCTCTCCCAATTTTTTTTTCTTCCAACTTATGGGACAAAAGAAAAATAGCAATTGTTTATGAATTAAAAATTTCGAGATCGAAAGAGATGGATTAGCGGACACTGAGATCGCTCAAGCTGTGCTAAATAGAACCGCCGATAACGCTATATTAGCAGCTCATAGGAAGGAGAACAAAAAACTTGCAGAAGAAAAGATGTCACTTGAAAAATGTATATGTTTCACTGGAAAATTACTAAATGGTTTAGAGGAACAATACTACATTTCCGAAATCGATATTGTTCACTTATAAAATCCAAGAAAAACTTGTTAAAAAACGGCAGAAACTATAGCAAATAAAATTTTATCGATCGACACAAGAATTGATTTCACTGTTTACTAGAATTTATGTACCGTAGAAAAAATCAATTTTTTTTTAATTTATTTTTCCCACATAAATGTCACTTGGTTTTGAATTAATTATGAATAAATGCACCATTAATATATCAGAAGTACATTTGATATTCTTTCAGAAATCTGGAATTTTCAAAAATCCGGCGAAGTCCTGGTCCTGACGATGCCGGATTTTCGATGTATAACTGCACATAATTAATCAATTCTCCAAATTATTCCTCTCCTAAATTTTATGATAGCTTCTCACTCCATTCTTGATCCTCCAGCACATAATTTGTCATATGAAACATATTTTGTAACTAGCGATGGCACTGAAATGGGAAAGGTAGCGGAACTGTATTCCACTCTTCATCGAATAAAATATATTATACAGCGGTGACAGCAATACTACTTTGCACAAGGTTGATGCCGGAATGGTAGTTGGGATCAATAAAAAGAAGTCAAATTGCATTGGCTTAGGATAAACTAGAATGGCCTAGGACAAACTAGAAGGTTGGCGCCGAGGAAGTCTTTGGGATCAATAAAAGTTCGCCAAATTGAATTGGCCTAGGACAAACTAGATCGAACTAGGATAAACTAGTTCAGACCAATGAATAGCAGGCTAAACTAGTTTATCATATGAGCATTAGGCCAAACTAGTTTGGCCTAGGAAAAACTAGTTTGTCCTACGTGCGTCAGGATAAACTAGTTTGGCCTAGGAAAAACAAGTTTATCCTATGGGCGTTAGGATAAACTAGTTTGGCCTAGGAAAAACTAGTTTATCCTATGGGCGTTAGGATAAACTAGTTTGGCCTAGGCCAATCTAGTTTGGCCTAAAATCGGGTTTGGCCGGTAACATATATATTACAATATTGACTTTTAAGGCACGTATATAATCTAATCTTTACTTCTAAGACTAAAACAAAGACGTAAAATGGCTATTATTGCTTTAAATTGGGCGATCATCAGTCCTTCAATTTCAGGATAGATGGCCACATGAAATCAAGGAGAGATGGCCACCTTTAATAAATATTTCAGAATTATACTTAGTGATGATTTTAACTAAATATAATTAAATGTAAAATAAATATATAACGTTTACGTTTGTAAATATATTAATTGATATAATTTTTTTAATAATAATAATATAATAAGACCTAACGATTTATTTGTTTCAGAAAATACTGAAAAAAGTCGGAAAGTTTCATTACAGAAACTGATAAAATTGATAAAGAAACTAAATTAACGTAATAAACCTACAATTAACGCTAGAAAAATAAAAAAACACGGCAATTCCAGGAGCGAAGAAAACGAAATACACATAAATTATCAGATTCTACAGATTCCGAGTAAATGGAATTGGATTAGGATCACTGTGTTGGTTGTGCAAAACAATGTAATATCACATTCAAAGAGAATGTCTGGATACAATGCATAAGGTACCTGAAGTGGTTCCATGAAACTTGTACAAATTATCAAGACCTTTGCCAAGCATGTGGTAAGATTTTACGAAAAGTGAAGTATTGAAATTATACCTCAAATTTTGTTTATTCGAGTTTTCTTCACTCATTTTCCATCATATAATTGCATCTTTACAAATTCCTATATGTTTTTCATGATTAACTATAGGAAATGTGTTATTTTTTTGCTATTTAAATTAACATTTCCTTTCTTGTATTGGACGGCCATCTCTCCTCAGCTTTAAGGGGAGATGGCCATCTGCCATTTAAATTTCAATTTTGTTTAACACTTTTTGTTTTCAATATTTAATCATTTTTTGCATAAAATATTATGAGTATATGTATAAGAATTTTAAATATGCATCTACATTTCTTGTATTTGCATTCTAAGAATTTTTATTTCAATCTTTAAAAACTATGGCCATTTATCCTAGAGCTATCCTAATTAAAATTTCCATTAATTTAAATTAAGAGATAACTTGTAATTTTAAATTTTGAATATGTTTATGAATTATAAAATAATGAACATAAAATATTAATTAACTTTAATATTATAACTGGGATACTTAATTTCTAATTTTTTATTTGGTAGAATTTCTAGTTATGTTAGTTTATTCCCAGATTCTTATAATTCAGGTAATTCAGTAGGAAAAGATGGAATTGTGTGGATCTTTAACTGAGGTTCGATGAATAAAATATAGTTAAATAAATAAAATTAATAATAACAATTAACTGTTAGTTTTTATGCTTTTTTAAATAATCATCTTAACTAAATACAGATTAAACAAAAACCTAATTTGCAAAACAAATTCAAAAAAAAAAAAAAAAAAAAAAAAAAGAATTTATTCCCTAATTTGTTTAATCCCGAGAAGGAACACATATTAAGAAATTTCGTTTCACATTTAATGTTAAATTTTTGTATAAAATAAGTTAAATCAATTGTACATTAAAAAATAAAAATAAATTTAATAAAATGTGATACTTTAAACACTCTAAAAACTTAGATTCCGTTCAAATGAAATCCAAATAAATCTCAGGATTTTTCCATTTTTAAGTTATAAATATTTGTATTGCAGATTTTGTATTACGTTTATGACGATTGTACATAAAATGATAAGACACATGAAAATACAAAACTTTAAAAAATTCTAAGATTTATTTCGATTTCATTTGAACGGAATCTAAGTTTTTATGGTGTTTAAAGTATCATATTGTATGAATTTCATTTTTATTTTTTAATCTTCAATTGTTTTAACTTATTTGTCACAAAAATTTAACATTAAATGTAGAATGAATTGAATGAAATATCTTAATATCTGTCCCTTCAAGGCTTTAAACAATTTAGGAAATAATTTTTTTTTCTTAATTTGTTCTGAAAATTAGGTTTTTGTTTAATTTGTCAAGTTTTTTAATAACTACTGCATTCAAACGAGCACATTTCAAAATTAATAGAAAGTATCATCATCAGGGTTTGATTTATGCGATGTCGCATCACAATTTGTGATACAATTTACCTATGTGTAATTCAAAATGCTTCATTAGTACAGTAATGCAGGTTGCCGTAGTTTGGACAAAAAATTCCAATATGAACTTACAAAATCTGTTTAAAAATGTATTTCCACTATGACGCCATATTAATCTTCTTTTTAATTTTTTTTTTTATTTATTTATTTTTTTTATTTTTTTTTTTTAATAAATAAATAAAAAGTATGTCTGCTTCATTTTTCACGTGAAAATCATCCAACTCAAAACATACAAATTATTACTACGGATTTTGAATTTTTTACAACAATGAAGGAAAAACGATAAATTTTATTAGAAATGTCCATTGATTCTCAATGAAAAAAGCGAAATTTGCAATTATTAAGAAAAATATTTCAATAATGTTAATAAAAATTACCTCACGTTACTCTGTGGGTTAAAATTCACCCATATGGAAAAGTATGTAATGATCCGTTTTGACCCTGACTTCAGGCAAACATTTTCACACTTCCAATTTATAATATTATTAGAATTAGCAAAGAATAAAAAAAATGTAGCATCAGGGACAAAACGTTGGGAAGAAAAAAATGAAAAAGTTATGAGCTCCATAGGTCTTTCTATGTTAAAGTAACATTGAGCAGTGACACTGGAAATAAATAAGTATTGCGCTGCGCGCAATAGTTAAATAATTTAATATGTTATGTTCAGTAAAGTTTACCTTTGTTTTGAACTGAATTTGATGAATTTTCCTAAGACTAAGTTTTAATTGTCCCTATTAGAGTTTAAAAAACTCCCCCGTTGATGATTGGTAATACCTAGTGATATAAATGATGTAAATATGTTCTTGTTTTAACTAATATTAAGGTGTTATTTATGTATTTATTATTCATTTATATTTTTGTTTCGGTTAGCATTATGTGGGTCACTTAGTTGCAATTAAATTGTTTATTTAGTAGCATACTTTTGTACTTTTTACATGAATAATATCTCTATATAAATATAGTGGTTGCATTATGCATTTAAGGGTTAAAGTGTTCAGAATTTTTATTTCACAGGAAGACGACACTTGTGGTAGATTTTTCTAGCCATTGCGCACACACACACAACACGGGCAAACTCTCTTCTTTTATTAGTATGGATATTTTAACATTTAAATAGCAGAAAAATTATGTGGCACAGATCAGTCCCTATATAGAAATTTATTACTTAGTCAATTTAATTAAATTAAAATACTTCCTTGAATAATATAAAAGTAATAATATTAAAAAAAGAAATATATATGATATTTTTAAAGAGTTAATAAAATATTATAAGGAAATATAAAATATAAAAATATGAGATAAAAGTTATTGCTCATCGAAATGATACTTTCTTTTTCTCTCAATTTAGCGATTAAATTTAATGGGGTTCGTCTTTTTTTTTAATACTCATTTTCAAACAATAGTTCTTTCATATACCACGCTCACCGGAAAACAAGAAATAGGCGCGATATGTCGGGAGACATACAGAATTTTCGTAAAGATGACATTTTATAAGTAAGTGTTGCATATTTTATTTCAAAACGCTATTTCATACGTACGTTACTTCTCAAGAAAATAAATTATTAGGACAATTTTTCATCGACATACATATTAAATTATATAAAAATTGCGTTTAGCACAGTTTCAATGTGGGGAAAAAGCGAAAAGAAATCCGATATATGAGGGGTTCACAACCATAGTAGACCAAGTTCATAAAAACAGAGATAGTCCATTTAGAATGTGCATAAAATCTGTTTTATACATTCCCACAGCATAGCTGCCAACTTTTAGGCTTTTTTGCTACCATTAAATTTAGCAGAGATTTTCGGCTTGTTAAATCATGTGATTTCGACGATTAAGTAAAACAATATTTTCTATAAAATTTTAGTGGTAGGAAGAAAGCGTAAAAGTTGGCAGCTATGCCACAGTGAACCAAATCTATTTTCACATAATTTCTCATACATGTTACCTGTTTACAGACTTGGTTAACTGTGGAAATGGATAAAACCGATTTTATGCTCATTCTAAATGAGCTATCGAATTTTTTTTTTTTTTAATGGACTTGGTCTACTATGGTTATGAGCCCCCATATTATTATGAGGGATATAGTAAATGGTATAACTACTGTGCAAATTATGATTTAAATGTGTCAAAATCAAATCTCTTTAACACCTTAAAAGTCGCATTAAATTACGTTTTAAAAATTCAAATTGCTCATTGGCACAATTTTTTTCAAAAAAGAAATATTCACTTTATTGAATGACAGGTGTTAAACTATCTTTTACTTTTTTGTTATTTTATCCTTAAATCAAATTTCTAACTGAATTTCTTTTTACTGTAATCCTTGGATTATCCTTTCATAATTTTTTAGCCTCTCTTATTTTACTCTTTTTTATTTCTTCTCTCTTATATAGTAGTACTTAATTTGCTACGGTTAGACTTAATTTTCATGGCTCCCCTAGGATGTGTTATACGCTTACTCATACACAGGGAGTGGAGTCGCACTGCTACTGGGTATACCCTTGAACTGCTTTGCTGTTCGCGGTTGATGCCATAGTAAAGACAGTTACACTATTTTATAAAACTGGTAGGAATCAAATAATCTGAATAAAAGACACAGCCCGTGAATATCACGGGAGCAAGAATTAAGGTTTTTTTTTTTTTTTTTTTTTTTTTTTTTTACAATTACGGAGTATAATTATTTTTCACTCATCTGTACTAGTAATTATTCATTACGTAATTGATAAAATCTGAAACTGCGATGAAGAAGAATATAAAAACAATAGAAAATAAAAATAAAACTTTGGAAAATAAAATATTTAATACATATTGGAAAATATTTTTCAAAGCTGTATTTTATACATCACTCAAACTGCCAACAAATACTTAAGAATATTTTATATTTTGCATGCATTCTCGGAAAGGCATTTAAATACTCTTTGAGATATCTATCAAACTGAAATATACTTTTATTATTGCAAAAAAATAAATATGCAGATCAATGCACATCAATCTTACAGACGGACATAGATCTGTAATTTCCTTTCGAGTTTGGAGCAGCGTGGAGGTAAAAAATTAAAATATTTAATGCAGAAATGCTACTATTGAAAAAGGATTTTTTTAATCAGTTATTAAAATGATCTTAGTAAGATTGTATTCAGATTTTATTTTATTTATTTATTTATTTTATTTTTTTATTTATTTTATTTTTTATCACAGAAATTATGTAAAAGTATGATGATGTAAAAATAGCATTTTTTTGTTTTCGTTAGAATAAACGTCAGTATTTTGAATTATTCCATTCATTTAAATTTTCTACAAGGGTCGGGAAACATACATCCTAGTGATTATTGTTTTATTTTATTTGTATGAGTTCTTAAAAAATAGTCTCTGCATACATGTTAGGCTGCTTGAAAGAGGAATCTACAACAGAGAAAAACGTTTCTAAATTGCTGTACAATTAATAAAATCATGGCCGATAAGAAAGAGTTACTATACTTTGATACTTTAAGTACTTTCCCATAGTTTTAAGAATTGTTTTAAATATTTCTTTCAAATATTTGACAAATTTAGATATTATAAACATAAACAGTAATACAATTTGTTGAGTGGATTTTAGAGAAACCAAATTAAACTAAGAAGGTTACATTAAGAATATACATAGAGGCGAAATCGACTAGAAATTATTTAAAGTAATTCAAAAAATTCATATTTAACAACAGCATTGAAGTTATAACTCAATGTTTCACCATTGTTTTTTTTATTATTATTTCTCCTTGAAAAAGGATTCTAAAAAGGATTTCAAAAAATTATCGAGTTAGAAAATGTCCTTTTTATAGGTGCAAATATAAATTTCAAATAGCTCACTGTTCAAGAATCTGAAAAACGTTTATAAATCTCTAATTTATTTTGGAGATTTGACACAGATGTACAAAACAATAATGCACGTTTCTGAATAACAGACACTCTACACTCTAAAAAAAAACACTGTAAATTTGCCAGCACAACTCGATCACAGTTGAATGTACTGTATCTTTCTTTGGTTTCCTGACTATTTAAACATGAAAAATACAGTAGTTGCGTAAAATTAACAGTACAATGTACTGGCAATTTTTATATGCATTTGGACCAGTGCACAAACTACTGACGTCCAAATTGCCAGTACATTGTGCTGTTAATTTTACGCAACTACTGTATTTTCCATGTTTAAATAGTCAGGAAACCAGAGAAAGATACAGTACATTTAACTGTGATCGAGTTTGTGCGCGAGATGAACAGTACTTTGTACTGTAAAAATGTCGTTTTTAGGTAGATTTCGTATGAAATACTACATATTGGGATCGTTCCTATGTTGGAATTTCTGAAAAATTTTAGCAGATCTACACCGATCATGACCCCTAGAACCCAAAACCACCCTCAGTAAAAAACTTTATCTATCTATCTATCTATCTATCTATCTATCTATCTATATCTATCTATATATATATATATATATATCACTTTCTTCTGGACAAGATAACTTTCGTAATTCTGCACCAATCTCTTCCAAACTGATACATAAAATCAAAGGGCATACAATCTCGGTCAAGTTCGTTAATGGGCAAAATCGGACCAAGGGGTTGGAAATAGGGAGGGGTTTTGTGAAAACCGAAAACCCCCCATAACTTCCTAATTTTTGTACATATCAAATCAGTTTAAAGTTTTTATTACTTCTAAAAATAGGGCCAAAATTTTATGTATCACAGATTTTTGAAAAAGTTAAAAATGGGCGCAAAAAAAAGGGGTTTTGGGAGAAAAAAATTCATAACTTCGTTAATTCTTAGGATATCAATTCCAATTAATTTTATAATAAATCTCCTGAATATTATCTACAACTTTTATATTCACAAGTTTTTGATTGGACATATTCGTACCGCAAAAAAAAAAAAATTAAAAACGAAAACAAAAAGGGGGTTTGAAGAAGTAAAAAATCCATAACTCCGTCAATTCAAAAGATATAAAATCCCCATGAATTTATCATATATCTTCTTAATATTGTCTACAACATCTATATAGACAAGTTTTGGATAGGACCAATTCTTACAGCAAAAACAAATTAAAAATACATAGCGGTTGAAGAAAAAAATCATCTTATGAAGAATGTATTCAAATCCAAACTGCGTATTTTCTGACTCATTTTACAATTCATTTTTGCTCTCAAAGGCTTCCAATTGGTACGTTTTCTTACTCAGAAACTATATAATGTACCGTAATGGTCGAGTTTTTGATAGAGGCAGAATATATTTTAAAAAATGCTGTTAAAGTGGGCATTTTGAACCGAATTTCCCGAAGCGGATTGTGTTGGAAAAATCATTGCATTAAAAATGCACTCAAATCCAAACTGCTTATTTTCTGACTCATTTTTAAATTCATTTTTCCTCTCAAACGCATTTAATTGGTCGATTCGCTTATTCGGAAACTATATAATGTACCGCAATGATCGATTTTTTGATAGAGGCAGAATATATTTCAAAAAATGAAGTCAAAGTGGGCATTTTGAGCGGAATTTCCCGAAGCAATTGTGTTTTCACTTTCTTCTGGACACGATAACTTCTGCAAATCTGCACAAATCTCTTCCAAACTGATACATAAAATCAAGGGTCATAAAATCTCGGTCAAGTTCGTTAATGGGCAGAAGCGGACAAAGGGGATGGAAATAGGGAGGGGTTTTGTGAAAACTGAAAAACCCCATAACTTCTTATTTTTTTTACATATCAAATCAGTTTAAAGTTTTTATTACTTCTAAAAATAGCGCCAAAAATTCATGCATCACAGATTTTTGATAAAATTTAAAATAGGCTCAAGGGGCGCAAAAAATTGGGTTTTTGGGAGAAAAAAAATTCCTTACTTCGTCAATTCTCACGATATCAAATCCAACAATTTTATTATACATCTCCTTAATATTATCTACAACTTTTATATTCACAAGTTTTTGATAGGACCAATTCGTACCGCAAAAAAATAAATAAATACAAACGAAAACAAAAAAGGGGGGTTGAAGAAGAAAATTTTCATAACTCCGTCAATTCACAAGATATAAAATCTCCATGAATTTATCATATATCTTCTTAATATTGTCTTCAACATTTATATAGACAAGATTTTGATAGGGCCAATTCTTACAGTAAAAGCAAATTAAAAATACATAGCAGTTGAAGAATAAAATCTTATTAAGGGTGCATTCAAATCCAAACTATCTATTTTCTTACTCATTTTTAATTTCATTTTTGCTCTCAAACGCATTCAATTGCTAGATTCTCTTATTCAGAAAATATATAATGTACAGTAATGATCGATTTTTTGATAGAGGCAGAATATATTTCAAAAAAGATGTCAAAGTGGGCATTTTAAACAGAATTTTCCGAAGCGATTGTGTTAGAAACGAAAAATATTGCCCTACTGAGAAAATAATTGTTTATTAATCAAGTTTTAATTAATCAAAAAAAAAATAAAAACACAGGTCGCTTATAAATATTTTCAAAAATCACGCATGTTTCATATATTTTTTTTAATAAAAATGAATCTGAAAGTGTGCCAGAAAATTTTGAGTTGTTGAGTATGGAAAAATACTTTTTTTAATATCGCCTTAACAGCTATTTTATAAAAAGGAAATAAAAACTTGTCAAAGGCAGACAGATAAAACTGTTAAAGTGGATTTATATCTAATAATGATTTAGTTTTTGTTGGTGAAATTAGTATACTTAACTTCGAAATCTACCTCTGCCTGTAGGTCGGGCCGGCAGTGATTTTTTTTACAGTGTATTTAATAACCACTTTTTGTAACCCTGAACTTATATATTTGTATACTCTTACCTCTGAGAAATAAAAACCTCTGAATTACAAAATCTTCACTCCCAAAGGGTCTGTTAATTAGCTATTTTAGTTTAGTACAATTGGCAGATACAGAATACTGTCAAACCTCGTTATACCGCCATTACCCGTTCGAGAAAGTTTTGGCGCTATAACGAGTTTGGCAGTATATCGAATTAGAATACAATAAAAAATGATTTTGATGCTATTATGCTAATATTATTATTATTATAAAAATAAATATCATAATGCCTTTTTATTAAATTATCCAATAGTATATTGTATATATAATTAATATATTATAATTAATATACATAATATAATTAATACTGTATGATTCAAAAATTATCCAATTAATGTATGAAATTAACATGAACTTACCTCTTTATATAATCAATTTTAGAAAAAGTAGATAATTATGCACATAACAGGCACACATATACATTAAATCTCACACTGAATTTATTTTACTTTAATTATCTTTTACAGGGAAATATTTTAAAATGCTAGTTTGAGTTTTCTTTTCAATATTGACTTTTTCAATATCTTTTTCTACAACTGGAATATTGTTCATAATTTTTTTTATCAGTTGTATATTTTCCTAAAAAAAATCTTATTTTCCCTATGCAATTTTTAACTTCATCAGTTGTAACATGCGGCGTTTCAGCTTCTTTAGATTCGCTGTCAGATGAATTTAAATTTTGATTTTGATTGGCAACAATTTCTCAAAATGTCAAATCTTCAAATGTTGGAACACTTTTGTCTATATTAATGTAATCCTTCAGATTTAATCAATCTAGTATGTTTCCAGCAGTTCACAATAGTTTCTGATGAAATTTCATCCCATTCTTTTTTTACCATGCGAATAGCATCGTGTAAAAGGATTGAAAAAAAATAATGTTTACTGATCTTTCCAATGATTTGGTGGCAATGATACATTTGATAATGAGCTTTGAATAAGTTTATTATCCCCGTATCCAAAAGGTTGTAAAAATCTAGTACTGTCAGGAAATAAAAATTCAATGCGGATATTGCTCGTTGGATAATGGATATGCTATGTGACAAGAGGCATTATCCAAAATCATTAAAATATGGCATTTGCTTCTTATCATTTCTAAGTTGAAATTCACTAACCATTATTAAAATAATGCTGCAGTCATCGAAGCTTTCTTGTTATTCTCATAATCTAGATAAACAGCAAGATTAAAAATTTTAAAACATCTTGGCTTACATGATTTTTCAGCCATTGTCATAGTTCTTTTATCAGATCCATCACTATTAGTACTGAACACAAAAGACACAATTTTTTTTTTTTGCATCCTTTACAGGTACTCTCGAAATTGTTCTGGCTGTAAGGGGTAAAAAGGGACACTTTCATCCATATTGTAGACATCCTCTGGTTTATATTCTAAAATCAGCGCACTCAGTTCCTTAGGACCATTTAACACAATATCTTCATCAACACCTGCAGTTTCGTGATTCGTATGTACTGAGAGAATCCTCATCGCTTTTTTTAATCTGTTCGACCAGCCACATCTGTATTCGAAATCTGTGATATTCATTTGCTGGCCAAGGACTTTTGCCAGTTCTCTGATTATGTCTCCATTTATGGTAGCATTTTTAGCACTCATTTGTTATATCCATGTACAAAGGGCATCCTCTAAGTCTTCATGTTTCGCTGTTTTCAGTCTATTTACATTTGACTGCAGATAGTTGGTGTTAATCCATTTTTCTGTATTCATCAAAATGTCTCTGATGCAGGGTTCCCTAACAGGCTTTTTCTAGAATTTAGCAAATTCTACGCAATTTCAGAAAGTACCCAACCGATTTCAAAAGTAATAGTTGGAAATTCATGATGCCCTTGCTCCAATATAGGATCATTTCATGTCGGTGTCACTATCACTTTGCGGTTGCATTTTAAAAGATGTTCTAAATTGTGATTTATGTGATACTGAAGGGGCTAGTAAATTGAAATTTGGCATGGTAATTACTTATGAGATACAAATGTTCTCTGAGAACAGGTTCATAAAAATTTAAAATTTAAAAGCGGTGAAAATGAACGAAAAGAGTTCTAAAAACGTTCTGAATTGCGATTTCTACGCAAGCTCAGGAAATATAAACAGATTTCAGAAGTAATGTTTTTAAATTGATGGTGACTGTGCCTGCTCTAACACAGCCCATATTTTACGTCGTTGTCACTACCACCTGGGGGTTACAGGAGCAAAAATTGTTCTAAATTGAGTTTTTTGTGTTACTGAGGGGGGGGGGGGGGGGGTTCTAACATTTTAAATTTGGAGGGGTAATTACTTCAATGATGCAAATGCTTTCTAAGAATTGTCGAAAGAAAATTCCAAATTTAAAAGGATGAAGTGAGCTAAAAGCGTTCTATAAGCATTCTAAATTACGATTTTATGCAATCGTATCAAATAAACCTATTTCAAACATAATGGTTGCAAATTGATGGTGATAGAACCTTCTCAAACATAAGCTATATTTTATGTCTGTGCCACAACTTCTAAAATGTTGCAGGAGCAACAAACTTTTTAAATTGCGATTTTTGCGGTACTGAAGAGGATAGAAACTTTACATATAGCACGGTAGTTACTTATAAAATATAAATGAACTGTCGAAAATAATTTCGAAATTAAAAAGAGGTGAAGCGAAGGGAAGGAGCGAAAAGCAGAAAAGAAGCAGATCTAAAAGAGTCCTAAATTACGATTTCTATGGAATCTCAGGAAATAATAAACCGATTACAGAAATTATTGGTTGCGAATCAAGGGTTATAGTCCCCAATCCTATACCGGCTATATTTTATGCCGGTGTTAGTACCACCTGGTTGGCAGGAACAACAAAAAAGGCATTAAAAACATCTAAATTCCGTTGCCTATAGAATATTAGGAAATACCAACCGATTTTAAGGTTATGTTGGGAAATTAATGGTAACAGTCTCTGATTCAATATTTTTCGAGACTTTCTATTTCAACTCTGTTTCGGCATTTTATGTTGGTGCATGTAACACCAGAGAGGTGGTAGACTGTCAGAAAAGAAGCTTGTAATTTGACATGATGGTTAATTTTAAGATGTTAATGTGTTAATATGGTTTCTAAAAAATTCAAAACTTTAATTGAATACTGAAATGAGCGTATGAAATGAGCATAAAAGTCTCAAAATACTTTCTAAATTATCATTTATTTAGAATTAGTTTCAGTTCTTCTTATTAATTAAAATATCATTTCCGTCTATTGCAGTTTCACAATGAAGATTAGTCAAACTGTGGCTTAATTTGTAATTTTTGAATTATTCCAAAAAGTGTACTTCTAATAAAAAATAGTCATGCAAATATCAGTAATTTGCAATATACTGATAAATTACTGATTTATCAGTATCATTGCTGATTATCAGTTATCATCACTGATCATCATTGCTGATTATCAGTTATCATTGCTATCAGTTATCAGTATCATTGCTGATTATCAGTTATCATTGCTGATTATATTTGCATATAATCAGCAATATATCAATGCAATTGAAATATTGGCATATTTCAATTATTATGCGAGCAAAGTCGCGGAGTTTGCTAGTATTATAATAATAATACAGAAGCTTTACTAAATTGGATTTTCTGTTACTTATGTGGTATTATTTACGGTATATTTTATAAGCAATACGTATAAAAATTTATTTTTACAAATTAAGTATAAAATTAGAAAGTGATTATCAAACTTTACACTATATTTTAGAAAAGAAAAAAAAATTCTCAATTTTATGTTTGCGTTTAAATTCACCAATTATTTCAAAGAAAGTTTCCGCGGTTAATATCTGTATCAATTATTAAAATAAACAATCAAAATTAACTATGATTCCTATTTCTAACTATTCAAATGTATTTCTATTTCTAGACAACATGTCAAATGCCTCTTAGAATGTCCTTTTTACTAAATGTCCCATTTATCATGTCATTATTTGACATTTCTGACTCATCTATTTTTCTTGATAGGCAGTCAAATAGATAAAGACGTCAAACGTATATCCTACCTTTCTGAGATATGTGAGATTTCCCAAAAAATGTCACATAAATATGTAGTGAAAGAAAACAAAAAAGCAATCCTTTTCAATTTATATATCTGTAGTAACAAAACTAAATTTAGTAAGAATCTGAATTAATCTAAAAAAAATATCTCCAGTAAAATATATTGCATTAGATTACAAACGATATTTTGTATATGAGATGGAATAAAACGCCTAAATTTTAATAGTTCATTATCTTCCAATGAAAATAAATACGTATGTGTTCGAGATTATGGATCTTTACACATACATAGAATGTGCATTTTTTAAGACACTTTAATAAAAAATGTAGATATACTAAATATAATTTTTTTTTGTTATAGTCTAATAGGTTCTGGTTGAAAACATATATTTTAGAGATATAAACGTTTATGAAAAAAATATTAAGTAAAATATGTTTTGAATATGACATAATTTAAAGATATATTTGGATTAACAGTGCTTAAGAGTGTGAGATGTTTAAGGGGTTTCTTAATTGACGTCAACTTAACACCTGGCCAAAGATGAAGTGTCTTGCAGAGCACAAGTTCGTACGAAGAGCTGCAGGAGAATCTCTGCATCTGATAGAAAAAGTAAAACAGAAAAATTCTGATTGGTCGACACCAGTAGTCTCCTCCCACCCAGATTTTCAGCGGAAAATCAAAAGTAATGAGACTAAATTTTCCCATTATAATATATATATATCAACATACAGATCGAATACAAGGCTGTTCAAAAGCATTGGAATAGATATTTGGCTATGGGCGGTAACTACTGAAATCAGATTTTTAAATGTATACTTAGCTATATAATTTACCTTATTTCCCCAAGTAACGAAGTTTCGTTAAAGCTTTCAGGGAGTGTTGGAAAGTGTTTCATAATATATGCTGTACGCATGATTTTTCTTACTTGTTTTTATTTCTTGTGTCAAAAATATATGCCATAATTTAAACAGTGTGCCCTTGAATAGTATTTAAAGTGCAATTAAAAGAAAAATTGAGTTTGAAGGTCCATTGTCCCCTTAATACTCGAAATGTCGCACCCTGAGCTATGCTAATTTTCTTCGTTGAATTTCTCGACAACTTTGATGCAGAGAGTGTTTCTCCTCCATAACTTCTTAACCCTTTATGCCCCGACGATACTTTAAAATACTATTAAAATAACTTGTTATAAAATTCACTTAATACATAGATTAGTAATAATACATTTTAGAATGAGCTATATATACGTAACTTTATCATATTCAAAAAGCATTATTGGTTTAACAGAACAAAAATATCTTTAAAAGGACGTTTTCTTTTTCCTTTGCATCTCTTCAGTTTTCTTGACGTTGAAAGATTGTAGGTGAAAATTTTCGGTTTGGAATTATTCCTATACTAGCTAAAGAGGCCGGCGTTGCCCGGAATTTGAAAAATGTTTGTTCTGAAAAATCAATTTCAAAATTTAACATACAACATAAAACAAACAATAAAAAAAAGCAGTCGAAGTGTTGTACACATGAACCAAATGAAAACCCAATATAAACCTGTATACATTTATATAACAGACTCAAATGAGTACAGCTATAAATGAACTTATTTCAATTCATCATTGGAGCAATAATGTTAAAATACGCCAATATTTCCATAATTGCGTTTTTATCAGGCTTCAAAACGCTTTTTCACACTCATTTGACGTCATACTATATTCGCCTGGTCCTTTATCCTTCCAATATGACGTATTATTCACTTTTATTTAAATTCGCTAAACTATTTCTTTCATTTTCATTTTTCAAGTGGAAATCTTAAAATAGAAAAGTTATGACGTGATATTCCCTTTTTTTAAAATTCGTCAAACTATTTATTTGATTTTCAATTTTCACGTGGAAATCTTACTATAGAAAAGTAGTTGTTATAGTAAGAATTTTACTGTGGATTTTTAATTGATGGCAACTGCTATAATGAAAAATGTTTACATTTGAATGGAAATTGCTGTTAAATTTGCGGTTTTTAAATAATTAAAAATTAACTATAAATTATTTAGATTCCGGATTACTTTTGTTGCCTCGGCCGTGTTTTAATACGCATGTACGTAACATTTCAGAATTCTGGATGCTTAACTGTGGATTTGTATAGAATTACAGACAGACAGATAGACAAATTTTCCTTTTTATATATAAGATGTATATTGTAAGAGAATTATATTTGTATATTTCCTAATTCTATAAAATTAAAAAATATACTTTAAGTAAAAGATTTGAACGAAGTTAAAAAATATTGCACAAATTCCTATAAATACAAATTTAAATAATTAATTTTAATTGATAAATTTCATCTAAAATTTATTAAATAATTGTGCAAATATTCTAATGTATTTCCAAAAATTCACAAACAATGCTTTAGAAGATGAAATTTTCATGAATTGATAATGTAGGACATATCGGTTAATTCGTGGCGTCGCTCGTCCCAGTATTTTAATTAACTCAGCTTATTACATATGTTTACCAGAACACGAGAGTGTATCTGTCATATAAGGGGCTTAATTTGTAGGTATTTTAGCCCCCGGAATGCTATTTATTTCTCCCACCTATTAATGTGTCTTCTCATATATATAACGTTACGTTCTATAAGCCAGCCGTAAAACAAAGCAAATGTATCATTATACGGAATAATCTGTACTGCAATTTTTTAAACTTCTAAGCATCGCACATTTTCCATTTTTATACCGTCGTATTGGAAGAAAAAGTACTTTTAAATGGAATTTGATTGAGAACTACATCTCGATTTATTTTTGAGATGTTAATTTTTTTGCAGTTTTTAGCACCGTTTGATTAATTTTGCCAACTCAAGAACTCCATTTCTGTAGAAAGTAAAGGGAAAATAGTTGAAAATAGCAATTATATATATATATATTGTAAAGGGCAACCGGATGGTCGCGTGTGGGCTTTTTCTATAAGGATTGGCCAATTATCAAAACAACACAAACGTTTATTATACACATAGGACGGGACGGTGAACACAGACTGGGACAAACAAATGTACACATGACACTAAGTCGTATAAAACAAAACTTATAGTTTCATCTTGTTTCTTTACGGCTGGCACTAGCCAAAACCGTTCTCAGTAGTTTTTGGATCACCTTCTTAGACGAAGCCATCCCAGATTCTGCTCTGTTTCTTCTCTTTTGGCCACAGATGGCGCTTCTATAGGTGAGAGGGGTTGTACAAACATCACACCTCCCCCATTCAAAGTTTTGATTTAGTCTTTAAAGACTAATCAAAATCTAATGGAATCTCTATAAACATTTTAGTATACACACTATTAATAAAAATCAAAATTACAATACTTACTTAACATAAGGATAAATAAAAAGAATAACTAAGATACTATGCAATAGGAGATTATGATACTAGTACTAATACGTTATAGTTCTTGAATAAATATTTTAAAGTTCAAGTAATAATGTTCAATCAATTAATGTCCACAAAAGTCATATTCAGAAAAGTCTTGAAGGAAACATATAATCACAAACAAAATAAATCAAAAGTTTATCGTGAGTTTTTTTTTTGAACGGCAAAGTCTCTTTCGTTTAAGTCCAGTGTGAGGCATATAGTCTGCTTAAGGAATCTGCATTAGTGTGGAGATTTCCACGTCGATAGGCTATGTGGGCTTGAAATCGCTGCAATGCCAGAGCCCACCTCTGAAGGCGCGCACTTTGGGATGCACAATCGGTCAAGAATTTCAAAGGGTTGTGGTCACTCACAACAGTCACTTGCGAGCCATATATATAATGTTCAAACTTTTTTAGAGCGAAAATAACCGCGTAGGCTTCCTTCTCTATAGTAGCATAATTTTCTTGGCATTTCGATAGTTTTTTGCTAATGAAAGCAATGGGATGTTCTTGGTCATTTTCATCTTTTTGAGATAGGCAAGCACCTATCGCGTACGATGAAGCATCTGCATGTATGATGAAGGGTTTTGTAAAATTCGGTGAATAACAAATGGGCGTTTGGCTGATTGCCTGCTTCAGATCACGGAAAGCTGTTTCACACTGCTCAGTCCAGGTAATTTCATTAGGAGCACGTTTTTTTGTAAGTTCAATTAATGGTCGGGCTATTTCAGAGAATGTCGGGATATAGGACCTATAATAGGACAGAAGGCCTAATAAACTTCTGACACCTTTCTTGGATTCGGCACTTCTAAATTTTGGATGGCTGCTACTTTCTCTGGATCAGGAGCATGTCTGAGTTCGTTCGAATCATCTTTAATTATCTTCGGGGCATTTTCAATTTCACAAAAACCGTTATCTTCAGCATATCTCACGCCTATAGGTGTTGTTTGAACTTTATACTCTAGGATTTCATTATCGTGTGTTGGGGGACTGTTTTCCCCTTACCTTTATTACTTAAGATGGCCGATGAACGCATAGGAGAAATAATGCAATTAATGATTTTATTTTCTATTCATGTATAATGTTAACCCAGATTCCCCACCAAAACAAATACTCAATTTTCTTCTATACATTACTTTTATTAAACTAAATACAAGATACAATATAATAAAATTAGAGAATGTCCGTAAATTTTACCTTCGATTAATATTTAAATTAATTTAATATATATTTTTTTGATTTATATATCCTTACAATTTCAACTAAAAAAAATGCCCAGAGGTATAGAAAATATTCCTTACCTTCTATCTTTAGACACATCGTTATCCTTAAGACCACATCTATTTACTAAAAGGTTGTATTATCACGAATTTGTAAACATGGAAAATTATATCTGAAAACTCTGTGTTCTCGTGTATATAGGTTTCTAAATTCTATACATTTCAATGCCCCCTTCTTCCGCGGCCAATCGAGAACACTTCTACCCCCTGAACATCTACGCCCCTGGAAATTCAAATGCTCAGTGGCTCTCCTGTACATAATAACTATAACCCCATTGGTTTTCTCTCAGATGCAGTATATTCCTTTAATATTTCTTGCGTGGGAAAACACCTTTTCGATCCTTGGTACGGGAGAATATTTTTATTTTTATTTACTTCTTGCGCAACAAAAATCACCCCTTATTCACCCTTACACATCGTTATCCTTAAGACCACATCTATTTACTAAAAGGTTGTATTATCACGAATTTGTAAACATGGAAAATTATATCTGAAAACTCTGTGTTCTCGTGTATATAGGTTTCTAAATTCTATACATTTCAATGCCCCCTTCTTCCGCGGCCAATCGAGAACACTTCTACCCCCTGAACATCTACGCCCCTGGAAATTCAAATGCTCAGTGGCTCTCCTGTACATAATAACTATAACCCCATTGGTTTTCTCTCAGATGCAGTATATTCCTTTAATATTTCTTGCGTGGGAAAACACCTTTTCGATCCTTGGTACGGGAGAATATTTTTATTTTTATTTACTTCTTGCGCAACAAAAATCACCCCTTATTCACCCTTTTTCTCTTTTCAAAATTTACAACTTGTTTTCGATTTCTTGTACGTTCTCACACTTTCGAAATAAACACGAGTCCGCCTGAACAAAATTATATCCTGTCCATTCTTATATAAAATTCCGAAAGTATTATGTCTGAATTTTATGAGTTTTCTGTCTGTAGCCATCTGAACCGATAGCTAAGTTAAAAGTTTCACAACAAGGCCATAAAATATCGTAGAATTTCTGACTCCAAAAGCTTGTGCTGTAAAATACGTTTAATAAAGCGACATGTAGACGCTGAAGCTTTTCCAGTGCAATAACCTTTGCGATATCTTTTGAATTTACCTAGCCGAAAATAAACGTAACCAAAATATCTATTCAACTTCTTCACAATCCTTACAAAAATCGAGCACCTGGCTTTTCGTGAAGATCTGAAATTTTCCTATCTTAGCGTACTATCATTTATTTATTTCTTATTCTAAAATCCCGTATCACTAATCTAGGGTGCTTTAACAATAATATAACAAACTTCGAGAAAGAAAAAAAAACAAAAAAAAAAGAAAATAATTTAACTCCAAGTAAAATCAAGGACATTCTCGTAATACAATTTACAAAAGGAAAAATCATCGATAAAATCATACAAATTCAATTATAAAAGACTGAAACAAATCAGTTCAAATTGGGTTTCAAAACCCCCAACCAGGAAATAAGAATAAACAAGTATGCTAAATAAAGGTACAGTCCAAATAATATAAATAAATAAATAATTAAATAATATATATATATATATATATATATATTTTTTTTTTTGTGTGTGTATTTAGAAAATTTTTAGGTGTAAAAGATTTTCTATGTTTCCCAGTTGAGTGTTGTGAAATGTAATTTAAATCACCGAGCACGACAACAACAGGTGATAAGGCTGGAAAATATAGTTATGGTCACACAGACGATGAAAAGTGCAGCACCAACAAATTTTAATAAGTAGAAGGAAGAGTCTAAATTTGGCAATTTCAACCAGTTCATGAAGTTTGACTGTGTGTATGAACTCGATGTACGAGTGTAATTTGTATCTAGAGCTAATAGCTCCACACTCGGCTCTTCTAGACAAAAATCAATGTTCTGGCACTGGACCAAACTGTTTGACTTTAAACACAATTTTTCTGAGTAACATTTCTGCTCAGCTACAAATTTTATAATGTGCAGTGTTGGTTCACCTGTTAAGTGAATAGCTTTAGTATGAGTGTTTATTTGTTGAAAGTGTATTAGCACCACTCCTGATTGGCATGTACTATGTGCTGTGAACGATAAACGTGAGAGGAGGGGACAGTCATAACAACCAGAACTAGTGATTTTCTCACTATCGAATTTTGGGCATATCGTAGTTGTCTTAACGGCGATTTTGAAATGTGAAAAATGTAGTTGTATCCGTACCGCTGACGACATTAAGAGAGTAGACTTTAGCAGATTTTCCTCTACGTGGAACAAATGTACTCCTCGTTGTAAGGGCAATGCATTTTCTTTAGTTTTTTTAAGGTTTTCGAGGGCATCTGGTGCCGTAATACACCTAAGTGTATCTTCAAAAAAATCGCACTGAGTCATATCTGAAGCAAAAATGAAGTCTTTCGTATAAGAGGTTTTTGCTTGAACCGCGCCGACTGTACCGGCCATGGGGAAATTTTTTTCACTGGCTGAAGCCAAATAAGCTTCACTAGCTCTGCCCACTCGTTGTATTAGCATGTCCTGTAAATGGAGTTGTGGTTGATCGTAAGCCCCTAGAATGGAAATTTTGATACCATTTTTTGTGAAGGCTGTGTCTGAAAGTAGAACCTTCGTGATGGTGTTGTTTTCTGTGTGTTTGACAGAAATTTTATATTGGCAAGTGTGGCTTCTAATTTTAGAAATTTCGTAACTATTGAGAAGGTCCGGCTCGTACCAAATCCTATAAAAATTACAAGAAGCTCTGGTGAGGACTGCACAACCTACTCCTAAAGATCCAGCTTGGCAACTCGAGTAACCAGGAAACTCCCTGCTCTCTGGAGGTTCGGATTCGAACTTGGCACCATCGTGACCGAAATTTCTTTTGGAACAATGCACACCCCTCCCACAGTACTTATTAAAAATACAGGAGATTTGTGATAACTGTTTTTCTTTCACAGGGAAGGAAAAGTATTGTCGTTCTGTTTGAAAAGCACAAACAACTTCCTCTAGTTTGATCGTCAGGGAAAAAAGATGATTGTCTTTCTGGTCTGCAAACCAGAGGCAAGTCTCCGAAGAGATACTCTTTAAAGAGATTTCGGCTGTAGTATGTATTTGACAGTATTTAGAATTGTCCTGCAAAATTTCACAACTCTGTAGATCTGATTTAATAACTGAATGTGTGTTACACTCAGCTGTCACAGTGGTGAGCGTCAATACACATGCCAGAAGAACCAATGGAAGAGAATTAAGAGGCAATCTATGGTCGGCATTTCTTTCTAATACAAAATAGAAATTCTGTAAAAGATTTCGTATACTGGAACCGATGAGAGCCCCTAGCAAGAGTGAACATCTGGCTATAAATTTGCATAACTTAAAACTCATTATACAGAGTGTGAAAATAGACTGAAAAATAAATTTGATCGATTTGAAAATAAATTTCACACAAAATAATATGGCTAATGCAGATGCAAAAAGTATTACACCTAAGATGTATTGCATAAATTTTGGAAGGCAGTGGTAATGTTCAAATACCTCCAAACACCATATACACGATCTAAGTTGGCAAATTGATTTTCCTGAAACGTGAATTGTTCCAGAAACAGTACGGCCGCTGGGATGGATATATATGATAGAAATGTCAGTTTTATACGCAATAAGTTCAAAAGGTAATTTGATCATTCGATCCATTGGCACTGACATGATATGTTCAAAGTCTTCTGACCGTAGAATAACTCTTCCATTTGCAGGTAGGCGAAGAATAGGGTCTTGAAAATCGATCGTCAGGTTGTTTTGTTCGAAAACAGCATTTTCACCTTCCAATAAATGGCGATGAATTCCGCTATGAGTGGTTGACACCCGAGTGTCGAAGTGGCACATTTCTAAAATTATAATGTTAGGATTTTTCAAAAGTTTATCTACCATTAAAGATACAATTTCTAGTTTTTCGTAAGTGCTATCACAGACACACTGACTCGCATGTGTGCAATTTCTTATGGCACAAAAGTCGCTACTACCCGTGCAATCATCATCATCGCATTCGCAATTATTTTTGTCCGGTGTGTGGCATGAATAAGTAGTTGAATTTTCGTCTATTACTTTAGTTTCTATTCTTAAAATGAAAGCTGTAGGCTCCCATAATTTTAGATTGTCGTCCAAGACGAAAGTTTTATTGGCTGTAATACAGTGTTTGCAGTCATGAATGATGCAAGCCTTAGGTGGGATGTCAATTTTCCCCCAAAAGTGTCGAGGTACGTGCTCACACGTATATTCAGTGTGAAAGGCACAGAGTAGTCCCTTTTTGCTTTTCAGTGCACTTGCCATTCCAAAGGCAAGAATGAAGACAATAACTGAAAGGAAAAGGAATAAATCCCATTACACTCTGAGCATTGAGAGAAAAATTAAATGTAATAATGCTTTGTAACTACATATATCATTTATTTATAAAAATGAATAATTTATAGCTTTTTTTTTTTTTTTTTTTTTTTTTTTTTTTGGAAAAGAAATGCAAAATAAAGGAATTTTTAAGGAAAACAATATTCCTTTATTATAATGATATTACAAATCCTTTCTTAAAAAATTTTTTTTTTTCGTTTCCTTAATTTCTAATATTTCGAAAATTTTTAATTCAAAATCGCAAATGTTTTCATGTAAAACAAAATTTAACACAAAATCTTTACGAAATTTTATCATTATTATTTTTTTTTTCAAATAACCATGATTCAAACAATAGGAATTAAAATAAAATATCGCATAATATACAAATTCTTATTTCTTTCTTTCTTTTTTTTTTTTTTTTTTTTTTTTTTTTGTAAAGAAAAGATAAATTGATATAATTAAAATGAATGAAATGGAAAATTCAAAAATCCAATCTAAAACAAACAAAGAGAATGATTGCTAGTTCAAATATTTATGAGATGGAGTGAAAAAAAAATTGGAGAAAAGAAAAAGGTAGAAAATCCTGGTGTTACTAACTAGGCATCTGTGCTTGAAAATGAAAATTTGCCTGCAAATAATCATTTATAGCACATTGAAAACTCAATCACACTTAATTGAAAGTTATTGACATAGAATTTGCAATCCCGTTTAACAATTGTGCACCATTGGAAAACAAAAGAATCGCAATCTATCGAACAGTGTCCTTAAAAGAATAAATAAAAGAAAACGTATCTTAAATTATGGAAATAAGATGAAATGAAGAAACAGAAAATTAAAACCTTGTGAAGAATAGATAATAACAACAATAATAAAACTGTCTATCTAATAGGTTGCAGACATATAATAATTAATGTATTTAAATAAAATTAAAATAAACTAACTTAAATGTGAAAAAGTCATAATCAATATTAGCATTGTATAGTATTTGTATAAAATATAAAGAAAGAGAAAATAAAATGTATGCATCAGGTAACGAATTTAATAAATGAATAAAATTATATCCTAAAACATATGAATATAAAATATATATATTTATATATATCTATTTTGTAAATTCTAATGCCATGTTAAAAACCTTTTCTGCATAATAATTTATAGGATCTCGTTGTCTAAAATGATATGTCGAATTATTTGAATTTGAAGTATCGTTTTCTCCCTGTACAACAAGTTTCCCAGTCGACGTTGCGGAGGGTAAATTCGAATATTCCTCTATTTCCTCTCCTGGAGAATATAAGATTGTGTCATCGCTGGCGTTAGAATTATCATTGCTTGACATACTTGGACCTGGGGGTGTGTCACACGAGGGGACGGTGTTTTCCATTATAAGGCGTTCGTTCTCGTTTGTATCGGAAGAGTTGTTTTGATCTAACGGAAAAAGTAGTGTATTGTCGGTGTTTTCGTCGAAGTCTGCATGAGGTTTGTGTATGTAAGGAGTATCTTCTGATGAGAATGTATTAGGCTGATTATTTTTCTGAACGTCGCTTTGAATTAATTTTAGTTCTTCTTTCCTGGTTACATATGGGATTAAACGGTAGGCATGAATTTTGAATTCGCGTGCGCCTGGTTTCCTTATATCTATTATTGAATAATCTACTTTATTATGTCTACAAGTAATACGGAATGGACCCGTATAATTTCTAGCTTTAAGAATTTTTGTAAAGCGATCGTGTCCAGGTGCTAACAAATATACCAGCTGGCCAATTTGAAAATCCCTATATCTGGCATTTCGATTTTGAAATTGTTCTTGTACTAAAGCTGCTTTATGAATATTTTCTGCGACCTTTTTATTTGCATATTGCAATTGAGCAGCTTTTTCTTCAACGAAATTTGCCAACGGACGATGTTCTACACCATGTGTTTCATTTAATATATCGCTGGGTAATATAGGATCAAATGCTAAATGTAAAAATGCGGGTTTCTCATTTGTTGCAGAATGATAGGAACAATTATAAATCAGGGAATAATAATTTAAATAATCGTCCCAATTTGTTGTGCTATCTGCAAAAATTGATAAGGATTTCTTGATGTTTTTGTTTAAACATTCACTTCCTCCATTGCGTTTAGGATTCATGGGTGTTGTAAAAAGTTTAACAACTCCTAATCTTGCGCATAAATTTCTAAATAAATCTGCTGTGTAAGCTTTCCCTTTATCAGAAAGGAGTTTGTCACAGAGTCCGAAAATGCTAATGAAATCTAGAAACCTTTCCGCTGTAGTTCGTGCCGTTACGTCTGGAACTGCGTATAATCTTATATATTTGGTGAAATGGTCTACGAATGTGAGAATGTATTTATTTCCCTTGCTTGTTTCTGTAAAAGGACCTAAATGGTCAGTCGATAAGAATTCCATGGGTCTATTTGGTATGAAATTTCTTTGAATTGGAACTGGTTTCTGGATATGTGGAGTTTTAAAACTATTACATTGGAAACAAGATTTTACGAAGTGTTTAGTATCTGTGTATAGATTTTCCCAAAAATATTTTTCTCGAATTAAATTATAAGTTTTTAATACGCCAAAATGGGAAATATGTTTGGCTGCTAAAATATGTGGTTTAAATTTCGATGGTATGACTATTCGTAATATGTTTGTAGTTTTCCGAACTCTAGGAATAAATGCAGAATGCATAAGCAATCCATCTTTTATTAGATAATTTGGATATTTTTCTTTAGCTGCATGTGGGTTTGTGATTATTTCTGAAATAATTTTAGAATTTTTAGGATCAGATTTTTGAGCCAAAGCAATTTCATCAATAGTTGGAAGGTCTATTTGAATGGCATTTACTCCAAACTCTTCCACCAAAAATTTCTGTCCATCTTCATCCACTTTAATGTTCATATCTGAGGTATTTGCCAAAGAAGTATAATTAGTTTTTATTGTCGGATGTTCTATTTGAGTATAAAAGAGTATATATGCTTTCTGATTCAGAACTTCCCCCAAACTGACTTCAATTATTCTCGAGTCATCTAAAAGGAACCACGCTCCCGTAGAATCCTTAACATACGCATAATAATGTCCCGTATCAGTTGAGGGACCCGAATGCACAATGACCCCTGTCAATGAATACCGCATGGGTTCCCTAGTCGGAACTTCTAGAAAAGGGCTGAGATTTAGTATTTCCGGATAAGAAACTGAACTATGAATCTTTATACTTTGAGAGTTCTGAAAAGAAAAACGTTTAAATTGAAACGTGATCACCTTAGGAAGTTGAGAAATAGAGTTTTCGATTTTCGCATTGACTTTAATTTTGTTACAATGACACGAATATTCATTAGATAAAACTTCTGGCCGTAGAAAATTGTAAATCGCAGAGTCAAGGGTTTTGACATTTTTCGTGATATCCAACATAAAATCCATCATTTGATTATAAGTAAAACTTTTATTTTTACAGTTTAAGCAAGTTATTTCAGTTTTGACGTAACTTCCGAAAATTAAATTTATTGGCTCTGCGAATTTGTTTTCAGATTGTTGTTTTGAATTTAAACAATGTAATGAATTCGGATTCCACATACTATCAATTACATAACGCAAGAACTCGTGTGCATCTTGTTGGCAGTCATATCTAAAGTGTGGTGCTATAAAACGTAAATTTGTGTAAATTTCTGTGGGTTTAATTACCTCACCAGGATTGTTTTTTACATTTATTAGTTGTCTACGTAATGCACATATCATACAAAAATTTGTATCATCACAACATAAACTTAATTTGTCGTTTAATAAGAATTCACGAAGAGGAGAACAATTTGTCAAACATTGTAACACAGAATTTATATAACAGGTAGAACCAAAATTTTCTAATCCGGCAACAGTATATTTAATCATACTATTAATCGTCCGTTTAGATTTTCTACCTTCACAAAAGTTATAATCACTGTCATTTTCATAAGAATAATTTTTAATATCACTATACAGTTCTACATGTGATTTATAAGATTCATTTAATTGTGCATTTACAATATTCATATTTATATTCAAATCATGCACATTATTATTCGCATTATTATTTTCCGTATGCGAAGCAGTAAAATATTCATTAGAATTTTTATATACAACATTTTTACTTTCGCACAATTCGTCAAGATTACTATTTACATTAATAGTTTCTGCAGATGAGTCGTAAAAATGATTGTTTGAGTTATCATTAACACAATTCGAATTTTTACTGAGTTTGTTATAATCATTATTTACAAGATGAGTGGCAGCATAAGACTGTAAGGGAGACTCATTCCCATTATTTTCGACATATTTCACATTATTATACATGTTCGTAGAATTATTTACATAATTAGTATTTACACACGATTTCTGACAATTTTTCGCGTTTTTAATTGTGGTTACTTCATTTATATAAGAATCTCTCGACAAGATATCCGCCACATTATTTTCCTGGGATTTGATTAGTTCAAATTGATACTGGTAATCTCCGAGAAAAGCCATCCATCGAGCAACTCTGTCACTTACTGATTCCAAATTATTTAGTTTTGTTAATGAAGAATTATCACAACGAATGATAAATTTTCTGCCGTATAAATAGTATTTAAAGCTCTCAATGTTTTTGACGATAGCCATAAGTTCTTTGTCAAAAATTGAATATCTAATTTGTGTTGGATTTAATTTTTTTGAAAAATAGGCGATCGGTCTTATTATCCCATTGTTATCTTTTTGTCCAAGCATTCCTCCCAAAGCATCTTTGCTGGAGTCGCAAGAAAGAATGAAAGTTTTATCAAAGTCTGGAGAAATAAGAATAGGTGATGAAATTAATTTCTGTTTAAGGATATCAAAAGCGCGTTGAGTTTCTGGGGTCCAAGAAAATTTTTGGTTTTTCTTCGTAAGATTAGTCAAAGGAGCCGCTAATTCGGAAAAATTCTTCACATATTTACGATAATAGCTGATTAAACCATGAAAACGTCTTACCTTTTTTACTGTTGTTGGAACTGGAAAATTTTTTATCTTTTCTATGTTATCGTGGAGTGGTTTTATACCTTTCTCTGACAATTCATGACCCAAAAAGTTGATTTCAGGTTTCATAAAAGTACATTTTTCGGGATTTAAAGTAAGATTAAATTCTCTAAATCGTTCAAATAATTTTCGCAGTTTAAATAACATTTCAGCCTCGTTATGTGCTGAACAGGCGAAATCATCGATATAATTTGCAAAATTTAAATCAACTAATGGCGCTAGAATTTTATCAGCTAATTCACAAAAAATTTCTGGAGAGCAACTCAATCCTTGAGCAAGGCAAACATAACGAAATTGACCAAAAGGTGTAGTAAATGTTGTCATGTCTCTATGTGAAGGGTGTAAGGCTATTTGGTGAAATGACGATGACAAGTCTAGAGATGTAAATAAATCGCCCCCACTAAGTTTTTCTAATTGTTGATTGATCAGTGGTAATTTGTAACGGGGATATTTAAGGTGTTTATTTAAAGCTCTAAAATCGCTAACGACCCTGTATTTTTGTTTGGTTGGATCCGAAGTTGGGTTCTTTTTTTTAACAATAAGCAAAGGAAAACTTACATGACTGTCAGACTTTTCGATTATATTTGCTTCTAACATCTCTTCCAATTGTTTTTTCATTTCTAATTGTAAAATCTGAGCGAGCTTGTATGGACGTGAAGACGGCAACTGTTCGAAATCCACTTTTAAATTCGGTTTAACTGCATTGGTACGACCGATTGTATATATATCTTTACTAAATATATCGGAAAATTCGAAAAGTAATTTCAGTAGACGTGATTTTACTGTTGGTTGCAAATGAGATAAATCAAAATCAGTTTCACGCAAATTTTGACGCCTGATGAGTTTAATTTTTTCTATATCTCCATTATCAAAATGTTCTGAGACTATATTTCTAATTATTTTATCTTGATCCGACATTGTTTCTCCAACATTACGGTTGAACGTCTTGTCTAATTTCATAGAAACATTTCCTGTTGTGAGTGAATTTGTATTAAGAGAAAGTGTAAACTTAAATTTATGTAGAAAATCATACCCGAGTATGGCATTGTAATGGTCGGATAGGTGGCTATTTATCAAATAAAATTTATGTAAATATTGTCTGTTATCAATCGTGATTGGCAATATTACGAAATGAGTGGTATTCAAAGTATTACCAGAAATGGATTTCACTATTATGTTGGTACGCTGTATATCTAAGTTTTTTATTTTAATGCGTCTAAAAGCATCGTAATTTAACAACGAAATTTGAGCTCCTGAATCGACCAAAAATATTAATTCCGTGTCTATAAGGGAAATTTTTATTAGCGGTAAATTAAAATGAATGCCATTATCGTCTAACAATTGCGTGTTAACTTGTTTCGTGTAATAAATATCCCCACTGTCAACTTTAAAGGGCATAGCGGGTTGTAAGCTATTTTCCTCCCTTGTATCGTTAACACATCTAACATCAACTGCTATATTTCGGTGGGGAGACCGGAGAAATTTTCGGTCTATTGATCTCGACCTCCCCTTTTGAAGTTTAAAGAAGGTCTTTGATTTGGATTGTCCCTGAATCGGTCGGGTCGTTGACCGCTCCTACCTCCATTATTATTCCCACGCGTCCAGGAAGGTGGTGAGTTTTGAAGATTGGATTGCTGTCTTGGGAAATTTGTTTTGTAAAAGCAAAATTTTGTAAGATGGTTTCGTTTTCCACAAAAGTCACACGGAGGGAAAGATTTACTAGTATACACATTGCCATTATTATTAACATGAGACTGTCTAAAATTTGGTTCAAAATGTTTAGAATTTCGTGTATAATTATTACGCATCGATAATCGTAATTTATCCAATTCTTTTGTTAACGTATAAATAGTATCATGTGTCTTTTGCACGTGAGTTTCTAATAATTGCTTTATTTCCTTGTTAGAAATGTCGCTAGAAACTGCATTGACAATATTGTTTCCTTGCGAAAAGCTTACGTCTTGAGAATTTTGCGGGAAACAAGCCTTATTTGTCTCTAACAGCTCTACATAATCGACCGCTTCTTTAAATGATTGTGGGTCTTTGATCAAAGTTGAATGTTTGTATTCGGGTAGTAGACCCTCCAGAAATTTGGATAGTTTTGACACCTCAAATAAATTTTTCACGGAATCGTTTTCTAAGTCAGGGCTATTGAAGAATTTTTGAGTTATTAACGAAACCCTAGCCGCATATAACTTTACAGATTCTCCCGGTTGCATTTTGCAGTTGGAGAACATTTGTTGCCTCGTAGCTAAACTAACCTTTTTATCAAAAAAAGCTATGAATTTCTTTTTGAAATTTGTATAATTTGTTTCCTGATTCAAGTCAGGGCTGTTAATTAAATGCGATAGAGCCTCACCACGTATTCTCGATTTAAGTATGATTAGTTTTTCTTCATCAGAGCACTGTACCATAGTAGCTATGGCTTCAAAGTTTTCGATAAAGAATGCAGGTGTTACCGCGCTTAAGTTATCAAATTGGGGTATAATGCTCTGTAACGCAGCTAATTTTTGTAGCGGACTGATTCCTGGTCCATTTTCCTGGGCACCTGACCCACCTCCGTTTACCGCCATAGTGAAAGGTTTAAATCAAAATTAATATAAGATAAAATCAAATTTAATATAAAATAAATTTTAATATTATGTAATGAGACTTAAGAACATAATTTGTAATCTAAAGATTAAAGACAAAAAAAAAATACTGTTTAAAAATTTTCGGTACCGTCGTTAAAGTCCTTCATATACCTAGTCATATAAACAAGTTTAAACCTCAAGAGTTATTCGTTCCCACAAAACAATGAAAAATCAAAATAAATTGATATATAAAAAAAATCATAAAACAATACTGTAAGATACACTAATAAGATACTGAAACACAAAATATAACTTGTTGAAATACATATATATAAATGAAAAGGAAATTGAGTGACTTAATAAAAAGAATTTGAACTAGAATTCAGACATAGACAGTATAATATACAAAATTCGAAGTTTAGCTAAAACATGAAACGAAAACGAATTCGAAATAAAGAAAGACATGAAACTTTAAATTTGAAACAAACCTAAAGAATGAGAATAAAACTTCAAAACGAAAAATTATTTTGACATAAATTATTCGTAGATCAATCACGATACCATAAAAGATATTTAACTTGAAAATTATTGGAGAAGATATTTAACCGAGCAATTTTTGATGACATAAATGGCACAAACTAGAAGTTTTGTATATAAAAAAATATACTCCGTTTTAAAATGAATGAATTATAATATTCAACATATCAAAATAAAACACAAAATGAATAAACGAAGAAATGAGAATAACTGAATGTCGAGATTATATATTGAAGGGAAAAAAACAAACAAACAAATGTGAAATATACATGCAGTTAGGAAAAAAAAAATTAATTTACAGAAATATATATATATTTTTTTTTTTGTATAATAGTTTGAATCACGGTATTAAAATTCGTAATGAAATTTGACATTCTCTGTTGTATGAATTTAAGTAATCTTAATTTAGAAGAAAAAATTAAATCTCATTGACTAAAATTGAGTATTACTTTTAATTTTACCTGAAAAGGTAAAACGTGGACACGGATGACCATTGTTGGGGGACTGTTTTCCCCTTACCTTTATTACTTAAGATGGCCGATGAACGCATAGGAGAAATAATGCAATTAATGATTTTATTTTCTATTCATGTATAATGTTAACCCAGATTCCCCACCAAAACAAATACTCAATTTTCTTCTATACATTACTTTTATTAAACTAAATACAAGATACAATATAATAAAATTAGAGAATGTCCGTAAATTTTACCTTCGATTAATATTTAAATTAATTTAATATATATTTTTTTGATTTATATATCCTTACAATTTCAACTAAAAAAAATGCCCAGAGGTATAGAAAATATTCCTTACCTTCTATCTTTAGACACATCGTTATCCTTAAGACCACATCTATTTACTAAAAGGTTGTATTATCACGAATTTGTAAACATGGAAAATTATATCTGAAAACTCTGTGTTCTCGTGTATATAGGTTTCTAAATTCTATACATTTCAATGCCCCCTTCTTCCGCGGCCAATCGAGAACACTTCTACCCCCTGAACATCTACGCCCCTGGAAATTCAAATGCTCAGTGGCTCTCCTGTACATAATAACTATAACCCCATTGGTTTTCTCTCAGATGCAGTATATTCCTTTAATATTTCTTGCGTGGGAAAACACCTTTTCGATCCTTGGTACGGGAGAATATTTTTATTTTTATTTACTTCTTGCGCAACAAAAATCACCCCTTATTCACCCTTTTTCTCTTTTCAAAATTTACAACTTGTTTTCGATTTCTTGTACGTTCTCACACTTTCGAAATAAACACGAGTCCGCCTGAACAAAATTATATCCTGTCCATTCTTATATAAAATTCCGAAAGTATTATGTCTGAATTTTATGAGTTTTCTGTCTGTAGCCATCTGAACCGATAGCTAAGTTAAAAGTTTCACAACAAGGCCATAAAATATCGTAGAATTTCTGACTCCAAAAGCTTGTGCTGTAAAATACGTTTAATAAAGCGACATGTAGACGCTGAAGCTTTTCCAGTGCAATAACCTTTGCGATATCTTTTGAATTTACCTAGCCGAAAATAAACGTAACCAAAATATCTATTCAACTTCTTCACAATCCTTACAAAAATCGAGCACCTGGCTTTTCGTGAAGATCTGAAATTTTCCTATCTTAGCGTACTATAATTTATTTATTTCTTATTCTAAAATCCCGTATCACTAATCTAGGGTGCTTTAACACGTGCAAATGTTTTTGGCAGAAATGGCAAAACTGTACTTTCAAGTCATTTAAGTAATTGGTAACTGAGCCTAACTGACCAATTGGTAGAGGTGTTTTGTTGGTCCAAGATGACTTTAATATGGAAAGAGGACCAGTTGGACGCCTACCATATAACATTTGGAATGGACTAACGTTCGTTGTAGCATTTGGTACCTTTCTGTAGCATTCGGCACCTCCCTGTATGCCCACAACATTAATTAGTTTTTCCCTCTCCTTACCTGTTAAACGGTCTAGGTGTAATTTTTGGTGGAGATTATTCGGATCGTCTTTAGTAATCTGCGTCGCCTCGTCAGGACGGGTAACTGGGGTTACCGGTACATTATCAAATTTATTTGCTTTCGCTCGAAGCTGACAGGACAAACATTTGTCGCAAAACTCGCTCACATCTGTCTTAATCCCAGGCCAAAAAAAAGAATATTTTAATCTTTCAGTGGTCTTTCGTTTTCTTAAATGTCCACCCCAGGGGCTTGAATGAGCGAGCTCTAGCAACTGCTTTCTACGCAGCTCGGGCACGAGCAATTGATGTACCGTTTCCCCTAATATTTTGTCACGATGGTATAACAGATCGTCCTGAACAAAATAATTATTACGCTCATTTTTGGCATCTGTCCAACACTGATTTAGTGATGCATCCGTCTTTTGTTCCCATTTAAATTTTTCCGAGTCGTTCGTGAAATTTCTGGTATTTTCATTGCCATCGTTATCAATATTCTCGTTTGCATTTCCTATTTTAACCTGCTCGGCCTCCGTAGCAGCGCAAGCTAAATCTAAATCTACCGCGTTGTTTTCACTCGTACGGGGCAAATTTATAGTACTAAAATCATTTATTGTGGTGTCGGGTTCGTTACTTTCGCTTATTGTGCTTAATTCCTTAAGAGCATTTAAAGATAACAGTAAATCATTAATTAAATTATCAACCATCGCGCACGTTATTACTATTTTTGGGAACACCCTGCAATGTACTTTATCTGCAGCTATGCTTAATGGAATGTTTATTAACGGTGCTCTTAACTCGTGTCCGAAAGCTGATTTAAGTATAATTGAACCGCATGGTACTTTAAAATGCTCCGGTACACAAACGCTCTTTATAATTGAAATCTGAGTACCGCTATCGACGACCCCTCGTAAAATTTTATTCTCAAATTCTAAGTCAATAAATTGGAGTGTTTCAATTATTTTTTTCTTTTCTCGCACCCGTTCTAAATCAAATACATTCCGCGACATTACTCGGGCTGTCAGCGCATTTTCATTCGTATTTTTTTCTGATTTATTACCCTTCCCAACTAAAGAATTACAAATTGACACGTGATGTAATTTAGAACACAGCCTACATTTAGTTTTTTCCGTACAATATTTAATTATGTGTTTTCGCTTCAGGCAAACGAAGCATCTACCCTCAGCTTTTAATTTATTAATCCTTTCCTGAATTGAATATCTGTCACATTTTTCAGTTAGATGATTATCTGACCTGCAAAACAAACAAACATTCTCTAAAGCAAACACTTCAGCTACGCCAGATGTTTTGTTAATCTGTTTACATTCCGGTAATATTCCTGATAAGTACTTTGGCCTTGAATGGTCAGAAGATAAATTTATAATTTGAGTTTGCTTTTCCCTAGCCTCCAAATCATTTCGGATAAATGATAATAATTTATCCAAGCTGTAATTCTCTTCAGAATTTTTGACACTTTGTCTATTGAACTCAAGCGATAAATTATACGGTAATGCTTTTAATATTATCGGAGTCAATAATGCATCAAAACTGTCCGCTTCCATTTCTAATGACCTTAGACTACGAATCTGCGTTTGAATAGCGTCATATAATTTACGTAATGACATGACGTCATGCGATTTTGTAACCGGTTTTAAAGTTAACAACGTATTAATATAACTGGTAATAATTAAATCTTTCCTACCAAATTGTCTTTTAAGTAAGTCGACTGCTTCTATGTAATTTTTATCAGATAACGCAAAACCCGATATAGAATTATACGCACTCCCTCCTAAATAACTGAATAAATAATTCATTTTCTCAATATTTGAGAGGTGTTCATTGTCATGTACCGCTGTTTTAAACGAGTTCCAGAAATTCTGGAAAAGTTTAATATCTCCATAATATTTCTCAATTTTAAGTGTCGGTAGTTTGACCGTGTTAGGAAATTCTACGCACCTATTTGCGGGACATACAGGGGGTGGGGGTTCTTTTTGTTTTAATTTTTTATTCACTCTGAACTTCCAGAGCGTAATTTTTTCCTGGTACTCTGCCGACGCCTTGGTATCTTTCTCGACTTCAGATAAATCATCAATTAATGTTAGGATTTCGTTATCCTCTTGTTTCAAATCACTACCTTTCTGTTCTAACATCACCAAATTTTCTTCAAGATCGTCTAAGTTTGGCGTGTCGGACACAAAATTATCTTCGATTTTTTTAATTATTGACGTAATAGAACTTTTTGTGACTCCGCGAGCTTTTTTTAATTTTGATAACTTATCTGCCATACTTAAAGTAACGTAATAAAATCTTACCTCCGTGAAAATATAATCCGATACGGGTAATATAAATCAAAAATAATCCGCACGTCCAGGGAAAAAATAATCCAGGGATAGGGTATCTTTAATGCACATTAAATTCACTTGTTGAATTCACTTTGGCCAAATCCCACAATACTTCTGACGCCAGTGTAAAGGGCAACCGGATGGTCGCGTGTGGGCTTTTTCTATAAGGATTGGCCAATTATCAAAACAACACAAACGTTTATTATACACATAGGACGGGACGGTGAACACAGACTGAGACAAACAAATGTACACATGACACTAAGTCGTATAAAACAAAACTTATAGTTTCATCTTGTTTCTTTACGGCTGGCACTAGCCAAAACCGTTCTCAGTAGTTTTTGGATCACCTTCTTAGGCGAAGCCATCCCAGATTCTGCTCTGTTTCTTCTCTTTTGGCCACAGATGGCGCTTCTATAGGTGAGAGGGGTTGTACAAACATCACATATATATATATAAATATATATATATATATATATATATATATATTTGCCATTTTCTTATAAAAACTGAAAAAAGTGTAATTAAAATCCGTGCTATTTTGAAAAAATTTAAATGAATAATTTCTGTTAAAACATGGAGCTATTATAAATTAAATTTAATTTTAAGTATCTATATTAATATTACAAACAAATGCAGGCATATGAATCATGAGATAGCCGATTCTTTTTGTCCAGTTTCTTAAATGGCGAAATCTCTTTTTTTTGGATTTGTGTATTATTCAGCTATAGTCACGTTCTATGCCTATTTTACTATAAATGTTGTTTAAGACTGGATCGTAAATTAGGAATTCTTTAGCGGATGCGGATCACGTAATTTTATACAAAATAAAAGCGCGTGTTTGAAGTCTTAAAACGGAACTATCTATACGTACATACATGCATATATTTTTTTCATCCGGGGCTATGCTAAATTCTGAATAAGCAGAATTCCTGTTTTGTAGTTTGTAATTTTTTGTTTTCAGAATGATTTGATCATCTCTTATTATAATATGTTAGATATTCGTTTTATTTATCTATCTGTTTATTTGCTCCCGATATGCTATTTCTTTCGGCCAACAATTAAAGTGTCGTCTCTAAAAAATAGCGTTTCGTTATATAAGCTAGCCGTAAAATAAAGCAGATGTACCATTGTACGGGAAAATCTCTACTGCAATTTTTTAAACTTCTAAGCATCGCACATTTACAATTATTATACCGTCGAATAGGAAAAAAAGTACTTTTAAATACAATCTGTTTGAAAACTGCGTCTAAATTTATTTAAGAGATATTATTATTATTATCATTATTATTATTTGTAGATTTTAACAATTTTTTTTTATGTTGGCAACTTTCTGTAAAAAATAAAGGAAAAGTAGTTGGAAAATCTTAGACTATTATATCTTCTTGTTGCTATTTTTCCATAATAACGGGAAAAAAAAAATTAAAATACGTGTTATTTTGCAAAAATATAAATGAATGATTTCTGATAAAATATGGAGCTATTTTAAACTATATTTAATTTTAAGTATGTATTATAATGTTACAAACAATTGAAGGCATAAGAATCATTAGACAGCTGTGTTTTTTTTTTTTTTTTTTTTTTTTTTTTCTCACATATACATAGCGACTTTCCGTGAGACTCTAGGTGTAGCCACGTTTGGGAGGTAATTAAAGAATCAGATAAATGTACCGCAAAATATGTTTGCCAAATAAAGTGGGAGTACTTCGAAAATATAGTGAATAAAGCCATGAACCCAGTAACTCATAATAGACTTGACCTAGGAAGATGAAACAAAGCAAAATAGCTTTTTTTCTGCCAAAATAGCAATGATTCAACATAAAGAGTTACTTTTCGCCAGAAAATCTGGTTACTTTACAAAGAAAAGCGAGTCATCCATACATAGGATAAATACTACGTATTTTACGAGACTAATATGTGACAAAAAAAAAAAAAAAAGATAAGCAAAATTTTTTTGAAAATTCGTGTTGCTAGAATGCCCACAGGTTTTTGCGGTTTAGTTCTATAGGTCCTAAATTGTCCGTCCCACCCGATATCGATTCCTATTACTAAATTATAAGTTTTGTGTGTCTAAAGATTATTTTAAACAAAAATGTTATTCAAAATTTATAGTAGATTAATGCGGTTTTACTTTTTAAACAAACGTTTCTACCTCATTCTAACGGATAAACGCTTGAAATAAAAGACTATGAAGCTCAACGTGTTACCTGCGATGATTTTGAAGAACGTTTGGATAACAACTACATATTGGTTGAAACTGTTTTGTTGCCTTTCATACGTATATCGAGATATTCGTTCACAAACATTGGCTGTTTTTTTTTTGTTTGTTTTTTTTTTTTCTATTGAAAGCTTTCTATCTGATCACCTGAAAAGAAATTCAAGTTAGAACTTGTATCTCGAAAATGTTGAGATTGTTTAGAAACAAGCACTACTCTATAATGCATTTGTATTTATATAGGCATATAAATACCTTTAAAAAACAATCTATATGCTTCTTACGCGCAACTGGCGATTTTATCAAGATCAATATTTCTAAATAAAATGTATCTGGAAATAAAAAATAAAAAGTGGATTTGATTTAAACGAAATTAATGAGATCACAATTTTAACAAAAGCAGGTGCTCTAATAAAAAGGGTTATCTGTGAACTTTAATTCTTTTATCGTATTGTATTTTATTTTGTAAAGCATTTCTTTCCATATTCTCATATTAGTTTATTAAAAGTTATTTATATCGCTTTAAATGTACTTTATATGACTTTTAGCATGATATAACTTTAGTTTAAATACATCCTAATCTACACTGTTAAAAATTTGCAGCATTCTGGCAGGTCATTTGACTGTTTTTTCAGAAAACGGTTACATAACCGTAATTTAACACTATTCTGACCATACTATTGGCCATTTTATGGTCAGAATATTGTTAAATAATGGTTATGATACCGTTTTTTCAAAAAACGGTCGAATGACCTGCCAGAATGCTGCAAAAATTTTAACAGTGTACTCGCTAGCAATAGCATACTAGAATTAGTCAAAAATAGGTATATTTGGAGACTTACTGGGTAATCATTCATAATCGTGTCCACTGCTAATTGACTAAATTTCAAATGAAATTTCGCGCTATAAAATATTGTATGTGATAGAGTTTTAATAGTATTCATTTAAAAAACCGTAATGTTACTAACATCGTTCATATTTGACACAAACCTAAGTTTCAGATAAGATTAAGAAAAATTAACTAACCTTTTATTTCCTTCAACCAGACTTTCTGCTTCATCTTTCGTAATCGCTATAATTTGAGTACAGTTGCTAGGACACTTTCTGATAATGTTTTTCATATTAAGAAATCATTTATCGTGGAATAATAAATATAATATAATATAAAACAATGTAGAATAATATTTACATTTTAAAAAAAGTTTTAAGTAAAATATGTTGCTTAAAGGCATTGCATTAAAATATTTTCCGAGTTCGTGTATCGCAAAAATTTGCATTAAGGCATTAAAGAAAAATATTAAAATAGAAATGATAAAATGCGTATGAGGAAAAATGATTATGAAATTTGAAACTTAAAGGATTTTTAAGCAACATTTTGAGAACTTGGTAATCAAATGAAAAATTACAAAAACGGAAGATTTCATCTTTCTTAAAATTTGTCTTATGTACTCTATTACTGAAATAAATAGGTAAAATAGAATTTGGAAATCTGTTAAAGCCTAAAAATATTTTTATATATCTTCCTTCGTTGTTTAATGTACATTCCTATCAGAATGTAATTTTCCCCCAAAAGACTCATTTATCATTACATTGGCATTTCTTTATCATCCATTTATATGGATGTGCTGCCAAACAAATAAAAAGACATCAAAATTATATCCAATGCATCTTAAACATGCGAGATTTCTAAACAAGAGTATGATAAATATGTAAGTAACGACAGATACTCTTTTTTCAGTTTATTTTTAAAATAGACTTGAAGTCAAACCTACTGTATTTCTTAAATCTTGCGAAATAATATTTTTAACAAGTGACTTTAAGGACATTTAAATTATTTGCTAAACACATAAGATTAACCGACAGAACAAGCACACCTGGGGCATCCTCACAATCTTTTGTCTTTTATGTCCCGGAATAATAATTTTTATTTTAAACATTTTTTTTAAGTTTTTTTTTTACATATACTGGGGAACATCCCATTGCAAGATTGTATAACAATATTAACGAGAGAAATAAGTTTTCGACGATGTTGGGGGTCCAAATATCAGGAAAACCCCTATACCGTCCCGTGTCCCTGATGCTGATTTTTAAGTTTGGAGTTGTCTGTATAAAATTGTTTCAATATAAATAATTCGATGTAATTTTTTTCCGAAACTGGGACATTTGTTTTATATGAATATGTAACAAAAATTTTTTACACACACATTTTTACGGTTGATATTATTTTTTGAACTCTGTTCCTGGGTTTTCATACTTACCGTCCCTCTCGCTAAACTTATACAGAAAATCACTTCAGATGCTGCCACAGAATTTTTTTCAAGTTTTTTCTCATGCATAAGTATGCTAGAGAATGTCTAAAATTCTTTGACAAGAAATTTACTGTTAGAATTTAAATCAGCATTTAAATATCAATTTCAAGATCACGGCTTTATTGGCACTTGTAACGTCCCCAAAGTTTATTCCTGCACTTTTCGAGGTAAATTAAATAAATAATAATAATTTAATCCAATGTTAACAACTGTTTCTAAAAATCAATGAACAATGTGGCTATCACTTAGTCTTAACATTATTTTCCTAAAAATAGGTGGTAATTTTCTTTACCGTTCCATCCTTACCGTCCCCTTTTTTCCCAATTCGTCCTTTTTTTCCTATATCGTCCCCTTTTTTTACATTACCGTCCCTTCTTTGACTTTATTTAAGACAATGTTATACAAGAATTCTGTATTAAAAGTAAAACATTTGTATTATTTCTTATTTGAATGTCCTGTGGGTACTATGCAAATTCAATATAAGTAAAAATTTAGAAGAAAATAAAAAGTTAGAGTGGTAAAATGGTAAGGAAAATTAATCCCGTAAGTGTAACTTAAACCTCAGTAAAATATAAAAATTTCGCTGCTGAAAATTTTTTCTTTATTTTGAATCATTAAGGCATTTGTATATGAGATTAAAATGTTATTTTAGTAAGTTTAATTTCGCCAGAATTTTATTCCCGAAAGTCAAAAGATTGTGAGATTGCACCACCTACAAAATAGCTATTTCATTACGCTTATACCGACATTTAAAAAAAATATATATATAAATACATAATAATATAACTCATTGTTATTAAATCGAAATTCACTTTATTTGATATATCCAAACACTGTTAAAAACTAAATGATTTGTCCCGTAAGGCATGGTGACGTCACGGCGACGTCGTTGTGAAGTCACACTGTGATTTTGTGACCGTCGATGTGACGTCACGTGACGTCGATGTGACGTCATAGTGACTAGAATGCGAGGTCGTTATGGCCGTTTTAGAGGTCGTTTGTGACGTCACATTGTGACCACTCTGTGAAGTCACGGCGTGACAAATTTGTGAAAAGTGTGTCATTTGTGACTATTTTGGCATTAACTTTGTGACGAACCTGTGACGAAAGCGACAATGCTTTGACGTCACACTGTGACCAATTTGTGAAATATGTGTCATTTGTGACGAACTTGTCATAAACACTGTGACGATTGCAAATGAAAATCAAATTTTGAAATTAATTGCTTAAAAGGCACAAAGGCGAACATAGTGAAAAAGATTCCATGCTGGGTCTCGAACCCGGGCCATCAGTATAGCGCACTGACATTCTACGGACTAAACCACATGGAACGATACCCAGCCTGGAAATTTTCTCACTATTACATGTTGGCAAGGCTACAAACGCAGCACAAGATGGAATATTTATCGTGAACCACCGACATGGGGCAAACACGAAACTTAATTAAATCCAGCATCGATTGAAACTATATTAATACTTGGAAATTTTTCCAGAGAGAACCATTCGCCTTGCATACAATATTTCAAATGAAAATCAAATTTCAAATTAATTGCTTAAAAGGCAATTTTAATTTGAAATATTGTATGCAAGGCGAATGTTTCTTCCTGGAAAATTTTCCAAGTATTAATATAGTTTCAATCGATGCTGGATTTAATTAAGTTTCGTGTTTACCCCATGTCAGTGGCTCAAGATAAATATTCCATCTTGTGCTGCGTTTGTAGCCTTGCCAACATGTAATAGTAAGAAATTTTACAGGCTGGGTGTCGTTCCATGTGGTTTAGTCGGTAGAATGTCAGTGTGCTATACTGACGGCCCGGTTTCGAGTCCCGGCATGGACTCTTTTTAACTATGTTGGCCTTTGCGCCTTTTAAGCAATTAATTTGAAATTTGATTTTCATTTGAAATATTGTATATAAAGCGAATCTTTCTCTCTGGAAAAATGTCTAAATATTAATATTGCGATGAATTTTAAAGTAAACTTTTGTTGTAAATATAAAATTTTATTTTTTACCGTACTTTTTAGCAAAATATCGCTATTTTGGAGCACTTTTCTTCTAAAACATTTTTAATTTCTCCACTTAAAAAAACAATGCTTATCAACTGACATATTTTTTTATTAAGTTCTAAACTTGATATTGAGTTCAAGCTTGATATTTAGAATGGGTAATTTTTTAATGTGTTGTGATTTTTTATTGTTTTATTAAATACGAACATGGAGTCTAACGGATATTAATATAACTATTATTTATATAACAGTATGATAAGCCATATTTATTTAAATTTTTTATTCCCGCGTACATTGTATTTTGTGAATATGAGCTAAATAGATTTGGTATGTTTTATAGGAAAAGACTGATCTCAGAAATAGAAAAAACAAGTAAGAAGAATCATGCGTTAAGCATAGATTATAAAATACTTTCCAACACTTCCTGAATGCTTTAACAAGATATTGTAATTTAGGGAAATAATGTAAAATAAGATAACTAAGTAAACATTTTAGAAAACGCATAAAACATTTGAAAAACTGGTTTCAGCAGTTACCATCCATAGCAAAATATGTTTTCCAATTCTTTTGAACGGCCCTGTATTTGATCTGTAGGTTGATACACTAAAAAAAATCAAGCACTAAAAAATGAGTAAACCGATGTACTCATATCGAACTGAATATTTTTGGATCAAAAATGAACCTATGGTTTCTTTATTTTGAAACATCACATGTTATCAAACCGAAACAAACGAATTATTTTGTACCCTGTAATGGTTCATTTCATTTTGGCGGCATAAATGATGTTTATTAATGTAAATATTAAATTATGCACAGTATTTTAAAATAATTTAAAAGTGTTTGGAAATGTTGCTCTTGTCATAAAAATATTCGATTTGAGTATCTTGTTACGAATTTTGGTATTTTTCTTAATAAATAATGAATTAAGCGTTTCTTGTTAATAACTTTGAACGAGAAATAAATATCAGTACATTTTTACTTTAATTTTAGGGGGGGGGAGGAGTGGGGGTCAGTACATAACCATTCATAATTGATCACAACCATGGAATAAAAAATTAGTACATGTGTTTCTCAACTTTGAGTACATTTGGATCGGAGCAATTTTGAGTATGTGACGCATTTAAAATTGTGTACTTTTTACTCAATTTTCAGTACCCATTTTTTTTCAGTGTATATATACTATATAATAAGATAATTTAGTTTAGCAAGAAAACGCCTAACAGGTTGAAATTCTCTTTCAGCAATTTATACTAATACATGGAAACATACTTGAATACTTTTGTACAACCCTGTAGTTTACCTAGAACCTTTATTACACGCCACTATTTAGTTAAAATTTAATTCAAACTAAGACACTCTTAAAACTGCTAAAATCACATTTCCAGAAATTATAATTTATAGACGGCCATGTATCCAATTCTTTACGTGACCCTGTATATCATTTTATCTATATTCTACAAACATTTCTCAGTAAATTAAATGCAGTTTAGCGAAAAAAATCATAACTCATTTAAAAACCACCTTTAAGCGATTTGCGCCCATACCCGGTAACACTTACGAATACTTTTGTGTAGCCCTGTATAGGAATTATAGCACTTATATACACCATACACTATGCATAAATATAGTGAATCATAAAAGCGCATATCATAATTAAAAATGCATTTTCTGCCGTCATCGCTAATGTACAGTACTTCGGATACAATATAGTATCTGAAATATTTTATATAATGTGTTCCTGTAAATGCTATATACGTATTATTCGTATTATACATGAAATTATTTATAGTACATAAACCTCAGCGACGTATATCAATTTCATTATATATGAAACAGATTAACATAATTAAAGTACGCAGCAAACAATTCCCTCCATCCCTATATCATTATGTAATAGAATTCCTTTTTTAGCCCTGTAAATGAATAATAACTATTCTTTGCATCGCCTAGTCAACAGAATGCATATTTTAGTGCGCTTCATAAATGCATATCAATTTTATTCTCTTTGAAAGCGTGCGTAAAATCCTTAAAAATCATTTGAAACGATTTTTTTTCCCATAGGCCGTAATGTAACGGAATACTTTTGGCTGTCTTGTAAATGAACTAAACATGCTACAAACTTCATTACAAATAGAGACCGTGCTATGGTAAACGTCAATAATATCCAAAAATTTCAGGGCAATCCGAGTACATTTACGAGAGTTAGAGCGCAGACAGATTGCTAGACGTACATACGGAGAGACAAACCGAAGTCATAAGCCCTTTTCAACTTTGTATCCTCTATTATGTATCTTTTATTATATGAACTTAAAAAACATATATACTAAAGCAGTTTAATCTATAACTTCCTATCAGGCATGAAAAACACTTTATTTCAGTGCTTAAATATCATATTTTATTTTTTAGTGCCAATAATTACTTGTAGCATAAACGTAGAAAATGAGTTTATAATAGAAGAAAATTTAATAATCGATTCAAAATGTCTATAATTAAATGTTTGATTAAAATCACAAACAGAAAAAAAAATACTTACATACAATTAAAAAAAATAAGTATACGAATTTGAAAAACACTAAAAATAATAATTAATATTTATAGTTGTACTGTTAAACAACAACAATCTACAATAGATGAATTAAATGCATTATTAGATTTAACAATATCTCAAAAATCTTTCCATATGTTATAAGGAATTCCTATTGTTTTATAATTTTGACAAATTGTAAATCTGAAAACATTGGTATGAAAATTTAGGATTTTAAAAAATAATTTAAAATATTATTAGCACTAAAAGAAAACTCTTTCAAAAGTTTCACTATATGTAAAAGTACATTTTCCCAGTATAATGCTAATTTCTAATCTGAAACAATTTCGTAATATCATAATAATCGAATATCTATATAATCTATGAGTGTTAGTAATTAGAAAACAGTAAGATGCCGAAAAAAAACACCCAAATCATTGTCTCAACACATTTTCAATCTCAAGTAACTGAAAATTGATGTTTTCATTAATTTCCCTAATGAATGTAATCATAAATCAGTCTCTGCGCAGCTTTTTTTTTTTTTTTTTTTTTTTTTTTCAAGCGATGGCAGATTAAGATATTTTTATTCACCTTATAGAATAAGAAAATTTTGCTAGCTGAAAGCAATTCTAGATCAGTCTGTTATTAATATAACATAAAACTATTTAACTCATAACACATGAGGAATAAAATATTTAAATTAAATAAGACTTACGTTTATGTTTCTATAATAATATCCGTATATTCTAAAATGGCAGCTGTCATTCTCTTATCTTAAAAAAACTATTGTAGAAGTGCCGATGTTCTACACAGCGACGCAACTTCCTGGCTTCCCGCGTTTTCCCTTATTTATTTATTTTTTTTTTCTGTGGTTATATCTCGCGCAGACGATTTCGGCTCAATAGATTTGGAACTGAAATGCGCAATGAGAGTGTTTTTATTTAAAATTTTCTATTTGAGGAATTTTCCAATGTATTTTACCTTTTCTTTTTATCAGTACCCAAATATTTATGTTAAAATGCATTGTAAAGTTTCTTTTTTGTAAATAATAATAATAATAATAATAATAATAATCATAATTAGAGTTTATTAGATAAAACATTGTTTAAATTTTTAAAATGTGTAAAAATCAATTTAATGGTAATAATGAACCCCAAGCTCCCTCTTTTTAAAGTAAAGTTTGTTTCACACGTTTTCTGTAAAATAAAACAATTTGTAAAATAACTTTTTTTTTTAAAGTCATATCTCTAAAATACAAATTTGAAATGCGAATAATTAATTATATCATAGGTTTTGCATAAATTTTGTGTATTTCTTTTATTTTTGGAAAATGTTAATTTTATTTAAAAAGTCTGAAAGAAGTAGAATTTTTGAAAAAATAGTTACTTAAAATAGTTAAACACTAAACGGAAAAAATATGATTTGAATGCAAATTATAAAGCAAGAAATGCATATATGACTAAACTCTGAAGACTCTTTCTACGTGCTCATTAAAAGCTTCAGACTTAACTGTAATAGAAATTTTTTAGTTTGAAACCACAGAAGTGTTACGACTACCACTGGTTCGCAAAAAAAAAAAATAAATAAAAATTCCTCCCTACAAACTAGAAACTTTCCGAGAAACACTTTTATAATAATAACAATCAGCGATTATATTAAATTGCAATGCTAGATAAAATTGAAATCATGAAAAAAGTATACTTTCACTGTCTTAGATATCAAATTGATAAAATATAGCATGAAAATTTAGTTTATTAATGCTTGTATCGTGCACTTTATATATTATGCCCCCCCCCCCCCTTTCGTAACAGAATTTACCATTTGCTATACACTAATATATTTTCATTCCTTATGCCGCTGTAACTCGGGACTGTTTAAAATACTGTTTAAAATATTTCTCTTCATTTTCAAAGATTTTAAAAGTTCATATTTTTGTCGCACTACGACTTACAATATGATGGTTTTTTTGTCACACATGTGACGTGACGTACGTTACACAATGACATAACAATGACGTCACAAATTTTTAACTGCTAGAAAAATATAATTTTGCAGTAAATAATATGTTTTGAAGAATTTTCGTAATATTTTAAAGTTTTCTAAGAAGTTCACATCTCAGTCACAATGTGACATCACTGAGTGGTGGCATTTTGGTCACAGATGTGACGTGACCACAGTGACTTGCAGTGACGTCACAACGACGTCACCGTGACCATGCATGCTATGAGGGGTTCTATATTTATTTGAATGTGTTATAAACTACTAGAGACAGAATAAAAATATCAGCCACAAAAAAACGACTTTTCCGTTTACAGTGGTAATGCAAATTTTAGCAATATATAAATTATTAAATTACATATAAATATTGAGAAATAGCAAGATATCAGCACGTGTTGTCCTCTAGTCCCGTAAAGGGAATATTTTGTCTCATGTCACGGAGTTATGTCAGCACAATACAGTGTTGTACTCTTCGGAATTATTATATTTTACCCTGAAATCGAAAATACTTCGAGATAAATGGGTTTTTATCCTATATGATATATCAACATTCATAAAAAAACTTAAATAGATGGTAAATGGCTATTTACATAAAATGGCCTGATCAAATGCCAGCGCACACAAGAGACAACAGGCGAGATCACCAGGAATACGGAAACTTATAAGAACAACCAGCTACACTTACAGGGCTGCCACAGGCGACACTTTTTCTATTCTATTCGCTCCACTTTAAAAAAAAAAATTAATTTTGTAGTATATTTCTCTTGCAAATATAGTCAAACTGTATATAAAATAATTCAGTTTTGAAAAAATATTGCGAGATAGAATAAAAAAAAAGACGCCTGTGGCAGCCCTGCACTTGCAGGCTAGCCAGAGTCCTGTGTACCGGAGTGGTTTTATCGCCCTAGCCACTTGCACAAAAGTTATTTCCTAAAAGTATTGTTCATCAGGATATATAGTATACCAAGTGCTTTTTAATAATTTCTTTAAAATATTCCATTTATAGAATTAGTTTACCAGTCAAAAGGAACTTCGCAGATTTCTAAGAATAAATTAGGATTAACATATTTTTCAACTGTTAAAGTTAAAGTACTTTATAGCATTTAATTAAAAAAAATTGCATTGTAGTTTCTAAATCAAAATATAAGTGAAAAAAGAAAAAGAAAATATGTGCTATTAGACAAAATTAACTTTATACTTATTTTAAAAAGACTTCCATAAAAGGGATTCTAATACAAGAATAAACATTTATGAAGTGTTTGTTATAATTTGCTCAAAAGTAAATGTAAAAAATGATAAGAATTAGCGTAAATTGTTCCGGAAAAAAGTTTTCTTTCCTTTTTACAGTATTTTAGAAAAAACATAAAAATTACAGAATTTCTCCTCCAATTGATTTAAAAGTTAATAAAAGAGTTTTTAATTTAGTACTCTTATAAAATCAATAACAGAGCCGTTGCTTTTATTGTTGTTTATTACGATTACATTAAAATAAAGAAATAATACTTAACTGGCTTAAAAATAAATTAAATGTGTTTTGAAATAGGTGTTTTTATCTTTGAAATCGGTGTTCCTAATATAATCTTAAACCTGTTGATAATAACCTTAAATATACCTAAAATATGTGCTGAAAGGTTTTTCATTTTTACATGATAATTTGCAAAGAATCGGCCTTACAGGTTTCGGAATCAAACAACCATAACTTTGTACCAATTTATATTTTTAAATGAAGATCTATCCAAATGCACCAAGTGTTAAAAAACCCACCACAACATAACTAGTCGGATATGCCAATCCCAAATCTTTCTTCTATCTAATACATGTTAATACTTCAAAATTCTGTAGTACAGAGCCAAAATTAAACGGTAATCTATGCCCATCATCTAAAGACATGAAATTATGCGCATTAGTTCTTGAGGTCGGACTATCGCTAAAATCGTGTAAATCATGCGAAATGCAGCATATCAGTGCCACTGGCTTGGTGGATTTACACCAAAATCTAATAATCAACAACTTATGTTAACTGAATCTGAAGCTTGATGAAAATCCATGCATTTGTTCTTGAGATACAGCTATTACGGAAATCGTGAAAAATGCAGCACAGCAGCGCCACCTATTGGGCGATTCACACCAAAAATTAAACAGCATTATTTATATCAGGGACTATTCAAATCTAAAGTTTGATGAAAATTCGTGCATTTTTCTTGAGTTAGAGCTATTGCGATAATCATGAATAATGCAGCATAGCAGCACCACCTGTTGGGCGATTTTCACCAAAAACTAATCAGCAGCTAACTACATCCTGGAGTAAATTTATTTGATTTTTTTATGAAAATCCGTGCAGTAGTTCTTGAGATATAGCTATTGATGAAATCGAGAAAAATGCCACATAACAGCGACATCTGTTAAGCGATTTTCACCAAGCTCTAATCAGGTCCAATTTATATTAAAGTCTAACTAAATCTAAAGTTTTGTGATATTACGTGCATTAGTTCTTGAGATAAAGCGCCCACAATTTTTTTGTCACATACAGACTCACAGAGTGACAGAGTGACAGACAGAGTGACAGACAGACATTTTCTAAAAACCATCAAATCGTGTTCAGGACATTCTAAACATATAAATACGTCGAAAACCGGATGTCGAAAATTTGCACGAATCCAATACATTCTTCTTGTAAAGATAGAAGAAAGTAAAAAGTAGTTGTGTAGTATTAAATAGGCTTTAGGAAAGAATAACCTAAGGTTTTAACTCCTCTATTTTGTTACGATAATTTATATAATATTTATAATATATTTGTATTTATTTTGATCTGTACATTTTTCTTAATTTTGTAAATTTAATCTCATTAACCCATTTGTGCCTGAATTTTTGTTTTCTCAAATTTTTTTGGTAAAATCACTTTAAAATGTTGCAAAATGAACTGGAAAAATACTAAAAAAAAATGAAGCTTAATATTTTTGTATTTATTTGATAAAAGGTAAAAGAACTAAATATAGTAAAGTGGGGACAGATGCCGCAGTTTTACTTTTCGTCTTTTAAAATGTACAATAAGGCCAAAAACAATAAACTAAGTACCAGAAATCATTAATCAAACCCTTTAGAATCAAATTTCTATGTTAAACAAGTTAAAGCCCTCTTAATAAAGCAGGCATAATTATTTTCCCAAACGTCCTATTTTAACATAATTTTTTATGTGGTGGGTAAGGTGCCGCATACGGTGTGGTACAGATGCCGCATGGAGAAAAAAGTCCTTCCGGCCAGTGCCGGGAGGAAGAGGTAGCTTTCATATTCCTTATTTTAAAAAAGCCAACTTATATTATTCAAACACACGAAGCTCAAATTTGTGGAAACCGAATATAGGAGATTCAATACTAATTTTTATCAATATAATGAATGATAATTTCTCGAAATTAGTCAGCTTTAACCAAGCTGCTTTTCTTTAAAGTAACTTATATTTGGCTGCCAAATTCGGCGATTACTTAAAGTGCCTGCCATTTTAAGACAACATGGTGGATGAGGCTAACCAGTGAACTTGGTCGAGACCTTAGTAATTGCTGTGCACATGCTCACTCACATCGTAATTGGTTGATATATACGAGTGCAGTCGCAGGCAAAATATCAGATTTTTCAAAACGCACCCACATTAGAAATTGAAATCTGAGCCATTTTTTAAGATAAAGTAAACCAAAAATGCTCCTGAATCCTTATATCAAGGTCAAATACTTAAGAAAGAGACCTTTTTAAATTTCCAATTTTTTTGCACCTCACTTTCAATATAATTTTTTTTTTTTAAATTTAATGGCCGCCATTTTGAAACAAGAATGCTGATGAATCTGACCAGCGAACTTGGTCGAAATATTGATGTATACTATCCACATGCCTTCTTGCATCAAAATAGGCGAATACGTGTGTTATCGCGTGACAAATACAAGATCGTTTCAAAATGTTAGCCATGCTAGAAATTCAAAGTGCTATAATTCAACCATTGTTTAAGATATAAACAAAAGAACAAATTTTCAGAAACAAAAACTGCTCCGGAATCTTTGTATCAAGGCCAAACACACACACAAAAAAATTTCATTTTCCAATTTTTTAATACCTCATTTTAAATTTTAAATTTAATTTTTTTAGATGGCAACCCTTTTGAAACAAGAAGGCGAATGAAGCTGGCCAACGAACTCGGTCGAGACATTGGTATGTACTATGTACAGACCAAGTTACATCCAAATCGGTTCATAAATACGCCTGTTATCTCGTGACAAAAATCAGGTCGTTTTAAAATGTCAGCCACAATAGAAAATCAAAATGCCATAACTTATCCATGTTTTTTTATATAGCCGAAACAAAACTGTTCCGGAATCTTTGTATTAAGGTCAAACACATACGAAAAAAATCTTTTTCATTTTCCAATTTTTTGGTATCTCATTTTAAATTTTAAATTAAAAATTTATTTTTAAATGGCCGCCATTTTGAAACAAGATGACGGATGAAGCAGGCCCGCGAACTCGGTCGAGATATTTGTATGTACTATGTACACACCAAGGTACATCCAAATCGGTTCATAAATACGCCTGTTATCACGTGACAAAAATCAGGACGTTTCCAAATGTCAGCCACGCTAGAAATTCAAAATGCTATAACTCAGCCATTTTTTAAGATATAGACGAAACAAAAACTGCTTCCGAATCTTTTTATCAAGGTCAAACACATAAGAAAAAAATATTTTTTCAATTTTCAATTTTTTGGTACCACGTTTCAAATTTAAATTTTTCTTAAAAATTTAAATGGCCGCCATTTTTAAACAAGATGGCGGATGAAGCTGGCCAACAAACTCGGTCGAGACATTGGTATGTACTATGCATAAGCGAAGTTACATCCAAATCGGTTCATAAATACGCCTTTTATTGCGTGACAAAGTTCAGGACTTTTCAAAATGTCAGCCACGTTAGAAATTCAAAATGCTATTACTCAGCCATTTTTTAAGATATAGACAAAACAAAAACTGCTCCGGAATCTTTGTATAAAGGTCAAATACATAAGAAAAAAATATTTTCCCATTTTCAATTTTTTGGTACAACATTTCAAATTAAAAAAAATTAAAAAAAAATTAAATAGCCGCCATTTTGAAACAAAATGGCGGATGAAGCTGGCCAACGAACTCGGCCGAGACATTGGTATGTACTATGTACGCACCGAATTACATCGAAATCGGTTCATAAATACGAGAGTTACAGTGTGACAAAGGTCAGATATATATATATATCAATTTTGAACGGAAGGTGGTTTCGGGGTCTGGGGGTCATGATCGATGAAAATATACCAAAATTTTTCGAAATCGCTTTTGTCCGAACGGCTGCAATAGGTAGCTTTTTGTAATGAAAGTTACCTAAAAGCTATGCTGTTTATTTTTTTTCAAGTAAATCACATTTCTATTTCCTCAAACTACTTAAAATGAAAATAAATAACAGTAAACTTACATAAATTATATATATCACAAAATTGTGAAAAGTTTAACGAGATTGCAAAAGTGCAAGCTCAAAAAATAAAACTTAAGGCAAAAAAAAAAAAAAAGAAAAAAAAAAAAAAGAAAAAAGTCCTTCCGGCCAGTGCCGGGAGGAAGAGGTAGCTTTCATAATCCTTATTTAAAAAAAGCCAACTTATATCATGCAAACACAGAAGCTCAATTTAGTGGAAACCGAATATAGGAGATTCAATACTAATTTTTATCAATATAATGAATGAGAATTTCGCGAAATTATTCAGCTTTATCCAAGCTGCTTTTCTTTAAAGTAACTTATATTTGGCTGCCAAATTCGGCAATTTCTTAAAGTGCCTGTCATTTTAAGACAACATGGTGGATGAGACTAAGCAGCGAACTTGGTCGAGACCTTAGTAATTGCTGTGCACATGCTCACTCACATCGGAATCGGTTAATATATAGGAGTGCTGTCGCATGCAAAAAATCAGATTTTTCAAAATGTCACCCACAATAGAAATTGAAACTGCTATATCTGTGCCATTTTTTAAGGTAAAGACAAACAAAAAATGCTCCTGAATCCTTATATCAAGATCAAATACTTAAGAAAGAAACCTTTTTTAATTTCTAATTTTTTTGCACCTCACTTTAAATATATATATATATTTTAATTTAATGGCCGCCATTTTGAAACAAGATGGCTGATGAATCTGGCCAGCGAACTTGGTCGAGGTGTTGATGTATACTATCCACATGCCTTCTTACATCGAAATAGGCGAATACGTGTGTTATCGCGTGACAAATACAAGATCGTTTCAAAATGTTAGCCATGCTAGAAATTCAAAGTGCTATAAATCAACCATTTTTTAAGATATCAACAAAAGAACAAATTTTCAGAAACATAAACTGCTCCGGAATCTTTGTATCAAGGCCAAACACATAAAAAAAATCTTTTTCATTTTCCAATTTTTTAATACCTCATTTTGAATTTTATTTTTTATTTATTTTTTTTTTTAATGGCAACCCTTTTGAAACAAGATGGCGAATGAAGCTGGCCAATGAACTCGGTCGAGACATTGGTATGTACTATGTAAAGACCAAGTTACATCCAAATAGGTTCATAAATACGCCTGGTATCGCGTGACAAAAATCAGGTCGTTTTAAAATGTCAGCCGCAAGAGAAATTCAAAATGCTATTACTCAGCATTTTTTTTTTAGATATAGACGAAAGAAAAACTGTTCCGGAATCTTTGTATTAAGGTCAAACACATACAAAAAAAATCTTTTTCATTTTCCAATTTTTTGGTATCTCATTTAATTTTTTTTATTTTTTAATTTCTTTAAATGGCCGCCATTTTGAAACAAGATGGCGGATGAAGCTGGCCAACGAATTCGGTCGAGATATTTGTACGTACTATGTACACACCAAGGTACATCCAAGTCGGTTCATAAATACGCCTGTTATTACGTGAGAAAAATCAGGACGTTTCAAAATGTCAGCCACGCTAGAAATTCAAAATGCTGTAACTCAGCCATTTCTTAAGATATAGACGAAACAAAAACTGCTCCCGAATCTTTTTATCAAGGTCAAACACATAAGAAGAAAATATTTTTTCTATTTTCAATTTTTGGTACCACATTTCAAATTTAAATTTTTCTTAAAAATGTAAATGGCCGCCATTTTTAAACGAGATGGCGGGTGAAGCTGGCCAACGAACCCGGTCGAGACATTGGTATGTACTATGTATAAACGAAGTTACATCCAAATCGGTTCATAAATACGCCTTTTATCGAGTGACAAAATTCAGGACGTTTCAAAATGTCAGCCACGCTAGAAATTCAAAATGCTATAACTCAGCCATTTTTTAAGATATAGACGAAACAAAAACTGCTCCGAAATCTTTGTATAAAGGTCAAATACATAAGAAAAAAATATTTTTCCATTTTCAATTTTTTGGTACCACATTTCAAATTTTAAATTTTTTTAAAAATTTTAAATGGCCGCCATTTTGAAACAAAATGGCGGATGAAGCTGGCCAACGAACTCGGTCGAGAGATTGGTATGTACTATGTACACACCGAATTACATCCAAATCGGTTCATAATTACGCCTTTTATCGCGTGACAAAATTCAGGACGTTTCAAAATGTCAGCCACTCTAGAAATTCAAAATGCTATAACTCAGCCATGTTTTAAGATATAGACGAAACAAAAACTGCTCCGGAATCTTTGTATAAAGGTCAAATACATAAGAAAAAAATATTTTTCCATTTTTAATTTTTTGGTACCACATTTCAAGTTTTAAATTTTTCTAAAAATTTTAAATGGCCGCCATTTTGAAACAAAACGTCGGATGAAGCTGGCCAACGAACTCGGTCGAGACATTGGTATGTACTATGTACACACCGAATTACATCGAAATCGGTTCATAATTACGGGAGTTACAGTGTGACATAGGTCAGATATATATATATATATATATATATATATCAATTTTGAACGGAGGGTGGTTTCGGGGTCTGGGGGTCATGATCGATGAAAATATACCAAAATTTTTTGAAATCGCTTTCCTCCGAACGGCTGCAATAGGTAGCTTTTTTGTAAAGAAAGCTACCTAAAAAAAACATTTCACTGCAAACAATAGACAGCATATTTACAAAAGATATAAACTACCTGTTTATATCCAGGCGACCATTGTAGTTTGCTCTTAAGTACTAGTTACATTCATTTTAGTCCGTAGTCTTTTTATTTTTGGCTTTTCTTCTCATTTTTTTAAAATTTCGTATTTCTATTCGCCTACAATCACCACACTTTCCGTTGCAAGAGTAAAGTGGGCACGTTTCATGCAGCCACCGTTTGCATGTTATGCACTGAACCCAGTCCGCTTTAGATCTGTTTCTTGATATGACTCCAGACACTCAGCACATTCAGAGTCATCAAATTCCAATCCAATACTGCCTTCAGAATCCATAAGAGGAATACTTTCGTCACAGTCGGAAGATGTCTCACATTTCAGTTTTTTCCTCAAGTGAGGTGTTTTCAAGTTGATCTTTCCCTTCCTTTTTTTACACATTTTACTTCCGCCAAGGCGTCGTTCTTTGAAGCTTTCTTGCTTCTTTTGCTTTTTATTTCCTTCTTCTATTTTCTTGTTTATAAAATATGTGCTTGTAATATTTGCAGCTTTTTGCTTTCTCTTACTTGGCTGTATAGATCTTTTGACCATTTTATAATAGTTTAGATGGTGAGAATTGTAAACGACCTACTTTTTCCTTATTCATACATGGCGAACCACCACTGTTGCTGAGAATATTTTGATAAGTAGCAGAATGCGAAATATACGTTCATTTAAATGTAAGTTCTACTTAAATCGCAGTGATGAATTTATTGAACAGAAAAACAAAAATATATTTTGCGGCATCTGACCCTCAAGCTCGGTGCGGCATCTGTCCCAAGGTGGCGGGTGAGATGCCGCGTCGCCATTTTGTGTCATGTGAGCGACGCGAGAGAAAGACAAGCACATGTCTGTATTCTACGAGGATCTAGTCTACAGTTGCAATCGGTTTTGGGATGAAATCTCTGTTTATTTTGGTTGAAATATGTTATAAAACTTTATTAGAATAATTTTAGCTACTTACCATGCAGGTTCAAAACATGAAAACCGGCATAAATATGTAAATACTGACAATTAAGCGGTGGAAACGAATACAACACAGCAGACAGAATTTAGGCACACAACGAAAGTCTTAATTTGGCCTAGGGAGCTCTAGTGTCGCCAATACAATTTCTGCGGCATCTGTCCTCACTTTACTATATGAGTATTTCTAGTAGAATAATATGCATAATTACATATTTTACCTAAATTTATATTTAAAATGTTTTTTAATAGTATATTATGTACTATAATTAGTATTTTTATGAACTAAAAAAAATATATTTATTTCTTTGCAAAGACTAATAACGTTATAAATATTAATCATAGTAAAATAAAAATAATCGTATTGCAGACATAAAAACAATTTATTTCATAAATATCTTCGAAAGGAGATTGCATAAATAACTGTCTCCTAAATTTCTAACAAAAATATATGCCCATTTGTGACTAGAACCGTATATTTTGGACATTACAAAAATGCATAAAAAATAGGCTTGAACATTTAATTTCGCAATTTAAAAAATACGTATTTCAAAAACGTCTACAAGCTAAGATTATAACTTGCGATTTTGCATCCTTGATAGAAAAAATACAAATAAACTTACTTTTTACATTTTGCCATCTTGAAAAATTAAAAATCTATAAACACCGAAAAAAGTCTTAATTTAAGCAAATAAATATCCACCTTATGCTGTCATCTTTCGGTTACAGATAAAGACATTTATAAATAAAGTTTTCATGTTATAAAGGAGAAGAAAATTATACAAATTCATTAAAATTTGAAACGTCCCAAAAATGGGACGCTAGGCATAAATGGGTTAATAAAAAAAAATAAAAAAATAACGAAATTGCTACACCTATATTAGAAAATTTCTGTTGTATGATTCATATTTAATCAAATATGGAAACCTTTTTAAATTTAAATTTACAATAAACAACTGATTTTATCAGACAAGCTACAGTAAATTTATCTTATCAGAAGATATAATCAATCAGAATTTTAAAAATAATAACTAATTTAATTCGGCCAAACCAATATTTCCTTCATAAGTTGGATGACATCACTGATGTTGTCTTAATTACATGTCTAAGCATTCTAGTTAGTCTATGGAGTACTGGTCTTACCCGAATTACAATTCGATTAACAGTGCTTAACAGTAGAGCAGCGTTGAGGGGTTACCTAGTTGGGATCAACTTAACATCTAGTCTATTGTTTGAACCAAATCTGTTGTTGACCAAAATTGTTTGGTCTTGCCAAATTGTGAACCATTGGTTAAAGAAAAACTGTAGTTTAAAAGTACTTAAGAAGTAAGTGACAGTATAATTAAGATAAAACAAAAAAATTAAAAATTTTTAAAAAATATATATAAAAGATTAGAAATTATATATTAAGTTTTTATACTTAAGACAAATAAGTTAATAAGAAGAATAGTAAAATGAAAAATTGAAAATTAAGTTAAAGTATAGCTGTCGTATAGAAAGCTATTATATATAAAGAATTAAAAAAAAAAAAAAAAAAAAAAAAAAAAAAAAAAAAAATTAAAGTTAGCACATGTTCAGAATGACACTCACAAATTTAGGGCAGGAAAACCTATAAAAAAAAACAGAGAAAGCCGCTTTAACACAAAAAGGCACTAATGAGTGTAATATATAAATATATATACATATATGTCTTTGGTATATTTAAAAATTTTTGGAATTCTTATACTATTAAAAAATCAAGTAATTGTACAGAATTTCTGGTGTTAAATTTACTAATGTGTGAAAATGTCACTAATTTAAATGTTTCCTAAAATACATAATATTAACTTGAAAAAGCTATACTTTAAAACTGTTTTACATCAAAGGCGACTAAAATAATAAAATATATGTTATAAGTTAAAAATATACATTTTATTTAAAACTTCTTAGTAATTTCGGCCTGCATTTCCACACACTGTAAACTGAAATGTCTGAAATTCAGACATTTAAGTGTCTGAAACGCAGTGTTCAATTTTCAAACGTTTTAAAATGTCTTAAAATTTTCAGACACTTCTTGCGTCTGAATTTCAGACACTTAAGTTTCTGAAACACGAGTGTTCAATTTTAAGACGTTTTAAAATGTCTTAAATTTTTCAGACACTTCTTACGTCTAAATTTCAGACATTTGAAATGTCTTAATTGCGGCCATCTTTGAGCCTTTTTTTTTTTTAGCCAATATGAAGTCATCTTTGACCATTTTCTTTCTAAGTCATATACGCAGCCATGTTTGACCACATTGAATCATTTTTTATAAATGGGAATAATTTGTTACCATACAGCAGAGCTGATTGCAGCGTGGGAAAACTGGGATGCTTCTCTGCCCCCTGATTTTAGGGTACTCCAAATTGGGTATGAAATTTTCATAAAGCTGATATTTTAAATCAGTTTTGACCTTATGAGGATTGTAATCAGTATTTTGTAGTTTTAGAATAGGATAATATATATTTTTTTTCACCTAAATATGTATTTATGTGTTATCATATATGCCCTACGGCATCAAAAATTTTTATTACTTTTAGTGAGAACTTCAAATTGCTTCTAGTCCAAAGACCTAGTATTCATTCACCCCCTCCCCCCCCCATTGCCTTCATATACTGTTAAAAAAAAATAAGCCTACTCGATGCCGTCAAATACATATTTGGATAAATATATCATTTTCTTTAGCCTAATCATGTTCTAAAAGTGCAAAATATTTATTAAAATAAGTGTAAGATCAAAACGAATTTAAAATATCAGCTTTATGGAAATTTCGTACCAAATTTAGTGGCCCGTAAAGCTAAAGGCCCATAGAAACAGCCCAGTTTGCCCATGCTGCAATCAGCTCTGCTTTATGGTAACAAATTACTCCCAAATATAAAAAATGATTCACTGCTTCAGAAAGAATCCCATCCCTGCTAGTAATATTTATTAATCAATATTTATTATTAACCAATATTATGAATTTCTAGAGTAGAATAAGGTTAAAAACAAAATATATTTGTCTTAATACAGTAAAACCTCTCAATAGCGAACACCTCGGAACCGTGGAATTTGTCCGACGTTCGGAGGTGTCTGCTTTTCTGAGGTATAAGTGTATAAAAATTTTGCATATTTTCAATTAAAAAAAAATGTGTTTCCTAAATAGTGGTGTCCTTTATTTAGGAATGTCCGTTATGGAGATTTTACTGCAAAGCCTTCATACGAACAGTTGTCTTTAGCGAACACTCACCTTAATCAATATACAGTAAAACCTCCCTAAAGCGACCACTTCCGTTCCAATAAAAATTGGTCGCTCCGAAAGGTGGTCTCTTAATGGAGGTCATGTTAAAATCTAGAATTTAATTGTTGAAAAAATGTAACAATTAATGTTACTAAAATTATATATTTCAAATTAAGAAAACATATGAAAATTTAAGTAACAAAACAAAAGTTAATTGCATAAGTTAATTACTGCAGAGTTTAAAAAATAAATACAGTGATGTTTGCTTTGCTTTTATGGTTTATCTACTATAAATTTTATTTCCAAGTCCTTTCGAAATTCAATAAATAAATGCTTTTTTTTTTTTTTTGTCTGGAACGAATTTTGACGATTTCATTACTTTATCTATTCCTTTGAGAGTTTCCTGACAGAATAGGGCAGGGGAGTTTATGGACCGTCATCCTTAATGTGTCATCAGAGTTAAATTCATTGCATAAAAAGGAACAAAGGGGTTTAAACACTTAAAAGTTACCGGAATAAATAAAAATTCTAAACTTAGTTTAGAAGTTTGATAAATAATGCGCTCTCCGGAATTATTATTCTAATAAAACCTTTTTCAAGAGATCCGGAAAAAACGGAATTTGTTTCATTTTCTTCAAAGAAATGGGTCCCTTATGGAGGGAGTTCAACTGGGGTGGTCTCTGAATAGAGGTAAAATTAGTATTGAGCCTATGGGAATAAATTTCGTACCATGAAAATAATGGTCGTTCAGGGAGGTGGTCGCTTAATGGAGATGGTCGCACAGGGAGGTTTCACTGTATATATATTTACCTCATAAAAGCTAACACAATCGAATAGCAGACAGTTTCAGCGTTCTGAAGGTGCCCGCGATTAAGAGTTTTTACTGTATTTAAAATTTTTTGTACTTAATTTTTAATCTTATTCTACTTTTTTAGTTCAAAATACTGATTATAACCAATATACAATGTCGAAACACATTTAACGCATAAGCTTAAAAAAAATTGCATATCGAATTTGGGGCAGCAAAAATCGTAAGTGGTGGGGGGCGGGGGGGGGACATGTCAAAGTTTACCCTTGCTTTAATACTAGAACCGCGAGACTTTCGATATACCTAGAAACGCGGAGCGGGTCATTTTGACCCTAGATAGAGAAAATGTACAAATAGGCACAAATGTTTAATTTAGTTAACTTTGACATTATATTTTTATATAATAATCAATATTTCCCACTTTTTACATTACATTTTATGTATAAGTCACCAGAAATTACCTAACACTTTAGAAAATGATATTATTCATAATTGTATTCCCTTAAGTATAATAACATATATTTCAAACAAAAGTAAATTTAGGCTTCATACTTTTAATATAGAATAGATTATCTCATTTGAATAAGTTTAGACATAATTTTTAAGAATAATTTAAAGAAATACATAAAACAAATACTAGTTAATTACTAGTTTTACATATTTGTTTAATCCATGCTATTGTATGCATGCAAACTGGGTAATAAATTTTGTACATATACCGTAAATGTGTGCAAAAAAAAACAAAGAAAAAAAAAACATCCTGAGATTTTTTGTTTCAAATTTTAAAGTGCGACATCAGTTTCGTTTAGGGTTTTCCATCGTTTTCAAGTGGTTGCTTCGCAGCCAAATGACACCTTTTTTTTTTTGCATTGAGAAAACAAACTTTTCTCGCAATTCTTCAACTAAGTCTTTAATAAATTGCCATTTTCTATGAGGTTTTCCAGTAAAGGTTTTACATGAAACTCAAGCATTGATAGCGGCAAGATCCAAAGTATTATAAAATACATGCCCTTGACACTTACGTGAAGCATATTTGAGAATATACTTCCTTGTATTATGATCAATCAAATCTATACCGAATTTAGTTGTGTTGTAACAAGCAAGTGTATCAGTTTTTTTTTTGTTTTTTTTTAGAATTATTTAACATTTCAATAGCTGGATGTAGATTATACTGAGCATCAAAACAGTTTTATATTTACTCCCCTGGTAAACAGCTAGACTGATTTATTTACGTGTTAGTACAGTAATCGCATGCAATTCCGATTTTGACATTTTTATGGAGACTGATATTTTTCTTCTTGAACGTTTTACACCTTCAAGGCTGATGTTTTTGGATTTCAATGCTTCTGACAGCTCCAATGTTGCATAAAATTTTTTAATAGTATACACATCATTGCGATGAGAAGGCCCAGTGAGTATTAGGACACTGGCCAAGTGATCGTCACTATCATTTCCTTTATCAGAATTCAAATTTCCTTAATTTACAGGCAGAGTTTCATCCTCGCTATTAAAAATCGAAAAACATCATTGTTGTCACTTTCTGAATCATTTTTAGATAATTGTTGCAATTATCCCAAGGCTTCTTTAACTCTAAGTTTACGACATCGTAACATCTTGTCTAAACTTATAATAAATACCGAATAGAAGCAACTTCAATAAAGTTATATACATATTTTGTAAATTTTCATTACAATCGACCCATCTTGACGGCGAGCATAATGACTTTTAATTGAAAATCTTCACTATTTCTTCTCCAGGTCCTGACCATTAGAGGAATTTAGGGTAAGACAGATATTCTTTTTCCTTACTTCCAACAAAATGCTCCACTTTTTGTCGTTTATGTGGTAAAGCATACAACGGGTCAAATTGACCCGCTTCGCGGTTCTAGGTATAAATGGTTATAACTGGAAATTTATTTATGTTATTCGTTTTCAAATTCGATAAGTTGTTGCTTAACTTAAAATATTAAAAGTCACGGAGGGAAATATTTTTTCAATTTTTATTTTTCGCGCAGTGATAAATTAAACATTGATTTGGGTCAAATTGACCCGTTCCGTGGTTCTAGTGTTAATCAAGTCCTTCTTCTAGAAAAATTCCAACTCTGCATTGTGATTCAGTAAATATAGAATAATTCAGCTTTAAGTGCAAAATCTTAGTTATGCTTAAGTACATATAGTATAAAATTCTATCTTTTTACTGATATTCATTTTAAATTTCAGATTTCTTTTTTACTAAAAATAATCAAAAAATCAATATTATAATTGATTTCAAATGAAATATAGCTGTATATATTTACCGTATTTTTACAATTATGTTAACAGCACATAATTACATGAATGTAAGAATTTACAAATAATCATTATGACTAATACAGAGATAAGGCGAGAACATTTTCTAAATCGTTAAATAAGAAGATTTATTGAAGACGCCAACAAAATTTTCTCCGCTTTACGTCTACAGATTTCAGACGATTTCTGATGAGTCTTCAAATTGTGGTGTGAATCACCGGGCTTGAAAATGAAAACATCTGAAGTTGACTACTTTCAGTATAGGAAATAGAATATTTCTAAAATGCTCGGAAACAACAAAAGTATATAGCAGAAGGAAAAAACAGATTGGGGAATTAATGATATGGGTAAATGGAAGGATTTTCGAACTATATTCTTTTAAATAACTTTAAATTTATCACGGTGTATAAAATCTGAGACGCAAGAAAACGTCATCAGACATGAAAAGCATACATAATAAATAAAAATTAAATAAGGATGTTTACTATAAAGAGTTGGGAATTTCAGTACATATCACATATTAAACCTATGGGAAATGTAAAACCGATGTGAACGTTACAAATGCTGTCGCATTAAATGCTTATAAAAATATTTTATACATAAATAAAACCCATATAAAAGGTACTCCTGTGTAATGATTACTCTAAGAAAACGCTGTTAAGATAGCCTTGATGGTAATTAAGAAATTATGAGCCGATCAACAGGTGCTGTCACTGCTATTTTTAAAGTAATGCCGTGCGAGTAGACAGAGAAAAAAGGCTTAGGATGGTGTATCTCAATAGATTCAGTAACAACTAATACACCATGCAGACTTGCCAAAACTTATTTTAAGGATAACATCGGATGTAAAATAATACAGAAACATGATTGCAGATGATTTGAATAGTAGAAATTTAAATATTAGCAAGATAAAATTTTAACATGGAAATCCCATAGGCAAAATGCTTTAAACAAATTTTGGCATAACTCAGGAACTAATAAAGCTATAGACTCGTGTGAGGTCTCTATTTAAAGAGAAAACATTCGCAGAGAGTTTTCAATACATAGTGAAGGGTCCACTTACCTGGAAAAAGATCTGATTATTCCAAAATCACATCCACCCAGACGACGTCCGAATTGGAGGCTACGTTAGTATCCGTGAGTTAAGCAGACTGATATTTAAAAAAGAAAATCTCTTTGCACATCCGGCTAGCTCTGTTAAAAGAATGGAATATTTCCATCCTAAAAACATAGCCTGCCAGACAACAGTTCTCTTTACCTGCTTTGACGAGACGAAGAACACTATATTATTGTTATTGCTTGACACCTTTCATTAATATGGAATATCACTATGTCGATACGGATTAAATCCTGGAACTTCACATTCCGCAAAAACCGAATCAAGTCAAAATAAATTATTAGTTAAAATGTACGCGTACATAAAACAAACGCTCAGTTTGAATTACAAACGAACATCCAATTCGAACGAAAGGCATCTAAAACGCATGCGCAACTAGAGTGCCCCCTGGTGGTTAATGCGGAACGGAGTTACAAAGTGTCTTAAAAGTAGGCACTTGCAGATTTTTTAGACGCCTTTCTCAGTTCGTTTACACCATGATCATAGTAAGACGCTTATATGTTTTAAATTAAGACATCTATCATGACTGAATTTTCAGATTCAGATACTTAAGTGTCTGAAATACCTTTTCAGTCACATATGTGTCTTAATTTAAGACGCCTCTATTTGCAGTGCAGGCCATCATCAAAGAAATATTTTAAAAACTAATTGCTGTTCATATATACAAATACGTTACTTCGTTATATACCTCAGTCATAAGTTACCATTAATGCTCAGCGGCCATAAATGTGGATGTTATTTTTATTTGTGTGTGTATGTGAATTTTTATTGATGTTGCCATTCTTTTTTCTTTTTTTTTCTTTTTTAACCATTTGGAAAATCGTTATTGTTTTCGTCAGGGTAGGAAATCAAAAGCATATCTGAACGTTTTCATTAGTTTAATACGCAATTTATTCGTTATCTGATTGGTATATACAGTAATCTGTATTTCCCTTTGGTTACAGCAACGATGGACAACAGAGTGTTGCCACTATGACAAAAAAGTAATAAAAACTACAAAAAAAAATAATAACTCAGAAACAAATTGAGATACAGCTTTCAAACAAATTGCATTTAAAAGTACATTTTTTTCTCTATCCGACGGTATAAAATGTAATATTGTCGGATGTTTAGAAGTTTAAGAATGAAATTTTATTTAAAATTGGTCGTGAGATTTTTTGGAAATCTGATGATAGAAAATCCTTTTCCCGAACAGCCAATGAAATGCTTGGCTATTATGTAAGTTTCATAGGAAATCGGACGAGTTGCAGGCGATTTCTCTTGCTTGTAATTTTTACGTGTAATAATGGTGTTATTACACGAGGACTCAAAGACGCTTGGAATCCCAGGCGTCTAGCGACAACAGCCGCCTCACGGACCGTCTTTTCCAAGCATTTCATTGGCTGTTCCGGAAAAGGCTTTTCCATTATCAGATTTTCAAGCATATGATTGGCTGTTACTGGCGTCTCGCCTCGTTTCGGGCGTCAAAGATGCTCCGACAGAAAAAAGACGCTCGCTCTCCAAGCGACTCCCCTGCAGCCATAGGAATAACATGGAGACGCCCGGAATCTGAAGCGTCTTTGACCCCTCGTGTAGTAACACCATAACACTATTAATCTTTAATTCATGGCGTACGTAATGAATGACCAGCTCCGTAGAAGTTTAAAAATGTACAGTACCGAAAATTGTAAAACTGAAATTTCTTTTAAAATTTGTCCATGATGGGGTCCAGGAATGTTATCGTTTAATCCATGGCGTACGTAATGTAGGATCAACTCCGTGCGATTTTTTATGTCTTAAATTTTAGTCTTTGAAAAAATCATTTTCCAAATGGTCGTTGTAATTTGTTAAATTGCTTTTTTTTTTTTTTTTTTGAATTCCAATACAAAATGAATAATTCGTAAAAAAAAAGTCATATTTTTTTTTCTCAGCACAACAAAATTGTCCCTGAAGAGGATAAGCTTAGTAAAAGACTCTTTTTAGAAATCATGTTGATGCGTAGTCACAGACAACCTTTAGAGGTTAAGATTGGAATAATTCATTAACAAAAGTATCATATAAAGAATTTTCAACAATTTCAATTTTTTTCTGTCTTTGTGAAGTGACTTAAAGGTCTTTCAAAGCTGAAATTTGGTTAAGAAATACCATAATTTTTAAAAGGATTAAAATATTAAATATACAATATAATATTATATTAAAGATACAATACATATTAGTCATTCGAATACCTCGAATGTTTATAACATAACTTTATAGCAAATTGTTTCCTCCCCAGATATTGTTAGAAAAGTGCAACGTAAGAAATAATAACAAGTAAGAAAAATCATGCGTACAGCATAGATTATGAAACACTTTCCAACACTACCTGAAAGCTTTAACGAAACTTCGTTACTTAGGGAAATAAGGTAAATAAGATAACAAAGTAAACATTTAAAAATCTGATTTCAGTAGTTACCGCCCATAGCCAAAATAAATATTCCAATTCTTTTGAACAGCCCTGTATTGGATCTGTATGTTGATATATATACTATATAATGGGAAAATTTAGTTTAGCAAGAAAATGCATAACAGGTTGAAATTCATCTTTCAGTCATTTACACTGATGGAAACATACTTGAATACTTTTGTACAGCACTGTAGTTTACCTAGTACCATTATTACACGACACTATTTACCTAAAATTTAATTCAAACTAAAACACGCTTAAAACTACTGAAATTACATTTCCAGAAATTATCAACCATAGACGACCAACTCTTTGCGTGGCCCTGTATATCATTTTATCTATATTCTACGAATATTTCTTAGTACACTAAATTCATTTAAGCGTAAAAATGTCTTTAAAACCCACCTAAGCAATTTATGCTCATACTCAGTAACATTTACGAATTCATTTCTGTAGCTCTGTATATGAACTATAGCATGTAGTATGCATAAATATAGTGAACAAGTAGGTAAGTGTGATCACAGATCGCACAGAGGGTTTCGTTTAATATTCCTTTCAAAACACTTTATCCTTTTGAAAAATCTGGGTTAAATGTAAAAGGGTTAAATGTACGATTTTTTCAAAATTTTATGACTTGTCGTATGATATTGGTGCGCAGCTATAAGTATGCAAAATTTCACGCCTCCAACCTAAATAGGGGTTCACTTAGAAATAATTGTTTAAAATACACATGTGGGAGCTCAAAGGTTTAAATGTACGGGTTTTTCAAAATTTTATACTTTGTCATTTGATGGAGGTGTTCAGATATAAGTATGCAAAATTTCACGCCTCCAGCTTAAATAGGGTCTCACATAGAAAGAATTGTTTAATATACACACGTGGGAGCCCAAAGGCTTAAATATACGACTTTTTCAAAATTTTACGATTTTTCGTATGATGTGTGGTGTTCAGCTATAAGTATGCAAAATTTTAAGTCTCCAACATGTATAGTTTTTGAGAACGGGCTATGTGACAGACGGGCGGACAGACAGACAGACAGACAGAGGAGCGAGACGAATAGGGTTTCGTCAGATGAACGAAATCCTAAAAAAGTGCATATCATAATTAAAAATGCATTTCGAGAAATCATTACTAATATACAGTAATTCGGATACAATATAGTATCTGAGACCTTTTCAAATACACAGCAGACAATTTCCCCTATACCATTGTGGACGGAATTCTTTTGTGTGGCCCTGTAAATGAACAATATCTATTCTTTGTACCGCATATTCAACAGAATGCATATTTTAGTGTGCTTCATAAATGAATATCAATTTTACTATGTTTGAAAGAGTGTAACACCATTAAAAATCAATTGAAACGATTTTTTCCCTTTGGTCGTAATGTAACGGAAAACTTTTGACTGTCCCTGTAAATAAACTAAACATGCTACAAACTTCATTTGCAATAGGGATCGTTCTATGGTAGAGGCCACTAACAGAATCTTTTCAGAACGATCCGAGTATACTTACGAGAGTTAGAGCGCGGACTGACGGACAGACAAACCGAAGTCATAAACTCTTTTCAACTTTGTTGGGAAGTGTTAAAAATCAGAACTCTTCGTCATTTTATTTATCATATAGTGTATCACACATTATTTATAGTATCGTTTGTTTTCACTTTTTTGCTAAAGAATATTATATAATTTTATACTATATTTATAAGATTGCATTAATTCGTAACATTTATTTATTGCATTACTATGAAATTAATCTCTCTGTTAATGTAGATTAGTCTTTATACACAACATATCACTTGATTTGTTTTTATAAATTTATAAATTTTGTTTTAATTTCCGTGTGTGCAAAAATTATACTGTATGTAATATTTAAATATTTTTTTATGAATCACGAAGAAAATGAAAATTATCGTTTTCACAGAACCTATATAGATTCTGACCATTGTCGTAAACCTAAGAGGGTGTATACATTTTTTATATTTTACTTTCTTCTATATTCAACAGAAGAAAGTATTGTATTCGAAATTTTTTTCCACTTCCGGTTTTCGACGGATTTACACGTTTTAGGGGTCAGAGATTCAAAATAATATATTTATAGAAAATGTCTGTCAGTCCGTGTGTCCGTGTGTCCCTATGTCTGTCACCATTGTACCATCAAAAAATGTATGAAGTTATGCACAGAATTGAACCATTTTTTTTTAAGTTTTTGGCTATAACAAGCAAGTCCTCCATGAATTAGGAAAAAATCCGCCAGAAGGGGGCGCTGCAATAGCGATTTCTGTGCCATTTCGAATACTGTACCATCGGAAAGTGTACGAAATTATGCATAGAATGGAACCAAATTTTTTGTGTATAGTTTTGGCCATGGCAAGAAGGTCCTCCCAGAATTTGGAAAAATTCCGCCGGAAGGGAGCGCTATAATCGCGATCGCCGGAAGGAGGAGCTGTAACAGCAATTTTTGGGGCATTTTCAATATTGCACCATCGAAAGGTGTATGAACTTATGCATAGAATTGAACCAAATTTTTTATGTATGTTTTTGGCCATAGCAAGAATGCCCTCCCTGAATTTGGAAATATTCCGCCGAAAGGGGGCACTATAATAGTGGTTTTTGTGTAATTTTCTTGATTTTTCGTAGTTTTATTGTACACCGGCGGCTGATAAAGCGACGGGAACGTAACATCCGGATAAGCCGTCTATTCGCGAACATCTGATATACAACAGAAGGACATAAAGCGATTGATATTAATCAATATCATGATCGAGATTAACTAGTTTTTACTCCGATTATTTGACTGAAGCAGAATTTTAAGATGAAAGTCAAAGTTGATGCAGTACTGAATTAGTAGAAATAAAATATTGGCATTTGTAACAACATTTTGAAATATTAAAATATATGAGTTAGAATAAAGTTTTGGGATTGGCACATCCAACTAATTATTTTTTTTCATTTAGAAAGATATATTCTCATATAAACCCAATATGTTATAGCATGTGTAATAAAGTCATGTAGTATTTACAACACGAAATATACAGATGTAGGAACATATTATCTTATACTGCTATTGATTGTACATTTAAAAATATAATATTAGACAAAATTCGATAAAGTAGGTGCAGGTTTTGCACTACAAATAACCTTTTACATAGTTTTAATTAGAGATCGACGAAAATTCGGTTTTGTCTTCGTTTTTGGCTCAATATCTGAGTTTTGGTGAAAATGTGGCTTAACATTCGGCCGGACCAAAACTCGACCGAAATTATGAGTTTTCCAAAAATCTCTTTTCTTCCTTCGGAAATTTTCAACATTACTCATCGATTTGAGCTTTATCGGCTCAAATGAGACTATTTATTGCTAAGAACTGCTCTGTTTATAATTATCAGTCATGACTGACTGAAGACATGAATGCAAATTATAAAGCAAGCAATGCATATATAACTAAACTTTTTCATGTGCTCATTAAAAGCTGCAGACATACAGTAAAAGAAAATTTTCAGTTTCAAACCGCAGAAGTGTTTCGAATACTCTTTGAGAAAGTTCTAGTATAGCAGATAATCATTTACTTAAATCATTATAAAAGATAAATCAAGGTGTGTATATATAAAACTAAAGTAATTGTTAATTAAATGAAATTATTATAATTAAAAAATCTCTCTGCGTCGTTGAGAAATAAATTACGTTTGATTTTATATAAAAATAAAAAGCATTTTAGCTCTAAGTCCAGAGAGCCAATTTGGGCGACACCTGTAATTAATTAATATTTTTGTATATTTAATAAACATGCATATTTAATTCATAATTATATATATTTACGTATGTATTAATTACTTCAATGCATACAATTTAATTACTTACGAAATTTTTTTTGGACATTTTCGTTTTCGTTTTCAGCCGAAAATAGAAAGATCAGCAAAATTCCGTTTCGGTTTCGACCTTAAAAACCTATTTCGGTCTATCCTTAGTTTTAATATAAGCTAAATCCATTGGAGTAAAAAAAAATAATTTTAAAAAAATTGGGATATTTTTCGTTATATATTCATCTGTATTACATTCCTCTTATATATAAATCTTTAGATTACAGTTAAAAGAAAATTAATGTTTTTAGACATTTTTTTTTTTTTTTTACTTTAAAAATTATTAATTACGCAATGTTATTTTTCTTTATTAAGGTAATTTCTGTTTAATTGTTTCTTTAACTTCTATTTTTTGTCTTTCTTTTTTTTTTTTCCTCAGAGGTTATTTTTTTTCCTTTCAAAGAATTTACGTTAGTAATTATATTACTTTTTATTCTTTTTTTTTACCAGTTTCAGTTTAAGAAAATGAGAATTTTCGAAAACGGATCAGGTGCAGAAAGACTAATAACTTTTTAAGAAGCTAATTTCAGATGGGATTTTCAAATTCCGAGATAGAAATGTTTAAACAGCAAAATTAGCAGGAAGATCTACTTTATATGCAAATGAATGAAAATTATTAGAGTTAAAATCCCTGGATAATTTTATAGCAAAAAAAAAAAAATAAAAAAAAAAAAACTGAAATTTCTCTCAAGCTTTAATGAAAAGTTTGAAATTTCAATATAATCATATCCTAAAATAAAATTATACTATTAACCCCTTCGGGACGGGAGCCTTTTATGAAATTTTTAATCTTTTTTCACCGTTTTTTAAAAACAGAAATTTGTGTCTTCTTGAATCGAGAAAATGCGCTGATTAAATAAGGCAAATTTTACAGTAAAATGTTACAGGTGAGAAAAAACAAGGATTCTGAGCCCTTCATGCGGCACGTATACGTGTCGCTCGTCCCCAAGGGGTTGAAAAAGGATTTAAGTAATTGCTGAAGCTGAGTAATATATTTTTTTGAGCTAGAGTCCAGGCCACCCCCTAATTTTTTTATACTCATCAGTAGTATAATACTGGTAAATTTTTAGCTTCTTACTCAAATTCTAAAAGGGTGCTCAATGACCCCACAATTTAACATTAGCAGAAGCATAGGAAATGCAACAATATTTTATAATTCAAAAATATTTAATTTTTCCAGAAGTTTTTAGAAGAAATTTAGTTTGTTATATTATTTATATTTGTATTTAAATATTTCTGAAATATTTTATTATATGTAGCAAAATTTCTGAAAATTATTAACATGATAAAGTTACAGACAACACTAAACCAAAACAAGAATTCTACCAACTGTTTTTACAACCAAATGAAACAATTTGTCAGTGAAACATTTAATTGTTTATGATAATTTTTATTTTAAATATTTATCTTATAGATTTTCAAATTCTGCATCTGGCGCAAACATCTGTCTGAAGTTGTTTACATTTAGCTCATGGCTGTTCCTAAGTGAAAGGTGACAGATAAAATAATATTTAAAATACATTTACTTATTTTTTGCCAGAGTTTTACCTTTAAATCAGTATCAAGAATTATATTTAGGTTACATTACTTACATTAAATATTAATCTACTGTTATGGGATGCTAACATTATTCATGTTACAGTTAATGAGACAAACAATAAGCCTAATATGAAATAAAATAATCCCAAAATTTGTGTATTAATCAACAACTTTAATTTTATGAAAAATAGTCATTCTTTTCTGTTCAAAGAAATTTCAATGCTAAAAATTTGCAATCGCCCCGGTTTCAACTTACCTTAGTAATGAAATTTTTCTGATTGGTCTAAGATCAGTAGACCAATTGACTAGATTGAAACAACTCACTATGACAAGCCAAATCCTTCAGCGTGTTCTTTATCAGTTGAAAGAATCAAAATTGATACAATATGTTAGTCATTTGACAGTAAAAGAATCAATGCAGATATTGCAGAGAACTGAAATTCCTAAAAAAAAAGAAACACATACATAATTAAAAAATTAGAAAACATTCATTCTCATTGGCTTTTGTTAAAGAAAAACAAAGTTCTTTTTCTATAGCCCAACAATAAGGAGTGGTTAGATATCTTGGACTATTTTCTTTGATATTGGTTACGAAGGTGTTATGAAAATAATAAAAATTAAAGAAGATTCTAATTTTCTTCAGGATGAAAGAATCAATTGTAAAATGTATATGGGTTTAAAAGATAAAGAGTTACCAAAAAAAGTATGAATGTTTTCTTCAGAGAATAAAAGAAGAATAAAACATTAGAGTCTCTTTACTTTCAGCTACCATCTGTTCATCCAATATTTAACTAAATAGTGTAATGGAAAACTCTGAGTCTTCAGACGATAAATTTATTACAACACAGATAAAGATCCTGAAAATTATCTATCAACAGACAAAGAGATTGTGTTTTCTGCTAGAGAAGTGATGGAACATCACATGTCTGAGTTTTCTGATGATTTCATAAGACTTTCTCTCTTTTCTGACAGAATTTAATTGGGAGAAGACAAATTGTTGTAAGAGCGATTTACATTGACGCAAGCCCTTAAGAAGCGTTATGTAAGATGAGAACTTGAGATTTTTAAAGAAGACGGTGTACGACTGTTAGACTTTGCAACTAGAACAAAAGAACTCTTACCTCGTATGAATATAAGAAAATCATTGTTAAGCTTTTTCCTGAAAAATGAAATGACAATGATGACTATCCCAAGGGAAAAGAATGGCTTCACAATTTACAAGTAGTGAATGACAGTCCAGAACGATATTTTAAGCTTAATGGAGATTTCAATAAAGTCATAACACATGATGAAGTTTAAAAGCAAGTCTTACTGCAGGTCGTAGTAGCTAACAGAAAATGATTAGAAATAACGAAAAAATCAGTTTTAGACACTATTTTGTATTATTAAAGACCAAATATGATTACCTTTCTATTTTTTACTTCTATATTGTTTTATTCTTTTTCAAGATATTAATTTTGGAGATCTTTATTTTTTTAAAACAAATATATAGAAAAGTTTGAGTGAAACACACAAACTTATGCAGTTATTGGGTGTTGAGCAATCTCTTGCAGTTGAAATATGAAGTTCAAATTCTGCCAGAATATTACTATATACAAGTCTAAAAAAATTGAGGGGTGGCCTGGTATATTAGTGAAAGTTTATTTTTTTACTAAGACGGCTGAACCACCCTAACACATATATATATATATACGTAAAGCATAGTAATCACCAACAAAAAACAAATTATATTCATGTGAAATGCGCCAAACAGCTGCAGTAAAACACATAAATTCAATATAAATCAATATAAGATTGTATTTAGCCTGAACCATCACCCCCCCCCCCCCTCACAGAACAAGAAGAAAAAGAAGAAAATAGCTATCTGTAAAATTTTAATAAAAACTAGGAAAAAAATTGGCAGCGGCCTCATCGGCAGTGGGTTGTATTTCAAAAGCAGCCGAGCATTTAAAAAAATGTAGATAAAATATGCATTAGTGGCAGTGGGTTTCAGCCAGAACAGTGATAGCAAAGTAAATTGTTAAACATTCGATGGCTATTATCACATGCTCCCCCACCGGACTCCACGTCAACATTATTAAATGAATGCCTCACCTGGAACACAGTAAAAGATGCTAAAAAATATGTTCGTTGAAAAAACCATACTCAACCAACTCAGCCACATTGCCACAACCCAAATATAAAACATAAAACAAACTTAACAAGGCAGAATCCAACATCCAATCAACCAATCCAAATTCATTCCAGGCCTGTTGCCAATCGACGCAGCACATCATCATAAAACCGTCCTTATACAGGCTTTAGGAAATATGAGTCATTCACTGACGTCGAAAAGCAATCATCAGTAATGAAGAAAATCTGCAAAATCTGAATATTTTTTTATAAAATTTAAAGGAATATTGTTTTTGTAATATAGATTACTTTTAAAATGAAACAATTCATTCTTAAACAGATGTTTATCTGCACAAATTCTGAAAAAGCGAAATATTTGACTAATAATTACATTAATATATATACGTTTGTAAGTATTGGATGACCATTGAACAAGTTGATTAACCTGAAATTGAAAACTATTACGTTTATTGTAGATTGAAATATGTACTTTGTTACCTACTAAAATTATTTTTAAATCAAGGTAATCAGCCTCCAAACCATTATTATTTGTTTTCTTTAATGCCAGGGAATCAGGGTAAATTTCTTGAAAATTTTCATTTAAATCGCTATTGAAGTTTAACAAGATCAAGTCGTCTATGTATCTGTAAGAAAAGAATTGGACATCAGCTGTATTAATACTGTGCTGAAACTCATAAAAAAATAAAAATAAGTTAGCAGCTGTAGATGAGTAGCTAGTACCCATACAAATTCCATTAATTTGTAAGTATATTTTAGAACCTGTATAAACATAATTTTTGTAAAGGCCGAACCGACATATTTTATTAAACAAGTTAGAGTTGAAATCTGTAACATCTAAAACCAGTTCCGCTGTCTTTAAAAGTGCCTCCTTTAAACTATTAATAGGAATGGTAGTGAATAAATTTTCAAAATCATATGTTTGGATAGAATTAATACTATTTCTTTTTAATTTTTCAGCAATCTCGAAACTATTTGAAATAATCCAAAAACAATTACTGTCTTTATACTTGTATTTTAACATGTTCAAAACTTTTTTAAGTAAATCTTCAAATTTCCTATAAAATTATTACCTATACTGTTGACATTACTGCAAATAAATCTATATTTAGTAGGTACTTTATGAAATTTAGTGGTCAGAAAAAGAAATAGAAATGATAGATTTTTGCTACGTGGGAAAGAAATATTTGTTTGCTTAGAAAAAGCCAAATGCTTATTAATAAGTGTCTGCACGGAAGATTTACATACTCTGTAAGTTATACTATTATTTAACTCTGCATTGAGCATTTCAGCATAATTTTTTTTTTCATATGACTGCAAAATTACCAGTAGCTTTATCTACTTGACAGAAAACAAACATCCGCTTCAAATTGGTTATTTCATTTCTGATATCCATACTAAAATTATGATAAGTATAAGAAGAATTATTAAGGAAACTACCCTGAAACGATTTAAAATCACTTAAAATATGTAGCTTCCAATCTGTAAAGAGGGGGATTGGTGTATTGTATCTGTAACTTAAATTTAAAATAAAAGAATTCAAATCAGCTTTAAAAGTATTAAAACTTTTAACTGGATTCAACTTTTTGTTAATACGGAATTTGGTTCCGAAATTCAAAAGATAGCGCAGATTATCGTTTTTAATTCGTTCGTTTAATAATCGTTCGTTATGTTCAGATCTCCTGTTACGATATGTTGTCCGGTATCGTTTAAAATTTTGAATTTTTATCATCTTCGCATTTACATTCCAAATTCAGGTATGATTCAGCAATGTAAATGCGAAGATTGACGACCTAATAATCAATGATGTCGTTATAAATTGTTTGTTTCGATTCAATTTTTATTTTCATTATAAACCCTTTCCTAAACAGCATTATTAAAGCAGCTATTTTGTTTTTATCAAAGTGATTTTTAGCACTTTCAAACAAAGTTTAAAACTGTTTATGAATTCGATTCTTTGGCCACTACTCTGTCTGTGCTCTAACTCGCCTAAATGTAGTCGTATTAGCAGATAATTGATGCAAAACAAAAAAGTGTTTTGTATCAATTATAGGCTATATGAATAATTGCGTTAAAATTAATCTAGTGTAATTACGTATCCAGCGATTTGTGGAGTTCCATTACCTGAGATTTTTTCTGTTGAGCTGAACCAGGTTCCAGACCAGATGCTATAATCATTAAAGTTAGCTGGGTGAGGAAGTTCTGTCCGAGATAGCTCGGATGGTAGAGCACTGGCGGCTTCAGCCAGGATATCCCTGGTTTGAATTCATTTTGATTCATGACATTTTTCGCCCAGTTGGAAATTTACATCTAATATGATTTATTTACCAATTAGAATAATTGTGTTAAAAATAATCTAGTGTAATTGATATATGTTATGGGGCTTTTCCATAGCATGTTCTGTATCGTCACCTCAAAGCAACAGTGGGACATCCAGTAATAATAAAAAAATGAGATGTCTGACTTACAGCTGTGAATAATTGTGTTTGCATCTAGTGGATACCCAAAATGGTGTTTAATACTATATCTCAGATGTGTTTTATAAAAATCCAATACTGTTCTACTAGATGTAACACAGTTGTTCATAGCAGTAAGTCAGCCATCTCCTTTTGATTATTACTAGATGTCCTACTGTGTCCGCGACGATATCATATACAGTTCGTTTGCAGGGTTGCTCAAACTAATGTTATTGCATTATGGTATATGGGAAAGAACCATTTGAAGTGTATTTTAATGATGTCGCACTAGTTCAAACATATTGAAAATTATATATATCACTGTGGTGATCTAGTAGATATTTACTATAGAATATGTTTTCATAACATTTATCGTTCATTTTCAGGGACACAAAACTAATTCGGTTACAGTACTGTCTATGAGCAATAATTAAATTGTTTATTTGTAATTAGTTTAAAATTTAACTCATTTTATTATTTGGTGTGTATAAATTCTATAAATCACATACAGGAATTCACAAAAGAATCCGAGTGCATTCCTGCCAGTTGACCGAAATTAATGAAGGGGAATATTCAACAGTGTCATGCGTTTCCAAACACATCTAAATTTAGGTATATAGTGCGCTATACAGGTTGTGTCATAAAAGGTGGTCAAAACTTTAAGAGGTGATAGTACACTTCTAAATAAACAACTTTCATCAAAGAATGCATGGTCAGAATTAAAACTCAAAGGTACTAGATGGTGCTGAATGAGATGTTGTTATACGAAGCAAAAACACACAAAGAACGATTAAGTGACAAAAGCAACGTGGAGAACTGCTCTCTGTATAACCGTTGAGCCTCTGAGACATTTCAATTTGCAGTTCCATAGATAAAATGCATATCAGCCTTGTATCTATTAGAAAAGGGTAACATCTTCCGCTACGTCCGTACCGCGATTGACAGTTGCACACTAGAGATGAGACGGGCTCGGGCTTGATTTTTATGCCAGTCTTCGAGCTCGGGCGGGCTTAGCCTCATTATTTTGCACTTGACAATTTGATTTGTTCTCGTATAAAAAAAATACGAAGAACTTTTTTTTATTAAAAGTTTCTCATTACATTTTAAGTCATTTTAATACTGTTTTGATCAGAATGAAGATGAAACAGAAATTGTATTTTTCTTCTTTTCTGTAGCATTATAATTCTGATATTTGCAGATTCATATCCGGTCTTGACGGCAACGATCTGATAACGTGGTTTGGCGCCAATCGGAATATGGTGCCATTAGGATATTTTTTAATAGGAAAGTTTATTTATTATTATTAGTAGTAGTAGTGTTATTTCAGAGATCTAATGGGAAATGAATTTTTTATTTTGTTTTTAGTCAAAGAACATTAGCTTAAGGTTTGCGAATTTTTAGTGTTTGATTGTGTGCGAGTTATAATCGCTCTTTATATGAAAATACCGTCATCACGAACTTTGCTCATACAACTTGCTCTGCTCTTCACATTCACGAAGTCACTTTCATTTGTAAGTAAATATAATTAGCAAGTAATTTTATTCCAATAGAAAGCAATCGATCAGCGTTTGAGTATTTCCTGTAAAAACATCGAATCTTTCAGATAACGGTGTCAAACCTTTAATTTAAGCTGATTTGCAAGGACACGAGAATCACGAAAGATAGTTTCGAGGGAAGAATTGATTATAATTTAAGATGTACAGTTGTTATTGGAAATAGAAAAACGTTGTGCGATCCTTTGTTCATATAAATAGTAATTTCTGCAAATTTCGATCATTTATTGATAGAACAAATTTCGTTAATGTGTCCACCGGATTTGCTTCTTGGGGAGACAAATAAGAGAATTCTTTTACGAAGATGTATATTTATTTGATAGGAAGTTTATTTTTCTATAATATTTTATGTAAATAATATAAATTTCATAAAAATAATTATGAGCTAGGAATTTACAGTTATTTTTATTTCCATGAAAGAAGTTGTTAAAAAATTAGATATTACACAATTTTCAATATTATGAATATTTTTTTTTTTGTATTGCATACTTTAAGTACAGGGCTCGGGATGGCTCGGGCTCTGATGACAAAAAAACTTTCAAGTTCGGGCGGGCTCGGATTTAAAACTGTCGGGCTGGGGCGGTCTCGGGCTTCGAAGAGTGAGCCCGAACTCATCTCTACTGCACACTCGAATCAGCGAATTTTATGTTCTAGTCAAAGCGAAATTTTTCATACGCGTTCTTCTTCTTCACCATATCACATTTGCATGCTATTAGTGTCGCTCTTTTCTCGATAACTCGTAACAGGAATGGAGCTTTAACATTTGCATGGACCAAGTTTTCAAATGAGCCAGCACCTTTGCAGTTTATTTCTGACCATACATTCTTGGGTGAAAGTAGTTTATTTGGATGTGTACTATCACCTCTTAATGTTTTGTTCATCTTTTATAAAACATCCTGTATATACAAATCTATAGTACATATACGGGCTGCACAGTTGAATTCGTTTGAAAGGTTTATTACACAGGAAAAATAATGAAAAAATCAGAGATACATTTTTTATGTAATACGTCAATATTTTCTTCTGTTGTACATCTGGAATAAAAGTAAAAACTACTGTCGTGTGGCTGTTTTACGCTAAAATACTGCAAATTATTAATTATTTTAATAAGTATGTCTCCAACTACCTTATTATATATAATTATTTATTTTATAAAACTTAACCTTTAACGCTTTAATTCTTATTATACAATTCGTTCTAGAAATTACGTCGTTCAGAGAATCTGACTTTACACCAGAAAGTTTCAATGGTTAATTTTGCTTTATTTAAATACGAAATGTCTGTTATTAATTAAAGCAAATTTTGCTATTTTAATTTTCTGGTGAGAATTAGGTACATTCGAAAAAAAAAACTATTTCAAAACACTGTTGTTTGCATATATTTGCACTAAAGGATTAAACGTCATCCTTCACTATTTTAAAATGTGAAGTTTTAAAAGAGTATTCTTAATGTGTTCGAAAATGTTTCATAGTCTATATTTGACGCAGAATTCCTCTGTCTAGTGTGAATCCGAAATGGAAAATTCACATTATGAACATATAACTTGAAGTTATTTAAAAACTTACTGAACAAGCATTACCAGAAACTTACTATCTTACTTTCTATGTCGCATATCATGAACCTTCTGGGCCTGTATCTTTTTTAAACTCCACATGCAAATGACAAAATATCAGAATTTATATGAATTTTAAGTACGCACTAACAAATTATAAATATATTTTCTTAAAAACTGAAACTTAAATAATCTGAGCTGTTATGAAATGAGAAAAATGAGTAGTTATTTATTTTTAAGTATGATTTTTTTAAGTGCGTGACTTTAATGAATGTCGTTTATTTTACAATAAATTTAAAAGTATACCGATAAAGCACTTTTTTTCTACAGAAAGCCTTTTTAATCTGCCGGTTAAAGATAAAAGATCATAATGAATGATCCTACTGTTCACATCATTCTTGCTTTTATGTTAGCTAATTTTCTCGAGAGAGTAACAGGTTACTGTGTTTTTCTTCGAGTGTTTTTTATATGTTTTATTTTTACAGTAGAAAATTAATTTCCCTATCTTATTTTCAAAAGACGATCGCTTTAAAAAGAAAAGATAAAGAAATAAAGAAACTCGCACAAAACAGAAAGAATTAACGCATGCATTCTCTTTTTCCATTCCCGTTCTTTTAAGAGGAAAAATAATCAACACGTTTCTTTCTAAGTTGCTTTTTAGAAGTTCTTTTTTTCCTTGAAAACGTTGGAATTTAATAAATTACTCTTGTCTATTAAATAAATATTTACTCGAGGATAATTAATTTATTTGTTTATTTAAACTTTTGCATTTTAACATTTGTAAGTAAAAGCGATATTTACTTAAAATTATGCAGTGTTTAAAATATAGTTTTACTAAAAATTTTCATAGGTTTGTATTTAAATTTTATGAACGTTAAAAAATTTAAATGACAATGTAGTTCATTATTTTTTTTTTCAATTTCTGGCTTTATTTAAGTTATATCTGCCGTTCCAAGAGAAGCTAATCATCTTGCAATTTTCTATCGTATTTTGTTGGTGGATCGTAGATCGATTGTTTTTCTCAGTTAACTAAATATTTTTAAAACGATATTTTTGTTCTTCTTGTTAAATGTAAATATTCGTGTGCAAATTACGTGGTACTTATGATACATTACAGTGAAACTTCCCTGTGTGACCACCTTTATTAAGCGACCACCTCCCTGAACGACCTTTTTTCATGGAACGAAATTTATTGCGGTAGGCTCAATACAAATTTTACCTCTATTCAGAGACCACCCCAGTTGAACTCCCTCCATGGGCGGCCCATTTCTTTGAAGAAAATGAAACAAATTCCGTTTTTTCCAGGTCGCTTGAAGAATAATAATTCCAGAGAGCGCATTATTCATCAAACTTCTAAACTAAGTTTAGAATTTTTATTTATTTCGGTAACTTTTAAGTGTTTAGAGCCCTTTTTTGCCTTTTTAGGCAATGATTTTAACTCTAATAACAAAGTAGGATTGACGGTCAATAAACTCCCCTGCCCTATTCTTTCAGGAAACTCTCAAAGAAATAGATACATTAATGAAATCGTCATTATTTGTTCCCGTCCAAAAAAAAATTGCATTTATTTACTGAACTTCGAAAGGACTTGGAAATAAAAGTTATAAAAAATAAAACCGTAAAATCAAAGCAAACGTCAATGTATTAATTTTTTAAACTCTGCACTAATTAACTTTTGTTTTGATACTTAAATTTTCATATTATTTCCTAATGTGAAAAATAAATTTTAGTAACATTAATTGTTACCATTTTTCAACAATTAAAATCTAGATTTAAACATGGACTCCATTAAGAGACCACCTCTCGGAGCGACCCATTTTTATTGGAACGGAAGGTGGTCGCTTTAGGGAGGTTTTACTGTATATGGTACAGTTAACAAAAATGTCAATCCGCTGCACCACCAACGGGGGATGTTGCTATTACAATATTGCATAACCTTCTGTTAGATGAAATAGATGTCAACCCGACTATTTATTTTATTGCGCCCAGACGGCATCACCATAAAACTGGTAGCTAGCTATTCACATTGCGTATGACGTACTGTGTTGCTATCGCGACACCCTATCCCCTGTTGGTACACAAACTGTCTGTCAGATTCCTCATCTATTCCATCGATGCAAAAATTGGTTGAACTACTTCCCGGGCTATAACAGTACCAGGTCTTGGAAATTTTGCTTATAATTGACACCAACAGAAATGTTATCTTTAAATACCGATGATTTTAATTTCAAGAGTCAATTATCCCTTTTTAGGTGCGTTCGTAATTATATAAATACGTAGCACCTATAGTCGTCGTTTTTCCATTTGAACTTGTTAACCAAACTTCAATACATGCATATTAAATTAAACATGTTGATCAATTTTAGTGAAATTAAATATCCAAAACACTAAAAATGTAACAAAAAAAATTGTACACCTTTAGTTTTACTAATAAATCTCTTGAGCATTATATGTAGGCTTATTTTAGCCATTTTCTAGGTTTTTTGTTACCCCATCACCAATTAACATTAAGCCAAACAATGAATTTCTATTGCTGGCTTTAGTTACCCCATATAGACGGGTAACTTAATCCACAATGTTTTATATTTTTTTGTCCTTTAGGTACATGATTTATAAAACTTTCATACATCTAAACGACCCTAATTTTTTAACAATTACTTAATCTCAAAAGTAAACTATCTTGAATTGGCAGAAAACTTATTCTGACATGTGGCTTAAGTAACCTCGAATGACGCTATTTTCAGATGATCAAAACATAAAAATACGCTTATATAGAAATTTTAATTAAAAAAAAAAAGTTTAAGAAACGCGGTGCATATTCCAGTAACATAATATAGACACATGATTACAGAATTTGCAATAATTTTATACGATGGGAATTCTGGAAAATATTGTGTAAATTGGAAAATCTTAAATAATGTTCATTTTAATGCGGTTAAATAAGTTAATTTTACAAACATTGTACCATTCGGTAGCTTAAATGCTGTCTCTGATTAAATAAGGTTGCAATTGAGTTATGCCCTGTTTTAGGAGTCCATAATTTTTGTCACTACTTTTTTTAAATCGATATCTTAATTCTGTTTTCACTTTTTACTCATTATAATCGACATTTTCTAATGTTTATCTAAACGAGTATATGTTTCCATATACGTATTTTTAGGTACAGAAAATGTTCAATTTTTTGGAAAGTGCAAAAAAATTAAGAGGGGGACGCAACAAAATGCTTCTATTTGGCTTTATCAGAATTATTAGAAATATTGTACGATTTTATCTATTTATAAGGCTGATATATGTATCATGTTACATTTTATAATAAATAAAACTATATGAGGACCCTAGAGGCCAAGGAATACAAGTGACAAAATTTAGATTTCGAGTAAATTGAGTTCAAAGTTCAACATCAATAGTAATTAACTGAATTGAAATATGAAACTGTTGCTGATTTCTTAGTGGTCTATGAAATCTTATTTCAATAACTGTGAAAAGAAAAGTGGAGTACATTTTTTTTAAAATTTATAACTAAGCAATCTTTATAATCATTCGGTACATGTACCCTTTGGCTTCCAAGCGGTACACAAGAAATGAAAAAATATGAAAGGAAAAAATGAATTTATAAAAGTTTTAAGAACAATGTTGATACAAATGAATTAAAGAACAAAATCATGCTTTAATATAAGTTTTAAAAATAAAAAAATTATGAAATAAAAAAAAAAGAATTTATGAAAAATTTAAGTACAATGTTAATACAAATGAATGAAAGGACAAAATTTTGTTCTAATATAAGTTTCAAAGTTTTATCATAAGTTTTGAAACATTGAAATTGTTTAATTTTTTAACCGTTAAAATGCATTTATTTAACGTATAAGAAAGAAATTCTAAAAAAAACAAAAAAAAAAAATCACGAAACAGTTTTAAAATATGGAACAATACTCTTCTAGTGATAACATGGGAACAACACATCTACATTATCTCATCCTCATCTGATTTATAAGCACGAGAGGCTCATCAGCCTGATCTTCAGAAGCATGCGGGGTTTCAGTCTGTCCTGGTGCCACTTGGTGAGGAAGATCTCGGTAGAAAAAGTGGTACACTCGAGGTACAAAATGCAATAATTTAATGAGTTTTTTAAAATAAAGTTACTTGGTTTACGGCTTTTCTTGTGCTATGGGAAGCTCAGGCAGAACTGTAGGGAATCTTCCGGCACGGCAAGACTTCACCTTTAGCTCGTGAAAAGGTTCTAATTCACCACCAGCAGTTTCTTTGTAGAAAAATGTGAAGGGTTTTTTTCCCCTCAAAATGCATCCACTGTATATTTGATATGATATGTATATCACTGTATGATACGTTTCACTGACTTTATAAAGAATGGTGCACGTGACTCGATTAGTAAAATTTTCATCTTTTAGCACTTCTTTAGTGAAGTTTTAGCTAGAATTATTTACAAGTTCAGCCCAGCACTCTGGAACATACAGATCCCTTTTATTACTCTTCTTTCTGATTTCTATAAGCTCAAAGTCTTGGTCACATTCATTGTAGGGGTGTCCTGAAATCACAAAGTGGTGATCGACTGTTTCTATGTGTGTATTTTTTATGATGTACAGTCAGAACTGCACAATCAAGTGGCTTTTATTCTATCCTATACAATTGTCACTAAAAGCTGTAATATGCCTGACTTGAGAGGAAGAGTCTTTATAAATTTCAAAAGACAGAATGCGATCTCTTGACATCCGCGAAAAGCCTGGCCTTCATTCCACATGTACGTGTGGCCAGTTCCGCTTTTAAGGCTATGAATGTTCAAGTTGTACGTCCAAAGTTGACGTAGGTAATAACCTTAGCATTGGTTACATGTGGAGTTGGCATGATCTTTTTCAAGTCAAAGCATATCGCGACCTTTGAATCATCCTTAAAATTTTTGAATGTGTCTTTGACTAATCTGGCAGCTTCTGCTTTGCGGAGATGTAGTTCCTTTTGAGTTTCTGCTTATTGTTTCTCATCTGCATTTCCATGGTCTATTTTCAATTGTAGCTTGTCACACATAACACATATATCCCTTTAAGACCCAACCCGCACGATCGTGCGGGTTAGACATTCATGTAAATTTTTTATTCTGAAACAGTCGTATGTAATAAAAAACCGAATCGGACGATTGTTCTGGTTTGCAAAAAGAATAAAGTACCATTTTTTATCAACAGATGACGGTTGTAGTACATGTTTTACTTTTAGCCGGCATGACTAGCTTTTTTTACAACTACAGCGGATATAGCTCATCATTTTATCTGTCGTAAAAAGGTAATTATCAGTAGATTTCTACTTGCTTAGATAAATATTTTTGTTTTAATGTCTAAATAAGTGTAATATTAAAAAAAAAAAAACATTAATTATACACTATTTATGTTGCTCGTTGGACTCAATATTTCGTTACCCGCTCGATCGTGCGACTTGGGCGTTACGTTATTCAGTGCTACAGCAAAGGTATGAGCTTTTTGAATGTTCATCTTGATTTCTGTTTCAATAATTTTCCTGACAGCCAGAATAAAAATGAAGTATGTTATTATATAATTAATGCCATATTATTTTATTGGGTGTTGTCATGGATGAATTATTTTTTTCTTTTTTGTTTTTCAATTCATTTTTACTTTACTTTTTCTTTTCAATTAATAAAATTTTCTAATACATTCTATTATTTTTTATGGAATACATTGTTAACTTTTAACAAAGCAAAATAAAACACTTTTTCAGATGTCTAAACCGAAAAGAATTCTTACATAAGAAGAAATATTGCAATTGATGAATAAATCAGACTCTGAATTTAGTGATCTCTCGGATGATGACGTAGTTGCGGACAAAACATTTGAAACAGATTTATTAGAATGATAGTCAAGTTCAGATGAGCTCGATGAAGAAAAATTTACAAATATTTCTAAAGAAATGAAAATTTTGGATCATTCTTCCTCATCAAAGTCTTCTGAACTCATTCCCCAAAGTTCTACATCCAAACCAAATAGAATGAAAAAATAAAAATAAAAAATAATACCAGTAGGATGTTAAGAAGTTCATTTATGTACCTCATCCTAGATTTCATGCAATCGCAGGTATGTCTTTCATTTCTTAAATTTTAATTTAAAAAGTTATAAAATTATAGAAAAAATAAAACCGATATTATAAAAAAGTCCTTTCGGCCAGTGCCGGGAGGAAGAGGTAGCTTTCATATTCCTTATTTTAAAAAAATCAACTTATATTATTCAAACACACGAAGCTCAATTTAGTGGAAACCGAATATAGGAGATTCAATACTAATTTTTATCAATACTAAATCATTAGGAATGAGAATTTCACGAAATTTGTCAGCTTTATCCAAGCTGCTTTTATTTAAAGTAACTTATATTTCGCTGCCAAATTCGGCGATTTCTTAAAGTGCCTGCCATTTTAAGACAACATGGTGAATAAGGCTAACCAGTGAACTTGGTCGAGACCTTAGTAATTGCTGTGCACTAGGGTGTATCGATTTTTAATTTTTTTTTTGTTTCCAAATTCCATGTTGATAAAAAGTTGCTACTAGACACCACAACTTACCACAAAAAATTTTGGATTTTTAAAAAAATGTTTAGGTCTCCCGCACAAGGCCTAAAGTTTAGAAATTTTACTTAAAAAATAAATTTTTACAAAAAATTTTAAAAAAACCTAAAACACATTTTTTTTTAAATTGCAATTTGAAATTCCACTATCAATAAGCACAAAAAACAATAGAAAAAGTATTTCAAAAACTTAGCACAACATTTAGGTCTCCCGCACAAGGCGTACAAGTCGTAAATTTCAGGCAATTTTTGAACATTTTTCAGTACTTTGATATTTGTGTTGTTGCTGGTTTAAAAATTAAATGTAACTAAAGCCTCGTTAGGCTTGATTGGAATTGTTGAAATAAGTGAAATAATAAATCACATTTCAATACGTCAAGCATCAACTTGAAGCGATGGGGTGGGGGAAGGCCAGACTGTCGCGCCGCCGTGGCGCGGCACCTATGAATCACCGCGCACACTTGTCAGTAGTTGTCTGCCCGCGAGCGAGCATTACGGTTCTGTTTTAGTGCGATAGTCTTGTTGTAAGAATCAATTGAGTGAGTATTGTTGTTGTTCATTATGAGTAAGAAACCGCATCTAACTAGAAAAACTACCGACAGGCCGGTTATCGAGCAACCTATTGGTGTGAGTGAGTTTAATGCTCTCCAACCAAGATGGATGTTTTGAAGTATTTTGAGTGGGTACGCATTGAAATGAAACAAGAGGGAATACATCAGCCTTAAAGAAGGTAATTGCGTTAAGAATTGCTTTAAAACGTGAGGAAATATGGAAAAGAGCTTCAATTCCTGTTTCTGGCTCCAAAAACACAATATTTATGGTTTTAAAACTGCATGAGCAGCTTGAGAAAATTGAAATGTATTCAGGGCCTAAAAGGAAGTATCCTAACTCCTACAAAGATGCAGTAACTACCTTTCAGTCAAAAACTGAAACTGCATTGTTTGATATTTGTACTTGCAAATGTGACCTCAGCAACTGTATTTGATCTATTTGATCTATTGGCAAAAAAGTCCCGGCACTAGAATACGAGTTTTTGCTCGACCAACGTGGTTCTAGATTGATGTCAATTGCAGAATGTGACAAAAACGAGACTAAAAAGCTTAAAAAGCGATTAGAAAGAAAATCTAGGTCACAAGCTTTAATGCAGGTAGTTGTAAAAAAGACTGAGGATGAAAACTTAAAATCTGTTGATAACATTGATTCTGGTGATAGTACAGATGATTCAATGCCTCACACATCATGTCAAGATAGTGATTTTGAAATAAATGTACTTGATAGGAGTCAAAAAAGTGTTTCAAGTGTAGAAGTAAAACAAGAACTGCCACAACGCTTGTCTTTGTTTTCACGAGCTTGTGACCGCAGGGGCATTTCTAGTAGAGCTGGAGTTCAGTTAGCTGCTGCACTTTTGCGAGACTTAAATGTCGTTACTGCGGAGAACCAAGAAACAGTAATCGACAAATCAAAAGTAGCAAGTGAAAGGCTTAAGTCTCGTAAAGAAGTAAGCTCAACTCGAACCTCCGATCTGTTGGCCATTTACTTTGATGGTCGTAAAGATGAAATCATAACAAAAGAAATTGTAGCTGGTAAAAGTGTCCGAAAAACTTTAATGGAAGAACACATATCTATTGTTGAAGAACCTGGATCCAAGTATTTCGGTCATGTAACTCCCATAAATGGAAAAGGTAAGGAAATAGTTACATCACTTGTAAAGTATTGTGAAGAAAAAACTGTCGATCTTGAAAAACTAAAAGCTATTGGTTGTGATGGTACGGCGGCAAACACAGGCACTTCAAATGGAGTTATCACCTTATTTGAAAATAAAATACAACAGCCACTGCAGGCAGTTGCGTGTCTACTATATTTGAATGAATTACCATTTAGAAAAAATATGGTTGCTCTTGATGGGCCAACTTCTGGACCAAACACATTTAGCGGGCCTATTCATAAACAACATCTAAGCTGCCAAAATGTGGATGTTGTCAATTTTGTTGCAATTGAAAGCGATATACCAGAAGTTGATCTTAAAGATTTGAGCACAGACCAAAAGTATCTCTACGAAATATCTATTACGAAATATCAAACAATTTACATCGTTAAACTATCTTTTTTAAGGTATACAACATTTATATATTATTTATGTAGTATATACATATATATATATATATATATATATATATATATATATATATATATATATATATTGTGTCATTTTATGACTCCCGTAACAAAAATACACTGTGTGTTTTTAACGAAAAAAAATGGTTCATTTACACTAAAAATTACGAAAGTTTCGTCAAAATTAACAAATTTAGGTCTTGTGCGGGAGACCTAAATGTTGTGCTAAGTTTTTGAAATACATTTTCTATCGTTTTTCATGCTTATTGTTAGCGGAATTTTAACTTGCAATTTTAAAAAAAAGTGTTTTAGGTTTTTAAAAAAATTTTGTAAATATTTACTTTTTATGTAAAATTTCTAAACTTTAGGCCTTGTGCGGGAGACCTAAACATTTTTTAAAAAATCCAAATTTTTTTGTGGTAAGTTGTGATGTCTAGTAGCAACTTTTTATCAACTTGGAATTTGGAAACAAAAAAAAAGTTAAAAATCGATACACCCTACTGTGCACATGCTCACTTACATCGGAATCGGTCGATATATACAAGTGCTGTCGCAGGCAAAAAATCAGTTTTTTCAAAATGTCACCCACATTAGAAATTGAAACTGCTATATCTGAGCCATTTTCTAAGATAAAGACAAACAAAAAATGCTCCTGAATCCTTATATCAAGGTCAAATACTTAAGAAAGAAACCTTTTTCAATTTCTAAATTTTTGCACCTCACTTTAAATATAATTTTTTTTTAATGTAATGACCGCCATTTTGAAACAAGATGGCTGATGAAGCTGACCAGCGAACTTGGTCGAGATATTGATATATACTATCCACATGCCTTCTTACATCGAAATAGGCGAATACGTGTGTTATCGCGTGACAAATAAAAGATCGTTTCAAAATGTTAGCCATGCAAGAAATTCAAAATGCTATAATTCAACTATCATTTTTAAGAAATAAACAAAAGAACAAATTTTCAGAAACAAAAACTGCTCCGGAATCTTTGTATCAAGGCCAAACACACAAAAAAATCTTTTTCATTTTCCAGTTTTTTAATACCAAATTTTAAATTTTAAATTTAATTTTTTTATTGGCAACCCTTTTGAAACAAGATGGCGAATGAAGCTGGCCAACGAACTCGGTCGAGACATTTGTATGTACTATGTACAGACCAAGTTACATCCAAATCGGTTCATAAATACGCCTGTTATCGCGTGACAAAAATCAGGTCGTTTTAAAATGTCAGCCACAATAGAAATTCGAAATGCTATAACTCAGCCATTTTTTTAGATATAGACGAAACAAAAACTGTTCCGGAATCTTTGTATTAAGGTCAAACACATACAAAAATAAATATTTTTCATTTTTCAATTTTTTGGTATCTCATTTTAAATTTTAAATTTAAAAATTTTTTTAAATGGCCGCCATTTTGAAACAAGATGGCGGATGAAGCTGGCCAAAGAACTCGGTCGAGATATTTGTATGTACTATGTACACACCAAGGTACATCCAAATCGGTTCATAAATACGCCTGTTATCAAGTGACAAAATTCCGGACGTTTCAAAATGTCAGCCACGCTAGACATTCAAAATGCTATAACTCAGCCACTTTTTAAGATATAGACGAAACAAAAACTGTTCCCGAATCTTTTTATCATGGTCAAACACATAAGAAAAAAATATTTTTTCAATTTTCATTTTTTTGGTACCACATTTCAAATTAAAATTTTTCTTAAAAATTTAAATGGCCGCCATTTTTAAACAAGATGGCGGATGAAGCTGGCCAACGAACTCGGTCGAGACATTGGTATATACTATGTATAAACGAAGTTGCATCCAAATTGGTTCATAAATACGCCTTTTATCGCGTGACAAAATTCAGGACGTTTTAAAATGTCAGCCACGCTAGAAATTCAAAATGCTATAACTGAGCCATTTTTTAAGATATAGACGAAACAAAAACTGCTCCGAAATCTTTGTTTAAAGGTCAAATACATAAGAAAAAAATATTTTTCCATTTTCAATTTTTTGGTACCACTTTTCAAATTTTAAATTTTTAAAAAAAAATTTAAATGGCCGCCATTTTGAAACAAAATCGCGGATGAAGCTGGCCAACGAACTCGGTCGAGACATTGGTATGTACTATGTACATACCGAATTACATCCAAATCGGTTCATAAATACGAGAGTTACAGTGTGACATAGGTCAGATATATATATATATATATATATATATGGATATATATATATATATATATATATATATATATATATATATATATATATATATATATATATATATATATATCAATTTTGAACGGAGGGTGGTTTCGGGGTCTGGGGGTCATGATCGATGAAAATATACCAAAATTTTTTGAAATCGCTTTCCTCCGAACGGCTGCAATAGGTAGCTTTTTGTAATGAAAGCTACCTAAAAGCTTTAAAAATATAGCAAACATTTTTAAATTAATTAAAATATAGCAAACATTTTTAAATTAATTGAAGTATGAATTTTTTGAAGTCGATGAGTACATCTTGAATATTAACTTTTTTTCTTCTTTTCTAGGCTTTTAGAGCCAGTAAGGATTTCGATTGCAGTATTTCAGCCAATACTTCCCAAATCATCTTATAAGTAATGCTTTCACAGGAAAAGCTCAACCCGTACGATCGTGCGGGTGCAGCTTTCTCGGATAAAGCCCAACCCGCACGTTCGTGTGGGTACATTTGTCACAAGTGTCATTTGGGTCAGTATAGAGTTAATAACCAGAAGAATGTAATATTTAAATATGAAAATGTTCCGGGTCTTAAAGGGATATCAGTCTCCGGTCGGTGAAAACTGAGATTAAAATGGATGTTAAAAATATGTCTATAGAAACTTTCCTTGACCGGCTGTACGCGCTTTTCTTCTAGGTAAATGTGAACACGGAGTTTGTACATCTCCTTTAAATTAAGTTTTGGATTCAGGTATTTAGGGTTGGGGGTCTTTTCTCTAGTGTAATGGCTTGTGTATCGAGGAAACTTCTTTATGTGTTCTTTGGTGGCATCAATACGGTCTTGTGAAATTTTATTCTATGGTCCTTTTCTTCCTCTTTCATCGCGAGAAGGTGCGGCAGAAACTGTTCCTTCCTTTTTGTTTACTATGTTCTGCAACCGTTTGTTAGAAACATCTTCGTCTTTTTGTGCCAACCGCCGTTTAAAGATGTTTAAATTCGTGTGGCGTTTTAACAGCCATCAACTGTCCTTGTATGTCGTTAGTCTCGATTCAGCTATGTGGATATCACCGGATACAAGTGAAAAGTTAATACACATCTTTAAGATAATACATGTTGAAAATTGTCTTTTTTTCCAATTTTAAGAGTCCCGAGACCCCTTAAAACTAAAACATGAAAAGTCAATACACATTTTAAGATAATACATGTTTAAAATTGTCTTTTTTCCAATTTTAAGAGTTCCGAGACTTTAAACTAAAACATGAAAAGTTAATACACATTTTAAGATAATACATGTTGAAAATTGTCTTTTTTTCCAATTTTAAGAGTCCTGAGACCCCTTAAAACTAAAATATGAAAAGTTAATACACATTTTAAGGTAATACATGTTGAAAATTGCCTTTTTTCCAATTTTAAGAGTCCTGAGACCTCTTAAAACTAAAATACGAAAAGTTAATACATATTTTAGATAATACATGTTGAAAATTGTCTTTATTTTCCAATTTTAAGAGTCCTGAGACCCCTTAAAACTAAAACATGAAAAATTAATACACATTTTAAGATAGTACATGTTGAATATTGTCTTTTTTCCAATTTTAAGAGTCCTGAGATCAATTAGTTTAGATATCTTGAATTTTAAAGTAGATTTACTTTGTTTTTTTATCTAAATTACGGGCTTTAATTAAAACAAAAGTACTACTGAATGATATTTAGTTATTGCGCGTATTTCTTTTTAAATAAATACACGCATATATATGCGTACACACACATTACTTTTAATAAACACGACACAATACAAGAAAATTAAGCTTTTATATAATTGAAACACAGAATTATCTGATGAAAAGTCATTTTCCACATTCTTCTTTTTGAAGATTGGCTTGTGATCTTTAGAAATCTAAAAAAAATATAACAAAGTTTTCAAAGTTTTTATCTCTATTGGCCGTTTCACTCTATATAGAGTTAATTTACGTTTGTGGATAACAGGTTACTGCCTTTTCAATTCTTTATCGTTTTTCATTTATTTTTGCTGCCTCGCAGAAGGAAAATTAATTTGTTCTTGCCTGAAAAAAAAAAAAAAAAAAAAAAAAAAAAAAAAAAAAAAAACGATTTTTTTCCCTTGTTAGAATAAGAAGCAATTCGTATAACCCTTAAGAAATGTCGTGAAATTGTTGTGTCATTCTTATTAAAAAATAATTAGCAGTTCTTTTTCTCTTTTTGTCTATTTTTTTTCATGTAAAGATTCTGTACGTGAACCCTCCCATGCATAAATTATTTTTAAGTAAATACAAAACGGGATATTTTGCACTTAAAGTATGTTAAAAGATTTTCTTGATAAGAGATATTCTTGAAATTTTCATAATCTTACATGTACTGCATAATTACAAAACGACCATGATTTAAATTTAGCGATTAATTGAAAACATTATTAAAAGTTACAGTTCAAAAAACAGCGTCACATTTTTCCAACTAATTTTAATGTCGCTGATTTTGGCGCAAATAATTTGTTAGGAGGCTATTCATTTATCATTACAGCGGTGTGTGTTATGATACTCTGGACACAGTGGTAACAATTAAAGATTGGCCGAAAATTCTGTTTCGTTTTCAGCCCAATATGAGCATTTTCGCCGAAAATGAATTTTCAGCTAAAATGCAACCAAAAATCCGGCTGGACCGAAACTTTCGGTATTACATCAATCTCGTTTCTTCCTCCGGAAAATTTCAACTCTACTATTTGATTTGAGATGTACCGGTCATTCTTTATTAATTGCTATGAACGTCAATGCATTTAATTATCAAGCATGACTGACTCACATAAGTGCATATTATAAAGCAAGCAATGCATATATAACTAAACTTTGAAGATGATTTTCACGTTTTCATTAAAAGATGTAGACTTAACAGTATTAGAAAATTTTTAGTTTGAAACCGCAGAAGCGTTTCGAATACTCTTTGAGAAAGCTCTTGTATAACAGATGATCATTACAAAAATCATTATAAAAGATAAATCGTATGCATACCTATAATTTCTAATTAGATGATTATTTGTAATTAGATGAAATTCGTAAAATTAAAAAATCATTCCGTGTCGTTAATGAATTAATTACATGTTATTTTATATGAAAATAAAAAGTTTTAGTCAGATACTCAGAAGTCAACTTGGGCCACATGTATAATTAATTCATAATTATGTATATTTATGTATGTATTAATTACTTAAAAAAGTTTTTGAACATTTTCGTTTTCGGCCGATAAATAAAAAGGTTACCAAAATTCTGTTTCGGTTTCGGTTTTGGTCTTAAAAACCTGTTTCTGTCGATCCTTAAACATTATAAAAATAAAACACGAATTTAATAAACATGTAATTAAACTACTTGCTTAAAAACCGAAATAATCGGTATAAAAAAAAGCCTACTGTATGTGGCAAAATCTCTGGCGCTTTCTGTGGCTATTTACTTCTGACACGAGGATAATACAGTTTTTAAGAAACTTCATAACTCCTTTTTAATACATAATTTATATATTTCATATAAAAATGTGTTTTCATGTTGTTAATTTAAATATAAAAATATACTTTAAATGTAAAAAAAAAGAACGATTAGTTTTCGGTATAAATATATACGTTCTGTAATACTTAAAGAACTCTGTGGATTCTCGCATATTCATATTAAATTATAACAGTGGACTTTAAACGACGAATTTATTTATTGCTGCTATCTACTAGCACAGCAGCTGTTATAAATTGTTAATAGAATTTTTAATCGATTGCGATATTGAGTTAATTTTTCATGTCAAAATTTTATTGATCATTTGAAATTTGCATGGTAATTGATAAAATAAACTTCTTAAATTTTTCTAGATTAAAAAAAAGTTCGAGTCTTTAAAAATAGATATTTTACAAAGAAGTGAAATTCGTATACTTTACAAATTTGTATTATAATTTGTACAGTAGACTACCTCAAATCCGCACAGCTTGGGACCAGAGGCTGTGCGGATTTTAGAATTTTGCGGATTTCTGGTCATTGATTTGTTTACATTTTTGAAACATTAATTTGATAGGTAGTTAAGCAAGGGAAATTATAATGAATGCTTACAATAAAGTAAAACATTAAAATAAGTGAAATATTAAAATAATTTATTAGTTTAAAAATAAGTAATAATTAAAATAATTATGTAAAATAAAAATTTTGAAAAATAATAAATTATTACGAATGAAATCAATTCAATTCGATTCCAAAAGTCCTGTGCTGCCACCTAGTGGTAGCAAGGAGAACAGTGTTAATGCTATTATCAGTATATATAGCTTATTGTGCTCTCTAACTTTTTTCATTGTTATTTAGAGTCTTGAATGCTTTCTTATACTGCTTTTTATGTTTAGAAATAAATTTGTCTATAAATTTAAAAAAAAATCCGCGAACAATAATTTTAAAATAGCATTTTGGTTCGTGGATTTTTCCATTTCGAACCCTGGAATTTTTTATATAGATATGCTAATTTATATCAAAATCAAAAGTAATGTAAATTTATTTAGTAATAAATGAGCTGTAATAGCCAAAAGGGAATAATTAACAAAAAATTTAGTTAAAAAATATTGCGGTAGTCGCTGATTTCGGCGCCATCTTGAATTTTGTTCCTTGCAACTTAGCTGTAAATTTCATTGTTTACATCTGAAAAAATATGCGGATTTTAGGGTCGCGGATTTAAGGGAGTCTACTGTATTACAACATTTATGAGAAATATGTACTTTTCTGCTTATAAAAATCTTAATATAAAATATTTTTTATAAAACGTGAGTAAAATGACTTGTAAATGATATGTGGCTAATTTTGTCATAAACATAATAATGAAATTCGTCTTATTTTTGAAATGCTTCGTAGCAGTGTTTTTGAACATTTTTTTTTTTTTAAATCTCTAACTTAAAACTATAGTCAAAGTTCCTCAGTCTACAAAAATATTGAAACTTGTGAAACACATTAAATAAATACCCATTTCTAATTTATATATCAACAACGAGAACATACAATTTTATGGGTGAAAATTTTATAATAATTCATTATACACTGCTGGCCATTTAAATTGCAACACCATGAACGATTGAAAACACAAAAAATATATTTATTGTACGTAAACAGTATGGCATGAAAACAAAATGATTAAATTTGTAAACAGTTTTGGGGTTTACAAGGGTGCGAAATTGGTAGAAACAGCTGTTCCCGCTTTCAGTTAAAACGGCCTTTATCCGATTAGGCATGGAGTTGAACTGGGCTTGGAGGACAGAAACGGGCTACTCATACTACGCTGCTACAAGTCTATGTCACACTTCATCAACCGTATTAGCTGGAGAAGTGTGGCGGGCTAGTCTCTAAGCAATTCTTGACCAGATGTTTTCAATGAGTGACAGATCTGGAGACCGTGCAGGCCAGGGCAGAAATCGAATACCCTGTGTATCAAGGAAGGTCAGAACACGACGTGAAACATGTATTCTTGGGTTATCTTGCTGGAAAATGGCGTTTTGCAGGCCCCGAAGACAGGGCACAATCACTGGACGTAAGATGTCAAAAATGTACCGATCTGCTTTCAAATTACCGTCGATCCGAACTAGAGATGTGCATGTCGTGTACCCAATGGCTGAACAAACCATCACACCAGGTGCAGGGCCCCTATGCCGATATCGAATGCAAGCAGGCGACAGGCGTTTTCCTCGGAGCCTCCAGACAAGTATACAGCCATGAGAATACAGCACGTTCAGCCAGGAATTGTCTGAAAAGACGACATTGTGCCAGTCATGCATCCAGCTTTGCCGTTTGGCGCACCAGAGTCGCCGACTCTCTCTATGCTGCATTGTCAAGGGAAGCCGCAGTACTTGTCGGCGTTCTGACAGTCCACATTTCTGCAAATGTCGTCGCACCGTACGAGCGGATATTGGGCGCGCTTCAAATATGCCCATTTCTAACTAATGGTTCGTGATGTAGTTGTACGGTTTTACAGGGCCGACCTCACAATGTGTCTGTCCCCTCCGGCGTTAGACATGGGAGGGCATCGAGATCCTGCATGCCGTTCAGTATGACGCTCAGCATTCCATTTATTCCCTATTTACATGACAGTGGTTGAATTTCGACGAATGCAACGGGCGATATCACGGAAAGATAACCCACACTCTCGATAGGCAGCGATACTGCCTCTATCAAATACCGACTCTTAGTGGTAAGCATTTCTTCTTATTATTCGAGACATAACACGATATTATGAGGAAAAAGCGACTTTACAAAGCGCGTTCCGAATGAGAAATCCACTACACAACTTTTCTTTTATGCAATGTTTCAGATGTCGTTTCTCGCGCCTGCCTCGTCTAAATGCGCTGAAATACTAATCATTTCACATTCCATCCTCTTCTTCCTTTCATAAGATTTTGACGTTCATCAGATCATTCCTTCCTTGTGTTGCAAGTTTAATGGCCACCAGTGTAATTGTTTTCTAAAAAATTCATTCATTTTCTAACAAATTCATTCATTTTCTAACATTTCACTGTTTCTGCCCAAAAATCAGAGTATAGTGTCCTTTGTAAATTCGGGACCGGACTTAAAAACATAATAATTAAACAATTCTATGGGGCATCTAAAGTAAGAGCTATTTATTTGTTTTTATTGCGTTTAGGCTGTCGATTTTATTGGCACACAATTCTAATAAATCTTTTAAATTGTATAAAAGAGTCCGTTTTTCTTCTTTAATTTCAACTATCCTAAAAGAAAAGAGTAACGGCAAAACGATTCGGATATCCCTTAATATGAATTTAATGTTTTGTTTCTTCTATTTTTCAATCCGAGTTAAGATTTAGAAAACTCAGAGTATGTGAATCTATGTCTACCGCCCATTTAGTTCACCTACTTTCAGATTCTTTGTAACAAATGTTCCTTTATTTACTCAAATGTACCTAAATACATTCGGTATATATAAAAACAGATAATTATGGATAGATTAAAAAAAAACATTTTAAATAATGCGCTATATTTTATTTTATTAAATTTATTCGTGTATATTCAATTATATATATATATATATATATATATATATATATATATATATATATATATATATATATATATATATATATATATATATATATAAATATATATATATATATATATATATATATGTATATATATATATATAAATATATATATATATATATATATATATATATATACTAGCAGCCTTCGCCCGCTACGCTGGTCGGTTTTTCTAAAGAAATCTTGAATGAAACAAAATATATCTGTGAATTTGATCATGCGTTTTAAAGCAGTATGGACAGGTGTATCCAACCGAATTGCTGAAAACAATATGAATGTCATTACGCTATTATATGTTTTATTGAGTCATACAAAATTTAGACTGTTAAGGGCCAATTTCTTTAGTTGATCTGTTAGTGTAGGGTTCGGTAAAGAACAATAGAACAATATTTAATATACTAAAAGCGTTCATGAAAAATTATCAATGCAAGTCTCATCAAAATCTGTTAATTGGACTTATTGAAAAGGCTGACCGTTCATAATAATTGGGTTCTCCTGATTGTAGAACTTTCATCTATAATTCTACAATCAAGCAACCTAACAACCTAACAACCTAGCAACAACAAATGATATGTGCTTTATACTAAAACATTCACTGAAAAATTAACTAACCGATCAAGTTCCATCGAAATTCACTTAGCAGAATCTTTTAAACTGGAAAATATACCGAAACCTTCCCTAAAAATGATCTAATTAACGGTTTAAATCCCATAAAAATTCATTCAGTGGAACCTTTAAAAAAAAGCAAATCTTTCAAAATTGGGTTCATCTGATTTAGAACTTTCCCCATAATTATTTAACTAAGCAACGTAGAATGTTATGTTTTATACTAACATCTTTTCTGAAAAATTATCTAACTAACAATGTAAGTCCCGACAAAATCTATTCAGCAGAACTCAAGATATAAGCGGCCGGAATGAAATTTCTCTTTGCATTATATATATATTGAGATAGTTAAATATAACTTTCATAATCGCTTTAACCTGATTATAGAACTCTCTGGGAGGTAGGGGTAGGTATATACTGCATCACTTCTGAATTTTTTAAGGAACTCAGCTCAACTTCCATAACTATAGCATATATACTCTCTAGTGTACCCTATCTCTGTAGTGTATATCTTCCAATTTTCTTTACTGTACCACTGAGAACTTTTTCCGCATAGCTCAGTAACTAAACAACACAGAATGATATGATAAATATTGAAAAAATCCCTGAAATATTATCTAACTTATTGTGCATTTAATTAGTTGACTTGAAATCTTTCATAATCGAGTTTACCTAATTTTAGAACTCCCGTAGCAACTTAGAATGATAGTTTTTACATTAAACCATTTATAAACCAAATTTACTATTTAACAGTGTAAGTTCTACAAAATTCTGTTCAGTAGAATCTGAGTTATAATCATATTTACAATATTTATTGCTCATTAAACCTTTTTTTTTTTTTTTTTTTTTTTTTTTTTTTTTTTTTTTTTTTTTACATTTGAAATAAAATCAGTAACTGTTTTGGTATTTCCCTGTTACGCTAACACCATTGTCACCAAGCGTAATAGTTGGCGCAAAAATGAAATGATACATTTGAAAAAAAAAAATGTTGATAAAAAAAAAAAATGAGGGTAATTCTTAGTTATCCCGTCGACCAAATTACTGTCGCCAAATTGAAAGATTAAATGCCAAAAATGGTTGCCATTAATTAATTAATTGTAAGATTAAATGCCAATAATGGCCAATAAAACCATTAATTCGACGTTTTATTTGTATTTTTATTAATGTTTCACTAATTTACTTGTTCTTTCGTTATTTAAAATAAAAATTATGTCAATGTGTATAATTTGGCGAAATTGGTCGACGGGATAACTAAGAAGTACCAAAATGAGCCCTTAAAAAATATAACTTTTGAAAATTACAGACTTAGACCTGCCACTTTTTTAAATCAATAAAAATAATGGGTACTTTTCGGTTAGCCGGGCGCCAGTGTTATATATACATATTTATATACATACATATATGTATAAATACGTATATATTTAAATATACACATATTGTATATAGACAACCATATATATATGTATATATACATATATGTATGTATATAAATATGTATATATAACACTGGCGCCCGGCTAACCGAAAGGTACCAAATAAGGGGGTACCAAATACTGCTTGGTTATCTCGTCGACCAAAAATCTATTGCCAAACTGTAAGATTAAATGCCAATAATGGTTGATCGTAAATGTCACATTCACTTGACTTTAAGCAAGTTACACGTATTTATGTCATCAGGTGATTTTTATTTCGACGTTTTAAATGTATTTTTATTAATGTTATACTAATTTATTTGTTCTTTCGTTATTTAAAATAAAAATTATGTCAATTTGTATAATTTGGTGAGTGGTTTGGCGATTTATATAATTTGGCGAAATTGGTCGACGGGTACCAAAATAAATACTTAAAATATAAGAATAAATAAATATTTTGTAAGTAATAAAATATAGTCAATTTAAACTGCAGTCTTGAAATTGTAAACGTCTTTTACTACTGAAGCATGGCGTACGTAATACGTATGTCTCACATTGCAGTAAACATTTCATTCTTTCAATGAAGACATTCATGGTTTTTTGAACAAAACATTTTTATGTGTATAATTTCTAAGTTCTGAAATAATTTTATTGCAGCTTCCTCATCATCAGATAACTGCGAAATGGTAAAATCTATATCAGTATCAGTGATAAATATTTTCTATTCAAAAAATAACAAATTAAAAAGTTTGCGAGATTATAATAAATTCCTTCATTAAAAATTCCTTCATAAATATATTCAATAATTAGCAAATGTTAATGTGGGGCACGGTTTGCAATAAAAATCGTTTGCACGATTAGAGTTGAAAAAAAAAATGGCGCGATACCATACATTTTGGCGATGGTATCGCGACGAAAATTAGAACGAAAAGTTAACACAGTTTTTTTTTTGTTGTTTTTTTTAGTTTTAGTTTTTGAGGCGTTTGAATTTTTTTTTTCAAATTGACAAAGTTGTTTTTATTTAACCTTTTAAGTTGCTTTTAAAGGATTGGTTAAAAAAATATTCAATTTCAATTTTTTCCCTTGCTATAGTAGCAGAATGAAAAGAATGAGCTTTTAGAAATTATCACTTGAAAAATTCAGGTTTTGGCGCCAAAGATTAGTGCCAAATTAGAAAAATATGAAATATATCTCGAACTATTGGGCTTAAAAGAATTTAGTTAGTACCATTCGATTCAGCATACAAAAATACACCAAAATACGATATCAGTTGAAAAATAACTATGAAATCAGATTTTTAAAGAATTATTTTAAAGTTCGTTCTCTTTGTTACCCCCCTTAGGGGTTGAATTTTGGAAAATCCTTTCTTAGCGGCACTCAATATCATAAGAAGTATTTTTACCCCGATTTTCAAGATTTTAGGTTCAGTAGTTTTGGCTGAGCGTTGATTAATACAAAATCCAGACTTTCTTTTATATATATATATATATATATATATATATATATATATATATATTAATAACTTAAAATTCGGTCAAACCGTTCATGGGGAAACAAGTATGCTAACAAGAAAATATAGGGGTTTTTTGTTATTTTTAATGTATAGTTTATATTTTAACAACTTATAAGTTAATATATATAAGTATTTATGTAAGTGTCAAGTGCAAGACATTTTTCCGTTTTCGTGAAATGGCCCATTTATGTTAAAATAAGTCTTTGCTAATTGTAATCATATAAAGCAGAGATCGCACATTGGTGCTCCATGGACGAACAGTGGTTTGCGTCAAAATATTGGTAGTCCGAAATAAAATCGGAAAATTATTTGATTTCTTAAAAGTCTTATTTTAATTATAACATATTATTATTAATTGCATTATTATTAATTAATTATTATATATTAGTTTTATTTAAAAAATATTACTCTAAGAATTTCTTATATTTTCATACGAAATAAATTCCTATATTTTTGTTCAAAAACCTATCTATCAGATATTAACAAAATATTTCATCTGTCACAGCAATTAAAATTCTGTCAAACACTACTTTTAAATAAAAACCACGTTTCCTTTTGCAGTAACCTCATTGGAACAAAGAATCCATCAAAGTAATTAAAACAAGCAGCAAAAAATACCACACTAAAAATTTGTAATACGTCAGTAATGCCAAATTATACTGTAATACTTAAACTACATTTATAATTTTGTTATAATTAATCATTCTTCAATAATTCAGTTATAAATTAGCATTTTCGATTATAAATTAAATAAGGATTTATGATTTTTTAAATTAAATAGGTGCATTTCGTATTAATAAAATGATCGAAATATAGTAATGATAGTACCTGATCATTATTATACTAATCCATTTATTAATAAAAAAGAATTGGTGCCCAGCGGGATTTAAAATTATGAATTTATGGGTCCAGGATGTCAAAAATGTTCACGACTGCTGATATAAAAATTCTCAAAATAAATAAATAAATAAATAAATAAATAAATAAATAAATAAATAAATAAAAATAAATAAATAATTAAATAATCAGTTTTCATAAGAAAGCGCGTGACCTTGGAACAATTCGATGAAAAAAAAAACAATTAATATGACACAGATCTTGAAGAAAATTCTTTATTTAAAAAAAAATATATATATATATATGAAATGAAAAATTCACTAAAGTTCTACCGTGGCTTAGGATCCGTGTCAATTATTTAGACTTCTTTTTGAATTGATTTATTTATGTTTTATATGTAAAAGAATAACAACCGCATAAAAAGTCCTAACATTGCACACCAGCACTAATCTTGAAAAATTAGTTTTTCCACGATTTCGAAATGGAGGTTCCATATTTTCGAGTCGTGATTTCATTTTTATATCATTTACGTCGTTGCTTGATTATACGTGAAAAACAATCAAAAAAATTTTAAGTTAAAATACATATAATATCAAATCTCAAAGTAATAAAAAATAATTATATATTTTTTGTTATAAATTGACAAAAATTATTGTTTGTTTAATTTTTCTGGTACAATTTATAATCTCCATTAATAGAAAAAAGAAACACGTAAACTCGTTAACCTGTTCAATTGTTATCGTGGTATAATCGTTGAAAATCCTGTTTTAAGATAAATTAGTTTAAGAGGACAATACAACTTGAAAATGTTCAAAAATCGATTGTTTTATTTTTACATCTTTAGAAAGGTTATTGTATTCTGAATAAGTTAATACTAATCTCTTAAGTGTGTGATAATTATTTACTGAGATATAAGGGGAAAAGTTGATATCACTCCTTCATTTCCGACTTAAATGCCCTGAGTCAACTGCCATGGCGGCTTGTTTGCATTTTGTTTTTGCGCTTTCTCATTATTGCAACATTATTAATTCCTAATTTATTATTAAGTATTTCATTATAATTATTATACTTAATTCATTATTAATTCCATTTCCAAATTTAAATTAAAAAGATTTAATAATAAATATTAGAAATAAACAATCGGCATCATCAGTACTCAGTCTCGAAAATCTATAAATAAATCAATTAGAAGGACATAAGATTCATTTCTTGTGTTCTTTGTAATTTAAAATCTTGCGGGTTTATTTGCATAATTTTACGACAAATAACGTGAGTTTGGATCAAGCTAATGTTGAAAAAATTACATGCATGTATTGTATATCGAGAAAAACATTTGAACTACTTTTTCGGCATTAAATTAATACTCAAAAGAGGTTTTAAGTAACAAATATTTCAACAAAATATTACTTAGTTTTCTAAGATATCTATTGATTTTTCAAGAGCTTTACCGATAGCAGGATGGTTGATACTTTTTCAGCGCCAGTGTTTATGTCATTAAATTCCTATTATAAGAAGAGGAATTGGAACTAATTTTATTTGAATAACACACATAAGGGTAAATTACATAAATTGTTTTGTTAGCTGAGCTGACCTGGTTTAGATTTCGATTATTAGATTGCACATTTTTCACAAAGCTAAAATTTAATGAAATTCGGACCTAAAATTTCAGCAATTTATAATAGATATATAATTAATTTCATATCTTGATTTCTTGTTAATTTCAATCTCCGAAAGATGTCGATCACTTACTTTCGATCACAGGTGCGATGCCGTTCTAAGGATTATGCGAGAACATTATAGTTGTATCTCATTTTATATTTCTATTGTGAAAACACACACAAAAATTTACATTTGAAGTTATTAATCTAAAGATATATGTTTTAATAAAACGGCGCTTGCCGTTATTACGCTTGCTGTTCTTGGAAACAAGTACTACATCTATCGTGCAAACCGTTGTCTTGAATGTAATCATATAGAATTTTATGTACTGAAGCTATTTGAAAATCTTTATTTTGGTCATTTAAAAACATATTTGCACATACTCTCACATTTAGAATATACAAGGATTTTTTACTGGTCAATTTCCACATTTCCATTGTTGTTTACAGATTGTTTTGAACATTTTGTTTTAATCGCACCTAACGTTGCAATATGAGTGTCTTTACTTTATAAATAGTTTCCTTCATTATTTGTTATCCTTCAGATTTAATAAAATTATGTTCAATTATCTCTGTCATCATTTAATTGAACACTCTTACCCGGATACATGTTTAAAAAAGTCCTTCCGGACAATGCCGGGAGAAAGAGGTATCTTTCATATTCCTTATTTTTAAAAAGCCTGCTTATACTATTCAAACACACGAAGCTCAAATTAGTGGAACCCGATTATAGAAGATTCAATACAAATTTTTGTCAATACTGAATGTGAATGAGAATTTTGCGAAATTAGTCAGCTGTATCCAAACTGGTTTTATTTAAAGTGACTTACATTTGGTCACCAAATTTGGCGATATCTTGAAGTGCCCGCCATTTTAAAACAACATGATGGGTGAAGCTAACCAATGAATTTAGTCGAGACTTTAGAAATTCCTGTGCACATGCTCACTCATATTGGAATCGGTTGATACATGGGGCATTCTCACAATCTTTTGACTTTTGCGGAAAAAAAATCTGGCGAAATTAAACTTTCTAAAATAACATTTTAATGTAATAGACCAGCGGTTCCCAACCTTTTTAGTTGTGCGGACCACCAATTTTGTAAAAATAACTTTGAGGACCACTAACTGCTTAATATACAAGTTAAAAATATGACAAATAGACACTTATATAATATAGTATATACACATGACGAATATATATATATATATATATATACCGGGTGTCCCAAAAAGGACTGACTGATTTTAAAATTCAATAACTTACAAACGGTGACAGATATTTAAAAAATTCTTGCAGGAGGGTTATGCATAAGGTCAAAAGTTTTATTACAGTGATTTTCAATTTTAGTTCGAATTACAAACAATAGATGGCGCTGCGATCAACAGACGCTCAATTCAGGCTCGATTTTTGGTATTTCGTGGCCCGGATAATACATTTCCATCTCCTTTTTCAGCATGGAACAAGAAAAAGGACCAGAAATCGAGCCTGTATTTAGCGACTATTGCTTACAGCGCCATCTATTGTTTGTAATTCGAACTAAAATCGAAAATCACTGTAATAAAACTTTTGACCTTATGCATAACCCTCCTGCAAGAATTTTTTAAATATCTGTCACCGTTTGCAAGTTATTGAATTTTAAAATCAGTCAGTCCTTTTTGGGACACCCGGTATATATATTATGTCAGTAACTAGTAAATGCTGTACATGAAGAAAAAAAATTATAAAGAAAATAACTTTATTTATTGTATTCACTCAGCTATCTCAATTATATAAAAACTATAAAAAAACAATGATTAAAAAGAAAACCCTGAATGGGATTTTTGACAGTGTTTGTCCTCGACGATAATGTCAGTATCTGGATTGAAACTGGATAGTTTTTGTCTCAAATCACTCTCGGCATTCATTTTATTTCTATATTTATTTTTCAAAAAAAAAAAAAAAAAACTAAAGTTGAAAAGGCACGTTCACATAGATACGTTGTAGAAAAGACCATCAAGTGTCTCAGTGCAATTTTGGCAATAGCTGGATTTTTGCTGCAATTTTGGCAATAGTCTTGCCGAACTTGTATCCATAATGAAACCAGTGGTGTTGTCTTAAAAATCAATTTTAAAGTCTGGTCACATGGTAGTTCAATCAACGAGTCTTCTTCATTTGAAGATGATTTTAAAATTTTTAAGTAATTTTCTTCAAAGGGGTTTCTGATCCTTTGTATTTCATCTTCAATTTCAGGGAAGAAGGTCCTAAAAAATATGAAAAGGCTTAATTACTGCTTCAGTTAGCGTTGGTAGATTTCTCATTCATATGAATGATTAATAAAAGTATAAGACAAGTAACTAAAATTTATTAATTTTAAAAAAGGTACTATTTGAAAAATTTACTAATTTTTAAAAAAGTTACTGTTTTAAGAAAATAAATGTTTTTAATTACGCTTATTAAAAAATAATAGAATAAAATTAAGAAAAATAAATAACTTTAAATTACTTGAGGTTAGAGACCAAAGATTCGAGGTGTTCTTTTATAGTTGTAGCTGTTGTTTTATCAATTTTGACTTCATTGGTTTCAAGAAAATCATGTAAGACTGGAAATGCGTCTAAGAAATCTTGCTCCGCTTTTTGAGCCCATCGTTGAAGTTTCTTTATCATTGCTTGTATTTTGTCTTGCACAAAAAACTTATGAGCGTCCTGGCCTTGCAGAGTTAAGTTAAGACCATTGAGAGAACCAAAAATATCCGCCGAATATGCCAACCGTTTCAACCAATTTTCATTGGTCACACAGTCTAAGTAGGAATTTGCAAGTTTTCCATCATAATCTCCCTCCATCAAGAAAACCGTGAATTCATCAGGGAGTTCGAACAATCTTGTCAACACTTTGCCTCTCGACAGCCACCGAACTTCGCAGTGAAGTAGAAGCTGTTTGTGTTCACTGCCCATTTCATCACACCAAACACCAAACAGTCTGGAGTTTTTCTCCAAACTGTCTCTAGCATTTCGAAACAAATCACACACTGAGGCATAGGATCTTCCTCAGAACCAGAAAACACAAACCCACATTTTAAAAAATCAGGGTTATATTTACAAAAATATAATTTAGTTTTCCTTGCTATTATTTTACAACTTAGACTGGATTTCGCCTTCATTTCAAACTCACTATTTGTAGAAATAGATGTAGAAGTCCCTTCATCACTTGCCAACTTCGTCTTACGACAAGACCCCGTCTGAAACCAAGCATCCATATTGACGTGAAGTAATAGTAGCTCACAGTACATATAACGATATGATTCGTCAACAGAAAAAACAGCCACTGCCAAAGGAGTCAATAATAAAAGCGCGGAATGCGGACGTGGTGGAAAAAAAGGGTGAAGAATGTCGGAGGGAGAAGAGCGTTAACCTTGATGACTGACGAATGTAAGCCCAGCGATCAACAGTTAGCGCTTCTGTAGTGAATCGTCCCGAAAAACCGGTATTAGACACAAAGATTCTACGGCCCAGTACCACGGTCCTCGCGGCCCACAAGTGGGCCTCGTCCCACGGGTTGGGAAACGCTGCGAATGCCTTAATGATTCAAAATAAAGAAAAAATGGTCAGCAGCGAAAATTTTTTTTATTTAACTGAGGTTTAGGTTAAACTTGCGAGTTTAATTTTCCTTACCATTTTACCCCTATAACTTTTTATTTTCTTCTAAATTTTTACTTAAAATGAATTTGCATAGTACCCACAGGACATTCAAATAAGAAATAATACAAATGTAATACTTTTAATACAGAATTTTTGTATAATATAGTCTTAAAGGGGTGTTAAAGAAGGGACGGTAAGGTAAAAAAATGGACGAAATGGTAAAAAAAGGACGAAATGGTAAAAAAAAGGACGAAATGGTAAAAAAAGAGACGGTAAGGATGGAACGGTAAGGAAAATTGCCACCTATTTTTAGGTTGGGTTGGGTTGATTTTTGACGGCCAATTATCTACACGAGGGATATAGGCCCGGGGGGAGTGCCCTCCGTGGGGGTCTTTCTAAGGGAACATAATCCGTATTAACGCATGGAAGATCCACGGCTCGAAGAAAACCACGAAAACTCCGAACGATTAGGCCGACGGGCGCGATTGGGATCGAACCCAGCACCTCCCGTCTACCAGCTTCGAGAGCATAACCTCTCGGCCACTCCTATTTTTAGGAAAATCATGTTGAGACAAAGTGATAGCCACAATGTTCATTAATTTTTCGAAACAGTTGTTAACATTGGATTAAATTTTTTTGTTGTTGTTTGTTTAATTAACCACGAAAACAGCGGGATTAAACCTTGGGGACGGTAAGACTACCAATAAAGTCACGGTGCTTGAATTTGATATTTAAATGGTGATTTGTATTCTGCAGTAAATTTCCTGTCAAAGAATTTTAGATATTCTTTCTCTAGCATACTTCTGCATGAGCAAATACTTGAAAAAAAGTCTGTCGCTACATCTGAAGTGATTTTCTGTATAATTTTAGAAGAGGGGTGGTAAAAAATCTAAAACCCAGGGACAGAGTTCAAAAAATAATACCGACCCTAAAAATATGTGCCCGTTAATTTTTAGCTACATATTTATATAAAACAATAGATCCAGTTTCAGAAAAAAATTACATCGAAATATTTTTATTGAAACAATTTTATTCAGACAGCTCCAAATTTCAAACTGAGCATCAGGGACACGGGACGGTAGATGAGTTTTCCATGTGTTTGGACACCCAACATCATCCAAAACTTATTTATCTCCTTAATATTGTTGTGCAATCATGCAATGGGATGTTCCCAAGTATATGAAATAAAAAAAAAAAACAGAAAAAAGTGTATTAAATAAAAAAAAATTATTATTCAGGGACATGGAAATTAAAAGATTGTGAGAATGCCCCATATACAAGTGCTGTCGCAGGCAAAAAATCAGATTTTTCAAAATGTCACATACATTAGAAATTCAAAGTGCTATATTTCAACCATTTTTAAAGATAAAGACAAAATAAAAAATGCTCCGGAATCCTTGTACCAAGGAAAGAAGTCTTTTTCAGTTTCTATTTTTATTTTTTTACCTCGTTTTAAATTTAAATTAAAAAAAATAATGGCTGCCAGTTTTAAACAAGATGGCTGATGAATTTAGCCATCTAACTTGGTCAAGACATTGCTATGTACTACACACATGCCTTCTCACATCCAAATCGGTTAATAAATACGCGTGTTATCACGTGAAAAAAAGCAAATCGTTTCAAAATGTCAGCCATGCTGGAAAAGTGCTATAACTTAGTCATTTTTTAAGATATAGGCAAAACAAAAAATGCTCCGAAATCTTTGTATGAAGGTCAAACACATAAGAACAAAATATTTTTCAATTTCTATTTTTTTTAACCCCATTTAAAGTTTTATTATTTTTTATTTTTTTAAATGGCGGATGAAGCTTGCCAACGAACTCGGTCGAGACACTGATATGTACTATGTATACACCAAGTTACATCCAAATCGGTTCATAAATACGCCTGTTATAGCGTGACAAAATTCAGATCCTTATTAAAAGTGTCAACAACACTAGAAATCCAAAGTGCTATAACTCGGCCATTTTTTAAGATATAGACGAAACGAAAAATTCTCCGGAATCTTTGTATCAAGGTCAAAGACATAAAAAAAAAATCTTTTTCAATTTCTTATTTTTTTGTACCTCGTTTTAAATTATTATTTTTTTTTTAATGGCGCCATTTTGAAACAAGAAGGCGAATGAAGTATGTACTATGTACTTCATTGTATGTACTATGTGTGTATATAGTAAGTTGGTATGTACTATGTACACACCAAGTTACATCCATATCGGTTCATAAATACCAGAGTTACACTGTGACAAAGATCATATATATATTTACATATTAGGGTGTCCCAAAAAAATGAAAGTCGTTTTTTTTTCGCATAACCTCTCCTTTTTTTCCCTTTTATGTCAAAACAATTGTAAATAAAGTTTCATGTAATTTGGACCACAGGAACCCGTGCCGACTTGCATCTAAATGCCTCAGTCAATACTTGTGTACTTCTTAATCAGTGAGCTGAACATGGCAGTGGAATTGTGTAGTTTTAAAAATGTGATATTTTTAATAGGGAAATTTAAACATGAAAAAACTGGTTCAAAGCTTCCGTCTAATGGCCAAGTTCTCGCAGTATTGTTTTACAATATTCGAGAAGTGAATTTAACTGTTAATGAAAATGAAAATATCGCTATTCGTGAAAGTATTATCACTTGGGAAAAGGCACACATGCCTAAGAAATCGTTGCCAAGTTGTGTGAGGAATCGTGTTAATATGTATCAGGTTTGTAGAGACTTACAAAAAAAATGCAAAGAAATTACAAGACAACAAGAATTTGTAACTACTTTAGACAATTGGTCCGGCACTGCACACGCTGATACAATTCAAATAATGAAAATGGAAGAAGATAGGATGTTCTTGCAGCGCTAAAAACAGCCGAGCCGGTCAGTTAGATAGAGCGGATAAGATAATGGCCAAAAAGAGGAAAGGGCCCGACTTCGAGTTGTCAAAGAAGAAAATTGGCACATCAAATATAGTTCCGCTTTAACATACTCAGCATCATACGAACCATTGGAAGAATATTACTTTTAGAATACTATTGAAAATATGGATAAAGAAGATTCCCCTCCCCAACACTGATCAAAAGCTCAGAACTGGGACAAGTAAATCAGTAATGAGAAACTATTTTATTATTATAGTTAGTTGCTGCAGTTGACAGGTGTCAATTAAGTATGTGAAATTATGTGTTTGTTCTTGAAGCTGCTATTGGGCGGGGGGGGGGGGGGGACTTGGATTTAACATTGGCAAATTTTCGTTAAGTAAGTCTTCAAAGAATCTGAACAGGAACGCGCAGAAAATATAAAAATTGAGTTCCAAAACGTGGTACCAGATGCAGTGACCTTCCATTGGGATGGCAAACTGTTGTCTGCTTTGAGTGCTTGAAAATCGAAAGAAGAACGCTTGCTTATAGTTATTTCATATGAACTTATGTAACCCCCCACTGCTGCATCGAGACTTTATAATTATATAGGCAAAGAACAGACGCAGGCTATTTGGAAGGCTATCTTAAATTGGAATCTCGAAGTCCAAATTTTCTGTTGTGATACTATGCCTTCGAATACAGGTCGTTTTAATGGTGCATGTGCGCTCCTCGCAAGAAAAAAAAAAAAAAAAAAGATAGCGAAATGCTTTTCTTTGCTTCCTGCCATCATGTATACGATCTGGTATTAAAGGTTGTATTCGAGTGAACATTAAACAAGTGACAACAAGTTCCGATATTACACTCTTTAAAAAACACAAAGAGAATTGGAATAACATCTATCCCACTAAAGTACAGTGCTATTGAGAAACAGTGGAATTGTTCTAACCCGTATCTGAACTTGACAATTTGCTTGAAGTTTACCACTCTGAACTTTAAAATGTTATAATCAGAGAGGACTATCGAGAATTGATCAAAATTTCTGTCATAGTTTTTGGTGAAGATGCAGAAAAAAAATTAAATCAGACCTCTAGGTGCTACGTACCAAGCTAGATGTATGGCCCGAGCGGTTTACTCCCTAAAACTCTCGTTATTTAGTTCTCATCAGAAATGAAACGTCAAGGATAAGAAATCACTGTTAAACGTCTGCTTCTTTATCGTGACAATCTATGTTAAGCATGTTAACTTCAATACATTTTGGCAGTTGAAGAACCCTAAAAAGATTTGTGCTTTTTGAAATCTTTGAAAATCTACGAAAATGTAAACGAAAGTATCTCGAAAGCTGCTTTGCAGAAATGTCTCCAGCATTTATGGTATTTGACTGATGAAATAGCAATATTAACTCTTTTTGATGATGATCATGATGACAAAGAAGCAAAATTAAAAATTATGACAAATTTACATAGAGGAAATTTCTCGACCAGTAAAGAAACATATCGAAGGAAGAAAGTGGTTCAATGTATGGCGAGTTTCATATATTAATTTTATAATTGTTTATTTAGTTATTCATTTATATCATGCGATTGTTACCTGTTCTTTTATTTTTTTTTTTTACAGAAAAAAGCATCGATGATCTCATATCTGTCAAAAGTCATTCATTGTTTTCTAGACTCAAAATTTATGATAATTTTGAAGAGGGGAGAGATCATGGGAGAATAATGCTTCGTTTCTCGATGCGAAAAAGGCGTTCTCAATTGTCAGAGCAATGAAAAATACAGCTGAAAGAGCGGTAAAATTGATGCAGGACTTGCATGATTTAATAACGGTGACAGAGGAACAAAACCAATTTTCGTTTTATTGCGTACAAAAACGCACGAAGGTCTATCCCGACTGTAAAAAGAAAACATCGAAATGAACATAAGTTCAGTAATGTTTCTTTATGTAATATGTTAATAAATATCTTCTTTGAATAAGTAGTGTTTTATGTGCCAAAGAAACATACATTTTACATCTTTCCATAGTATCCCCAATACAAGATTTCATGTTCAAGTTTGATCTAAAGTCTGCACGTGTTACCGTTATTTGATTGCAATAGTATTTTTTATTTATGTTTCGCAGGTGAAATAGAAAACAAATAGAGGGTATGCGTATTTGATTTCACAATTTTTTTACCTCGAATCCTGGGACACCCTAATGTATATACAGTGGCGTACCCAGGATTTTATTTCGGGGGGGGGGGGGGCTGACTTAAATTTCCATAACATTCCATATCTTACGAAACACGTTGAATTTTGTTGTAAACGAAAATCATTTTTGACAATAATGGGGTGGCGGGCGCAGCCAGAGGCGGAAAGGGAGGGGGCAGGGGTGATTCTTTTCCGAAAATTTAAGGCATGAGGTTCCAAAAATTTAAAAAAAAACGTCATAGGATCTCAAAAAAAATCAAATTTCGTAAATGGATCGGGGAGAAAACACGAATTTCGTCAAATGATCGAGGAGAAAACTTAAATTTTGTCAAATGATCGCGGAGGAAACGCGAATTTCGTCTAATGACCGCGAGGAAACGTGAATTTCGTCTAATGACCGCTGAAAAAACGTCAATTTCGCCAAATGACTCCAGGAAAAAATGAAGTTCACAAAGGGATCGTGGAAAAAACGCGAATTTCGATAACTGATGTCGAAAAAACATATTCCATCAAAGGGCCGCGGAGAAAACGCGAATTTCGTCAAAGGATTTCAAAAAACGTGAATTCCGTTAAAGAATCGTAAAAATATGCGAATTTCGGGAAAAAGACGAGGAAAGAGTGTAACTTTCAACGAAGAATCGTAAATAAAATGCGAATTTCGTCAAAAAGCCGCGAAAAAAATCGCGAATTTTGCAAAAAAAACCCACGGAAAAAGCAAATTTCGTCAAAGGATCGCGAAAAAATGCGTATTTGCGTATCTCGTCGAAGGGCCTCGAAAAACGCGAATTTCGTCAAAAGATTGCAAAAAAACGCGATTTCGTCGAAGGGCCGAAAAAAAAAACGCATAATTCGACAAAGGTTCGCGAGAGAAAGGACGTATTCCGACAAAGGGCCGCGTAGAAAAAGCTAATCTCGTCAAATCATCCCAAAGAAATGCGAATTTTGTCTAAGGGGCGCGGAAAAGAACGTGAATTTCGTGAAAGGACGGCGGAAAAAACGCGAATTTCCTCAAAAAAACGCGAATTTCGACGAAGGTTCACGAAAAAAAAAAGCGTATTCCGTCGAAGGCCGTGGAAAAGAAAGCGAGTTTCGTCAAAAAGTCTGCACATTTTGGCAAAGGATCGCGAAAAGACGCGTATTTCGTTGAAGGGCCAAGGAAAAACGCAAATTTCTCCAGGAAATCACGAAAAACCGCGATTTTCGCCAAAGGCGCATGGATAAAACGCGAATTTCGACCGCGGAAAAAAATGCGAAACTCGACAAAGGATCGCCAGAAAAAGCTCGTATTCCGACAAAGGCCGCGTAGAAAAAGCGAATCTCGTCAAAGCATCGCAAAAAAGCCATGAATTTCGTCAAAAGGCCGCAGAAAAAAGGCGAATTTCGTCAAAAAGTTGCTGAAAAAACGCAAATTTTGACAAAGAATCGCGAAAAACTGCGTATTCCGTCGAAAGGCCGTGGAAAAGAAAGCGAGTTTCGTCAAAAAGCCGATGAAAAAATGCAAATTTTGACAAAGAATCGCGAAAAGACGCGTATTCCGTCGAAGAATTCAGCCGCAGAAAAAAACGCGAATTTCGTCAAAAAACCGCGGAAAATGCAAATTTTGACAAAGGATCGCGAAAAAAACGTGTATTCCGTCAAAGGACAGCGGAAAAACGCAAATTTCGTCTAAAAGCCTCGGGGGGGGGGAAGCAAAATTCGACAGAGAATCACGAGAAAGACGCGTATTACGTCGAAGTGCCGCGGAAAAACGTAAATTTCGCCAGCGGAAAAAAATGCGAAATCGGGCAAATGATCGCGAAAAGTACATGTTCCGACAAAGGCCGCATAGAAAAACCGACTCTCAAAGCATCGCAAAAAACAGCAAATTTCGTCAAAGGGCCGCGGAAAAACGCGAAGGCCGTTTTAATTAAGAGTGTTCTCAAATACAAAACGGCAAATTTCTGACATAAGTTTTACTTTATTTTTGTTCGGAAATGCATGAAACTAGCAGGTCTTGTTGTTCAGAAGCTATGTAATCGAGTTTTTTTTCCGTTTTTTTTTGCAAACGCAATAGATCGTTCACAAAATGGTGTCAAAGTTGACGTCTTGAACCGAAGTTCCCGAAGAAAGCAAGACAAACCAGTCCGTGAAGGGCAAAAAATCGTGTTTGTCACGTGATCAAAAATGCTTATAACTACTCAATAGGTAACTTATTGATCGAAAAATGGAAAAAAAACAGTTCAATTCCAAATCGCTTCACTGCCAGGCTTTCCAATTTTATATCTTTCCGTTAAAAAATGAATTTGTAAATGTGCCAAAACGTTTTGCGCTTGTTGAGCAGATCAGTTAAGAACAGCCTTAAGCGAATTTCGAAAAAGGATTGCGAAAAACACGCAAATTTCGCCAAACTGTCGCGGAAAAATGCGAATGTCGTCAAATGGTCACAGAAAAAACGCGAATTACGCCAAAAAAGCCGCGAAAAAAGCAAACGTCGACAAAGAATCGCGTGAAAAACGTGCATTCCGTCAAAGGGCAGCGGAAAACGCGAATTTCGTCAAAATATTGCAGAAAATGCGAATTTCTTTCAAGGGCCGCTGAAAAAACGCGAATTTCGTCTAAAGGCCGCGGGAAAAAACTGGAAATTCGGCAAAGGATCGGGTAAAATAGTACGTATTCCGGAAAAGGCCCGCGTAGAAAAGCAAATCTCGTCAAAGCATCCCAAAAAACGCAAATTTCGTCAAAGGACCGCGGAAAAACGCGGATTTCGTCAAAGGACCGCGGAAAAACGCGGATTTCGTCAAAGGACCGCAGAAAAAGTGCGAATTTTGGCAAAGGGTTGTGATAAAACCTGTAACAAACAAAGTGGAAAAAACACAGCGGTCTCATTAGGAAACAGTACACATACAAACAGCTATGTTTATTATTATAGGTATAGTTTTTAAACTGAGGTAATATGCTGAACTGACTTTTTAAAAGTCTGTTTAACCCGAACCCAAGTTGCAGGAATCTACACTCAGCCTGAAATCAAGGTGAAATGAAAACAGTGTTAACCCAAAAAGCAACAGAAGTAATTTGCGCCGGGAAGGGAATCCCCCCTCTGCTGTAACCTTTCAGAAAATTTGCTGTGAATTTCAGAATTTTTTTTTCTACTCAGAATCATGGGTGGGGTAGAGGCACGGGCCAGATTCTGAGACCGCCCCACACCGAATCAAGTTGAAAAGAGTTAATGGGGTTTTTTTTTATATACTTTCATTAAAAAAAAAGTCATTGCAGCTTAAAATCTATAACATTGTTCTCCCCACCACCGAAAATAAAGTCTCCTTCAATTTCTTTGTCTATGCTGTGCTGTCTATGTGGACTAACATGGGACTAACGAGAATGGCTAATCTGCGGTAAAACAGAAATCTAAATTACAAATTTATCTCAAACAATAAGAAAAAAAAAATCAGCACCTTTTTCATTTCATTTTGGACTATTTTGAATAGGGGCCTGTAACACCATCAGCCCCTTCCCCGCTTTGGGTATACTGTGGTGTAAATGTGTGCTAATACGGGAGTAACCAGAATGTCAGTTCGTTATATTGCAGAAAACAATGTTGCAAATTTATCTCAAACAAAAAGAAACAAAAATCAACATTTTTTTAAATTTCATTTTCGACTATTTTGGGAGGGAGCTCTAACCACATTCCACTTCTTTGGGTATAATGTGGTGTCACGGTTTACAAATATGGAACTAAAGAGAAGAGAGCGGCTAGTCTGTTGAATGATAGGGGGAAAATTCTTACAAATTAATCTCAAACAGAAGGGAAAAAAGCATTTTTTTTTTCATTTAATTTTCGACTACTTTGGAGGAGGGGGCTGTAATCCGACCAGCTTCCTTTCCCTTCTTTCGGTATGCTGTGATGTCAATGTGCTAACATGGCACTAACATGAATGGCTATCTCGCTGTATAACAGAAGAAAAAAATTACAGATTTATCTAAAAAAGTAAGGATTACAGGAAAAATATTACAAATTTTATCTAAAAACAAAAAAAGGCATTTTTTCATTTCATTTTCGACTATTTTTGGAGGGGGCTGTAACCCAATTTCCCACTTTAATCTCTTTGGGTGTAGTGTTGCTGTGCACTAATATGGAACTAAAGGGAAGGGAGTCTGTTGAATGATAGAAGAAAAATGCAATTTTTTTTCAAGCAGAAAGTAAAAAAAACAGCGCTATTTTTTCATTTAAATTTCGAATATTTCGAGAGAAGTGGGGCTGTAACCCCCATCAGCCCCTTTTCTCTTCTTTGGAGTCAATGTGGACTAATACGGGACTAATGAGAATGGCTATTCCGCTGTATGATAGAAAAAAATGAAAAACTTTCCCAAAAGAGAAAGAAAAAAATCAGCAATTTTTTCGTATCAATTTCGAAAATTTCGGTCGGGGGGGGGGGGCTGTAGCCCCATCAGACCCCCATTGGGTACGTCCATGTGTATATATATATATATATATATATATATACAGTGAGCAAAAAAAGTATTTGCACACAGACGATTTTTTTTATAAGTAACCATAGAAAGCAAATTTGATACTATTCTCTTAATTATTCATTTATTTAAATAAGAAGAAAATAAAAATAACTACCCATTTTCCTTAAATAGTAATATTACACATTTTAAAAAATAAATTAATATTTTTTCATACCTATAAAGTATTTGCACAAGAAGCATTGACTGTTAAAAAAGGCATTAAATGTTTAAATGTGAAGATTATGCAAATGTTTAGCACATCAGTCCCGCAGTACATTAGCCCCGCACTTTAATGTCACGTAATATATTAACTGGAGCAGGGAGTTTGGGGAGTTTTTGTTCTAATGGCGCCGAAAACGTGTGAACTGTCTGTTGCTACCCGTGAGAAGATTATATTTCTTCACAATTCTGGATTAAGTTACCGAGGAATAGGTAAAATATTAAATCTAAAGATTTCTAGTGTTCGTTATGTAATTAAGAAGAAAAAATAAATCGGTTCAATAATAAATAAGCCGCGAACTGGGCGTCCAAGAAAGCTAAATACCAGGCAAAGGAGAGCCAACGTAATAGAATCTTCAAAAAGCCCTTTTCTAAGTGCTCGAGAATTGGCTGTTGATGTTGCTTCAACGTCGGGAACAATAGTTGCACCACAATCAATTAGAAATATTCTTCATGATGCAAATATTCGAGGAAGAGCCCCTAAAAAAAAAACCAATTTATTAGTGAAACAAATAGGGTGAAAAGACTTGAATTTGCAAAAGCTTATGTCAGCAAACCACTAGAGTTTTGGAAAACTGTTATTTTATCCGATGAAAGCAAGTTCAATATTTTTGGCTCAGATGGTATGAAAACTGTATGGCGAAAGCTAAATACTTCTCTTAAAATTAAAAACTTGAAACCAACTGTAAAACATGGCGGTGGTCATGTAATGATTTCTGGATGCATGTCTTTTAACGGAGTTGGCGAAATGACCTTTATTGAATGCAATATGAATGCTAAACGATATATTAATATGTTGCGAGATCATTTATCTAATAGTGCTCTGAAATTAGGAATTCCTAACTCATATTATTTCCAACAGGATAACGATCCGAAACACACTGCATATATTACGAGGTTATGGTTGCTTTATAATGTAAAAAGTCAAATGAAAACGACACCACAATCACCAGACCTCAATCAGATTGAAAATTTATGGCATATTTTGGATGTGAAAATAAGGAAAAAGAAAATTTCTAACAAATCAGAACTTAAGCAAGCTCTTGGGAAGAATGGCTACAAATCAGCAGTGAAACATGTCACAAATTAATGCAATCAATGCCCAGAGTATTACAAGCTGTAATTGAAGCAAAGGGCATGCATACTAAATATTAGCACTGTTTTTAACTTATAAATAATTCCTCTAGTTCTATTTTTACTGCTAGTGTGCAAATATTTTTTTGGCAGTACAAATGCTACTTTTTTTATGTTTTCATATTTTAAATATAATTATTAAGTCTGGTATTAAATATGTTTATTTGTTTTGTAAAAGTGTTGGTATTTTTTATTCTTAGTTGCTTTTTATTTATTTATACATACGCTACAACAAATTTACCTGGTGTGCAAATATTTTTTTTGCTCACTGTATATATATATATATATCATGGAAGACGGTAGTATTTCGAGTGACGCAGCCTTAAGCCTAAAATCGTATCGTATCGTATCGTTAAAATCGTATCGTATCGTATCGTATCATAGAATTCGTAGATGGCGGAACTCATATATACAGCTAACTCGACATCAAAGAAAACGCGAAAAGCCGCCTTTTAATAACTCAGCAGATATATGTCTTATTGTTCTGAATTTTCTAGAACAGTCTTATATCTGCAGTCTAATCGTATACTGAAATTTTTGCATTTCTACGTGCAGTATATTTTGAGATCTAAATAGCCATTTTTAAAGTGAAAACGTTGGTATAATATCGAGGAAGTTCCTAATTTGAAAATCTCGAAAACGGTTCTAACGATTATTTTTAAATTGATACATAATATAACTGTGATTAAGGCGAGGTGAATAACACTTTTCTTTTTTCTGGGAAAACTCTCGTTCGTTAAATAATTCGATTTTTTTTTCTCTCGAAAATGACACGGGCGATTTTTTAAAAATCAAATAAATATGTTTCAGATGAAAAAAATAACAATTTACTTGTTTCCAGCAAGACTCTTGTTCGTTTTATAATGCGCATGAAAAATCGGACTATATTTCTACGCCATTCTATGGAAATTTCATCGAAAATGCATGACACTGTATTCATACACATGCTTTCTTTTTAACCACTTTTGGGGAGAAAAATTTTGTCTTCCCACTGGCTGAGTGGCTAAGGGCCATCGTTTACTGACCTTAAGATAGGCAGTTCGATACTTCCTGATACGTGTTTTCACATGTGAATGTTTTTTTTCTTTTTTTTTTTTTTAAGTCTGCTAGTTGACCATTATTCTCAGTTCCTTTGTAATTTTTTTAATTGCTATTAAGTTAAATAAAATTACAATTATAATGACGCCAATTTGATGATGATTATTTCTTGGCAATTTTTCAACAATAAAAATATTACCATAAATTTTATAAATATATTTAATTTCAATCACTTTACAAAAAATATACATTAATAATTATTATTTGAATATAAATCACACGATCAGAAACGTAAAAAAATAATTCATTTCAGCTCTTCTTTTTATAATATCATTTTTTATTATTATGACGGTCAATCAATATATAATCACTGACATCCATAATATTATTATTATTATAATTATTATTTACCTTGCATAAAAGCTATTGTGATGTAATAATTCTTTTATAATAAATAATTTAGTTGAAATGTTTTATTTATAAATATCAATGAAGTTTGATAACCCCGAGACAATTCTTTTTATTTAACTTTGCAATATTCACAGTTTACATAATAAGCATATCAGAATTCTGGTGTCGCCATCTTTTGACGCAATTGCGTAGTATTATAGAGAAATGTTTGATAAAAACGTTGAATTAGACAGTTTTTAAATCGAAGAATTATTTTAAGAGATATTTAATGTTAAATCTGGATAAAATTGTCTCATTAAAAAAGTCTCATAGGAAAAAAAAAATATACATGGGAATTTAATCATTTTCATTCAATTTAATCATTCAATAGAAACTCGAAGTTTGCAGAGTGCATTTATTATTCTTAACTTGCCTAATTTTTTGACGGTTTATTTCAATTTTAAATTAAAATTTTCAGAATTTCCAGAGATATTTTTTACATATTTTAGAAAAGGTTATTTTAAATTGTTGCCAAATGTTAAAACAGCGCAAAGAATAATATATTTTTTAAATTAAAAATTTATTCACACGTGACTATTATAAACAGAAAAAAATCCTTTTAAATTAGAAATAAATGATAACGTGTTAAAAGCAGGAAAATATTAAACATTACGTCATAAAAATTGTTTTTACACATGCTTACTTAAAATGAAAGAAAATTATAAAATAATCAATTATTTTCAAATTAGAATTAAATGATTACGCATTAAAAGAAGGAAAACATTGAGAATTACGTCATAAAAATTATATTTACACGTGAATATTAAAAGAAAAAGAAAATTTCTAAATAATAAATTCATTGATATGTGTTAAAAGTCGTAAATGGAGGAAATTACGTCATATTGGCCAAAGTGGCCAAAACAGTTTACAAAACACATTGCAAAACATATTGCAAAACAGTGTAAATTAAAAAATATATTTATATGAGAGATTTATTTCAAATTTCGAGATGATATTTTTAACTATAGTTGCTAATTTTAAGGTAGCGCAAATAATAATATTATCTTTCTAATAATAAAAATATTTTCAGTTGAATGTTACAAAGAGAAAGGAAAGTTTGGTGAAAATTATGTCAGATTTAAAACGTTACATTTAAAATCTCTTATTTAAAATCATTTTCTTATAGCGTTGTTAAAAAATACCATAAAGCAAAGACTCTGTTGACTTAGTTCCTTTTATATTTGGTAATTTTCAAATGTTTAACTAATCTTATTTAATCAAGCACGGAAACAGCAACTAACATCAGCTGATTCGGTTTTGAAATCCCCCAGTAAAAGGGAAACCCGTTTACAGTAAGATCGCCATTGATTATTTAATTATACAGAGCAGCCTCGATTATCCGAGCTAATTGGGACTGTTAGTAAATCGGAATCGGAAATCTCGGTTAATAGAAACTGTGTGTAAAAACTCGCCGTGCTTGCGAATTTAACATCTCTTTTAAAAAAATATATAGAACGTTTTTTTTAAATAATAAAAGTAAATATATGTAAAGTTCTGTTTCACAGCTTAACAAATTTAAAAAGAAAATCAACTACCAGTAGTAAATTTTAAAATGCAAATTGAAAAATTTACGAAAGTTCACACAGCCACTGGAAACAAAGCATTGTTCGCTATTGACTACTCAGGGTCCAATGTTTCTTTGGAGTTGAGGGCTTTTGGGGGCGGAATGGCCTGTATAGCACGGACAGTGAGCTAAAGAGTGTGGTTATTTTTAAGGCTCATTCAAAAGGAAAAAAAAATCAGACTTTGTTATCGGCTCGGTTAACAGAAACCTCGATTAATCGAAGCTCGGTTAATCCAGGTTCTACTATAATTCAATCTTCCGTAATCTTTTTAAAGCAGATCAAATTAATGGACTTTAGCACAAAGTCACATAGCTGATAACTGCCATGCTTGTTGGCCACCTTTTTTTCAAAAAGTTTGCTTCACCTTATTCAATTAATGAGATATCTCCGATAAAATAAGTCACATTTTCCCGTTCTAAAATACTGGTATCCAAAAATCGTAGCATGTAACTGACACTACAAGTACTCATGGAACTAGACTATTTTAAGTCTGATTTTTATTATAGACTATATAAAATTATTAAAAATATATATTATGATAGGAACTAGCGGGCTTCGTCCGCTATTTACGTTACGGATATAAAAATCCTGTTTTTTTTAGGGAAAAAGAAATAAAAACCTATTTGACGATAGGTTTATAAAGACACATTTTGTATTTGTTATATTTCCGGGGATGAGGAGGGGGGGGGGGGCTATTTTGATTAAATATCGCAATTAGTCTACATGGCAGATATAATTATGATAGACACTAGCGGGCTTCGCCCATCTATGGCGCCTTATGGATCCAGCTTCCATAACTCAGAAACTACCTTTCGGACATCAATGCAACAGATTCCAAACGTTATAATTAACTTAATAATCACCCTATATAGCATTAAAGTAAATTTATGAGTACTGCTTACTATTTTTTTTATCGTAATTTCTGATTTTTTATCGTAATTTCTGAATTATTTCGGTTCAATTCTTAGGTACTGGTCTGAAAAATTTTGAAAAAGGGGGGAAGGAGGGGACATGAGACTGCTGTTTGTCAAACAACACAACGGGCTCTGGCTTATTCAACTTGGTTTTTGATGACTTCAATTGGAAGGTGGTTTGTTTAAAAGAGTGCGTTCCCTGCCCCATGAAAATTGGAACTATTGGTGCTACATCTATGTAAGGATTTAATAATTATAAATTAACATTTTGGATTTATTAATTTAAGGATAAAGTGTTTTTAAAGGAATATCAAATGAAACCCTCTGTGCGATCTGCGATTATACTTACCCAGTTGTTTTTATATACAAACTGCTATAAGGAAAATTGTAATAAAATAGTAAAAATTAAATCTGCATTAAATTCCATAAGTATCTTTTTTTTAATCATTTTATCACTAACCTCAAAAAAGTAATGATATCAATGCAAAAACCCTTGACGGGTTAAAAGTTTCTGACGCAGCACTTTATCTTATGCTCTAAGAATTTCAAATATGGAACTTAAAAATACTGATATCAAATTTTGAGTGACGTTATGCTATTTCTTAAAAAATATATTTGTATTTATTTCACCATTTTATTTTTGTTTTATTTATAATCGCATGTGCAAAAGTTATGTTCAACATGAAAAGCTGCATAAAATTTTATTCGCTGTTGCTTTATCATTTACATCTCTCATAAATTCAAAATATGTGTTTTAAAAGATATGATATAAAATTTAAGTGACGCCTTGATGTGACTTTAAAAGGTTTGTTTTTTAAAATTCAATTTAAATTATTTTTGACTTGGTTAAAATATTTTTTTTACATCTACACAATACTTTTAATTTTCCAATTCACTGTTAAATATATCACTTTCATTGAATCTATACTATGCATTGAAATGTATTTATTTCAATAAATTGATTTATCTTTTGTGTCACGCTATTCAAAATTGTGAGTAAGATTTATGTAAATGGTTTCTTTGCGTCATTGTGTCCAAACTACATGAAATGTATGAAAAAGGATAGTTTGACGCAAATAAACCATTTACATAAATCTTACTCACAATTTTGAATAGCGTGACACAAAAGATAAATCAATTTATTGAAATAAATACATTTCAATGCATAGTATAGATTCAATGAAAGTGATATATTTAACAGTGAATTGGAAAATTAAAAGTATTGTGTAGATGTAAAAAAAATATTTTAACCAAGTGAAAAATAATTTAAATTGAATTTTAAAAAACAAACCTTTTAAAGTCACATCAAGGCGTCACTTAAATTTTATATCATATCTTTTAAAACACATATTTTGAATTTATGAGAGATGTAAATGATAAAGCAACAGCGAATAAAATTTTATGCAGCTTTTCATGTTGAACATAACTTTTGCACATGCGATTATAAATAAAACAAAAATAAAATGGTGAAATAAATACAAATATATTTTTTAAGAAATAGCATAACGTCACTCAAAATTTGATATCAGTATTTTTAAGTTCCATATTTAAAATTCTTAGAGCATAAGATAAAGTGCTGCGTCAGAAATTTTAACCCGTCAAGGGTTTTTGCATTGATATATATATTTATATGTATATAGATATATATATCAAAATTTGAACGGAGGGTGGTTTCGGCGTCTGGGAGTCTTGATCGGTGAAATTGTATCAAAATTTTTCAGAATCGTTTTCCTCGGAACGGCTGCAATAGGTAGCTTTTTGTAATGAAAGCTACCTAATATTTCGTTAAATCTTAATTGTTGAGTCACGTCTTTAAAAGCATTAGTCAAATTTATCAGGTTCCTAAAACTTTATTTCATTTCATCTGTTACCGCATTAGCCATTTAGAATCATCCAGGTTAATGTGTTTCTTCAGACTTTTTTGAATCTGCTTTCTTTTACCAGTTAGTTTATCGTGATGTAACGAAAAAGGACTTTTAGAAATATCTTCTCAAGATATTTCTTTAATATGAAGTGATGTACATGACGACGTGTTTAATTCGAAATACAAATCTATTAGGCGGAATGAATTTGTTGGTAGGAATATCAGATCATTCAGTTAGCAATAAAATTTGAATAATTTAAGTTGTAAAGGATAGAGTGGGGAAATACAGAAGTGCGTTTAATTAAATATTAGGGTTTGAGCAAAAATTATTTTTCTTCAACTGGTGATTGGAAAAATTATGCTAAATCTTAATTGTTGAATCACATCTTTAATAATTTTAGTCACATTTATCAGGTTCCTAAAACTTTATTCTGTGTCGTCTGTTACTACATTAGTTATTTAGAACTTTTCAGGATAATCAGTTTCTTCATGTTTTTGCGAATCCGCTTTGTCCCCGTGTTAATTCATGGTGAAGAATCGAAAAAGGACTTTCGGAAATATCTTCTCAACACATTTCATTAATTTAAAGCGATGTAGAGGTCGGTGTATTTAATTTGAAGTACAAATCTATTAGGTGGATTGGAATTGTTGTTCGTAATATCCAATCATTCCGTTACCAAGAATGTTTGAATAATTTAAGTTGTAAGAAATTGGATGGTTGGATACAAAAGTGTTTTGAATTATATAGAAGGGTTTGCTTAAAAAGTTTTTTCTTCAACTGGCGATGGAAACGTGGAGGTGAAACAGAAGCAATGATTTAGGAAAGTCATATTTTATTCCGGATACTGTCTTAATTACACATACAGCTATCTAATAATAACTAAACAACAGAAGATATTTTTAAGAATGCCTTAAGAATTTTTTAAAGAATATCCAAGGACTCGTTTATGGATACTTGAAAAACATAAAAAAAAAATAAATTATTTCCTATTTTCTATAATTAAGGGTATGATGTAGTTTGAAATGAAGGAACGGGGATCTAATCCTGAAATTCTGTTTTTAGGCGCGTTCGGAATTATATAAATACGTATCACTGATAGCCGTCGTTCTGTAGGCCTGTCTGTCCGTCCGCATATAACAGAGCAAAAACAAGTAAGTAATAGAACAAACGTATCATGCGCAGTCACCACGTCTTTAAAATGTAAGAAAAAAAAAATTGAAAGACACACGTTAGATTTTGTATTAATTTCTCAATATCTTGAAGCAATCATCTTAATATGTACATCGGTCTCGGTCTGTCCTGAAACTAATGACAAAAATGATTTTACATGTGAATTTTGTATGACTATTAAGTTTCCTCTTCAGCATTTTTTTAATTATTATTTTACATTAAGTTGGATTTAAACAAATGATTAACAACATGTTTAACAGTAGGACTACCGATGTTAAATGTATACCTAGTTTCACCGCACTCGACAAATTGACGGATTTTTGATCATGGCTTTCATTGTAACTTTTGACTTAGTTAATGTAAATAAAAGAATATAATTAAAAAAAAACATTTAATATAATAATTCATAAATTATTAATAAAAAATCAAACAAAAACAGTTTCCTTTTGCATTTATAATATAGCCCATTTGATAAGCCACGCCTTCTGGTATAAACCGCGCCTTCTATTATAAGCCACGCCTTCTGGTATTCCGACGGGTTGTAAGATTCCTCTATTAGTGAGTGACATCCGCTGTTGAAAATCAAGTTGTTCATGACTTAATGGAAAGCAATTAGCCTTCATACAATACAATTTTCCGAGATTGGACTTTTTACAGATTATACTTTGCACAATTTGCACTTTTCACCAAGAACTTATTCATGTTAGAAGTAAAACTGATAATGATTGCGTCCCGATTACATTTACCAGTCAGACCGTTCATTTCAATACTGAATCGTAATCGGAGCAAAATGGATCCCGTTATAACGGCTGCCGAACACTTTTGATCATTCAACTTTGAAATTGCCGTAGCAAAACCGCACATGCGACTATTATCCTATTCTATTCGCACCACTATTTTAAGAAAATAAATTTTGTAGTATATTTCTCTTGAAAATATCGTCAAACGGTATATCAAAGATTTTTTGTTTTGATAAGGTGATGCGAGGTAGAATTAAAAAATATTTGCCTGTGGCTGCTCTGCCAAAGTCGTCATTTTGACGGGTCTTGGTATAAATAGGTATAGGTCATACTGATTATGGAAATTAAAGTGGGTGAATGAAAATTGAACAGGAATATTTAACTATTCTTATATTTCATTAAAAGTCGTATCATAAAATTCTAGAACAATATGTAAATTAGGTCTTAATGAAGGGAACGAATATTTTTTTTTCCAACTGGATTAAATCATATTCAATGCTGGAGTAGCACAGTTGACATTTATTCCAACAGAGCAAAAAATGTCCAGACCAGGAATCGAACCTGGATACTTGGCGTGCCGTACCAATGCCTTACCTGTAGGCTATCCGGACGATATCTGGCTGACATAATTCACTCGAGTGAATTATGTCAGCCAGATATCGTCCGAAAAGCCTAACAGGTAAGGCACTGGCACGGCACGCCAAGTATCCAGGTTCGATTCCTGGTCTGGACATTTTTCGTTCTGTTGGAATAAATGTCAACCGTGCTACTCCAGCATTGAATACGTAAATTATATAAAATTTCTACGCATGAAATTTGAAAACCGTCAAAATGACGGCCTTGGTAGTTCTAGTGTTAACACAGATATTTTAATTTATAAAGTGTGAGAAACATAACAAGAATATATTTTCAAAATTACAACTCATGGAACATTGAAAATATATTTTAATAAAAACTAAATAATAGATTTACTAATTTTAATTTTTATATCAAATGAATTTTTTAAAGATTTTTTTTTTTTTAATCCGAGGTACAGATTATTTTCTTGAAGAATTTCATTTTTTTTTTGTATAACATAAATAACGCAAATATATATATATATATATATATATATATAATTTTTTTAAATCAATCATTGCCTTACAAATGAAGGTAATAAATTGTACACACTCAAGTTTTAACTTAACTGCAGAGATCTCTTCATTATACAGTCAAAAGAGACCAAAGAAAAGTCACACCAACGAGATAATCCTATTAATATGAGATCAGAAATTATACCATATAAATTTCATGTATGTAGTATTGCCGATATATATGCTAACCAATGATTTGTAAAAAATACATTAAAAATTACTTGAAAGAATATATATAAAAGAGGCTGTAAAACATTAATATATACACATTAAAAAGATGAATATGTTTTGTCGGATCTAGCAAAACTTTTCGAACACATATAACATAACAATTTCAGAGTTACCTACTATTTCGAAAAGTGTTCATTTTTTCATAAGAAACCTTAGGAACCCATAAATTCCCGAGATTGAAAAAAAACTTTTCTGAAAACGAATTGCTTTACCAAATAATAATAATAATAATAACAATAATAATAATAATAAAACAGTCAAACTTACCTTATTTCCATTCTTTAAATATTTGATTTCCGTTGATCACCCTTCCATTTATTTATTTTCTATAATAATAAAAACTTAAAGTAATAATAAAAAAAAGCAATTTAACAAATTACAACGACCATTTGGAAAATGATTTTTTCAAAGACTAAACTTTAAGACATAAAAAATCGCACGGAGTTGATCATACATTACTACGCCATGAATTAAACATTAATAGTGTTATTACACGTAAAAATTGCAAGATTTCCTGAAACATACGTCTTATCCACCTGAAACTTAAGTATTATCCAAGCATTTCATTGGCTGTACGGGAAAACGCTTTTCCATCGTCAGATTTCTTGGAAATCTGACGACCAATTTGAAATGAAATTTCATTCTTAAACTTCTAAACATCCCACAATATTACTTTTTACAACGTCGTATGGAGAAAAAAAATGTACTTTTAAATGCAATTTGTTTGAAAGCTGTATCTAAATTTGTTCCTGAGTTATTAATTTTTATTTGTATTTTTTATTCCTTTTTTGTCATAATGGCAACAGAAGTATCCACCTCTGTTGAAAGTAAAGGGAAATACAGATTACGGTATAGACCAAATCAGAAAACGAATAAAATGCGGATTAAACCAATAAAAAGCTTCAGATATGCTTTTGATTTCCTACCCTGACCAGAACAATAACCATTTTTCCAAATAGTTAAAAAAAAGAAAAAAACATTTTTGAATAGTTCTTACAGAATATTAAATAGCTTACTCAGCACAAAATATTGAGTTTTCGTGTGCTATCAATTGCAAAATAAACATTTTCTATATGCAAGAGATATATACAAGAATAACAAATTAATTTTAATTTTAATATTAATGTTAATTCTGTTCATTTACCATGTTTTAAAAATAAACATGTTTTTTCCAACATGAAAATGTTTACTTGAATATCTTGCAGGTAAACTGATTACTTCAAAAACTTGTTTCTGTTTTCTTATTCTTTTTTAAACGAGCAGGTAAAAAACCGTTTTTTTAGAAATCCTACTTTAAATCTTGGATATATTTTATTTCTGAGCGCCATGAAAATAAAGAAACGCTTTTTCGAAATCGCCTATAAATATCAGATGTTATGTCATATTTTCATAAAGGTTTGTTATATTCAGAAATAGGCGTTTGAAAAAAAATGGAAAAATATACAAAAATTGGTGCGCATGAATTATATCAGCTTCTTTTAAACGTGGAAAGAGAATTAAACAGAGCAAAAAATAATCACAGAAAATTTAATAATTAAAATATAATTTCCGAAATGTAACAATGATTGATAAATTTGCAGATACTTACTCGATTATTTTTAGCAATACTTTAAAAAGTTTTATATGTGTTATCATTTTAAAAAAAATCTTAAAATACTCGAAGTTTTCGTTTCTTTTGATTGTTTTGAAAAGCTAGTAAGTAAAATAATTTTTGTAAAAAAATGTCATTATTTTGTATGCTTGAATTCTAATCTGATCTTTAAGTATCATAAATAGAACATTATTTTAGATGCTTTGATGGATGTTTAATTTTAGAGACGAAAAGATCATCTTTTGCGTTCGAATATTGATCGTAGGGTTGGTTGGTTGTGCTTATGACGCCAATTATCAGCACGAGGTACATAGGGCATAGGGAGGGGGATAGTGCCCTGCGTGGGGGTCTTTCTAAGGGAACCTAACCCGTATTTACGCTTGGAAAACCAAGGTCAAAAGAATACCACGAAAATTCCGAACGATTAGGCCGACCGGGATCGAACCCAGCACCTCCCGTCTACCAGCTTCTAGAGAAGAACCTCTCGGCCACTGGTGGGATATTGAACGTTGGGAAATATCCAGCTTAATGTGGTTAACTGTGTTTGCTTTAAATAATACAGCTGCTGAATATAGGTAGTGAATGATTATAAAATCTTTATTAAATGGTATCACGTTTATTAAACAAAATTATCCAACTTATTTTAATCATGCATAAAATATTTTCTATCTGCACTTCCTAGCGCGAAAATTGCACTGCATTTCTGCAAAGAAAAGAAAAATACTTTTTCAATTGCTATAACACAATTTATTACAAATGAAGACGAACTTTAACTTCTTCTAATAGTTGGAATGAATATATAATATTTCAAAAATTATGCTTATAATAAACAAAACATTAAAAATTATCCATTGTATTTTATTAAAGAACAAAAAATCTTTTAGAATATATAACAGAAAATATATAAAAGGAAAGCTTTTAAAAAATGCACAAATGAATTTGGAACTAAATATATCATATTATTAGTTCTTATTTAAAAAATAGCTTATATAGCACATCAAAAAATAGGCTAATCTTACATATAAAATTCAATTATTCTACTTAGAATATAATATGAGCAACATAAGTGCCCATTATTCTTAGAAAACTTAAACAGGAAAATAAAATATGCTTCATACCTCTCCAGGGTTCGTACGGGTCCTTGAATTTCCAGACTAGAAAATTCTTTGGTACCAGTATTTTCTTATGGAAAATCTCTCCTTAAATAAGGCAAAATTTTGTCCCTTTAAACTAAATTTATTTTTCTATAAAAAATACTGATTTTTGGCCTTGAAAATAACGGTACCTGTACGAACCCTGTTCTCCCATACAGAACGAGATGGAGAAATTTCTTTGATCGAAATGATGAATTTTTGAAATCAATATAGATTAGAGATGCATCGTTGCAGAGAACAGTTAATATAAAAATTCTGAATCTTCAAAATAACTGTTTATATCATTAGACTTATCACGCAATCACTTAATTTACATTCTCAAAGAAAATTGTTCCAAATTTATTTTAGTCTGTAATATTATTTTATTTATGCTATTATTTTTATGCTTTTTATTTAGATTATCCTAATAAAAAGTTAGAGTGAAACATATACTTGCTTACGTCAATACATTTTTATAGAAACATTTATTATGTAAATATTAAAGGAATTTATGTTAATGATTCTGTTATACGCAATCGATTTATTTGCAAAATTATTATCTCTCAGAAGAAGGCACTGGGGTCCTAAAACGTAGGTAGTCTGGATTGTCAGAATATGGCAAAAAATCAATAGAACTAGCCTTCTTTTCCGCGTATGTGTAGCTTAAAATTACTCATTAACATTTGAAGACTTTGTATGACTATTTAATGCAGCAGTGAATATCGATAGCTCTATTACTTTATTCTTTTTGGTATTCTTAAATGATCGAAGAAACGTTAAAATAATTTACACAAGTGAAGTCATTATAATTTTATTGTTCATTTACGGAAATATTATTAAAACTCATACTTAGTGAACAAAAATTTCATTAAATATCGAATATAAAATTCACCTTCATTTCTTCAACACTAGAACGCCCGGAAGATTTACTCAACTTTAATAAAAACATTTTATATCAGAATTTTTATTTCAAACTATTTAAGTTATTTATTTAACTTGATATTCTATGTTTTGTCTTTAACTTATTTTATCAAAAAATTTTTGGTTCGAATCGGCATTTAATCACATGATTCTTGTCGAATGGACACCAGCTAGACGTTCTATTGTTAAAGTAAACACTGTGAATTATGTTCCAAAATATGTTAACTGATAAATTGTTTTGCAGCTATGAACTAACTGAAACTATTTATGAAAACTTAGAGAAATTTCATTTTAACATTTATACTAATAAAAGAAGGTTTTGTGTGTGTCTGAGAGATGTGTATGAAAATCTATGCCACTTACACGACTGAAACGTTTTGTGAGGTAGTCCAAAGTGTCCCCTGATGCACTTGAGACTCAGAATTTTAAAATTCTAATAATTAATTTACTTATTAATTAAAAATCGAAACTCACTCTCATTAAAAACTCATCTTGGCCCTTGGAGAGGGGAAAATGCTGGCGCATGCACAAAAGTATTATTTACGCATCGGAAGAAAGTAAGAACGAAAAGAAGGAATTTCGGGGATATTTTGACATTATTTATTAACTTACATCGGCTCTCAGTAAAGTTTAAAAATATATATATATTCTGAAAGATCGTTCTCTTTGTCTCAGAGGCCGCAAATATATTTTTTTAAAAATCGCTGTTAACCCTTCGAAATAAAACTTCAAAAAGGGTCATTTTTCCGGAAAACGTTTTTCTCCTTTATTGCAACGCCCCTTCAGGGCGCAATTTTAGGGTTACTGACAAACCGAAACTAAGGACTTTAAGCAGAAACCTTCTTCTTCTCAATGGTGCAATCGGTTTTAAAAAGATGAAATTTAACCCTTCAAAATATATCGTCGAACTCAGGTAACTTTACGGAGACGATATTTTTTCTTTGCTAAAAGTAACTAAACATCCCTATTTTAACTGAATCTTTTTACAGCATCTCAATAGACTAGATTTACATCACCAACAAAGTATTTGAAACCTTCGGATGGATATAAATATTTTTTCGCAAAATAAAATGTGTAAATATGTTGACTGAAATTAGTCAAAACCTGTGTGTTTCGTCACGGTTACGTTCGCTTTCGGTACGTATAGACTCCAAAAACCAAATTACGCAGGAAATAAAATACTAAATAGCATACATTTTCAATTCAGTATTTTTTCATTTAAAAATATAAATTCGGATAAAATGCAGTTAAAGATATACACTCATACAAATTTGAGGTTCATTTTAAGGAACATCACGATACCGTGTAACGCCGAGGATGGGGGGGGGGGGGGTCAGATAATAGAGAAAAAAAATCGCTTTAGTAGTATCCAGGTCACTTCGATATGTTTGGCAGGTACAAAGAAAATTTGGTTAGTATTCAACATTGAATTTTAATTTCAAAATTAAAACTTCTTCATATAATAAGGAACTTTAAATACACAATAAATTATTCTTTATTATTAATGTGCTAATTAAATTTAAATGAAAAATAATTAAAATATAGATAACTATATAGTTTTACACTATTCAAGATGTATATGTCAAAGTTATTTTCGCCAACAGTTGTTTGTCATTGATGTTATTTTTTTATTAATTTTAATCTAAATGTTTCTTTAATAAAATGTTGTACTAAGACGTGAAAGCAATTTCTTACTCTGCTAATGTTTACAGTATTTGCAACATTAATATTATCTCCTTCTTACGAAGAGTACTGCTTGGTTTCGCGGGTTATAATTCTTTAACAATACGGCAGCAAAGCTGCATACATATGCACTAATAAGCATTATATATTCTTATATTACCAGAGAACTATATATATCGTCACACAGGGATGTTTTTAGTTAATTTTTTAAATAGCATCAGTTCTTAAATCTAAATACATATTAGAAATATCAATTATTTCTCATCTGACATTGAATTACATAGATATCTATATAATTAAAAAAAGTATTGTAATACACAAGTGCATTTATACAAAGCGTATTTTACTGCTTTCATTAATTGTTTCAATAAAAGCCATCAATATCATGTCTATAAATAATATTTATTTAATTTCCGCAAAAATCTTTCTAAAACTTAAATTTTTATGTTAAAAATTTATAGAGAACATATATAAAATATATTCTTTTAATTGTTTTAAGCATTTGCATAGATAAGAATATTTACTAAACTTATGTTTTAAATTCGAGTTTGTACATCCAGTTGAGCCGTTGAAGAAAGAATATGAATAAATTACTTTAATAAAGCATATATCCCCAGGTTAATAAATAATGAGTTATTTATTATTCTTTTTTGCTAATTTAATTACACAAATAACATTCCTTATGAATAAACACTATTAAATGAATTTTGAAGGGAAAAAATTATATTCATTGAATTCTTTGTTTTCAAAGTATATAAAACTTAGATTTTAAGACATATGTTTGAAATCGGTAATCTGAAAACATCTTAAATACCTTAGAAAAAAATAATATTGCAGATGATTTTAGCCAGTGCCATATCTATTGTTAATTATTTAGAGATTATATATCATGCAAACTTATGTGAATTTGTTATTTTTAGGGAAGAGTTTTTCAATTTTCCCTGTTTGGCACGTTTTGAAAACATTTTTCGTTTTTTAGAATTTTTTTAATTAAATTGTATTTTCTAACATTAAATATCTTAGAAATTAAAAGAACCAGAAATGTTAAAAATGACGAAAAGATATATTTATTATTTTTATTATCTATATATTGTTTGAACCTTTAAGAATGTCGCACAGCAGATTTGTTAAGAAGCTTTTCTCTTAGAAAAGCTCTATATTTAAAATATAAGTTATGTACGTATGTTACATAAAATTCTGTTCATACGAGTCTTAAATGTTGAACTATGTTCAATGGCAATATATGCAAAGTTAAAACTTTCAACTGAATTATCATGAAATTCTTTTTTTTAAGTGATGTTCTAACGGAAACTTTTGAATGGTATTGCCATGTGAAATTAATGTGTGATGCATAGCTGCCAACCTTTCACTAATCTTCTGTAATGTATGGATTAATTTGACCCAGGATAATCACAGTTCGAACCAGAAATTTTTTTTCATGAATGCTTATTTATTTAATTCCAGGTGTCTACGTGGAACATATTTAATTTCATTTCTTAAAAAGATTTCTGGTTCGAAGCGTATTAATCCAGGGTCAAATTAACGCAAATATTACGGAAGATTAGTTTGAGGTTGGCACCTATGGGATAAAAGGCTACCCAAAATCACATTTAATTATAAAACAAATAAGAAAAAAGAAACGGAGAAGGTCACGATAGATATGGATGGACGATATTAAATAAACAGTCCAGTGGGAGTATTACTTGCTCTGAAGGGGTTCCGTAAAACAAATATATGAATTATTAACTGCATTATTAAAAAATTCCTTGCTAAAAGAATAATAAGACTTTATAAAAAACTATACAGCGCATGGTTGGGTATAGCTGTATATACTAGAAAAGTATGAACGAGTATACCATAAAAGTTCAAAGAGATATGAAGCTTAAATAATACTAAATATTGCTATTCTGTATAACTATTTTTTTTTAATTTTATCCTAATCTGTTTATTATGAACTTAATTCGGTGCTGACAATAAAGGAAGTGCATATTTAAACTTCATTTGGCATTTCATAAAACTAAATTTAGCGTAGTAATAACCTTTTCTTTTTACAGTGTGGCTAAAACAAAACTCTTGTTAGAAGTTTAAATTTGGCATTGTGCTAAGCGCGCTTCGAAAAGAGGTCGCAAGTATGCAACGCCACCTTGGTCCGTACCGCGTTTTTCCAGATAGGTTTTCAATTAACTTTTAAAGACACTGGAGGCGCATTGAGAGATCCCCCCCAATGCAAACTAGCCGCGAATCCCATAGTATTTATGTGATTAATTCCAATCAAATTAGTCTGTCTTTAACAGTTTGAAGTTTATCTCTTTTTTACTGCTACTGGGCATTGCATTACACAAATATATCATTAAAAGTTGTTATTTAGGCTTTAAAAGCCGATGGTACGTAGAGTACGCCTCCCCTGTCATTATGTATGCCCAGACAGTCCGTGTCCTTGAGGATTAATATCTCAGCTAATTATCGACGATTTTTTTTTCAAAAATCAGTATCAACAATGCTTTTATATTTCGGCTACGGTAGATACCTGCAGCGCCCTCAACATTTTTGGTGAATGGCCGTAAATCAAAATTTGAGTGTAACGAAAAAATCAGATTTCCTCAAAATCTATGTGACCTAGGATAATCGCTATAATTTTCCTGGAAGGTTTTAATTAATATCTACTACCTCTAATTTTTTCATAATTTTAGTTTCAGTTGATTGGGAAGTAGATGAGGGGGAAACATATTCTTGCACTACATTTTTGCTGATATCTCTAAAAATATAATACGCAAAATTAAAATAAATGTATTTTTGAGTTGAGCATTACGAATGCTTTCACAAGATACTCCACACGATATACGAGGAAAATATTTTTTTTCAAGTAACTTAATTAGCCCCTCTACATTTTTCCTAAGTATATTTGTGAATGTTGTATATATTAGTAGTATTTTAACTTTGCTAACAGTAACTGTGTGAAGTTCGGTTTCCTCAAGTGGTAAATTATTTATTTCCTCAATATAAAAACAAAACATAGGTAAGATAAATTGGGCTTACCTTGTATTTAGGTACATCCATATACTATCTGACATCCGACACTGGCAAGGGAATTCCATCTACATCGTCTCATTGTATGTCTGTTTCTAGTCCATATGTGATCATGTGGTATTCCGTGATATTAAAAACATACATTGTTTTGTGACTAGTAAAATTTTAAATATGTTGGAACTTTTAAAAGAAAGAAAATTAACATTTAATTCAGCATTAGAAATCACATCTATCCATTCTGGAGTCTGGGTTACAAATAAAAGTAGAAAAACATACAATACATTATTGGCAATAAAAACAGGAAATTAGTGCCATATATCTTAATATTAAATTATTTATATCAATATTTATACTTATAGAAATTAAAGAAAAAATTATTAATGTTTTTAATGTCTTTATTTCTTGAATATGATGAAATGTTTATAATAGAATGTTTATTTAGGATTGTGCAATCATTTCCTTGTAACACCTCCTTGTTTGAGATAATAACCACTTTTGATAATTGCTTTTATAAATCACATTTGACAAATGAAAAGCAATTTACTTAGTTTGATTATTTTAATGTCCTTGATTTGGAGATTATGTTTCACAATAACTGTCAACAGAATAGTCTGTAAATATGTGGGTCAATAGTATTTATTACTTCCCCCAATTTGAACTTTCCACGTTCCATAGTTTACGAGTAAAACGTCTGTGACAGACAGACATAAGAGTGATCTTCTAATGGTTCCGTTTTTACTTTTTAAGTACGGGACCCTAAAAATGGATGAGAAATAAAGGGATGGAGGAAGAATAGTTCTTTGGCCGGAAGAAATGGAATGGACACTTGTAGATTTTTCAGATAGTTGCATCTGATACCAAAAATTTTATATAACTTTTCAAAGCGTTAACGTATTTATATGTTTCTGGGAAAACAAAAGTAAATCCTCCACAGACTTTAACACTAGAACTACCGTGAGCAGTCATTTTGTCGTCTACCATATGAATATGTTTCGGCTCAAACGAGAAATTTGATTATGAAATAAGTTTAAAAGATACAAAGAAGAAAAACATTAAATAATAAAGTTAAACTGTTTTAAATAAAATTCTGGTGTGAATTATTTTTATAAAGCTTGACTCAAATTTCCGGTAGTTCTAGTGATAACGAAAAACGAAGAAAACCCCCTTTTTCAAGTTGTTTATTTGTTTTTGCGTAATTTAAAGATAACTTAATAAGCTGTGTTAAGAAGAAATGAGGACCCAAAAATTTCATCCCAATTTCAAAATTGTTGTAAAACTTATTTTTCAGGATTAAATTTTTGGTAGTAAAACGTTTGCTATTGTTGTTTTATTATTGCGATGTTTTGTTTCTACAAAATAAAATTAATAAATCTAAAATCAATACAAATTTAACTAAATTACAGGAATCCTAATACACGATGAAACTACAATAACCTATTCTTATTTCTGGATTACTAAATTAAATTGTTATTAAATCATTTTCTATCATTTTTCTAGATACAGAAATCTTTGGAGTTTTTTTTTTTTTTTTTTTTTTTTTTTCAAATGCCTTATTGTCCTAAGCCATGGATTCACACATATAAACTTGAATACAGCCTAATTTCAGAAATATTCTTTCCGAAAATCAGTAACAATCACCGCACATCGAATTTGAGATAATTTCATGAAATGCCAAATTAAATATTAATATAATATATATATATATATATATATATAACGAAAAGCATTGTTTTCTGCTTTTTTTCCAGTTTGAGCAACAAGCGTAATGCAAAAAAAAGTGTTTTAATGCAGTCAACATGTTAATAAGTTAGGGTTAATTTCGAATGGCAAATTCCAATCATGTAATTTTGAAATGGAAGCATCGCCATCTGTTTACAATTTAATTTCTTATACAAATTTCGTTTGATAACAATTATGAACAGTATGTTCGAATTAAAATTTTAAATAACAAACCTTTCTGACATACTAGCATGTACCGATTGCATTATATATTATCGGGTTTTCTTTTTAATAAAGAATCGCTTTTTTGAATTAAAATTTAACAAAATATATCTTTATGTAACTACAATTATCTGTTTTCATTTGAAATTTGTAATACACGCTTAGTAATGCATATTTTTATTATTTTTTAGAGTACTAATGAGACTCATTAGGAAACGAAAATAATTTTCTTACCAAATAAAATTCTCGTCACCATTCCAGTGGTCGAAAATTGGCGCAGAGGAGGAGTCTATTGACACCACTAAATTTTAGTAGAATTTTTCGTATTACCTAATGACAGAATTTCTGAGCTTTTATTAAGGTGAAGAATACAATAAAATATTAGTGGTGTCAATAGGCTCCTCCCCTGTGCCAGTTTTCCACCACTGCCATTCTATCCTCTATCCTCGTCTCCATTGGTTTTATTTTACATAATTTTAGAGCTTTATTCTCATAAAAAGAACGGTGTTGAAAGCTAAATGGAAAAAAAGAATGGACACATTTAATATTACTATTTTTTACATGCACTAGCATGGGGACAGATGAGTCTTTATGAGTCACCCGATAAACTTTTATTTCTTGGTTGAGAAAAGTGTTTAACCCTTTATCTACTGACGGTACTTATAAGTACCATTAAAAAAACTTGTTATAAAATTCATTTAATACATCGATTAGTTGTAATACAGTTTACAATGAGTTATAGATACATTACTTTACCTTGTCCCAAAAGCATTATTGGTTACACAAAACAAAAATATTTTTAAAATGATGATTTATTTTGCTTGGGCATCTTTTTAGCGTTCTTGGAGTTGAGGGATGGGGGAGGATTTTTCAATTCGAAAATATTTCTATACATCTATTGTAAGAACATTATATTTGTACATTTCCTACTTCTATAAAATACTAAGAAAAAGATTTAAAATAGAAGATTTGATTGGGGATATAAATTTTGCACAAAATCCCTATAAATTCAAATTTAATTAATCCTTCTAAATCATTCAATCCTTCTAAAATCCTTCTAAAATTTATTAAGTGATTATGTGCATCTTTTAATGTAGTTTAAACAATTCACGAAAAATGCTTTAAAAGATAAAATTTTCATGAATTCATAATTCAGTACAGAAAGGGTTAATGCACCATAAAACTATTTGGAAATATTTTTCATAAATATGTCAGTGTAAGAGAAAGATTTTTTTCATAAATGTTACATTAAAACACGCAAATATGATTGTTTCCAATATTTCTAAAAATTAAAAACACTTTCTGGGATTGTGGACATCTAGGAAAACGTTAATGCAATTTCGGTTCATGATTATAGTACATTTTTTTAGATTAAGATATTCTGTCTTTTTTAAATAGTGTATAATGCATGTTAAGTAGAAGGATGTATTTTGTCAGATGGATTTCATGTTCATATTATGAAACTATGTGCATATGTGCATACACTTTCCTTATTATTACAGGGAGAGCCAAACAGTTCTTCCGAGTTATTATCTATACTAAAGAAGTGCTTTAAAAAAAAATTCTCCATTAAAATAAAAAGTATCCGACATATCCATATATTTAATCCCTTCTGCAATTTTACACGAATGTATAAAAATATTATCCAGGTTTTAAAACAGATAAACTAATAGGTATACTTTCATAGATATTAAAAAAATGAGCACAAGTATTGCTAAAGTTAATTGTTTTCCAAATTTATCTGCGTCACAATTGTTATATTTTTTTCGGATATATCCACCCTTATTATGAGGGATAATTTAACAAATTGATAAGACTAATGTTTCAGCTAATACAAATATCAAACAAGAAAAAAAAAACATGCATTATATATAGATTGTGAAATACTTTTTCCAACACTTCGAGATCATTATTAAAAAAATTAATTTTGTCATACAGTGAAATGAAGCAGTTGAATAAAAAATTTTAATAATTTGCTCCGAAAACAATTTTTCTCAGTAGAACATAATTTGACGGAATTCTTCTGTGTGTGTAAACAAACTACAAATGATACACATTTCATTTCCAATAGCGAACATTATACAGTGAATATCACAAAATGTACTATATATGAAAAACACATATACCTTTGGAATCTTACTTTCAGCTTGAAAACTATATAAAAATAAAATTAAAGAAAACTTGCTAAAAAGGTGCATTTAATGTCACAAATATAAATAGATGTCACAAATATATATATAAAAAAGATGTTGTTACATAATAAAATAGTTTTTAAAAACTTAAGAACTTTCGTGCCGATGGCTTTCGATCACTCCCAGATCGTCCTCAAAGCAGCTTTGAATTGAAAAACTGTACTCCGTCCTCGGCTGGGCAATCAGATGAGACTACTTTACAAAGGAGGGGGGGGGGAAGTGGGTGGGGAGGGAGGCAGCAAACTGATAATTCTACTGTTTTAAAAACTTTAACCATATAACCGGAATGTTATATGACATATTGTCATTAATAGTCTTATATAATATGGCCTTGATAGCCTTATTAATTAAGTAATAGCCTTGATAATATGTCATACAACATGCCGGTTATATGGTTAAAGTTTTCAATATAGTAGGATATTCAGTTTACTTCCTCTACTCCCCCCTATCCCATTTCCATTGTAAAGTAGACTCACCTGATTGCCCAGCCGAGGACTGATTACAGTTTTTCAATTCTAAGCTGCCCTGAGGACGATCTGGGAGTGATCGAAAGCCATCGGCACGAACGTTTTTAAGTTTTTAAAAACTATTTTACTATGTAACAACATCTTTTTATATTTGTGGCATCTTTTTATATTTTTGACATCAAATGCACCTATTTAACAAGTTTTCTTTAATTTTATTTTGATATAGTGAATATCATCAACAATTAAAAATTACATGCCTATCCGAATATATTAACGGGAGTTTGATCAACGACAGACCGGTATACGGACAAACAGCCACTATCCGAATTTAAAACATTTTTCACTTACGATCTAAAGCGTTAAAAATATTTGAAAAAGATAAAATTTATTAATAATCTGAAATGCTTTCTTTTATTTTTTGCGTTGTTTGATTTTTATCCACCATTTACACAGTTCTTTTTACATTATTTACATTATTATTGCTATTATATGAAATTCTGCGACAATCATTTAAATAATTCCTTTCATACAATTTCAATAAATTTAACAATCCTAAGAGCAGTTATTAAAGAAGCTTTTTATTTAAAGACACATTCAGGATTTTTTTTTTCCTTAAGAAATTTCAAAAAGCAAACGAGACAGGGAATCAAATTGTTGTCACGTTTTCTGAAATATTATCGCTGTGAAGATATTTCGACGTTCACTAACTTTCAATTTAAATTTAAATTGCCTCCATCTCGTAAAGCTTTGCTGAAGGGAAGAAACAATCCATTGCAAGTTGCATTTCGATACAAGGAATAGCTTTTTATTTTTTATTTTTTTACTTTATGTCGTTTCGTTTGGCTGATCGTTCTGCTTCTTGAATAATAAACACATTTCAAAAGTTCTCAAAACGTGAGACAAATAATGCATTTCTCCTTTCTGTAAATTAGTCAAAATTTCTGTCTCGTCCATTAATATTTGCTCTGTTGATTTATTTTAGAAAAAAAGATAGTTATGTCTGTTGTTTAACATTTAACTACTCGTTTAGCATTAAACTAATTTAGTTAATCATATACAGGTGCAATACATGAAATCTAAGTCATTAATTTTAATTTCATAGCTGTCAGTTTAAAAGTTTAACGCGTGATTTTAATTTCCTTAGCTCACATTTTATCACTAACATATAATACAGAAAAGAGATATCAAATATATATATTGCTTGTACACATAAATGCACATCAATATTTTTCGTGTGTATGTGTGTGATAGATGTAATACTTTATCACAACAACATTTTTTGATTATGATCGAGATCTTTATGAAAAATCTGGAGGAAAAAAAAATGTGTATTTATCATTTTTCCTATAACAGTATTCTTGTACATAGGATTTCCCCTAGTAGTAAGTAACACGGAAATTACGTAGAATCTGATGTTAAATTAAAGTCCTCTTTTATTAAATCAAAAATGGATTCATGTGTCAATCCATATACAATCGTAGATCTATAATTTTTTTCAACGACATTAAAAAAAATTATTGGTGCACTAAAAAAAGGTAATTTATCTGCGAAAATAAAATCGAACTACAAAGGAAAATATACAATAACCTCTTCCGTGTTAACAAATATTTTGAAAAGCTTTTTTTATCGTTAGGAAAATCAGAAATCAATATAAAAAGGGTTATTTTCCTTTGAGTTTTCGAAACGTTTCCGGGTTATTTCTATAGTTAATTAATAACTTTTCTAAACCCAGAAAAAAGATTTTTTTGGATGCTACCAATCCTCAAGTATACATTTACATGTTCAACAAGCATAATAAATTAAAAGGATTACATTAACATTAAACTTAATATTTATTTGTTATTTTTATGCTGAAAGGAATTCAAATACGAAGTTGAAATTGTTTATTCGATAATTAATAGTATCCGAAATAGCGATTTTTCGATTGCAGAAATTGATTACACTATAAACGCTACACGGATACGCAAACGGATATCAGTGAATAGAAATCTTTCTGTTATAATGACTTGTTTAGATCTCAAACAAATATTTAATAGATTCTAATATATCGAGAGCCGGCAGCACTGACAATCACCTCATCGAGTTCACGGATGAAATTCCAGGATTAGTTAAATCTTGGTTCGCCTATTAAAACGAAATCGGTCTGCTAAGTCATATCTTGGTGGAAAACTCCTGAAAACCCGACCTTATCGGCTGACTCGTAGGTTCACCATTGTGTTTTCCTGCTCCCAGTCCTCCCTGTTTTCATACCTTTGGATTGTAGGAAAACACAATGATAAACGTGCGAGTCAGCTGCTAAAATCGGGTTTTCAGGTGTTTTCTACCAAGAAATGACTTGGCAGACCCGATTGCGTTTTAATATGCGAATCAAGATTTAACCCTTAAATGCCTGAATTTTCAAAAATCATTGTAATAATGTTTTTCGGCTTTCATTTTTTTTTAATAAACCATGTGAAAAATGCTTTAAAAAAATCCTATTTTGTTTTAAGTATAGTTTACGGCTAAAAAAACAGTTTGTTAGTAATCGGCAATACTGGTGTTTAATTGAAAATATAATTTCCCTAGCTAAAATTCTATAATATTAAACACACAAGAATTTTAGGAACTATAATAAGAAATAAATTTTACTTGCTCACTGCAGGTCAAAATAAGGTATTTCGCAAGCTTCCAAACAAAACAAAAAGAACAAGTAGCAACAATTGAAAAAAAAAGTTATCTTTATTCTTTAACAGCACAAGTGTTGCCATCTACATGTTGAAAATCGATTTAATAATATTTTCAGAATGTTTTTTATTGGCAACATTAGGCATTATAATTTCTGTATTATTCTAATAGTATTTTAGAGCGTAAATTGGGTATGTTGCCGAAAAGCAACACCAGGCATTTAAGGGTTAACAAATCCTAGAATTTCATCCGTGAACTCGATGAGGTGATTGTCTGGGCTATAAAGATTCTCATGATGAAGGACGATTTTCGGAACCATGGGTAACTTGAGAGTGATAATTGTACATTCGTTTAGAGATGTTATTATATTTTCGTAGATTGGGAAACAATTGTTTTTCTTCTTCTACAGTGTAGCCAGTCCTATTTTTTGGAATTTCGTTAAGTTTTCATTGATCAAATCTCAATTACGTCTAGTAATATATCATTTTTTACAACAGGCATTAATGTATCTTATACTATGTCGTAAAAAAATATTTAAACTAGAAAACAGGAATTCTAATTTTTTAGAATTTAGTGTCGCCCCGATGACAAAAAAAAATATATGTATATAAATATAGATACAGTAGAGTCCCGATTATCCGAGTTAATCGAATTTGCACCTTTGGAATGGATCATTTTCTTCTGATGGGCTGATGGCTTCCATTATTATGAAACAGTCATTATAAATGAAGTGTTAGGTGAAAATTAAAGAGCAGTCGTAAAAAGTTAGAACTTTGATTTTCTTACAGAATGGGGGTAAAAGGCCATATATATATTTTTTTAATTATGGCCATTTTTTAAAAAAATATATTCATTAAAAAAATTATGGCCATTTTTTTCCATTCTGACCAGAAAATCAGAGTTCTAACTTTTTACGACTGCTTTTTCACCTTCACCTAACACTTCATTTATAATGGCTGTTTCATAATAATGGAACTCATCAGTCCATCAGAAGAAAATAACTCGGTGAAAGCGGAAACTCCGATAATCGGGACTCTACTGTAGTTCAGTTTTAAGACTTATAACTCGCGATTTTATTTTACATAAAGTGGCGTCATCCACATTCGCTGAAGAATTCAACATTTGCGATCTAAACAATATCTACAGTAAAGTACGCTTTGGACGTCACTATCGCTGAATAATAGATAAATTTAAAAAAAAGAGATTTCATCATTCAAAAAACTCGACAAAAAAACGGCTATCTAATGATTCATATGTTTTCATTTGTTTGTATAATTAATATAGATATTTAAAATTAAATTTAGTTTCTAATAGCTCCATGTTTTATCAGAAATCCTTCATTTATATTTTTTCAAAATAGCATGTATTTTAATATTTTTTTCAGTTTTTATGGGAAAATGGCAACAAAAAGATATAATTGCTATTTTTCTTTCACTTTCTACCGAAATGGAGTTCTTCCGTTGCCAATATTGAGCAAATGGCTCTAAAAACTACAAAAAAATTAATATCTCAAAAACAAATCGAGATGCAGTTTTCAAACAAATTGCATTAAAAAGTACTTTTTTTCTCAATACGACGGTATAAAAATTGAAAATGTGCGATGCTTAGAAGTTTAAAAAATTGCTATAGAGTATTTAATCGTACTGCTTTGTTTTACGGCTGGCTTCTGTAAGGTAACGTTATTTTTTGGAGACTACACAAAATTAGCTAGGAGAAAGAAATATCATACCGTAGCGGGGGCTAATAAGATATTTTATTAAAATACATATTTTTCGAAGATACATTTGATATTATTTTTCTCTAAGAGATAATAATTGGACGAATGATCTCCTGGACATGTGTGAATTTTCTGTCTTGTGTCTGTAGAATATTACTTAGCGGTTCAGATAGTCGATAGCTAGGTTTAAATTTAACCCTTTCAGGGGCAAGGTACTTCTATTCGTAAAATACTGAAATGAGTGAATGACATCGGAATTTACAAAAAAAAAAAAAAAAAAAAAAAATTCAAAGTAAGAAAAATCTTTTGTTTACTTATTTAATAAAAGGAAAATTTTCAATCCACTGTTTTGGTGCCAATGTGACATTTAAGAATGAAATTTAAGTGGTCCAAAAGTGAACCACCGCCCTTGAAGTGGTTAAAGCACTCCTGTATGTTAAAGCTTTGCTGAAAGGGGTGAATATTCCATTCCTTATCACATTCCGGTACGCAGAATGTTTTCCTTTTTTTTACATTTCAAAACAGCTTTTCATTTCGCTGGATATTTTACATTATGGATAATGAAGACGTTTGAAAATCAACCCCCCCCCCCAAAAAAAAAATAAATAAATAAATAAATAAATAAATAAAATAAATACAGAAAAACAATTTATTTATCCTTTTGCAAAGTATAAAATTTTTTTATCCCGTCGATTAATTTGTCTTGTACATTTTTGATTAGAAAAGATATGAAAATAACAATGTAACTTATAATGTATTGTTTAAAAATATCTATATTCTAATAAAGAATGCAGTTTAAAATTAATCTAACAAAAGACATAAAAGAAAATATTTATTGTTTGTAATAAGTCACTGTTGCACAATATTACTCACTTGTGAATGTCCTCAAAATTCGTACAAGCAAAAGAAAAAAAAAATGTAACAGAAACAGTTTAGGCTTTAATGATCTGAAAACAATTTATATTTTGTAAGTGCTATATTTAAACGGAAGGTTTTTTTTTTTTATAAGTGATCCCTGTTAAGAAGTACTAAGAATTTCACATGTCAGTAAATCAACGCAAAAGATGATCAGGAGAAGGCTGATTTTCACCAATAAATTTTAATAGATTTTTTGGCTTATTTACTGATATAATTTTTGAGAATTTGTAAAATAAAGAATGTTACTAAAATTTATTGGTGACACTCTGCCCATTGCTGCGCATTTTTCTCATCAATGCTAATATATATAAATGTGAGCTTTGGTTCAAAAGATGATGACATATGATTATGTAATGTACAGAGATGTGTAACTTGTATTTCATGTGTTAGGCCTCGATAAAGTATAAAATAGAATTTACTGTTAAGAGTACTGATGAGAGACATATGAGAATACTGATGAGTGACTGGTGATACTACTTTTATGAAACTACTGATATGATTTGATTTGTGGACATGTCTAAATATCATTTCATGTTTTGTATCTCGATAGTGTATAATAGAGAATTTAGAGAGAAAGATTCTATATAATGATTGGGAAACATATTAGATGCAAAGTTTTTGTATTTAAGGACTTTTAAAATTTTTACATAATATTTTATGAAATAAATCGAAACCAGGTATCATAAAAGTTTATGAATATTGATATGAGACCACCGGGGAGAGACCGATAAACCAACTTATATGATACTACTGATGTGACTACTGATATGATTTGATTTGTTGACATGTCTAAATACCATTTCATGTTTTTCATCTTGATAATGTATAAAAAAGAATTTACCAAGAAACATTCAATATAATGATTAAGAAACCTATTAGATTGGAAGTATTCGTATTTAAGGATTTTTTTTTAGGTTTTTCATAGTATTTTATGGAATGAATCGAAAACCAGGTAATATAAATATTTATGAATACTGCTTGCTATCAGACTTGCAGTAAACAAAACACGTAAAGAATTCATTGTCTATACCAGGTTTGTACGGGTACCGTTATTTTCAAGGCAGAATATCAGTAATTTCTTATAAAAAGATAAATCAAGCTCAAACGCGTGAAATTTCGCGAATTTAAATTAAAGCCTGGAGACAAAGTCCTTTTTCCTCTAATCGGCTTTACAAATTATTTTTAAACCTATTTTAAATCGCGTTTCTCCGGAATTAGATGGTTACAGTTAAAAACACTTCTTAATATTAATTTACGGGCTTTCACAGTGTGTCTAATAATACACGACTTACAGTCTTGCTTGGGATGTGAGGAAAACTTACGCCACGTGAATCTACTTTACTTAGGGATTAGGCTTCAGTGAGTTTATTATTATTATCCATTGCAGTAGCCTTTATCAACTTCTGCGTACAGGCGAATTTATTTATATTATTTTCATTCCGCGATTACCCACATAATCTTCTTAAAACAATTTAGTACTCTTTTTTTATCAAGTTAAAATGAGATCTGTAATATTTTCTGTGTTATAGTTGACTATTTTGTATGTGAAATCTTATAAATTAAAATCCCGCTAAAGGTATGAAATTTTTCATTTTCACTACTCGACAAAATATGTTAATCATTTGTTACATTTTCAAAGATACATTTGCTTTTTTTTGCATACCAGAGATTTAGAAGCATATATATTTTTTTAATTACCTTTTTTTATTCTCTTAATGTAAATGATAGAATAGCTTTTCATGTTCTTAGACTTGCATTTAAATAAATATATCAAACTTCAATCAAAATTACGCATTGTTGTTCTCCATTGTTTCAGTATTTCGTTTCACATAATATTTCAATTTTCTTGATAATAAAGCGGTACCACGGTTTTCGAAAAGAATGTTTACACTTCTTAAACAATTCCTAACTAGGCCGAAATTTCACTTGTAATGTAGATTCAAACTACTGCAAATATCCAAACGTGACAGACCACATTTTACCTATGCTATAAATATTAACCAAATAAACAATTTTAGATTATAAAAAAAAAGTTGCACCCGATATTTATTAATTTTTTCAAGAAAATATTGAAAAGAAATATGTTAAAAAGTATAATCTAAATCGTTATCTCAAATCTGATGATAATGGGAAAAAATTCGAAATGAGCCTCGAGATATGTCGCAATATTAGATATAAAAAAAAAAAGAAATTTATGTAGAAAAACAAACACTTGAATACATTTTAACAATTTTCCTTTTTTCTTAAAAAAAAAAAAAAAAAAAAAAAAAATGTTCAGATTGATCGCGCTGCGACCGCTAGGACCTTTTACAACCACTCTCAATCCTAGCATGCACACTGTAGGATGCTTTAAAATGCTTTGGATTCGAAACATGTGATGATTGTGTTACAAATATTGATCATGAAAGTGGAGCATAGCGTGTCCTAGTAATTTGATTTAAATTCTGTGTAATATGTAAATAGTTTATTCTTATGATATTTTTTGTGTGGAGGGAAATATTTCAAAGAAATGATTATTAATATTTGAACTAATGATACGTGACTTATTTGTCTGTCAAGATGCTTTCAGTGCGATTCGTTTTATTTATTTATTTATTTATTTGTTACTCTTTTGTGCTGTAGCAACATGAGGCAAGTAAACATTGATTTTTCAATCACTATAAATTGGACTAGGGTAAAGCCAGGAGAGATCGTGCGGTAATGAGATTGCGCACAAAGAGATTCGACGGGAAGGTGTAGAGTGCGGGCGCAGCCACTCCATGTAGTTGTACAGCAGCATTAGTGCAGTGTCTACAGGATTTCGCACATTGTTTGTTCCAAGCGTCTTGGATGAAGCATTGCTATTTTGTTTTATTTTTCGAAAGTAAGCGATTCAATTTTCATAACAGTTTGTCAGAATTTTTATAGAATGTCGGTAGTACAAAATATTTTGAACTTAAAAGATTTAAAGATAATAATCTAGACTAAGCATGCGAACACCAAAAATACAATTTAGAGGCTGCCATGTTTAAATAAAAGGCCGTGCAACCTCGCCTTCCAAAATAGGAGAGGTTGCGCATCTGCTACTTTGGAGAAATGGTGCATTTCCCCATAAGTTTCAGTACTAGGAGAGAGTACGCAGCTTATTGGTAAATTTGCATGAATTGCAAATTACGTGTAAAACATATGAATGAAATCAATTTTGAAATAATTTTTCGAAAAACAAATAATTTTTTTAAACTAAATTTGGCAAAAAATTAATTTTGAAAAAAAAAAAAAAAATTTTTGCTGATAAAACTTTTGTCAATAAATTAATAATACAGTTGTTATAAAATTAAATTTATGTAATTATTTTTGTTAATAAATTAATAATATATTTGTTAATAAATTAATAATATATTTGTTAATAAATTAATTAAATATTTATATATTTTTGTATTTATGAACAGCTAATTTGCTAATAAATTAATTTTGTTAACTAAAATAAAGTTTCTAATAGCACGTATAATGTTTTGGAAAAGCTTTCACCCATTCCTAGTAATTTAATGTCATCGAAATCAAAAAGGAAACAGAGTGCACCTAATGTTACTGATCCACAAAATATACATGAAAAAAAAAACATAAGAAGGATGCCACTACAAAAAAAGAAAGAAAGAAAGGAAACAGCTGAAAATAAAATGCTTCCAGAAAAAGTGGGATAAAAAACTGATGGTAACAAAACGAAGGTCAATGAGGATGAGTGCATTGAACATCTGGAACTGTACCAGAATACATCTTTGACCAGTGACTGAATTCAATGTATTGCCTGTTGCAGGTGATTGCACGAAAGCTGCACGATTTACTACAACAAGAACATCGATTGTGGACAACGAGAATTTTGGTTAGCAAACAAAATACATTAAAACTATGGAAATGAAAATGAAGTAATTTTCAAGTTAAACATGGTATCAGGTAGATTAATGTTATTTTGTAATATTAATAGGGCTTGCTTTTTCTGATATTTTAGTCTTCTTCTTAAATTAAAATTCTTTAACTATTTTTAAAACTATTCCTTTTTATTGTTATTTAAACATTTGGTTGAAAATTACACTCCTAATACAATAATATTTACTCACAAAAATCTTACAACAATGTCATTTAAGTGTAATTATTATTGTTAACAATGTAATTGTAGTTATAATTATTAACAATCTCTTCTATTCTTGTGCTCAATCTCTCCTACCCATGTACGCAATCTCTCCTACCATGTAAGGAGGGATTGCGCCAAATAATTTTCTTGATTTTATTACTGCTGTTCCATCATTAAATTACAGTATAACAACAAAATAACAATTGAAATGCATAAAAAACAAATGAAGTTAAAATTGTTCATGCATAGTTTAGCAAAAGATTAATGTTTAGATTTTTTATTATTATTCTTTAGAAATGTGCGCAGACTCCTATAGCTTTACCTTACAGATTTACTAACGACGACTATACAGATTTACTTAGAAGACTATAAATTTAATTTTTCAATGATCGAATGTGTCATCATTAGAAAACATAAAACCCTATTTTGTTTGCCAGTGTACGAAAAAGTTTCAACCGCCATTGAAAGTTCTAACCGTAAAATTTGGGGGTAAAGATGGGGTTTTTAGGAGTCAGTTTTCAGAATATGTTACAGAAGACGGTGAACGACCGCTAGATTTTTACAGTGTTAATACTGCAGGAATAGAAATTAAAAAATAAAAGACTATTAAAATGAGTACTATCAAATTGATTGTGATTCACAATTAATCATTTGCAGTATAATTTTAATATACAAATATTTTTAAATTATTTACATTTCACAGTTACTATTAATAACAATTTTAATTTTGAAAACTTTAGATACCTAATGTTTTCTTAAGATGTTAGAATAATGGCTACGGAGAAAGTTCCATACTTTTTCAGAACTATTTTATAGCTTTATGATGAACGAATGAATAGGTTTTTAAATAATTCCAGTTAGAAGCATCCCATGCTCTCTAAACAAAATATTGTAATTTTTACACAAAAAACCTCTAAGCAATACTACTGGTTTTCTCATGTAATTTTTATAGAGTAATCCAGTTAAATGGGTACAGATATTCTATGCTCAAACCGAAATTAGGGCATTTTACAGACAGGGGGGTCCATTAAATTGAAAGAGAGTTTCTTTGAATAAAGCTATATTTATCTCATAAAAAAACAGAACACAACACACAATTAATCAGCGTTTCTCATAGATACACCGCAAATAGGGGCGTCTTAAATTCAGACACATATGTGACTGAAAGAGAAATTCAGACACTTCAGTGTCTGAACAGGAAATTTCAGACACCACAGATGTCTCAAATTAAGTGACTTAAGCGTCTTATTTATGATCAAGGCATAAACATAAACACTGTAAATTGAAATGGATGAAATTCAGACATATAAGTGTCTTAAAATGGAGTGTTCAATTTTTAGACATTTTAAAATGTCTTAATTTTTACGACACTTATATGCGTCTGAATTTAAGACACTTCAAATGTCTGAGCCGCATCCATGTTGGACCCACGTTTCATTTGTCGACAATAGGCAGACATTTTATTTCACTTTTTTTTTGTAAGCATTGTACACTGTAAAAAAAAAATACAGTAAACTCTCTGGAAGGGGGACTTTGTGTAATATGGAAATCTGTTTAACTCGGAGAGATTATCAAGTACCTGTGAATCCATAGACATAGAGTAAATTTGTCTAAGGCGGAATATTTTCTACTACGGAAAATTTTGTAGGTCCCAATCGATTCCGCCTTAGACAGAGTTTACTGTACATATATATATATATCCGTTACAATATGGAAATTGTACTTCTAATTTAGACGCTTGTGCTATTTCTATATTTTAATGGAATATTTTTTCAGTAAATTCCTGAAAATTTTCCTTTTTTTCATATTTCTGTATTAAAAAAATTTCCGTTTAAAAGATAAAATATAATATTTCAAAGACAAAACCACATATTTCAACCTCCACATTCCAGAATCTAGTGTATCAGACATGAAAACTCTGTTTATTGCTTACAACTCGATAGGTAATTTATTTATCAAAAAATGGAAGACTCATTTCGATTACATTGTTTCTGAAAAACATTACCGTCACCTGCCAATTTCATTCGTTTTCGATAAAAATGAAATAAAAATTGCGGCAGATTGCGTCTTTGGGTTCGAAAATAGATTCTAATTAATTACTTTAAGGACAATAGTGGCGTCATCTATTAAAGGTAAAAGTAGTCACGTCTGTTAAATTTATCAGTTTAATCTTTTATTTTTTTATTTTTTAACCGATTTTTCGCACAGTCAGCGAACAGGCATTTTATATAGCACATTTAAATCATTAAACATTGGGACAATTAAAGATTGTAAAATGTATGAAATGGATCGAAAAAAAAAATCTATAACAAACTCGAAAAGTTAAACGCATAAAGTAACCGGAGGTAGGCTGCATGGATAACGAAATACATCGAGTACCATCGGTATTACACAAATAATGTCTACCAAACCTGCCGAGAGCAGACTATGTATATACACGTATACACACTGTTAAAACATTTTAAATATTTTAATATAACACCTCCTCTGTTTAAAACAATAATATTTGTTCACTGAAAGAATTTTTTTTGTTACCAGAAAAAAGAAATATTTGTAGCTGATGCATGAAATTAAAAAGTCAAATATTTGAAAATATAAAAAAAACATCGTATAAAACGTTCAGAATTATAATTGTGAATAAATCTAGTACTACTGACACTACATTGCTTATGTTTCATAAATAAATACCGATACTTGAAGATTTAACTTGTGAAAACGTGGCACAGTGGTCAAGGCATTCTTCTCGTAAGCAGTAGGTCCCTGGTTCGAACCCCCCCAACGAGTAAGTCTTACAAGTTTACAGTAGTTTGAATGAAATGTGTAAACCCTGTATGATATAGCTGACTCTGAAAAAGTAGAGGCTGAAATATGTAAGATTGTCTTTGGAAAATTGCATTTTATCTTTTAAATGCAAAATTTTTAAATACAGAATACAAAAAAAGTAAATTTTCTGGGATTTGTGTCAGAAATTTCTATTAAAATATACATAAGTAGTACTGGCGTCTATATTGGCAGTACTATTTCTATATTTTAAAGGATATTTATTTTAGAGTGTATAATGCTCACAAAAAATAGTGAAAAAAATGGCTGTTATTGCCGACAAATGAGAGGTGGGTAAATATCGATGCGCATTCAGGCGTTTGAAATGTCTCAAAAAATTAAGACATTTTAAAAGGTCTGAAAATTGAACAACACTCCATTTCAAACATTTAAGTGTCTGAATTTCAGACATTTTAATTTACAGTATGTACAACAAAAATAACATCACGGTGTTCTTTCTACGAGATTATTTTCGTTTTCTATTACAGAATTTCTGGTATTTTTAAAAGCAATTTTACTTATTTATTTATTTATTTTGTAAAAGATTGCTATATTTCTTTTTAGTATTTCTGTTATTTTCGAACGCGTATGTTTGTCAAAACTGAAACATATGATGACTTTTATGAGAGGTGAAAGTGGAGGGTAAAAATAATTTCTACGCTGGGTAACAGATATCTACAGTGCGTCTCATAAATATAAAGACACTGATATTTTCGAAATAATATTTTAATAATTCTGTATTCAAAATTATATTTATACATATAACGAAAAGTATGTGCCAAGAAAACATTTTACAGTAAATTAAATTAGAATTAAATAATTTCAACTCGAAAATTGATAAATAAAAATAAATTTGCTGTCTCATAAATATAAAGACATTTTCCATACTTTTGAATTACCGTCCAATAAATATTCCATTCTTATTAATGACAGAAAATATTCTAGATGGCATGCTTTTTATTAAGTTGTATAATTATTTTGGCTTTATATCAAACCAACTTCGCTCGATTTCTTTTTTCAACTCAAGGGCGTTTGAAAATTGTCTTCCAGATGCATATACACTGCGAACGAGAGTGCTACAAAGATTCTTAACTGGGTTTAAATCAAGGTTACGTGCGGACCACGCCGTGACATGAACATTGCTATCGGCAAGTCATTTTTTGTGAGTCTTGATGGGTGAATCGATGCATTATCCTGGTGGTACATATAATTCCGACCACCAAGAGTTTCAGCAACTGACAACAACTGACTATCAAGCAGTTCGATATACTCTTTAGATGTCTGTTTACCTTTCAGAAAAGCAATATCCGTAGTTCCATTAAAAGCGAAGGCACCCCGCACCATAACAGAACCTCCCCCTTTCTGCCCACTGAAGAAGGTTCGAGATTAACGTCTTAAATCCTGCGAGTAGGAATTCGAACCATCTGGGCCATCCAAGTTAAATCTCTTTTCATCTGAAAATATGTCTCACATCCATTCGTCCTTCCAGTGCATATGATCTTTAACCCGATTTACCTTCGTTCTTTGTGTTCTTTTTTCAGTAAAGAAAATCTGCACGTGTGTCGGCATACAATGTTTTTTTCTTTCATTTATACGACGATGTACTGTATCCTTTGGGATCATACCATAAACTCGTTGAGAAACTTATGGGACACTTATGGGGGACATTGTTTGCGACGAAACATGTCGCATGATCTCGCGATCGAGTCTTTCACTAGTTTTTCTCGGTCTGCCAGATCGTTTTCTCGGATATAAATTATAAGTTTTTGATAAAATTTTATAAAGTGCAGCTCTGAATCTCCCAGTTTCTTTACATATTTGACAAACTGTTAAGCCATTAGCTTTAAATTCACGTATTTCACAAATTTTAGCTTTAGAAATTTCAGTGTTCCACGGCATCTTTGCAATTGAAACAAGTCAAACAACTTTGCTCGTTTGGGTAAGTTAAAGTGTATTTCTGCGCGTGCGCATTAATTCTGTACGCGTGCATTCGAAAAAAAATTGCATATGAAGCAGTTTCAAGTTTGTCTTTATATTTATGAGACAGCGTGATTTTTTTTATTTATTTTTATTCGAGCCGAAATTATTTTATTTAAATTAAAACCCCTATAAGAGATTTATTTCAGTGTTCTTAATATGAGGTATAAAATTTAATTTCGTTTAACTGAATTAATAAAATGTAATTTCAAAAACATCTGTGTCTTTATATTTATGAGACGGACTGTATATTCTACATGGAAGGGGACAATCTGTTTAAAAAATGTCTGTAGAATATTTGTGAAAACAACAGACATTTTTAACAGTGGGTATATAAATACATGGTTTTGCTTAAAATATTAGATATCTTTGCTTTTATATTACTGTAGTATCTACAGAGTGTGATAATTGAAGAGCTAAGTGGAAGAACATGTTAAGTAGCAAAAATTACATTTGAAGAAATTTGAAGTGAAAGTTTTTGCTGTAAATTTTAATGATTTATTTTCTATTTGATACCATGTGTTTAAAATATTAATAGGTATGGTACTAAACTCTCTCAGAAAAACTTATTCATATTTAATTTTCAAATATTAAAAATTATTAATATTATTGACATTATTAAATATTAAAATATTAAATATTAATGAATAATGTCTTAATTTTTCAAGACTAAATGGGATCTTAGTATTTTAGCTTCACCATGTGATAGGATACCTCATAACACTTTCCAGAAGATAAAAAAATAAAAATGTAGAAAATGTGGCTTAATATGTTCATCCACTCAGTTCTTCAATTAAATTACCTGAACAGTCGTACTTTGCTTTACTTCTTCCTATATTTTATTATGTGTTTCAGCATACTCTACGAAGAGATAAGCCATATTTTTGTATAATTGATATAGTTCACAAATTGAGATCACTACGTAATTAACAAAAGGTAAAAAACTAATCAGTAAAAATGTAATGTTATAGATGTAAAAATCAGAATTTTTCAAAATATCTTATTTCAGCTTTGATTAAAATTTAGCTTTGCTATAACTGTATAACTGTTAACACTTTTAACACACTGTTAACACACTAATATTTTTAATAACTGCAATAATAGTTTTGTATGCATGTTTTAATATTTATAGCAATTGTTACTTGAGAATAAAAACTGAATTATATTCGACATGCTTGTTCTTATTTCATAAGTGTGTTGTTTATCAGGATATACATACCATGTATTTTTTACATTTTTTTAAAAATATTCCATTCATAGAATTAGTTTACCAGTCAAAAGGTAGCTCGTCCGATTCCTGTACGATAATATTTGAATAAGAATAATTTTTAACTGTTAATGACAAGATATTTTATAGCATCTAATACAAAAAAACTGCATAGTACATTCTCAATCAAAATATAAGTGAAATAGCAGTAAGATTAAATTTAAAGAATCAAAAAACCCGACTGCAGCGAACTAATTAATTATTTCTCATCAGTGTGAAACTATTTTTTTTATATTATTTACCTATTTTTTTTTTACTTGTATTGATGACTTTTAAGTTGTGTTTAATTGTTAGTTCTTATCTATAAACACTGTTTTGATGTGGCCTATAGATGTCTATGAAGCTTAGAGTTGCAGTAAAGCTAAAGATCATACCTACCAAACTTCCAGGTTGTGTCATATTTAAACGGAGCTTCTAACTGTAAAATAGTCAATGAAGCATCGTCTTCATTTTGAAAGACCTATCCAATGATATGCCACTCAATAGGGTGCGTAAAATTATTTTTTTCGTCGCTACTGCCATTTTGTATTTTACGGACGCCATTTTGACTTTATAAAACAAAACCTAGCCTATGACCATCGGACGGTTAAGACGAATCGATAACCTCATTCATTAAAATCCATCCAGCCGTTGAGATGTTTCGAGGGTATAAAGAAATCCACATACCCAGATACGCGTGAAACGCATAACCCTTCTTGACAGTCGGGTAAAAAGAAATGAAAAAGAAGCATGTGCTGTTAAAAAATAAACCTTAGATTTATTTTATTTTTTAATTTATAAAAGAAATTGTAAATCTAGAATAAACATTTATGCAGTGATTGTTAAAATTTGCCTAAAAAGTAAATATAAATACTGCAAAGGATTTCATGTAACTTGTTTTGAAAAAAAAAAAAAAAAGGTTTTCCTTTCTATTACAAAGTTTAAAAAAATAAATTATACAATTTTTCCTATAATTGATTTAAAAAGTTAATAACAAATGTTTTAAATTAAGTAATTGCATTTATGAAATCGACAAGAAAGGCGTTGCTTTAATTGTTTATTATTACTATTATATTAAAATATTGAAATACATATTTAACTGACTTTAAAATAAATGAGATGTGTAATGAAATAGGTATTTTTATTTTTGATATCTTCGTTCCTTGCGCCCGTGATAATAACCTTAAATATGCCAAAAATATGTGTTGAATGATTTTTATTTTTACATGATAAATTTCAAACAAACCGGCCTTACAGGATTTGGAATCGAACATCCACGACTTTGTATCATTTTATATTTTTTAACGAAAATCTACCCAAATGCGCCGAATGTTAAAAGGCCCACTGACTTTGGTAGCGTACAACACAAGTAAGATACAACAGTGTGGTAGAAAAGGCTTTAGTAAAGAACAACCTTTATTTATAACTCCCCAATTTTATTACCATTATTTATTTAATATTTGTAATATGTTTGTATTTATTTTGATCTATACATTTGCCTTATTTTTGTAATTTTAGTCTCATTAATAAGTAATAATGAAAAATAACGTAACTGTTTTACATATATTTGAAGATTTCTGTTGTATGTTTCATATTTATACAAATATAGAAAAAGTTTTTTAATTTAATTTACAACAAACAACTGATTTTATCAAATAATCTACAGTATATTTATCTTAACGGAAGATCAAATCAATCAGAGTTGAAAGATTATTAATTAAATTGGCCGATCTGTTATTTCCTTCGTATGTTGTATGAATTTGCCCCTTTCTGATGTTGTCATAATTATGAGTACATGCTTTCTATCTAATCGACGGTTCTACTTGATTATTCTATGGTATTTAATTTCAACTACTGTTATTAAATCAAGCAATATTAAAAAAATTCTGGTGTTAAAATTTACTACCGTGTGTAAATGTAAATAATTTAAATGTTTTTTTGTTTTTTTTAGAATCACGAAGAAAACTACAATTTTTGAGTTTCGCAGACGCTATATAGAATCTGACCATTGTCTCGAAACCTAAGAGAGTGTACACATTTCTTGGGTATAGCGATTAACGACCACGGTCAAACTCAATCATTTGGCCGTGAACTTACTAACGAGACGCACCCGGTGATCTGTAAGGCTTTATTGTTGCATCCATCCACAGTGAAATGATGAAGATCGCCAAAGTACACTGATTAATAACTTTAAACTCATTATTTATTTCTGTAGTTAACTATGCCACTGTTTAGTACAATTATTTCCGATTTAATTTTTTTTTTCAATTAAGATAAGGTGAAACTTTTTAAAGTGCTCTTTTCAGCAATAATATTAATATTGATGCGTGGTCGTAGACAACTTTTAAAGACTGGAAGACTAAAGAGAGATTTAAAGATTGGAATATTTTGTAAGAAAAATTACCATATAAAGATTTTTCAATATTTTTTTTCTGCTATCTTTGTGCAATGTCTAAGAGCTATTTCAAAGCTGAAAATTGTTTAAGTAATACAGTATTTATTTGAAGGATTAAAACATTTCTAGAAACAAAACATCTTAGTCATTCGAATACCTCGAATGTTTATGACTTACATTTAAGACCTATTGTTTCTGGAAATTGTTAGAAAAGTACAATGTCTGGAATAATGAAAATCAAAGCTGTACATTTATTTTATTTATCATGTGGTATATCACATTTCATTTATACTATCGTTTGTTTTCACTTTTATGCTAAAAAAATTTTATACAATTTTATACGATATTTATAAGATTGTTTTAATTCTTAAAATCTATTTATTGCATAACTACGAAATTAATATCACCGTTAATGTAGATTAATCTTAATACACAACATATCACAAGATTTTTTTAATATAAACTTACAAGTTCTTGTTTAATTAATTTCAACTTAATAAGTTAAATTTTAGATATGACAATGGTCCCCAATATTTCTTAAAATGTTATTTTAATATAATCTTTAAGTACCTTCATACTATCACCATAGCTTAGTCATTCTGTTTCTAAATAAATGTAGGAAATAAAAATGTTTTTATACATTTTAGGTTATTATTATTTAAAGCATTATAAGGACCTCACGATATACTACATGTACAATGTACAATTTCCATGTGTCCAAAAATACAAATTTTTATATAATGATATCATATACACCCCATATGTTATAGTATGTATAAATACTGGCATGTAATATTTACAATACAAAATATACAGCTCTATGAAAATATCATAAACTGACATTTATTGCAAATTTGAAAATATAATATTATACAAAATTCAATAACGTAAACGCTGTATTTTCACTAGAAACAAATTTTTACATATTATTAATATCTAGCTAAATCCATTAGTATTAAAAAAATGCTTGTTTAAAATATTGGGATTTATTTTCATATGTTAATATGTTCATCTATATTACATTCCTCTTATATATATTCTTTATAATGCAGTTAAAATAAAATTAATATTTTTTGATTTATTTTACTTTTAAAAATATTAATTACGAAATATTTTTTTTTTCCTAAGGGTAATTTCTGTTTAATTGTTCCGTTGAATTGTACTTTTTTTTCTTTCAAAGAATTTACGTTAGTAATTATAATACTTTATTTTTCCAGTTTCAATTTAAGAAAAGGAGAATTTTAGAAAAAGGATCAGGTGCAAAAAGACTAATAACTTTTTAAGAAGGTAATTTCAGGTGGGATTTTCAAATTTCGAAATAGAAATGCTTATATTTTAAACAGCAAAATTAGGGGGAAGATCTACTTTATATGCAAATGAATGAAAATTATTAGACTTAAAATCTCTGGATACTTTTACAGCAAAAAAGTGAAATTTCACTCAAGTGTTATTAAGCAGTTTGAAATTTTAATATAAATATATCCAAAAATAAAATTACTAAAATAAGAATTTAGAGCATTGCTGAAACTATGATATATTATATATATATATATATATATATATATATATATATATATATATATATATACAGGGTGATTCAGCTCGTCGGTGACAAACTTTAAGGATCGATAGAGCACACCTAGACGAACATTTTTGAATAGGGAATGTAGGGTCCCTGACGCGATGGTAAGGCGATAGGCGCTTTCGAAAATTTGGGTGCCGAAATTCGAAACGTCATAAAAACTAGGGAAATGGTTAGATTTTCTTGCTTGTTGCGTCGAAATGATTCTGTTTGTTTAGACTTTCTTCAGTACCAATTTGATAAGCGTATCTCTTAAAACATGGATAGGGGGCGCTGCAGACTTTGGAGAGCTAGACAACAACTTTAAGCCCGTTATTTTGATAATTTAACACATGCTCGCCAAAGGTTATACTCTAACTTAAAGTTTGAACCCAAAAGTAGAGCCCTGCAAAAAGCGTAAGAGCCGGAATAAAATGTCAAAGTACAGGGTGGTCGAAACTCGAAGGCTCCTAGGAGATAAACAAACATATTTCTTGACTTATGGCATGCATTTTCATGATTCTGTTTGCTGGGGCTCTCTGAAACTCAGTTGAACGGTACAAAAAGAAACATCGATAGGGGGCGCTTTGGGCAAAAAACATAACTCGTTGACATTTCGGACGCTAACTGGAAACGGGGCGCTACGATCAGTTAGAAACAAAACAAGAGAGTAATTTACTTATCATAAGAAGCTATTAAAACTGCAGTTTGTTTGTTTTTTTTAACAAACATAGCTGGTTTCAATCATGCACAATGCGCGCAATAAAATTTACATAAGGTGCTTTTTGCTGATTTATGCAAAAGATATCGTACCATATCGATATGCAAAAGATACGTAATGCGTAGACGACAACGCGAGATGACGTAGTTGTATGCGCAGACACGTCTTTTGAACGTGCGGTACCTACTTAAGCTTCGGGTTACTTGTCTGCAGATCGGTAGTAGGATGGAACGGTACACAAACTCTGAATTGGCTGACATGCATTTGGCGTATGGCGCTGCTGGTTGTAATGGACGAGCCGCTCAGCGGTTGTACGCCGAGCGTTACCCCAACAGGCAAATCCCCTGCCATGCCTTCTTCGCTCGAGTACACCAGAGGTTGTCCACAACGGGATCTTTCGACGGAGGCAGGCCTGAACGGGAGCGATCAGTGAGCACCCCCGACAACGAAGAGGCTGTGCTTAACCTGGTTGAGGACAACCCAGGTCTTAGCACGAGAGATATCGCCAGACATGTTGGCATTTCGCAAGCAACTGCGTGGCGCATCTTACGTTCCCGGAATCTGCACCCCTACCACATCCAGCGGGTGCAGTTGCTCAGAGAGCAGGATTTTGGCCCTCGAGTGGAATTCTCAAGATGGTACTTGGCGATGAGATCCAGGGATCCCCGTTTTGTAAACAGCATTTTGTTTACGGACGAGTCCACCTTCAGCCGGGAGGGAATGTGGAACGCCCACAACAGTCATGTGTGGTGTGATGAAAATCCACATGAAACCAGAAGCCGAGCAGCCCAGGAGCGTTTCTCAGTAAATGTGTGGGCCGGCATTCTGGGGGATTGCCTCATTGGCCCTTATTTGTTACCTGAACGGCTGACAGGTGGAAATTACCTGATTTTCCTGGATCAAGTGCTGCCGCAGCTTCTGGATGAGGCGCACGTACCCGAAGGTTCGCGTCGCCAGATGTGGTTCCAGCACGATGGAGCTCCGGCCCATTACACGAACGACGTGCGTCTCCATCTAAACGCAAGGTATGGCCAGCGGTGGATCGGGCGTGGGGGTCCAGTTCACTGGCCTGCCCGATCACCAGACCTCACCTGCTTGGATTTCTTCCTTTGGGGTTACCTGAAGGCCGAGGTATACCATACACCTGTCAGCAGTGCTGAAGAACTTGTGGCGCGCATTGTGGCAGCTGCAGGGCAGATCAGAGATACTCCTGGCATTGTTGGAAACACACACTCCTCAATGCGACGGAGGTGCGAAGCCTGCATCATGGCCCAAGGTCGAAATTTCGAGCATCTTCTGTAGTGTTATTTTTTGTAAATAAATTTCCAGTATCATTGATGTTTTTGGTCTAAATTTATTCAGAAGTGTTGAGCAGAGGTAGAAAATGTGTTTTCATTATTACTAACTGATCGTAGCGCCCCGTTTCCAGTTAGCGTCCGAAATGTCAACGAATTATGTTTTTTGCCCAAAGCGCCCCCTATCGATGTTTCTTTTTGTACCGTTCAACTGAGTTTCAGAGAGCCCCAGCAAACAGAATCATGAAAATGCATGCCATAAGTCAAGAAATATGTTTGTTTATCTCTTAGGAGCCTTCGAGTTTCGACCACCCTGTACTTTGACATTTTATTCCGGCTCTTACGCTTTTTGCAGGGCTCTACTTTTGGGTTCAAACTTTAAGTTAGAGTATAAACTTTGGCGAGCATGTGTTAAATTATCAAAATAACGGGCTTAAAGTTGTTGTCTAGCTCTCCAAAGTCTGCAGCGCCCCCTATCCATGTTTTAAGAGATACGCTTATCAAATTGGTACTGAAGAAAGTCTAAACAAACAGAATCATTTCGACGCAACAAGCAAGAAAATCTAATCATTTCCCTAGTTTTTATGACGTTTCGAATTTCGGCACCCAAATTTTCGAAAGCGCCTAGCGCCTTACCATCGCGTCAGGGACCCTACATTCCCTATTCAAAAATGTTCGTCTAGGTGTGCTCTATCGATCCTTAAAGTTTGTCACCGACGAGCTGAATCACCCTGTATATATATATATATATATATATATATATATATATATATATATATATATATATATATATATATATATATATATATATATATATATATATATATATATATATATATATAACATATATATATATATATATATATATATACATATGCCAATACGTATATATATATATATTACATATTTTCCAGAAATCATTTTGAATATAATACAACTGAATCTCCTTACGAACTGAAAAAATCCTCGTAACTTACCGATTACTAAACATTTTTAATGCAATGTAATATTTGTTTAACTTCCTAATATTTGCCATTTATAAATGTATTCGGCAATTTGCAATTATATTATTAAATAACTATGTGACTGAGCATTTATTTATTTTTTTTAAGTCTTATTTATGTACATTTCCATATACATTTATATCAAATACATGCTGAGGCACTGTAATCATATATTTAAAAAATATCTAAATCTCTAGACATAAAACATATATTTTTGACATTTTTCTTTTATTTTAATGTTGTGAAATTTATTCCAATATCGGTATGCAGACAATAATTAAAATCTCTTTTCTTTTTTGCATATGTGTGTTGAGTAATACTTTTGTTATAAAGATAAAATTTCCCTACATTGAATACATAATTTGATTCAAAATAGATTTCAAACAAAATAATCTTTAAAATATTTTCTGGTGTCAAGATACATTTATTTTAAAAACGGAATTTGAAAAACATTCACCATTCATTTTATACTGTTCATGATGAATGAATCTCTTGCGTTTGTTTACTTGGTACTACTTAGTTATCCTGTCGACCAATTTCGCCAAATTATATAAATCACTAAACCGCTCGCCAAATTATACAAATTGACATACTTTTTATTTTAAATAACGAAAGAACAAATAAATTAGTATAACATTAATAAAAATACAAATAAAACGTCGAAATAAAAATCACTTGATGACGTAAACACGTGTAACTTGCTTAAAGTCAAGTGAATGTGACATTTACGATCAACCATTATTGGCATTTAATCTTATAGTTTGGCAATATTCTTATATAATATTAGAATATGGTTTCACTATACGCTAATAGCGGCAAGATTTGAATGGTCAAATCTTCGACGGCTAGTCGTTCTATGCTTCTGAACTCTCTTTAGAAGGATTCTTAACGCTCTCAGCGCCATCTATCGGCGATACTTATAACTAAATTTTGAGATTTATGCATAAGATTTTTACGATTTTTTATACAAACATACCACTTAGTTTCATGTTTCTATCTATCACCGTTTCCGAGTTATAGATTTTTAAAGTTAGGGGTCTTTTGTGAAACACCCTGTATATACATCATTTGCGGTAAATCCCATATCAATATTAGTTTATATAAAAATTGCTTCTGTTTCTAAATAAGAATAGATTAATGGCTTCTTTAGATTAAATAAATTGTATACATATGGAAAACATTGCTTATGTATATGAAATAGGATATAGATTGCCGAAAAATATTATGCCATTTTTTTTTCTCGCCAAGGACATAAACTGGAAAAATACCTTTATTTATTTATTTATTGTATTTTAAATTAGGTTGAATGAAAGATGCCCGTAAGGCATGGTGACGTCACGGCGATGTCGTTGTGAAGTCACACTGTGACTTTGTGACCGTCGATGTGACGTCACGTGACGTCGATGTGACGTCATAGTGACTAGAATGCGAGGTCGTTATGGCCGTTTTAGAGGTCGTTTGTGACGTCACATTGTGACCACTCTGTGTTGTCACGGTGTGACAAATTTGTGAAAAGTGTGTCATTTGGGACTATTTTGGCATTAACTTTGTGACGAACCTGTGACGAAAGTGACAATGCTTTGAAGTAACACTGTGACCAATTTGTGAAATATGTGTCATTTGTGACGAATTTGTTATAAACACTGTGATGATTTCAAATGAAAATCAAATTTCAAATTAATTGCTTAAAAAGCGCAAAGGCGAACATAGTGAAAAAGATTCCATGCTGGGAGTCGAACCCGGGCCATCAGTATAGCGCACTGACATTCTACCGACTAAACCACATGTAACGATACCCGGCCTGGAAAATTCCTCACTATTACATGTTGGCAAGGCTACAAACGTAGCACAAGGTGGAATATTTATCGTGAGCCATCGACATGGGGCAAACACGAAACTTAATTAAATCGAGCATAGATTGAAACTATATTAATACTTGGAAATTTTTCCAGAGAGAACCATTCGCCTTGCATACAATATTTCAAATGAAAATCAAATTTCAAATTAATTGCTTAAAAGGCAATTTTAATTTGAAATTTGATTTTCATTTGAAATACTGTATGCAAGGCGAATGTTTCTCTCTGAAAAAATTTCCAAGTATTAATATAGTTTCAATCGATGCTGGATTTAATTAAGTTTCGTGTTTGCCCCATGACGGTGGCTCACGATAAATATTCCATCTTGTGCTGCGTTTGTGGCCTCGCCAACATGTAATAGGGAGAAATTTTCCAGGCTGGGTATCGTTCCATGTGGTTTAGTCAGTAGAATGTCAGTGCGCTATACTGATGACCCGGGATCGAGTCCCGGCGTGGAATGTTTTCACAATGTTGGCCTTTGCGCCTTTTAAGCAATTAATTTGAAATTTGATTTTCATTTGAAATATTGTATGCAAGGCGAATGTTTCTCTTTGGAAAAATTTCCAAGTATTAATATTGTGATGATTCTTGTCATAAACACTATGATAATTTTAAAGTAAAATTTTGTTTGAAATATAAAGTCTTATCTTTTTACCGTACTTTTTAGCGAGATATCCCTATTTTGGAGTCCTATTCTTCTAAAATATTTTTAATTTTCCATTTAAAAAACAATCCTTATCAACTGACATCTTTTTTTATTAAGTTCTAAGCTTGATCTTGAATTCAAGCTTAATATTAAGAATGTGTAAGTTTTTTAATTTTTTGTGATTTGTCATTGCTTTACTAAATACGAACATAGAATCTAACGGACATTAATACAACTGTTATTTATAGAACGACATGATAAGCCCTATTTATTTAAATTTTTTATTCCCGTATATATTGTATTTTGTGAATATGAGCTAATTAGATTTGGTATGTTTTATAGGAAAAGACTGATCTGGGAAATAGAAACAACAAGTAAGATATATCATGCGTTAAGCCTATATTATAAAACACTTTCCAACTCTTCCTGAATGTTTTAACAAGACATCGGGGGGAAATAACGTAAACAAGATAACTAACTAAACATGAAAACGCATAAAACATTTGAACATTTTCAGCAGCTACCATCCATAGCCAAATATGTTTTCCAATTCTTTTAAACAGTCCTGTATTTGATCTGTACATTGATATATCAATGCAAAAACCCTTGACGGGTTAAAAGTTTCTGACGCAGCACTTTATCTTATGCTCTAAGAATTTTAATTATGGAACTTAAAAATACTGATATCAAATTTTGAGTGACGTTATGCTATTTCTTAAAAAATATATTTGTATTTATTTCATAATTTTATTTTTGTTTTATTTATAATCGCATGTGCAAAAGTTATGTTCAACATGAAAAGCTGCATAAAATTTTATTCGCTGTTGCTTTATCATTTACATCTCTCATAAATTCAAAATATGAGTTTTAAAAGATATGATATAAAATTTAAGTGACGCCTTGATGTGACTTTAAAAGGTTTGTTTTAAAATTCAATTTAAATTATTTTTGACTTGGTTAAAATATTTTTTTACATCTACACAATACTTTTAATTTTCCAATTCACTGTTAAATATATCACTTTCATTGAATCTATACTATGCATTGAAATGTATTTATTTCAATAAATTGATTTATCTTTTGTGTCACGCTATTCGAAATTGTGAGTAAGATTTATGTAAATGGTTTATTTGCGCCAAACTATCCTTTTTCATACATTTCATGTAGTTTGGACACAATGACGCAAAAAAACCATTTACATAAATCTTACTCACAATTTTGAATAGCGTGACACAAAAGATAAATCAATTTATTGAAATAAATACATTTCAATGCATAGTATAGATTCAATGAAAGTGATATATTTAACAGTGAATTGGAAAATTAAAAGTATTGTGTAGATGTAAAAAAATATTTTAACCAAGTCAAAAATAATTTAAATTAAATTTTAAACAAACCTTTTAAAGTCACATCAAGGCGTCACTTAAATTTTATATCATATCTTTTAAAACTCATATTTTGAATTTATGAGAGATGTAAATGATAAAGCAACAGCGAATAAAATTTTATGCAGCTTTTCATGTTGAACATAACTTTTGCACATGCGATTATAAATAAAACAAAAATAAAATTATGAAATAAATACAAATATATTTTTTAAGAAATAGCATAACGTCACTCAAAATTTGATATCAGTATTTTTAAGTTCATATTTAAAATTCTTAGAGCATAAGATAAAGTGCTGCGTCAGAAACTTTTAACCCGTCAAGGGTTTTTGCATTGATACCATTACTTTTTTGAGGTTAGTGATAAAATGATTAAAAAAAAGATACTTATGGAATTTAATGCAGATTTAATTTTTACTATTTTATTACAATTTTCCTTATAGCAGTTTGTATATAAAAACAACTGGGTAAGTATAATCGCAGATCGCACAGAGGGTTTCATTTGATATTCCTTTAAAAACACTTTATCCTTAAATTAATAAATCCAAAATGTTAATTTATAATTATTAAATCCTTACATAGATGGTGCACCAATAGTTCCAATTTTCATGGGGCAGGGAACGCACTCCTTTAAACAAACCACCTTCCAATTGAAGTCATCAAAAACCAAGTTGAATAAGCCAGACCCCGTTGTGTTGTTTGACAAACAGCAGTCTCATGTCCCCTCCTTCCCCCCTTTTTCAAAATTTTTCAGACCAGTACCCAAGAATGGAACCGAAATAATTTTTTCTCTTCAGAAATTACGATAAAAAAATAGTATGCAGTACTCATAAATTTACTTTAATGCTATATAGGGTGATTATTAAGTTAATTATAACGTTTGGAATCTGTTGCATTGATGTCCGAAAGGTAGTTTCTGAGTTATGGAAGCTGGACCCATAAGGCTCCATAGAGGGGCGAAGCCCGCTAGTGTCTATCATAATTATATCTGCCATGTAGACTAATTGCAATATTTAATCAAAATAGTCCCCCCCCCTCCTCATCCCCGGAAATATAACAAATACAAAATGTGTCTTTATAAACCTATCGTCAAATAGGTTTTTATTTCTTTTTCCCTAAAAAAAAACATGATTTTTATATCCGTAACGTAAATAGCGGACGAAGCCCGCTAGTTCCTATCATAATATATATTTTTAATAATTTTATATAGTCTATAATAAAAATCAGACTTAAAATAGTCTAGTTCCATGAGTACTTGTAGTGTCAGTTACATGCTACGATTTTTGGATACCAGTATTTTAGAACGGGAAAATGTGACTTATTTTATCGGAGATATCTCATTAATTGAATAAGGTGAAGCGATTTTTTTGAAAAAAAGGTGGCCAACAAGCATGGCAGTTATCAGCTATGTGACTTTGTGCTGAAGTCCATTAATTTGATCTGCTTTAAAAAGATTACGGAAGATTGAATTATAGTAGAACCTGGATTAACCGAGCTTCCATTAATCGAGGTTTCTGTTAACCGAGCCGATAACAAAGCCTGATTTTTTTTTTCTTTTTGAATGAGCCTTAAAAATAACCACACTCTTTAGCTCACTGTCCGTGCTATACAGGCCCTTCTGCCCCCAAAAGCACTCAACTCCAAAGAAACATTGGACCCTGAGAAGTCAATAGCGAACAATGCTTTGTTTCCAGTGGCTGTGTGAACTTTCGTAAATTTTTCAATTTGCATTTTAAAATTTACTACTGGTAGTTGATTTTCTTTTTAAATTTGTTAAGCTGTGAAACAGAACTTTACATATATTTATTTTTATTATTTAAAAAACGTTCTATATATTTTTTTTTAAAGAGATGTTAAATTCGCAAGCACGGCGAGTTTTTACACACAGTTTCTATTAACCGAGATTTCCGATTCCGATTTACTAACAGTCCCAATTAGCTCGGATAATCAAGGCTGCTCTGTATAATTAAAAAATCAATGGCGATCTTACTGTAAACGGGTTTCCCTTTTACTGAGGGATTTCAAGACCGAATCAGCTGATGTTAGTTGCTGTTTCCGTGCTTGATTAAATAAGATTAGTTAAACATTTGAAAATTACCAAATATAAAAGGAACTAAGTCAACAGACTCTTTGCTTTATGGTATTTTTTAACAACGCTATAAGAAAATGATTTTAATTAAGAGATTTTAAATGTAACGTTTTAAATCTGACATAATTTTCACCAAACTTTCCTTTCTCTTTGTAACATTCAACTGAAAATATTTTTATTATTAGAAAGATAATATTATTATTTGCGCTACCTTAAAATTGGCAACTATAGTTAAAAATATCATCTCGAAATTTGAAATAAATCTCTCATACAAATATATTTTTTAATTTAAACTGTTTTGCAATATTATTATTTGGCCACTTTGGCCAATATGACGTAATTTCCTCCATTTACGACTTTTAACACATATCAATGAATTTATTATTTAAAAATTTTCTTTTTCTTTTAATAGTCACGTGTAAATATAATTTTTATGACGTAATTTTCAATGTTTTCCTGCTTTTAATGCGTAATCATTTAATTCTAATTTGAAAATAATTGATTATTTTATAATTTTCTTTCATTTTAAGTAAGCATGTGTAAAAACAATTTTTATGACGTAATGTTTAATATTTTCCTGCTTTTAACACGTTATCATTTAATTCTAATTTAAAAGGATTTTTTTCTGTTTATAATAGTCACGTGTGAATAAATTTTTAATTTAAAGGATATATTATTCTTTGCGCTGTTTTAACAATTGGCAGCAATTTAAAATAACCTTTTCTAAAATATGTAAAAAAATATCTCTGGAAATTCTGAAAATTTTAATTTAAAATTAAAATAAACCGTCAAAAAATTAGGCAAGTTAAAAATAATAAATGCACTCTGCAAACGTCGAGTTTCTATTGAATGATTAAATTGAATGAAAATGATTAAATTCCCATGTATATTTTTTTTCCTATGAGACTTTTTTAATGAGACAATTTTATCCAGATTTAACATTAAATATCTCTTAAAATAATTCTTCGATTTAAAAACTGTCTACTTCAACGTTTTTATCAAACATTTCTCTATAATACTACCCATTTTAATATTTTTGTATGCAGTAATTTTCTTAATATTTGTGAAATAGACCTCTAGTCACAAGAAATTCTTTCAAAGCGGCGAAGAGCGTTAGTTTTTTTTTTCCGAATAAGAGACAATGTAGTACGCAATTGCGTCAAAAGATGGCGACACCAGAATTCTGATATGCTTATTATGTAAACTAAAAATATTGCAAAGTTAAATAAAAACAATTGTCTCGGGGTTATCAAACTTCATTGATATTTATAAATAAAACATTTCAACTAAATTATTTATTATAAAAGAATTATTACATCACAATAGTTTTTATGCAAGGAAAATAATAATAATAATAATAATAATATTATGGATGCCAGTGATTATATATTGATTGACCGTCATAATAATAAAAAATGATATAAAAAGAAGAGCTGAAATGAATTATTTTTTTACGTTTCTGATCGTGTGATTTATATTCAAATAATAATTATTAATGTATATTTTTTGTAAAGTGATTGAAATTAAATATATTTATAAAATTTATGGTAATATTTTTATTGTTGAAAAATTGCCAAGAAATAATCATCATCAAATTGGCGTCATTATAATTGTAATTTTATTTAACTTAATAGCAATTAAAAAATTACAAAGGAAGAGAATAATGGTCAACTAGCAGACTTAAAAAAAAAAAACACATTCACATGTGAAAACACGTATCAGGGAGTATCGAACTGCCTATCTTAAGATCAGTAGACGATGGCCCTTAACCACTCAGCCAATGGGAAGACAAAATTTTTCTCCCCAAAAGTGGTTAAAAAGAAAGCATGTGTATGAATACAGTGTCATGCATTTTCGGTGAAATTTCTATAAAATGGCGAAGAAATATAGTCCGATTTTTCATGTGCATTATAAAACGAACAAGAGTCTTGCTGGAAACAAGTAAATTGTTATTTGGTTCATCTGAAACATATTTATTTGATTTTTAAAAAATCGCCCGTGTTATTTTCGAGAGAAAAAAAATCGAATTATTTAACGAACGAGAGTTTTCCAAGAAAAAAGAAAAGTGTTATTCACCTCGCCTTAATCACATTTATATTATGTATCAATTTAAAAATAATCGTTAGAACCGTTTTCGAGATTTTCAAATTAGGAACTTCCTCGATATCATACCAACGTTTTCACTTTAAAAATGGCTATTTAGATCTCAAAATATACTGCACGTAGAAATGTAAAAAATTCAGTATACGATTAGACTGCAGATATAAGACTGTTCTAGAAAATTCAGAACAATAAGACATATATCTGCTGAGTTATTAAAAGGCGGCTTTTCGCGTTTTCTTTGATGTCGAGTTAGCTGTATATATGAGTTCCGCCATCTACGAATTCTATGATATGATACGATACGATTTTAACGATACGATACGATTTTAGGCTTAAGGCTGCGTCACTCGGAATACTACCGTCTTCCATGATATACTATATAATGGAAAAATTTAGTTTATCAAGGAAACGCATAACAGGTTGAAATTCTCTTTCAGCAATTTATACTAATATATGGAAACATACTTAAGTAATTTTGTACAACCCTGTAGTTTACCTAGAACCTTTATTACACGCCACTATTTAGTTAAAATTTAATTCAAACTAAAACACTTTTAAAACTGCTGAAATCACATTTCCAGAAATTATAATTTATAGACGGCAACGTATCCAATTCTTTGCGTGACCCTGTATATCATTTTATCTACATTCTACAAACATTTCTTAGTAAATTAAATACAGTGCAGCGTAAAAATGCATAACTTATTTAAAAAAAAACCTTTAAGCAATACCCAGTAACCCTTACGAATACTTCTGTATAGTCCTGTATATGAATTATAGCATATATATATACACCATATACTTTGCATAAATGTAGTGAATCATAAAAGCGCATATCATAATTAAAAATGCATTTCCAGCAATCATCGCTAATGAACAGTACTTCGGATACAATATAGTATCTGAAATATTCTGTGTGTCCCTGTAAATGCTATATGCACTTCGTATTATACATGAAATAATTCATAGTATGCAAACCTCAACGACGTATATCAATTTCATTACATATCAAATAGATTAACATAAATATAGTACGCCGCAAACAATTCCCTCCACCCCTATATCATTATGTATTGGAATTCCTTTTTTAGACCTGTAAATAAACAATAACTATTCTCTGCATTGCATATTCTACGGAATACACATTTTAGTGCGCTTCATAAATGCATATCAATTTTATTCTGTTTGAAAGCGTGTAAAATCATTAAAAATCATTTGAAACGTTTTTTTCTCCCACAGGCCGTAATGTAATGGAATACTTTTGACTGTTCCTGTAAATGAACTAAACATGCTACAAACTTCATTACAAATAGGGACCTTGCTATGGTAAACGTCAATAACATCCAAAAATTTCAAGTCAATCCGAGTATATTTACGCGAGTTAGAGCGCGGACAGACGGCCAAACAAACCGAAGTCATAAACACTTTTCAACTTTATCGGGCCTGAAGAACACTTTATTTCAATGCTTAAATATTATTTTTTATTTTTTAATGCCAATGAAATAAATGTATCGAAAACGTAGAAAATGAGTTTACAATCAAAGAAAATTTAATAACTGATTCTGAATGTCTACAATTAAATGTTCGATTAAAATCACAAACAGCAAAAAAAATGATTAAATAGAATAAAAAAAATAAATATATCAATTTGAAAAACACTAAATAATTAGTATTTATAATTGTACTACTAAGCAACAACAAACTACAATAGATGAATTAAATGCATTTAACAATTTCTCAAAAATCTTTCCATATGTTATAAGGAATTTCTACTATTTTATAATTTTGGCAAATGTTAAATCTGAAAACATTGGTATGAAGATTTAAGATTTTAAATACTAATTTAAAATATTACTAACAATGAAAAAAAAATCTTTCAAAAGTTTCACTACTACAATATGTAAAAAGATATTTTCCCAGTATAATGTTAATTTCAAAATTGAAACAGTTTCCTAATATCATTATAATCGAATATCATATTTTACTCCAAAATATTAATGACGATAAATACTGTGTTAGAATCAGTCTCTGCATCAGCTTTTTTTTCCCCTTCTAGCGATGCAGATTAAGCTATTTTACAGCATCGAATCGGAAAAGAATTGCAGATCAGTCTCATTTCATATGACATACTACAACTTATTTAACTTTAATCTATCAAACGGGAATAAAAAATTTAAATTAAATAAGACATACCTTTTAAGTTCCATAAATAGTTTAATAATATCCGTGTTTTATCCTAAATTGTCAGACATATTTCTGACAAAATGACAAAATTGTCAGACACACTTCCCGCGTCAAAAGTTCTGATCCTTATTTTATTCTACGGTTTAATCGAGCGCAGACGATAGCGCACGCGCAAGCAGGTGCTTATACTGTATTATTATATTTTTTGTCTGTAATGAAAATTTTCTATTTGAATGAAACACCTGCCTTTTTTCTTTCTTTTTTTTAAAGTAAAGTTTGTTTTACACGTAATAAATACAAATTAGGCATCTTAATAAATGAAAAGAGCGTATACAGGATAAAAAAATGTTCTTTGTCAATCTGTCATTTTTTTTATATTCATTTTCTGTAGAATAAAACTATTTGTAAAATAGCTTTTTTTAAAGTCGTATTTCTAAAACACGAATTTAAAATATGAATAATTATATCATGGGTTTTGTATAAAATTTGTAAATATTTTTTCGGAAAATGCTAATTTTATTTAAAAAGTCTGAAAGAAGTAGAATTTTTAAAAAAATAGTTATTTAAAATAGTTAAACACTAACAGAAAAAATATGACTTGAATGCAAATTCTAACGCAAGAAATGCATATATGACTAAACTCTGAATACTCTTTCTACGTGCTCATTAAAAGCTGCAGACTTAACTGTAACAGAAAATTTTAGTTTGAAACCACAGAAGTGTTTCGAATAACACTGGTCGACAAAAAACTTCCTCCCTGCAAACTAAATATGTAAAGTGTACAGATTTAATATTCCTAATTCTAAATATGTTATCCAAATTGCTTCATAACGTACCATTTTTCCGAGAAACACTTTTATAATAATAACAATCGGTGAAGGATTAAATTGCAATGGTAGATAAAATTGAAATCATAAAAAAAGTATACTTCACTGTCTTAGATAACAAATTGATAAAATATAGCATGAAAATCTAGTTTGTTGATACTTGTACCGTGCATTTTCCTTTTTATGCCCCCCCCCCCCACCTCTTTTCGTGTCCGAATTTACTATTTCCTATCCACTAATATGTTTTCATTCATTATGTTGCTGTAACTCGGGCATGTTTAAAATATTTCTGTTCATTTTCAAAGATTTTTGATGTTCATATTTTTGTCACACTGTGACTTACAATATGGTGGTTTTTTCCTCACATATGTGACGTGACGTACGTTACATGCAGTGACATAACAGGAACGTCACAATTTTTTTTTATTGCCAGAAAATATAATTTTACATAAATAACATGTTTTGAATATTTTTTGTAATTTTTTAAATTTTTCTAAGAAGTCCACATCTCAGTCACAATGTAACATCACTGAGTGGTGGCATTTTGGTCACAGATGTGACGTGACCACAGTGACTCACAGTGACGTCACAACGACGTCACCGTGACCATGCATGCTATGAGGGTGTGTATTTTTAATGTATCTGATATACGTATTTTAAATTTATGTGTTTTAAATGAAAGTTATGAATTTTGAATGAAATGAGTGATAGGTTTATATTTTAAATGATGGCGATGAAAGAACATTTGGTGATTTATCACCTGCGCCCAACTAACATAAAAGTATCGAAATAGCGGTTTGGCATGTAAAAAGTAAAGTGGTCAGCCCGGAACTGTTGATGACACACTGTAAAAAAAATTCCGCAACGTTCCTGGGAAAAAATGGGCAGCTGAGTTGCCCATTATTTCCAAGAAACATTTCTTGAAAATGACTGGTACTTTACTGTATATGTTAAAAACTTTCTACAGAAATGCCAGTAAGTTTCCTGCGAAATACCAGGAATATTTCTGTTGACAGCAAAACATTACTGACATATTCAAGGCTGGAGTAGCACAAGAGCGAAAAATGTCCAGACCAGGGATCGAACCTGGATACTTGGCGTGCCGTGCCAATGCCTTACCTGTTAGGTTATCCGGACCAATACCTGGCTGACATAATTCACTCTGGATGTTCGTTCCCTTCATTATGACATTACTGACATTTCACAGCATGCGGGATCCGCAGACGATTTTTACATTTCCAGTTGACAATTTTCGCTTTATTATCATTATTTGTTAGAATGAAAAAATATTTTAAAATTGACATCAAAATTATTATTTATAATTTACACGAAAAAATAAATTTTCAGTTAAAATTCAATAAAGTAAATATATATGTGATATATTGTTTCTGAACTTTGCTTAAAATATAAAAATATATAAATGTAAATAATAATTAGAAAAAAAATCTAGACATAAAATATTTTGGATTTTCGTCAGTGATTATGTTAGTTTACAAGTTAGATAAAATACATATAAATTTTCATGAAAAAAAAACCTAAACGTAATTGTATATTTTTTCCGAAAAAAAAAAATTCAAATTTGCAGCAATTCAAAGTGTCAAATATATGTCAAATTTAAATCAAATTGTAATAAAGTGTTAAAATATAAAATTAATTAAAAAAGAAAAAAAAGTCAAGAGGTAGCATCGAACCCGGGCCGTACGGGTGGCGTGCAAGCTTTCTGCGTCCACACCACGAAAGACACGTTGAGAGCTGCAAACTAATGGGTATTTGAAACGTATGCTAAAACTCGGCATCTAATTTCTGAAAATCTAAGGCCTATTTGAAGAAATCCTTTCACAAGAATAATAGAGATAAGAACTCTAAAACATACTTTAAATTAATCAAAATCGGTGAGAATCATGTTTGATGGTCCCCTGGATAATGGAGATCCAAATAATAGGTGTATTTTTTTACACGGTCTGCTCCTTAAACATTTCACAGACAAGTACGAGAGATAATCTCTTAGCGATGTCACAGAGGTATTGTATTTTCATATGAATTGTCTTGACAATAGAGACGTAAAGGATTATGTCGTCTATTGATTTATTTGCATTCCATATTGATTTTTTTACATTCATTTAAGGAATTCGTTTTCGACACTCGCGCGCGAGCAACGGATTATAGGAAAAAAAAATAATAAATGGCGGCCGCAGCGTTTTGCTGTTTCCAACTTTTGTTCAGGAACGTTTCAGATAAGAAAACCAGAATTTCACAGGAAAGTGCTAAATTATTCTGAAAACCTGAGAAAAGGCGAAACGTTCCTGGATTTTACATGGAAAGTTACCATTTTTTTTTACAGTGCAGTCACATAACTTCGGCTGTTATTATAGTGATTATTTACGCAACTATTTGTTTTTTATCCAAACGGTTTTTAACACTTTCCGTCATAGTTGAAAAGTGTTTATGAATTTGGTTTGCCTGATAGACACTCTTTTCATGCTCTAACTCTCCTAAATTTAGTCGGAATGGCATGCAGTAGATATATGTTATTGAAGTTTACCATGGCACGTTTGGTACTGAAGATGTGGTGTTTATCACATACAGTTCATTTACAGGGTTACTCAAAAGAATACCATTGCATTATAGTATATAGTGAAAAATCACTTGCAGTGTATTTTAATGATGTCTAACTGATTGAAACATATTGAAAATTATATATATCAATGAGGTGCACTAGAAGATATTTACTATAGAATATGGTATGCATACGCTTATCGTTCATTTTCAGGGAATAGTACCGTTATCACATCGTTAATTTTCAGGAGATCGATTATACTAGTGTCTATGAGCAATAATTAACTAGTTTAGTTAATTAATTTTTTTAATTTAACAGATTTTTTGCATATTCCTTTTTGTGTACAAATTCTACAAGCAATATAGAGGGTTGCACAAAAGAATTCGTGTACAATCACGCTTATTGACGGAAAATAATAAAGGTGAATTTCCAATAGTGTTATGTGTTTCCAATCTCATCCAAATTAGAGCATATAATGCAATATATACACAAATCTATAGACCATACACGGGGCTGCAGAATAGAAGTTCGTTTGTGTTTCCGATTCTAGATGGTAACTCATGAGTTGTTTATTTAAAAATTATGCTTCAAAATTTTAAAATGTCACATTTTGTTACAGTATTCTTAATGTGTTGGAACGTGTTTCATAATCTATGCTTGATGCAGAATTATTCTTTGTAGTTTGAATTCGAAATAGAATGTTCAAGATCTGAACATTCACCTTGAACTAAATTAAAACGTACTAAACAAACATTGCCAGAAATTGATTATCTTACTTTTTAAGTAGTAGATCCCGAACCTGCTCTCAATGCATCTTCTTTAAACTTCAGTGCAAAAGATAAAATATCAGAAGTTTTATAAAACTAAGTACGCACTAAAAAAGTATAAAAATTTATTTTAATAAAAACTGAAATAATCTAAGCTATTATAAAACGACAAAAAATGAGTTGTTATTTATTTTTAAGTATCGTATTTTAAAGTATGTAACTTTAAGAAATGTCGTTTATTTTAAAATAAAAAGTATACAGATAAAGCACTTTTTCTACAGAAAGTCTGTTTAATCTGCCGGTTAAAGATAAAAGATCATAATGAATGATCCCGCTGTTCACATCATTCTTGCTTTTATGTTAGCTAATTTTCTCTAGAGAGTAACAAGTTACTGTGTTTTTCTTCGAGTATTTTTTTTTATTATTATTATAACAATCGAAAATTAATTTTCCTATCTTCTTTGCAAAAGACGATCGCTTTAAAAAGAAAAAAATAATACAAAAACTCACACAAAACAGAAAGAATTAACGCATGCATTCTTTTCTTATTTTCTCTTTTCTTTTAGAGGAAAAATAATCAACACATTTCTTTTTAAGTTTTTTTTTTTTTTTTACAAGTTTTTGAAAAATAATCAACACTCTTCTTTTTAAGTTGCTTTTTGCAAGTTCTTTTTTTCTTGAAAACTTTGGAGTTTAATCAATCACTGTTGTCGATTAAATAAATATTTATTCGAGGTTAATTAATTTGTTTGTTTTTTTAAACTTTTAGATTTTTGGCATTTGCGAGTAAAAGCGATATTTACATAAAATTATGAAGTGTTTAAAATGTAGTTTTACCAAAATGTTTCACGTGTTTGTATTTAAATTACCATTAAAAATTTTAAATAGAAATATAGTTTATTAAATATTTATTTTCTGGAATTTCAGCATTATTGAAGTTATCTACCGTTCAAAGAGAAGTTAAGCATCACGCAATTATCTAACTTATTATGCCGGTGCATCAATCGTGCATCTATTACGGTTGTCAAATAACTAAATATTTTTCAAACTATATTTTTGTTGCTGTTAAATGTAAGTATTTGTGCGTAAAAGAAATATTGATATAGAATGAAACTTTTTTTTTTTTTGTATTCAGATTTAATTCTTATCACAAAAAATATTTGTACTATCATACGAACATAAGAAATTTATATACAAATTTATGATAATGCATTTTTTAGAAAGAATTAGTTAAGACTTTTATTAGATGTAATTTATCATGAAAATTATATGGTTACGTTCAAAATTATTTAATTATATCAAATGCTTATTACTTTCTACTATCTTTACAAGAAGAAAGTATTGGATTTGTGAAAATTTTCGAATTGCGGTTTTCGGCAGATTTACAAGTTTTAGGGGTCAGAGATTCCTAAAAACATGTTTTTACAAAATATGTGTATGTGAGTCTGCCTATTTGTCTGTGAGTGACATAAATTTTGAGGGAGCTCTGTCTCAAGAACTAATGAAAGGAATTTAATAAAACAGTTTAGATTCAGTTAGTCCTTGATACAAATTGGTGTTGATTACCTTTTGATGTATATCACCCTTCAGGTGGCGCTGCTATGCTACATTATTCTTGATTTCCACAACAGCTATATCTCAAGATCCAAAGTGCGGATTTTCAGAAAACGTCAGATTCATTTAGTCTATGATATAATGAATATTATTTGGTGCTGATAAATTTTTGTGTAAATCGCCCAATAGATGGCGCTGCTATGCTGCATTACTCATTATTATCGCAATAGTTCTATCTCAATAACTAACGCACGAATTTCCATAAAACTTCAGATTCAGTTAGACCCTGATATAAATTGGTGCTGTTTAGTGTTTCGTCTAAGTAGCCCTGCAGTTGGCGCTACTGTGCGGCATTTTTCACGATTTCTGCAACAGCTGTATCTCAAGAACTAATGCATGGATTTTCACAAACTTCAGATTCAGTTAGTACCTGATATAAATTATCCTGATAAGTTTTTTTGTGTAAATTGCCGAACAGGTGCCACTGCTATGGAGATATGGAGAATTTTTCACGATTTCCGCAATAGCTCTATCTCAAAAACAACTGCATGGATTTTCATCAAACTTCAAATTCCATTAGAAGTCAACATAAGTTATTACTGATTAAATTTTGGTGTAAATTACCTTACCGGTGGCGCTGCTATAATACATTATTTCAGGAAGTATTAACATGTATGAGATAAAAGAAAGTTTTGGGATTGCGACATCCACGACATTGGGATTGCGACACGATTTTAAATATACAGTTAATATTATTTGTTTGTCAAAAATTCCTTTTTTAATAAAATTTACAATTGATAAAAAAAAATCCTTACTGTTGTTCTACTTTTTTCTTTAAAGTATTTGTTTTTCTTTTTGCATCATTAATCCCCCTTCATTTCCCCGTCTCCTTTTATCTTATCGTTTTCACTTATACATATTTAAACGACTAGTTTATCGGTTTCTAACCTCGCCGTATAAATGAATATTACTAGCTACTTTTTTAATAATTTATTTGGTTTTTCATTTATGGGTTTCACGTAACCACAACCAAAATAACATATAAAAGCTTATTCGGCTAAAATCACTAATATTAAATAAAAGTAAAATTGCCAGCGTTTGGTTGGCTTGACGTATTTTTAGACAAGGTATGTTAGAATAAGACGAATTCAAAAATTTTTTATCCTATAAAAAAATTTATCAAATAGAAAATCTACAAGTTTATCTGAATTTTGACTTTAGAAACCAAAGCTTTTTTTTTTAAGAATTACCGAAATAAAGGTTAAATAAATTTTGCTACTAAAAAGTATTTCTTACGTCTTCTAAGACAAAAAAATAAATAAATAAAATATTTTTTTTCTGATGTAAAATTCATATTTTAGAAAATCTTGTGTAATTTGAGGAAGACATGGAACATTATTTTATTCAATAATGAATTACACTTTTCATTATACAATTGTATGGCATTTATAGCTGAATAACAACATTATCATAATATTCTGAAAATAATTTACGCATTCTTTAACTTTTAAACATATTCTAATGCAAAGGGTTGGCAGTACGTAATAGACATAGACAATCATTAATGAAAATATTACGAATAAAATTCATAATAAATACGCATTATTAAAAATGTTTCTTTCACTTTAAAACGTATGCAAAAATTACTGATGTTTATATATTATACATTTTGCATACGATCAAATATATTCAATAAGTTAATGATGACAAATTTCTTGTAACGGAAAATTTCAATAAATGAAATTATCAATAAGTCATGTGATAAAACAGATAATATCTGAATTAAATATTATTTTAATCATTTTATTTTATTTACTGTTATTCGTATACTTCTAGTTTAAGGTCTGTGTTAGGCAGTTATAATTAAAATTCATAGTAGGTCTTTATTTACTTTATCATTTATTTACTTTATTAAGAATTTAATATTTTACATTTTGTGTAGGAATTTTATAAAGCCTCATATCGAAAATCATTATCTGGAAGACGAAATTCGTACGCTTTAATAATCAACTTCTTAATATTCAATTATAAATGATAAATAGTTATCTACCTTAAACTTTTAATGAGTTTGAATAACTATTTAATCCATATTTTAATAGTTAAAAATTACATTAGTTCTGCATTTGCTTAAGAATAAATAATTTACATTTTGTGTAAGAATGTAATATATATTCGTTTTGAAAATCACTATCTCGAAGACGAAATTTTGCATTTATATGTAATCGAATTCTCAATATATAATGATAAATCTTTATCTTAATCATACCTTAACTTTTAATGCATTTGAAAATTTAGACACTTCAACTGCATTTAAGTCTAGATATCTTCCGGTTATTTACATTAACGTTTTTTCACACTATCCAGATTATTAATAAAATGAAAAATCATTATTTAAATGCTTAAATAAATATTAAAAACATAATAAATTGATCCGAAAAGAGGTATGAAATTTCTTATGGGTCAAATCCTAACAATAAATATTTTCACTAATGTATGACAACTTCAAAAACATTTTAAATGATAAATTTGTCTAATTTTTCATTAAGTGTATTTTATGCAGTGAATGACGGGCCTTCTATGATGTGCAAGAAAGCATAATTTGAAAAAAAAATATATTTTACTGATTTTATTAAAATATTTGGGCTGTCAATAGTCGAACCATATCAAACGTGTGAAATGGTCATATTGACAAGAAATAATACATGAATAGAAATGATATAGTCATTCTGTAGAATTTCATCAATCTAATAACAAACTTCAATTTGGATACAGCCCCTAAAATATGCTCCTTTTAAAATAATTAATTTCTCGGAAACTAATGGTACGAATTTCATAAATATTTCGATTTATGCTAATTGAAACATGTAGAATTTATTTATGGTGTCAAACATGGGTATTGCTTTTGAAAAAACAATGGGTTTATTTTTATATGCAGATTGGGCCGCTAAGCAAATTTTATATACGTCATATAAAAGCATACTTTATTTCTATTCTTTTGGTACAAGTAACTTTATTCTACGATAAATTGTTACAGAGTTAGTAGGCGGTGTTTACTTTTTTTCCCCACGACTGTACGTTTTACACAATTGAAACCTTAAACTATTCAAAAAAATTTTATTTCCAGTATTCATTCAGATAGAACATAAATGTTTTTAATCATTTGGATTGTTTATTTACAAATCTTAGGAATGTAAAAAAGCAAAAGACTTAAATATATATTTTTAAAACTAAAATTTTAAATGTTAATTCAAAATTTATGATCTCTTGAATTCTGAGTTAGATTCACTTTGTTTTGTATCCAAATTAAGACCTTTCATTTAATCAAAAATGCTTCTGAATAACATTTGATTATTGCGCATAGAAAAATAAATAAATACATACATATATATATATATATATATATATATATATATATATATATGCATACATAAATATTACATCTAATAAACACGAGACAATACAGCAAATGAAGCTTTTATATAATTGAAACACATAATTATCTGGTGAAAAATCCTTTTCCACACTCTTCTTTTTGAAGATTGGCTTGTGATCTTTAGGAAGATAAAAAATTATAACAAAGTTTTCAAAGTTTTATCTCTTTTGACCATTTCACTCTATATAGAGTTAATTTACTTTTGTGGATAACAGGTTGCTTCCTTTTCAATTCTTTATCGTTTTTCATTTATTTTTGCTGCCTCACAGGGCGAAAATTAATTTGTTCTTGCCTGAAAAAGAAAAACGATTTTTTTTCCTCGATAGAAGGATAAGAAGCAATTCGTATATAGCCCTTAAGAAATGTCGTGGAATTATTCTGTCTTTCTTATTAGAAAATAATTAGCAGTTCTTTTCTTCAAATTAATATAGATTTTTTCTGGTTTCATGAAAAGGGATGAAAAGGATTATAATTTAACCCTCCCATGCGTAAATTATTTTTCAGTGAACATAAAATTGAATATTTTACACTTAAAGTAATGTTAAAAATGGATTCATTTATGAACACATATCCTCAAAATTTTCAGTATCTTGCACGCTTTACAATAATTACAAAACAACCATGTTTGAAAGTTAACGATCAATAAAAATATTATTATTAGTTACAGTCCGCAGCGCAGCGTCACATATTTCCAACCAATTTTTGTGTCGGTGATTTTGGCATAAATAACACAAGCCTGTGATGGTTTCGTTGTTTAACTTTTGATAATTGATTTTTGTGTATTTTTTAGCGCTGAAGCCGAAAATTTCTTTTCTTTTTAACCATCAGGTCAGGATGTTTTGCAAATCGTAAATTTCAATGGTAAAAAGTAAAAAAAAAAAATAGAGAGACTGAAAGATACAGGAAATGGTTGTGTTTTTTAACTTTTGATTACTGATTTTTATATATTTTTTTAGCGCTGAATTCCAAAATGACCTTCATTTTTAACCGTCAAGTCAGGAGCTTTTACAAACCTTAAATTGCAAAGTCAAAAAATAGAAAATTCTGATACTATAAAATAGATCTGATGGTTATGTTTTTTAAATTTTGATAACTGATTTTTATGTACTTTTTAGCACTAAATCTGAAAATAACCTTCATTTTGAACCATCACGTCAGAATTTTTCGTAAATCGTAAATTTCAAAGTTAAAAAGTAAAAATTTTGCAAAAAGTCCTGAAGTGATGGTTAAAAATGAAGGCCATTTCCGGGTTCAGCGATACAAAATACGTACAAATCAATTATCAAAAGCTAAGGAATATGTCACAAGCCAAATTTTGCAGGCTTGAGTAAATTGTTTGGAGGCCATTTATTTATCATTAGAACGGGGTGTATCATGTTGCTGTGGAATCTAATGTAGCATAATATAATTGAATCCAAATTGTCAATTTTTGAAATTAAATAATGAGCTTAAAAACTGAAATAATCGGTATAAAAAATACTGCTGTAAATAGCTAATTCTTTGACGCTTTATGCGGCTATTAACTTCTGATATAAGACTAATGTTGCTTTTGAGCAATTTCAAAGCTTTATTTTAATATATAATTGATATATTTCATATAAAAATGTGTTTTGATGTTGTTAAGTTTAATTAAAAAAATATTTTAAAAAAACAATCAGTTTTTAATATAAAAATATACGTTCTGTAAGCCGGAAAAACTTGGATGGATTCTCTGATATTCATAATAAATAATTATGAACCATTTGTATGACCGCGTTGCATATCTGCAACATACCCAAAAGTGAATTTTACTTATACAGTGGGCATTAAAAGACGAATTTATTGATTGTTACTATCTTCCAAAACAGCCATTAATATAAATTGTTCATAGAATTTTTACGAAACCTCGATACTGAGTAAGACGAATTTATTGATTGTTGCAATCTCCCAAAACAGCCCTTAATTTAAATTGTTCATACAATTTTTACGAGACCTCGATACTGAGTAAGACGAATTTATTGATTGTTGCTATCTCCCAACACAACCCTTAATATAAATGGTACATAGAATTCTTACGTGTCTTCGATTCTCAGTAAGGTAAATTTATTGATTGTTGCAATCTCCCAACACAGCCCTTAATATAAATTGTTCATACAATTCTTACGAGACCTCGATACTGAGTAAGACGAATTTATTGATTGCTGTTATCACCCAACACAGCTGTTGATATAAATTGGTCATAGAATTCTCAAATGACATCGATACTGAGTAAGACGAATTTATTGATTGGTGCTATCTGCCCTTAATATAAATTGTTCATAGAATTCTTACGAGACCTCGATACTGAGTAAGACGAATTTATTGATTGTTTCTATCTCCCAGCACAGCCCCTAATATAAATTGTTCTTAGAATTCTTACGAGACCTCGATAGTGAGTAAGTTTTTCGTGTCAATGTTGTATTGATCATTTGAGAAGATTTGCATCTATACTGATAAAATGAACTTCGTAAAAAGTTCAAGTTTAAAAAGGCTGGAGACATTTCAAATAAATTTTTTTACAAAAGAGTAAAGTTCGTATAATTTACAAATTTGCATTAGAAAATTGTCTATATTTATAAGAAGCAGTTAATTTTCTGCTTATTGCAGACGTAAAAACGGTACCTTTTAGACAATATATTTTTTTTTATTGTTATGTTCAAATTATTTTTTTTTCTTTTTCTTTTTTTTTTTTACTAGCGTTGTTGTAACATGTTGTCACCTAACATCTGAGTAAATATTTTTCAAATCTTTTTTATTGTGTCACAGAGGGTACCACCTTTGCCTCTTGAATGAATAAGAATAAAAAATTACAAATGTATTTATATATAATTTCAAATTCGATTAAATTGTACCGAAAAAAGTTTAGCTTTTATTTATTATTGTTTATTTTCTTTACTCATGTTAAGTACAAATAAGTACTACAATTTAAAAGAAGCTTTCATCCATGAAATTAAGATTAGGATTTTATGTACAGTCGTGGAAAAAAAAAAGTAAACACCCCCTACTAACTTCTCAACAAATTATCGTAGAAGAAAGTTACTGTTACCGAACGATTGGAAATGAAGTCTACTTTTAAATGACGCATTTAAAATTTGCTTAGGGGGCCATCTATATATTAAAACGAACCATAGCTTTGTTTTTTTCAATAACAATACCCAATTCTGACAGCATAAATGAACTCTACACCTTTCAATTAGCCAAAAAACAAATTTTTATGCAATTCGTACCATAAGTTTCCGAGAAATTAATCATTTTAAAACGAGCGTATTTTAAGGGCTGTATCTAAATTGAAGTTCCGTACTGGATTCTTAACCAAGAGAGTCCCTTTCTTGATCAAGGCACCTTAAGCACCACTCAAGGAGACAATGATGCATTTTAGATTACAGTACAGCAGAATAAATTTCAAAACGTCTACTCACTTCCATCATAGACGGCCCCCTAAACCATCATTTTGCCGTTTTTTAAGCATAATTTGAAAACTACTTGGAAGAAAAATGTGAAATTTTTGAATTTCCATAAAGCAGGACTTAATAAATCTAAATCCATCAAAAAAATTGCAGGTTGCAATTCATATTTTTTTCGGATATTACTTTATAATTCATAATTCATATCATAAAATTATAAAAATTGCAAATTCAGCTTATTTATGTTTGGGTATATTAGTATTATACTACAAAAAAATAGCACATTAGGAGCATAATTTCGGGAGATATAAATAAAAATATGAAAATGTAATTTAACATTAGAAGCACTAAATTTTGAATGTTTATAATTCAAAAACTTATCATTCAAATGACTTGAAATTTGGTGTCTAGGCATAGTTTGAACCGAAGATTCGAACTATCTCGTTAAAATTGGGTATTGCCATTGAAAAAAAAAATGTTTGGATTCGTTTTAATATGTAGATGGCCCCTAAGCAAATTTTATATACATATAGACTTTATTTCCAATCGTTCGGTACCAAAAACTTCCGTCTACGATAATTTGTTGTAGAGTTAGTAGGGGATGTTTACTTTTTTTTCCCCACGACTGCACAAATACATACAAAAGAAAACACGATTAATGGCTGTAACGTTAATACTAATGTTTTTAATTCCTACTGACTGTAGTGCATGCAGTGAACAAAGAATGGCCAAGTTTTAACTCCTAAAAATATGTTAGATACTAAATATAACAACAACCGGTCATTTGACTGGTACCAAATGAAAATATTTCCATTCGAAATAGAAATTATATTATTAAATAATTAAATATAAATCATCACAAAAGTAAGTTAAATATATTAATTAAAAATATTGGTACAAAATATTTATTTTATTAAACTTGAGTAAAATTCCCCGAAAATTAGTGTTCAAATGGTATGTGGCTAATTTTGTCATAATAGTAATAATAAAATGACTGTTATTTTTAAAATTCTTTGTAGTAGTGTTCTTGAACATTTTATTTAAATCTCACGGCGAACTTAAACCTTACTTTCAAACTTTTGCATCATGCAAAATTATTCAAATTTATGAAACATACTAAATAAATACACATCCATAATTTACATATCAGCACCGAAAGCTAACTATGTAACAGTCTAAAAACTGAAAACAATTCATTATAATTGTTTTTCTATATCAGTCTAAATGTAACAGTATTATTTTATTTGTAAATTCAGGACCGGATCTTTAAAAAAAAAAAGCAAATTAAACAACTCTATGGGTCGCCTAAAGAAGTAACATTTTTTTTGTTTTTATCGCCTTCAGGCTGTCGCATTTATTGCCACGCAATTCTAATAAATCTCTTAAATTGTATAAAAGAGTCCGTTTCCCTTCTTTAATTTCAACTATCCAAAAGTAAAACAGCACCAGTAAAACGATTTGGAAATTCCTTAATATGAATTTAATGTGTTGTTAGCTTCTATTTTTCAATCCGAGTGCGGAGATTTAGAATCTTCATAGTATGTGAATCTATGTCTAGAGACCATTTAGCTGTCCTATTTTTAGATTCTTTGTAACACATGTTTCTTTTAGGTAGCTTTCATTACAAAAAGCTACCTATTGCAGCCGTTCGGAGGAAAGCGATTTCAAAAAAATTTGGTATATTTTCATCGATCATGACCTCCAGACCTCGAAACCACCCTCCGTTCAAAATTGATATATATATATATATATATATATATATATATATATATATATATATATATATGATGTTTGTGACACTGTAACTCTCGTATTTATGAACCGATTTGGATGTAACTCGGTGTGTACATAGTTCATACGAATGTCTCGACCGAGTTCGTTGGCCAGTTCCATCCGCCATTTGTTTCCGAAATGGCGGCCATTTAAAATTTTTTAAAAATTTAAAATTTGAAATGTGGTACCGAAAAATTGAAAATGGAAAAGTATTTTTTTCTTATGTGTTTGACCTTGATACAAAGATTCCGGAGCAGTTTTTGTTTAGTCTATATCTGAAAAAATGGCTGAGTTATAGCATTTTGAATTTCTATTGTGGCTGATATTTTGAAACGACCTAAATTTTGTCATGCGATAACAGGCGTATTTATGAACCGATTTGGATGTAACTTGGTGTGTACATAGTACAAAATGGCGGTCATTTAAAATAAATTTAAAAAAAATTAATTTAAAATGAGGTACAAAAAAATTTGGAAAATGAAAAAGACTTTTTTATCAGTTTGACCTCGATACAAACATTCCGGAGCAGTTTTTGTTTCGTCTATATCTTAAAAAATGGTTGAGCTTCGTGTGTTGGAATAACATAAGCTAGCTTTTTAAAAATAAGGGATATGAAAGCTACCTCTTCCTCCGGCACTGGCCGGAAGGACTTTTTTATTTTTTACTCTTATTTTCACTTAAAAGCAATGTACCCAAATACGCACGGTATGCATAGAAATATATAATTATGCATACATTAAAAAGGAAAAAAACATTTTAAAAGTAAATTATTTTATTTATTTATATACATTTTTTATTTTGTGTAATGTTTATTCTAACATAAAAGATAGTAAATAAATGAATAATTTAAAATTCAATAATAGCCGTTTAATGCCATTAATATCAAAATAGATCTTTGTTAATTTTAATGATATAAACCAAATACCTTACATTGGTGATCCGCGTATTGGTCCGCGATAAAACATTGTCAGTCCGCAATAAGATCTGAAAAATATTTGATTAAAAAATGTTTTAGTATAATTATTATATATTTTTATATACTACTTAGTTATTCAGTCCAGAAAAATCTACCGCCAAACTGTAAGCTTAAATGCCAATAATGGTTGCTCGTAACTGTCACATTCACTTGACTTTAACCCCCTCACTGACAAGCCCGTGTTAATACGTTCACTAAGCTCCAGGTTTCACTGCAATACAAGCAATATTTAAAGTAATATAATTCTATTGATTTAATGTATTTTTAATACATTGAACAATTATTAATACTTCCAAGGATTGCATTCATATTCGTTATTAAGTTTTTTTATAAAATGTTCAAAGAATTATTTTTTTTTTACTATTTAAAATAAAATGCAGAGAAAATAACATTAAAATTTTGCCCTTTTCCAAGACAGTCGGAGGGAAGCAAGTTACACGTGTTTAAGTCATCAAGTGATTTTTATTTCCAAGTTGTATTTTTATTAATGTTGTACTAATTTATTTATTTTTCGTGAATAAAAATTCTTGTAAAATAAAAATTATCTCAATTTCTTTAATTTGGCGAATGGTTTGGCAATTTATATAATTTGGCGAAATTGGTCGACGGGATAACTAAAAAGTTCTTCTTATTATTAATATAAATTTAATAAAACAAAAATATTATTTTATGAAATTCGTTTATTTTTATACAAGAGAAATTTATATATTTGTATGATCAGTGAAAAAAATCTAAACCTTTCCATCAGATTTTAAGTACATATTTGATTTGCCACAACAGTTAAAACTTGATAAAAAACCACTTTTGAATAAAAACCAATTTTCATTTTGCAGTACCTCATATGAACAAAAAATCTATCAACGTAATTAGAACAAGCAGCAACACACATCACACTAGAATTTTGCGGTACATCAATAACGCCAAATTATACTGGAGTAATTAAACTACTTTTAAAATTTTGGTTACCATTAAAAGCATCTTTAATTCTTTAGTTATGATTAAATTGGCATTTTTGATTTGAAATTAAATAAAAGTTTATGATTTTGTTTTACTATATAGATGCATTAACTTTTGGAAATTGCTTGATCATTAATATACAAATGCATTTTTGAATTCTTAAAAAATCTCATTAGTGTGCCGCGATATTTAAAATTATGAATTTTGGAGTCCGTGTGCTCAGAAAAATTGGCGACTGCTGATATAAAGATTCTCAAAAATACATTTTTCAATTAAAATATATCTATATATATATCAGTCTTCATAAGAAAATACGTGAAATTGGACTAATTCGCTAGGTTTCGCTGTGTTTGAAAAAAAAATATGTGTCATATATCTTGCAGAAGGTTCTTTATTTAAAATCCCTGCCTGCCCGGCCTACAGGCGGAGGTAGATTTCGAAGTTCAGTATACTAATTTCACCAACAAAAACTATATCGTGATTAGAGATTTTTCCACTTTAACAATTTTTGACGAGTTTTTATTTCACTTTTATATAATAGCTGGTTTTATCAGAATCATGTTAAGGAGGTATTAAAAAAAATATTTTTTCATGCTCAACAACTCGAAATTTTCTGGCACATTTTCAGATTCATTTTAATAGAAAAAATATTAAACTTGCTGACATGATTCTTGAAGAGATTTATAAAAGACCTGTATTTTCATTTTTCATTCAATTAATTAAAACTTGATTTATGAACAATTATTTTCAAAGTACGACAATATTTTTCGTTTCTAACACAATCGCTTCAGGAAATTTCTGTTCAAAATGCCCACTTTGACATCATTTTTTGAAATATATTCTGCCTCTATCAAAAAATCGATCATTACGGTATATTAAGGTGATCCTTATTTTCGAAGTTTCAAAGTTTATTGCTCTTACCCTCTAAATATGTTCCATTATATCTAAAAATAATTCTTGTACAATTTAATCACTAAAAAATAATATTTAGAGGTAGCTCAAAGAAGCATAAGTTTCATATAAATGGGGTTCATTTTGCTCTCTTTTTCTCCTTTTACTTCAAAAAAAAAAAAAAAAAAAAAAAAAAAAAAAACATTATAATCCTAATATTGATTAATTATTTCAATGTATTAAAATATCAATTATCTATACTATAAAATCCATAAAAGCATTTGTAAATGCAATTATTAAATAATTATCTACAGATAATTTCATTGATATGAAGAAGAGAAATGTCTCCCACATCTCATAGATGGCAGTACTAGCAACAGAGATTAAACTAAGAATTATTTATGTGTTTATTATTTTCTATTTCTTTTTCCTTATTAGACAAGCAAATACGTGTTAAATAAATTTTAAATTGGTCTATTTTATTGTGAGTTTTATACTTTTATTGAGCTAAATTATTTTACAGCTATATTATTATTTTACACTTAACTGCAACTGCTGTCATCTTACTTTTGGTTTTGGTTTGTGCTTTGTTTGTTTATAGATGAACATTTTTTAAATTTGATTAATCAGTCTAAATCTTTTGCCTTATAAGCTAATAAGTTTAAGAAATTTTTATTTTTAAATTGTACTATTTTACTGTGAGTTTTAAACTTTGGCAGTAGAAATGTCAATAGCAGTACGTAAGTCTTTTACAGATAGCTCAAATGGAGAAGATGAAAATGAAACTGAAGAACGCGATCATAAAATTGAACTGCTTGAGAATGCAGCATCAGATCCTGGGACATCTAAAGCTAAGAGAGGGCGTATATATATCATAACTCCAGAATTAGCAAAAACTCTAGACAGGACAAAATTATCAGACAGAAAAGCAGTATTTGTAGTTGCAGAAACAGCAAAGGGTTTAGGATGTGGTATTAAAGGAGTCAGTCTGAACAGAAGTGCAATTCGTAGAAAAATAATTGTTAGTAGAATTAAAGAACAGCTACAAAGAAATGTTCCCCTCATTGTCCGTTGGGATGGGAAACTTACCAGATTTAACCGGTAAAGATAAAATAGACAGACTACCAGTTATAATTTCTAGAAAAGGAGTTTCTCAGATACTCTCAGTTGCTAAACTTCCTTCTGCAATAGGTGAAGTACAAGCCCATGAAATTTATGAAGCTTTGAATGAATGGGATATTGCAGATAAAGTGATTGGAATGAGCTTTGACACCACATCAGCAAATACTGAAAAGAGAAAGGTGCTTGTTTCCTTTTAGAAGAAAAGCTCTGAACGAAACTTTTTTATTTTGCTTGCCGTCATCATATTATGGAACTTATCATTGGAAAAGTATTTCATATTTCTTTGGGAACATTGTAATCAAGTCCAGAAGTACCTTTATTGAAACGTTTCCAAGAGTACTGGAGTTTTCTAGATAGAGAGAAATTTGAAACAGGCTTGAAAGATGATAATATTCGAGCTTTTGTACAAGATGTAAAAGATGAAATTTCGGAGATCGCCACTACACAAGGATCATCAACATGTGGACTAAGAGCCGATTACCAAGAATTTGTCGAATTTGTTATTTTCCTTGGGGGAATACCTGTCAGGGAAATTCTTTTCAGACTTCCAGGGCAATGCATCATGCTCGTGGGATGTCTAAGGTAATATATTCTTTGAAAATATTCATCTTTAAGTTCCAATTCAAGCTTACCGAAAAGGAAGAAAGAGGTCTTCGTGATGTTTGTGTTTTTATATTCAGAGTGTATTAAAGCTTGGATCACTGCTTCAATAACAGAAACCTCACCCTATAATGACTTTCAATTGAGGAATATTTATTAGAGTACTCAAGAATACATGCAGAAATTGCAAACTCTGCATCAGAGAAATTTTCAAAGCATTTGTGGTGTATGTCAGAAGATCTTTCTGGATTGTCCTTTTCGATAGCCACGTGTCTGTTTGAACAAAAAGAAAGATGGTTGAAGTCCTTCAAAATAAAAAAAAGGTACAAAGAATCCTGATAAGAGGATATATGTTTCCCTTAAAAATTTTCATGAGAAGAAGTTTGAAGATTTTGTTACCAAAGAATCTTTGAAGTTCAAAGAAATGAATTTACCGTTAGGATTCTTTCAAATAGACCCAACGCATTGGAGCACTAATTCTGATTATATGATTGCATTAGAGATTGTGCAATCTATTAAAGTGGTAAATGATCATACTATGAGAGGTATTGCTTTGATCAAAGAGCGCACTGGAATCCTTGCAAAAAATGAACCTCAGTTTAAACTATTGACGAAAGTTGTGAAGGAACACCAAAAGCGGATCCTCACTGCAGAAAATGGACTTAACTAATTAAACTAATTACTGATACTTTCAACTTTTTATATGCTTAATATTGTGTTTTTGTGTTATACAAAAGTAAAATTAATTTACTATCATAATAAAAACTATCATTTTAGCTTAGTTTCTTTTTGTCGATATCATCATGTTTTTTAGCATAATCGCCAAACTTCAGCAAGCTTGAGCTACTTCTAAATATATTTCTTTTTCATTCAAACTTTTTCTCCTTTGCTTTTTACTGTATTGGAACAAATTTTGATGGTAAGACATAAGAAAAAAAAATTAAAATCGACCATATAAGGACAACCCTACGGTACATTATATAGTTTCTGAATAAGAGAATCTACCAACTGGATGCGTTTGAGAGCAAAAATTAATTTAAAAATGAGTCAGAAAATAAGCTGTTTGGATTTGAATACACCCTTAATAAGATGATCTTTTTCTTCAACCGCTATGTATTTTCAATTTGTTTTTGCTGTAAGAATTGGTCCTATCAAAAACTTGTCTATATAAATGTTGTAGACAATATGAAGAAGATGTATGATAAATTCATGGGAATTTTATTGACGGAGTTATGGATTTGTTCTTCTTCAACCGCTCCTTTTTGTTTTCGTTTTTATTTTTTATTTATTTATTTATTTTTGCGGTCCTATCAAAAAATTTTGAATATAAAAGTTTTAGATAATTTTAAGGAGATTTATAATAAAAATCATTGGATTTGATATCTTGAGAATTGACGAAGTTGTGAATTTTTTTCTTCCAAAAACCCAATTTTTGGCGTCACTTTAGTCCATTTTTAATTTGATCAAAAATCTGTGATACACAAATTTTTGGCCCAGGATGGTTTTGGGTTCTAGGGGTCATGATCGGTGTAGATCTTTAAACATTTTCGGAAATTCCAACATAGGGGAGAATGTAATAGATAGTATTGCATACGAAATCTACCTAAAAAGCCCAGAAAGATATGAAATGCAAATATTGACTAAAGCTTTATCATGGATTAGGAAACTGTAAATTAATTAGAATTACGTTTTAATTCATTTATTTATGTTTTATATATAAAACATAATTAGTAAATTCTAAAAAAAAAGTTTAATATTGTAAACAAAAAAGTTTTAATATTGTACAGCAAAAAGAATCTTAAAAAAAATAGTTTTTACACGATTTCAAAGTACAGGTTCCACATTTCTGAGAGGTCATTTCTTTTTTATCTGTCTTATTACATTGTTGCTTCAGTATATCTGAAAAGAATACAAATTTATTAGAGAAACTTAAAAAATATAGATTATAAATTTTAAATTCATAAAAGTTTATTATAGTTTTTTTTTTTTTTTTGTTTTGTTATAACGTGACAAAATATAGTTTTTGTAGTATACTATATTCTATACATATTCAAGGTTGGAACATCACATATGATATTTATTGGAATAGAGCGAAGAATGTCCAGACCAAGGTTTAATACCTTGGCGTGGATACCTTGTCTTTCCTTGCCAATGCCCTGCCTATTGAGCTACCCGGACAGCTGGCTGACTTACTTCGTTCTTATTTGCTGGACATGCCTGCGAACTGCTGCGGTATAGTATCTGTTGCCTTTTTCTGGTATAATTTATAAATAATTTTCTTTTCTAGAAAAAAAGTAATGTGTAAATACATTAACTTTTTCAAATTTTATCTTTCTAAAACCTTTGAAAACCGTATATAATTGGATATGAAGTTTCGCAGGTATCCCCGATCTACGACAGTGATTCCAGACATTTTACTATAGGAGCAACTGTACGAAATTAATAAAGGTTCGAAGATTATACTAATAATAATAATACATTATTTTTTCATCTCAAAACTTGTCGGTCCTCTTGAAGAAAAATAGATTTTAATATTTTCCGTTTCTTCTTTACGCTTTAATCAAAAAACGAGTTCGTCTAAAATTGTATGAATCAAAGTAAATTAATACCCCTCGACCCGTATCTTGCTTAAAGAGTTTCAAGTATATATATAACAAGTAAAAGTTAATTTTTAAAAATCAAAAAACCCGACTGCGTAAAAAGCGAACTAATTAATTATTTCTCATCAATGTGAAACTATTTTTTATATTACTTACGTATTTTTTTTATTTACTTGTATTGATGACTTTTAAGTAGTGTTTAATTGTTATTTCCTATCTATAAACACTGTTTTGATGAGGCCTATAGATGTCTATTAAGTTTAGAGTTGCAATAAAGCAAGAGATCCTACCTACACAACTTCCAGGTCGTGTAATATTTAAAGGGAGCTTCTGACTGTAAAATAGTCAATTAAACATCGTCTTCATTTCGAAAGCCCTATCCAATAATATGACACTCAATAGGGAGCGTAAAATTTTTTTCTCTCTACCATCATTTTGTATTTTACAGCCACCATTTTGAATTTCTAAAAACAAAATCTAGCCTATAACCATCGGACGATTATGACGAATAAATAGATACCTCATTCATGAAAATCCATCTAGGCGTTGAGATTTTTCGAGGGTGTAAAGAAATTCACATACCCAGATATGCGTGAAACACATAACCCTTCTTGGCAGTCGGGTAATAATTTTAAACGATGACCAACGCCCGATAAAACTAAATTTAATTACGTGAATTTTTATTCACATTGCAAACAAGGCGTAAAACCAACAGAGTGAAAAAGTATCCAGGTTAGAGTTCCGAACTTGGTTCTTTAGTTCAGCGTACCAACGGTCTTCTATTTGTGCCCGGTGGAACGACATACCTAGCCTGGCACCCTTCACTCGTAAATGTTGGTAAAGCTGCAACCACGGCACAAGACGGGATAATTTCATGAATCAAAATCCTGCGGCAACCATGAGCGACTCATAAAAGAGGTGGAAATATCCCAGGTAATGAAAAAAGGAAGAACGACACAAAAGAAAGCTCCATTTTAGTTACTCAGTTTTTTTTTTTTTTTTTTTTTTTTTTTTTTTTTTTTTTTTTTACGTGTTAATAATAACATGATGATCATGAATGGTTATTCCAAATTTTAGTTACAAAATTTTTAAAGCTCACATCATAAAGGCCTCAATAATAGTACAGTGTAACCTCCGAATAACGATTACCCGTGTGAAGAGTAACCGTTTTTCAGAGTTGTGTGTTATTCAGAGGTTTCATAAAAAAAAAAAAAAAAAAAATCAAAACTAAATAAATTTAAATAGAAACACACATGGTCATTTTAATTAATTATCTTTGTTTTAATATAAGAAGAAAATTAGTGATTTGCAATTGCTTTGTTTTGTTTTTTTACCGCAAATGTGTTTCTCCAAAGAAAAAAAATTATGACTTGATTTGCTATACAACTCATCATCATTATGATTTAACGAGAAATTTTGGATTTCACGAAGGTTCATCAAATCTTCGGTATATATGTTAACACTAGAAATTTTGGGTGATTCTAAAATTTATTTACGCTTCCTTTCTCCTATCTTCCACCGTTTGCTGTATGGAATCAAATATGGCAGTAAATGCCAAATTTTTGACCAGACATGCAACAAGTTGGCCTTTATGTTAAGTATTTCTGCCGTTCTAAGAATATTATATAAAATTTCCCCATTATTATAAATGTCTTCATTTTCTGTTCGTTCACATATCAAATAAATTTTGTTTGATCTGCTTCAAACTTCAGTTTGTAAATAAATATGAAATTGTACCAGGTGCTGTAAAAAAAAATTCTCGTGACTTTTGAGTGGCCGTTGTTCATAATTCCTTATTTAGAGGCTCGTACAAATGTTAATGCTATGGAACGTGTTTGGTTCCACCAACATGTGGCCGGTATTCGGAGGTTGTCGTTGTTTAGCGGTAGCCGTTCAAGGAGGTTTCACTGTACTTTAAAATATTTTTATTTCAGAGTGAGGTGTGGGCGATATCCAATGCATACATATCGAAATAACGTATATTTAACAAGAGTAAAATGAAAATAGGCATAGACGAGCGTAAAACCCTTAAAATCAGCAAAATTATAATTATTTAGCCATTACAGTTCTGAAATATTTCGAACGTTTGTTATAAGTTTCGCTTCAAAAGACGCAGAAAACGGGTGACTAATGATGTGAACGGAGTTGATAATACAACGTTAATATAGAGGGAGATTCAAACAAGATGAATAAAGTATTACGTTGTTTGATCCATCAAGTATACCGGCGTCGCACGGTGTGTGATTTAGTGATTCTAGCTGGCCAAAATTATTTTTGGCGTGAATATAGTCGCATCGCCATGAAATTGAAAAATGTTATTGATATCCACTAATGAATATTAGGGATTGCAAAATGTAACGTGTAGCAGTTATAATTTTGTTACAGGGACTTTCAAAAGTATTTCATAACATTACGGCCTATAGGAAAAAATTGTTTGAGGTGGTTTTTAATGATGTTTCATAATTTCAAGCACTTTGAAATTTATATACATATCTATGAAGTGCACTACAAGATGATTGCTATAGAATATGGTATGGATAGCATTTATTGATCATTTACAGGGACACTAAAAAGAATTATGTTACATTACGGTCTATGGAGAAAAATTGTTTGTGGTGTATTTTGTTCATGTTACACTATTTCAAAAGTATTTAAATTGATATATATCTCCAAGCTGCTCTATAAGATGCTTACACGGAAAAAATATTTAGTTAATATAGCCCCAGCTAAAATGTTTTGTTGGACTGACCAAATGTTTGTTCGACTAATCAAATGATTTTGTTCGTTTAATAAAATTTTACTGAACTTATAAAATGATTTTGTCAGTCTAACATAAAATATTTGGATGGGGGAAAATTTGGTTGGCACAACTATTTTTTTGTTGTTTTAACAAAATCGTTCTTTCCGTGTACTATTTAATATGTTGTGCATAGCATTCATCTTTCATATACAAGGGCACACAAAATAAATCTGTTATATTTCTCAATATGAACAATCGTTGCTGGATGTGCGTTTTCAGTTGTGGAACTCTTTTTAGATTAAAAATAATTCTATACTATTTAATGTATATAAATTCTATAAATCATATACAGGGTTGCACAAAACATCTGAAGTACATTACCTTTTATTGACGGAAATTGCAGAAAAGGAATTTTCAATTGTGCTATGTTCTAAACTTAACTGTTCTAAATTTTAGCATAATATGCATTATATGATAAACCTATACTTCATATACAGGGGTGTGCAAAATTTTCAGCTATTTTTTCCGACTTTTGTTTCAAACGTGTTATATGCTTTACAAATTAATACTTAGACATCATTTTTCACGTTTAAGCTACACTGTTAAAAATTTTGCAGCATTCTGGCAGGTCATTCGACCGTTTTTTGAAAAATCGGTTTCATAACCATAATTTAACGATATTCTGACCATAAAATTGCCAATAATATGGCCAGAATAGTGTTAAATTACGGTTGTGTAACAGTTTTCTGAAAAAACGGTCAAATGACCTGCCAGAATGCTACAAATTTTTAACAGTGTATGAAGTTTTATTATAATAGTCCGAATGCGTAGAATTATTTTTCATAATCTGATTGATGAACGATTTTATGTTCTTCTTGAAAATTTTAATGATAATTTCTTAACGGTATGGAAGCTAAAGGGATAAATCTATTTTTATATTTTTATAAGAAATCCTAAAATTTCTTTTTCTAAAATTTAAGCTACGGGGCAAACATTCGACAGCTTTAATGAAAATTGCTGTGTTGTATATTTATATTTATCTCTGCACAGAGGAACCTTATGTAAAAAATGGGAATCATGAGACATCATGAAAAAATGTCTACATTAAGTTTTGCATTGTATCAAATCTGAATTTGGAGAATTTATCTGGATCAATTTTGTAACCACTGGAAATTTGCAGCCAAGAAATATATTTTAAATCATTTTGTCCTCAGATATATACATACAACTGGCAATTTTTGTCCAAATTTGATCATAAATTTAAACATTTCGCTCTTGCAAAACTTCATGTTCTCTTCAATGTAATTTTCCCCTATAAAAGAAATATTTTCAACCAAATTCACATTTTCGATAAATTTTAAATCTTTTTGCCGTTGTATGATGGTGGAAAGTTTCTTTATGCGACTAACTTAAATTCTGTTGTCTTTGATAAAAAGTAAATGGTACTTGAACTAAAATTTCAAAGAAAATTATTTAGACTTAATAAGCTAAAAACAAATAAAAAAAACTGGGGAGGCACCTAGGGGCAGTCAAATTAAATTGGCACGAAAAGGTAATAATCTAAACTATTTAATCATATAAAAAATTTTGATTAATCGTGCTTTATCATATAACTTTTTCTATATTAAAACTGAAAAATTGTAAAAAAGATACAGAGTTTTTTTGCGACATTAAATATGAAATAACAGCTGATATGTGCAAAATTCATGCACATAAATCCGATAAAATAAAGTCCATATTTTGTTTGGAAGAGTCCATAATCGAGCAGTTTATTTTATTTCGCTTCAAGTAACAGATTAAAGAACTATACTAAAATTCGCCGATTCATTCCCAACTAAGGAAACTAATTTTGCGCCAGTCTATGAACCATACAATTATATTTATATCAAAACCAATAGCAGTTTACAACGCGCTAACTATTGAGTTATAACAGGAAAAAAAATAAATTACGCTAGGATAAATTTAAAAAATCAACTTTTGGCCAACTAGAATCGGTAAATCATCCACCGTGCGTCGTCGCGGACACTATTTTGTCTGCTTGATGCGCAATCATGATTTTTATAATGAGTAATGCACGAAGAAAATGAAATCTGTGTAAAATGCCCTCTAAAAATAAATGCATAAATTTATAGATTAAAACAGGTATCCTGATGATAAAATCACATTTTGTCTATATGTGTAAAGTGGCGTGTATATTGTCAAACACACGATTTCTATGTCATTTTCAAAATACACAATGTCCTGTATTTTTTTATGATAACACATTAAGCGGCTTAAGAGTGTAAAACTTTATCAGATAACTCTAAAAAATTCAGTTCAAATTGTATATTGCATACACGTCTATCTGTGTAATAAACAGAAACGATGGGCTTGTATTGTAAGTTAAAAAATTTGTAACTAGATATCAGAAAACTGATAAATTAATATATTTGTAATAAAATTTAAGAATACTTAAATAAATTTTGGGAATGAAAAGGCACAAATTAATTAAATCTAAAGGCAAAATGCGACATAGAATACAACTTACAGTTATTATAATTATTAAAATTTAATATGGTTCAAAACACATCATAAAAATTGTATCGCGCTATTCGTTTTATTTAAATACCACTTTTAATTACCCCAATCTTCATAAAGGATAAGTTATGCTTTATAAAAAAGTCTGGAAGATTTTTACTTATCAACTGTAACTCTCGCAGCAATCTTGTTAACTAAAATCTTTTAAAAAATGTTTCTCTGCATTAATATCACGATACGTAAGTACAGCGCTAGATACTTATATTGGATTGCATTGAACGTTTTTTTAAGAGACGTGCTTTAATGTAAAGCTATCTATAAAGGAACAGAGTGATAGTGTAACTTTCGATTTATAGAATAAAATATGTTAAAAATCTCTGAAATGTGTTCAAATATTTTGAAAGAAAATGAAACATCAAAATTATACTATTTCAAACACTATAAATAAAGAATTATCCCACGTAAGGAAGTAGCTCATTTCCTAAAGTATTTAGTAGCATTACCGCTCAAAATATACTTTTCTAGTTATATGGAATAATTGAAACTTTTAAAAGAGAATGCAAAGTCAAATCTAAGATTATTCAAATTATTGAAGATATAATTGTAGAAAGATATATGTTTGACTGCCAGTGTAAACAAGGGTTTTTTAATATATCTGATTATTTTGAAGGATTATCTATCTATTATATCAGTTAGTGTCTGTTACAAATATTTTTTCTTAATATTTAAAAATTTTGATTTGTACATATAATATACTTATTCATATGCTGTAAAAAATATTTACAACGCAAATTTTAATATTTTTACTTGATAATACTTATCGTTTAACTGGTTCCCAATTGGGGATTTAGTGTTAAACATCATGTAATATATTTATTTAATTTGAAATCAGTTAAATAACTATAGAACAATAGCCTAATTTTTTATAGGGGAATTATGTTTCAAAATTAAAAACAAAAATGTACAAAAAAGTATGAAAGCGACCATTTAACCACGTTAAAAGAGCACAATTTAAAAATTCACATAAAATATAAGAAAACATCCGATTCTACTGCAGTATAGGCTTACTAAATTGTATTCACTCTGTTAAAAGAAAAAAAAAACATAGGAGACAAGGAAATTGCTTTCTTTAGATCATTAAAATCTTGTTATGGCAATTATAAACATATTTATTTCTAAGTTCAAGATTAATTTGAACGGACAGCAATGAGCTTAGTTATGAGCGGATTTTTATTTGGGGTGCTCTCCATTCTAACAAATAATACATGTACAAAAATGATGATTTCTTTATTATATTCCTTTAAATGTAAAAAAAATTCGAATTTATGTTACATATAAATTTATATATATACACGAGTATCATGTGTATATATATGTGTGTGTACCATTTTAAATACACTTTTAAAATAATTTGCTTACTCTGCTTATAATTTAATATATTCATCTTAATATTACATTTTTTACTCCGGTGTAGAGTTAATAATTAGAAGTAACAAATATTACTTATTGGTGACACCATAACCTTAAAAATAAAAATATTCGAAATTTAATTACTGGTAATGTTAAACCAAAATGTTAGAATGCAAAATAGGCAAAATAGTAATTTAAAATATGCCTAACAAATCCGAAACACATTTTTAATCTTATCTAAAACTGAATTTTGTCGTTGAATAAAAAATATAGAATGCGATCATTATTACATAGAAAAATTTAAATACTAAATACAAATAGAAATTTCAAAACAATTATCGATTTCCCAAACGTATCATGAGATGCAGAAATTTCTTTTTTTCTCGTTCTATCCTTTCGATATCACTCGAGAATGAAGTATTTATCCCTCTGGAGACCATTTGAAATAAAATGTTTCTATTTTTAAGGATTGGTCTATAACCGTTTTTCAATTCTGGTTGCACATTGTAGGAAAATAACATTATTACGATTCTATAATTTTATTAATTTTCATTTATCTTTCTAATAAATTATTATCCTATGAACGTAAGAAAGAACTTTTATGTAACACGTAATTCATGATTTTTGCGGAACCGGATCTCAATGTATGTAATATTACTGTTCTCAAAAACATTACAGTCAATCAGGGTAACTTTGAACCACGGGGTGTAACTTTGCACCACCGCCTATTTTTCAATATTTTTGACTCTAAAAGACTAAATAAACTCCAGAACTGTTCTCTGTTGGCAAGGTTCTAAACTGGGATTTCTACTCTTTATTTTAGAAAATAAATTAGCAATATTATGCGCAATTAATTGCATCATCTAACTATTTTTGTGAAGTGCTGTTTTCAAGTTAATTTTGAATGCTGTTTTGAAGTTATTGCAATCTAATAAAATTTTCATAATAAGTAACAATATACTCATTTATCAGACATATTATTATCTAAATGTCCTAAATGCGTTAACCCCCTCACTGACAAGCCCGTGTTAATACGTTCACTAAGCTCCAGGTTTCACTGCAATACAAGCAATATTTAAAGTAATATAATTCTATTGATTTAATGTATTTTTAATAGATTAAACAATGATTAACACCTCCAAGGATTGCATTCATATTCGTTATTAAGTTTATTTATAAAATGTTCAAAGAATCATTTTTTTTAGCATTTAAAACAAAATGCAGAGAAAAAAACATTACAATTTTGCCCTTTCCCTAGGCAGTCGGGGGGTTGTGATTATTTACTTATTAATAGTTAATAAAATGTAAATTAAGAAGGCACTAGCATTTTACCGCATTTTCAGGGTAACTTTGAGCCGGCTCAAAAGATGATGATGCGTATAATTTACTGATTATAGGTGCTAGTGTCGAAAATTTCCCATATTTGCACGTCTATTTTATATAAATGCCGAAAGTGTGCATTAGATACGACATGTAAATATTTTTACAAATATGTGTAAAATACATAAAATTCATTTAGAGGCGTGATTAGGGGCGGAGCTACTCAAATTTGACATTTCATACGTTCGACGTTTTTTATTCTTGTTTGAATAGTACTAGTACTTGTATGTATTACTGTAACTATGGATATATTATAGAGTTAAAACATCTAAAATTGTTTTTCACTGCATTTTTATGTTTTATATGAACAATAAACAGGTTTTTTAAATTTCTAAATGTTCATGGTTCTCTTCTTCCACTTTTCCCTGATATTTGTTGTAATATCATAAATGTTACAAATCTTGTGATGTTGGGAAAAGTAAATTCGCAGTCTTTACATTTCTGAAAACATTTTTTGGTGTTTAAAGTTGACCTAACTACAATACTGTTTTTATAATTAATTATTTTATATAAAACATTATCATATGGTGCAAAGTTATCCTAAATGGCTGGATAACTTTGAACCAGGCTAAAAATCCATTTTTTATTGCTTTTATCCTTATTATTCCTTAATTTTTTATAATCAAACAATAATTTAGGATCATTTCTTCTGTTTTATGCCCCTGGTTGCGACAATATTCTTCAAATAAGAGTGTGGCATATGAAAATAGAGAAAATGCGGATCAAAGTTATCCTGATTGACTGTAATCCCTTAGGATAAAGTTGCCATATTTCGTCCCCCTTAACTTCTCCGCTTCTGCGAAAGTGGCGCCACTTATGACGCAAGGCACAGGGGGTGGAAGTAAAAGGGGTCAGTTGAAAGTTTCGTTCACCAAGACGCATACATAAATTAAAGACGGCGAATTTCCTATTTTTAAAAGACTTGAGTTCTTATTAGAACTTATTAGTTCTTATTAGATCTTAGTTCTTTGTAGAACGTTATTTACTGTACTGTATGTATTTATTTCTTATTCATTGCAAGTATTTTACGTTGGTAAGATGCTGGCAGTAGCATACAGTGAGTTTTAGGACGCTCAGTTCATCTTACGAGGACTGAAGTTCCGCCATGTTGGGAAGTAGCGTCGCCCCAATTTCGTCCCCCTTGCAGTTCTTATTTTCGTCCCGGTGACGAAATTATGAATGCTTTTTCATGACATCTTTTTAATTTTTTTCCTCATGTTTGGATGGCTAATGGTTCGTTATATTATTCTTCCACTGATGTACATTTCTTTGTGCCTTACTTTAATGTAAATTAAATTATTTACTCATTTAGAAATAAATTTTGATTTAGTTATAAGTTAAATCTCTGCGTATTGGATTTTTTGGGGGGACGGCATTGGCACCATTTTTTTTCCTTTGCATTTTTTAAATACTTTTGAAAAAATATTTTTTCGCATTGTTAATTTTTTTTGTACGATATTTGACTTTGTTTCTATGTGCGTGAATAGTTAGTTTATCTAAATTCCAAATTTGGTAGATTTTCACTGAAAATTACAACTTCCAAGGGCCTAAAAGTGACTGGTGTACGACAATAGGGCAGCTTACCCTATATTTGAAACCGATTTAGAATTTTTTATGCGGTAAATAAACATTCTTCTATTTCTTAAATATCCATTTTTTCAGATTTGTGAAAAATGAAGCTTTCCCGCAAATTTTAGAGACATTCTAATGTTCACATATTATTGTCAAAGTCATATAATATATTTTTTAATAATTTAAATCCCGTTAAAACGTTTTCAGCAGGCATTTGATGTAAATAATAATTTAAATCTCAATGCATATAAAGTAGTTAAATATTTCTTGTTTGGTGCGGTTACAGTCCTGCAGTTCCTGCTAAGGGTGTTTAGAAACACTAGTGTTATATTAACTATGGAATCTCATGAACGACCCACTTATTCAAACGATTACAAAGCCGTGATGAGACTCGGCTGATGTTTTAATATAATTAATAAAAAATTTAATTAACATTTCTGGTAGAAGTGTTAATAAGAGTTTAAAAGTAAATTAAACACATTTTTAAATGTTAGAAATGAACAAACGACACTTTCAGTACTCATTAAATAAAATATATAAATAGATCATTTAGAAGCAAAACTCATTGGAATCACTTCTCATGTTCTTTGTAATTTAAAAAAATTTGGGGTTTTTTTTGCATAGTTTTACTGCAAATAATTTCAGTTTGGATCAACCAAATGTAGAGAAAACAATTATGTACCGATATCAAGAAAAAATATTTGAACTACTTTTCAGGCCTCAAATTTTAGTCCAATAGAATGGTTTTAAGTTACACTTATATCCACAAAATACTACGTAGTGTTTTAATGTCTCTATTGATTTTTCAATACCTTTACCGATAGCAGGAGGGCTGAAAGTTTCTTCCAGCGACAGATTTTACATAATTAAATTCATGTTAAATAATGAATTGGAGCGAATCTTAAATGTATAATAAAAATAAGTGTAAAACGCACTAATTTTCTGATTTGCTGAGCTGAACCCAATCAGAGTTCTAACATTAGATTGGACATTTTTCACACCTCTGAAATGCAATAAAATTCTGACGTAAGATTTCAGCAATTTATCAAAGAGATAAAATTAATTTCATAAGTTGACTCCTTTTTAATTTCCATTAGTGCAGAATATCCATCACTTACTTTCGATCACAGGTGCGCTAAGGATTATGCGATAACGTTATAGTTCTACCTCGCATTTTATTTCTATAGAGAAGAAACACGCAAAATTTTACATTTGAGGTTATTAGTATAACCATACAGTGTGTCCACGTATAACCTGACCGACCTTTATTTTTGCAACCGTTAGTCCTAAATTCGTACTTGGGTCAATCCATTTCAAGTGGTCCAGCACTGGTTGCTTGACCATTTTTAAAAAAAATTGAAATTTTTTGTACAGCAACCCTAGCATGATAGAAGTTCAAAATGACTATTATTTTAATTTTTTTTTTTTTTTTTTTTTTTGTGCATGGCGGCCATGTTTGTTTCATCGTCTGCAGGAATTTTAACACATGAAGGGTTTACGGAATTGTAAATAATTCATTGCTTATTTCTCCAATTCAAGTGCGGATTAAAGCAATTTGTACAGAATACATTGGGCTAAAATTTTTGTAATTGAGTAGTTTCCGAAACTAACTGCTTATTGGTGAAATTTAAGCATAAAGTCTCAGTTTTTTTCCAAAATTTGTCCGTTTACAAGAGGAAATTTTTCTATCAGGGAAAAAACTGTCAACATGACATAATTTTTTTTAGAAATAGGCCGAAAGTACTTGTACTCACACGCCGAGTTACAGATCTGGTACTTGCTTTCTCTTCGCAAAAAAAAAAAAAAAAAAAAAAAAAAAAAAATCCCAATTTTTTCAAAAATGTCAAAAATTGCACTTTTAAAAATCTGAAGTTCTGGTTTCTGAGAGTATTGTATGGTAGTGTAACACACAAGCAATTTCAGGATGGAGATTTGACTACAAGCTGAGATATGGCAAGGGGAACATGTCGAAACAATGCTTCAAAACTATTGTTTTGTTGTAGTCACAGCTAAGTGTTTATCTCAGAGTGTCATTTAAATTTATTTTGTTGATTAACTTTAAATAATAGTAACAGAAAATAAAGTCTTTTGCAAAGCTTAGCAATTAATTAAAAAAAATAATTATGCCTTAACCTACATTTTGTATGGTTTCAGAAATTTTTGTTGTAATTTCAGTAACTAAAAGAAACCTCAGAACTTTTACATAAAGAAGAAAAATAATTTTATACAAGACCTGAGATAAAAACAGAATAGGGAAAGAGAAAAGCTGTTAATGTTGGCATACTTGTTGAGACATGATCAAACGTGTCAAAACACATTCCTGCTTGTCGTTTTGAAAACCACAATTTTAATACTACTTGCCAGTGAAACGTGTTTCTACCATGAGTATGTTTCTGTAAATGAAACATTATACAATGTTACCATGCATCAGCCTCAAGTAATTTTCAGAAAGTAAAGCTATCGAAAACCCTTTCAAAATTTATGATATTTTTGCGAAAATGATATTGCGAAAATGATATGATATTTTTGAGAAAAATGATATTTTTGCGTAAGAAGTAAGCCAGGAATTATTAATGAAGTGAGACTTGCAAATAGTGATTTCAAAGTTCATTTCAATGAGCCAGCAGGGCCAAGATCTTCAATACAGTCAATCAGGGTAACTTTGATCCGCATTTTCTCTATTTTCATATGCCACACTCTTATTTGAAGAATATTGTCGCAACTAGGGGAATAAAACAGAAGACATGATCCTAAATTATTGTTTGATTATAAAAAATTAAGGAATAATAAGGATAAAAGCAATAAAAATGGATTTTTAGCCTGGTTCAAAGTTATCCAGCCATTTAGGATAACTTTGCACCATATGATAATATTTTATATAAAATAATTAATTATAAAAACAGTATTGTAGTTAGGTCAACTTTAAACACCAAAAAATGTTTTCAGAAATGTAAAGACTGCGAATTTACTTTTCCCAACATGACAATATTTGTAACATTTATGATATTACAACAAATATCATGGAAAAGTGGAAGAAGAGAACCATGAACATTTAGAAATATAAAAACCTGTTTATTGTTCATATAAAACATAAAAATGCAGTGAAAAACAATTTTAGATGTTTTAACTCTATAATATATCCATAGTTACAGTAATACATACAAGTACTAGTACTATTCAAACAAGAATAAAAAACGTCGAACGTATGAAATGTCAAATTTGAGTAGCTCCGCCCCTAATCACGCCTCTAAATGAATTTTATGTATTTTACACATATTTGTAAAAATATCTACATGTCATATCTAACGCACACTTTCGGCATTTATATAAAATATACCTGCAAACATGGGAAATTTTCGACACTAGCACCTATAATCAGTAAATTATACGCATCATCATCTTTTGAGCCGGCTCAAAGTTACCCTGAAAATGCGGTAAAATGCTAGTGCCTTCTTATTTTACATTTTATTAACTATAAATAAATAAATAATCACAAAATATTAACGCATTTACGACATTTACATAATAATATGTCTGATAAATGAGTATATTGTTACTTATTATGAAAATTTCATTAAATTACAATAACTTCAAAACAGCATTCAAAATTAACTTGAAAACAGCACTTCACAAAAATAGTTAGATGATGCAATTAATTGCGCATAATATTGCTAATTTATTTTCTAAAATAAAGAGTAGAAATCCCAGTTTAGAACCTTGCCAACAGAGCACAGTTCTGGAGTTTATTTACTTTTTTAGAGTCAAAAATATTGAAAAATAGGCGGTGGTGCAAAGTTACACCCCGTGGTTCAAAGTTACCCTGATTGACTGTAAAGTTATCAAGAGATGACAAGACTTGTTTCCTACAAATATTTTGAGAAAGATCAAAATTGTGGTTTTTAAACCAACAAGCAAGAATGTGTTTTGACATGTTTGATCATGTTTCAACTATTATGACAACATTAACAGCTTTTCCCTTTCCCTATTCCGTTTTGGTCTCAGGTCTTGCATAAAAATATTTTTTTTTTCTTTATGTAAAACTTCTGAGGTTTCTTTTGGTTACTAAAATTACTTACAACAAAAATTACTGAAACCATACAAAATGTAGGCCTTAGGCTTAATTATTTTTTCAAATTAATTGCTAAGCTTTGCAAAATGCTTTATTTTCGGTTACTATTATTTAAAGATAATAAAAAAAAATAATTTAAATGACACTCTGAGATAAATACTTAGCTGTGACTACAACAAAACAATAGTTTGGCAGCATTGTTTCGACATGTTCCCCTTGCCATATCTCAGCTTGTAGTCAAATCTCCATCCTGAAATTTCTTGTGCATTACACTACCATACAATACTCTCGAAAACCAGAAATTCAGATTTTTATCTCGTGCCTCACCAGAGATATGAAAGCATCAAAAGTGCCATTTTTGACATTTTTAAAAAAATTGGGATTTTTTTTTTTTTTTTAGCGAAGGGAAAGCAAATCCCAGACCTGGAACTCAGCGTGTGAGTACAAGTACTTTCGGCCTATTTGTAAAAAAAAAAAAAAAAAAAAAAAAAAAAAAAAAAAAAAAAAAAAATGTCATGCTGGCAGTTTTCCTTGATAGAAAAATGTCCTCTTGTAAACGGACAAATTTTTGAAAAAAACTGAAACTTTATGCTTCAATTTCACAATAAGCAGTTAGTTTCGGAATCTACTCTATTACCAAATTTTTAGCCCAATGTATTTTGTACAAATTGCTTTAATCCGCGCTTGAATTGGAGAAATAAACGATGAATTATTTACAATTTCGTAAACCCTTCTTGTGAGAAAATTGCTGCAGACGATGAAACAAAGATGGCCGCCATACACAAACAAAAAAAAATTAAAATAATAGTCATTTTGAACTTCTATCATGTTAGGGTTGTTGTACAAAAAATTTCAGATTTTTAAAAAATGGTCGAGCAACGAATTAATGATTTTCTGGACCACTTGAAATGGACTGACCCACTTCCAATAACAAAAGTGGTCAAAATTAGGTGCAGAGATAAGATAAAAAAGTTTGTAGCTAAAAAATAATTTAGTAAAGAATTACAGAATCTAAATTTTTATACGGTCCTCGGACATATAATTATATTTAGTAAAATTTTCATGTTACACTGACAAGAAAAAAAAAATCCCCGTTATTCTACGATTACAATTGACCGAGTAATAGCTGTTTAAAGTTGGAGCATATTTTTTGCTGCAAATTAGGGGTCAATCATAAATTTACTAGAAATATAATTTCGTCAGATATATTAAACAAATGGTTGACAGTAAAATTAGCATTCGAATGTAAATTGGAAATCTTTAATCATTCTGACATATTACTGCAAAATATACAATTTGTACCGAACATATAAGAGGATAAAAATAACAGAATTTTTGTTAAATAAAAGGATGAAAAACAACAGCCTTTTTTTTATATATATAAAATATACATATTTTTAAATGCTGTTAGATTATACTGTCTTTCAAATTTTGGGTTGTGTCAAGTTTTTTAGCTTTTGAAAATTGATTCTTATGTATTTTTTGGCGATGAATCCGAAAATGACCTTCATTTTAAACCATCACGTCAGAATTTTTCTCAAATCGCAAATTTCAATGTTAAAAAGCTCTAAGTTAAAATTGATCCCCCCCTCCCCTCCCAACCTCGTCGGACCATGAGCTGTTTAGCTGTAAGAAACCTAGTATAAGCCAAAAAATTGAATAAATTAATGAATTAAATAAAATTAAACTGAATAAAAATTTCTTACATGTATTTTATAGTATCAGATTATTCGCTATTTTTTAATCTTGAAATTTACGACTTGCGAAAAATCCTGACATGATGGTTAAAAGTGAAGGTAATTTTTTAATTCAGTGTTAAAAAATATATAAAACGTAATTATAAAAGTTAAAAAGCACAACCATTGCAGGTTTATGTTGTCTATTCTAAAACTCTTTCTTAAACTTGTTGACGGTAATCTATCCGAATTTTTTTTGTGTTAATATAAGTATGTATAAGATGGTAAGCGTCGAAAATCATAATAATATTAGATTGTCATCGGATTTAAGTCAGTATGCAAAATTTAACTTCGATCGGACATTTGAACGTGAGTTAAAGTTCGAGTACAAATTTTAAACTGGAAAGACGATCGCTGCAAGTTAAATAAAACATTATGAAAATAACATGATTTCGTAAGAAATCGTAGCCTCAAATCCTTACAAAATAAAACATATGTTAAAATACAACTATTTTAACTAATCTGAAGCTTAAGTTAACTCAATCGTAATAGTTGTACGATTTTTCAATCTTTAACTTTTTATTTTTTCAATAGCAGTATACAATTCTGACAGCATAAATGAACTCTACACCCTTCAGTTAGCCTAAAAACAAATTTTCCTGAAATTCGTACGGCTAGTTTCAGAGAAGTTAATTATTTTTAAGGGGTGTATCGAAATTGAAGTTCAATACACGATTGTTGAAATACTACAGAATAACTATGTCACTTTTATTAATGTATTAGTTCTTGCCAATATCAGTGTTGCCAGATGGGCTACTTTTTTTAAATTCAGATTCTTGATTGGCACCACTTTTTTGAAATGGTAAAATGCACCTTATTTAAGTACGTATTATCAAGGTGAAAACAAAAGTAATTTTACCGTTTCAAAAAAGTGGTGGCAATCAAGAAATCTGAATTTAAAAAAAAGTAGCCCACTGACAACACTGGCCAATAGGACCATTTCAATTGGTTGATATGTTTCGACTATAGCCAGCCCAGATGCTTCAATAAAATGAATAAAATGCATATTTTTTCTAATTATGCTTTTCTGAACATCATAGACGGCCCATTAAACCATCATTTTGTCATATTGTATTTATAATTCAAAAACCATAGGGAAGAAAATGTTGAAATTGGGAATTTGCATAAATCAGGACATAGTAAATATAAATCTATTCAAAAAATGTAGGTTGCAATTCATATTTTTTTCTAATCTTAATTTTATAATTCATAATTAATATTATAGATTTTTTAAATTAAATATTCAGTATACTTATGTTTGGGTTTTTTGTATTATAACTACACACACTATTATCACATAAGGATTATAATTTCAGGCGATATTAATGAAAATATGAAGAAATAATTTAACAGTAGAAGCTCCAGATTTTGAATGTTTATAATTCAAAAACTTGTCATCCACATGACATTAAATTTCGTTTCTAGGCCTATTTTGAATAGAAGATTTAAAATATATTGTGAAAATTGGGTGTTGTGATTGAAAAGAGCAAAGTTTGGTCTAGTTTTGATTTATAGATACTCCCGTAAGGAAATTTTACATACATAATTTACAAGTAGACTTTATTTCCATTCTTTTGGTACCAGTAACTTTCTTGTATCATAATTAGTTGCAGAGTTAGTAGGGCGAGTTTATTTTTTTTTTCAGACTATGCATTTTGCTTTAATTACACCTAACGTTGCAACATGAGTATATTTACTTTATAATTTGCCTCATTCATTATTTGTTAGTCTTTAGATTTATAATAAAATTATGTTCAACAATCTCTATCATCAACTAATTAAGTACCCTTGCCCTTTAAAAATATTTTTCTTCAACTGGTGATGGAAAATAATTTGTTAAATCTTAGTTGTTGAATCTCATCTCTAATAGCTTTAGTCATATTATAATGTTCCTAAAACTTTATTTCATATCTTCTATTTCCACATTAGTTATTTAGAATACTACAGAATATCGAGTTTCTTCGGGCTTTTGCGAATCCTCTTTGTTACACGAGTTAATTCATTGTGAAGTATCGGAAAAGGTCTTTTGGAAATAGCTTCTCAAGACATTCCATTAATATATAACGATGTACAGGACGATGTATTTAATATTAAGAACAAATTAATCAGGTGAAATGGATTTATTGGGCGGAATATCCAGTCATTCAGTTAGTAAGAAAGTTTTGGTTATTTAATTTTTAAAGGATAGGGTGGGGGGATAGAAGTGCGTTTAAATAAATCTAATGATTTGAGTAAAAATAATTTTCTTCAACTGTCGATGGAAAATAATTTGTTAAATCTTAGTTGTTGAATCTAATCTTGAATAGCTTTAGTCACATTTATAATAATCCTAAAAGTTTATTTCATTTCACCCATTACCACATTATTTATTTCGAATTCTGCAGAATAATGAGGTTCTTCGGGCTTTTGCGAATCCGATTTGTTCCACGAGTTTATTTATTGTGAAGTATCGGAAAAGGACTTTTGTAAAAAAAGCTTCTCAAGACATTTCATTAATATATAACGATGTACTGGATAATGTTTTTAATTTTTAGAACAAATTCAATTATGTGGAATGGATTTGATAGGCGGAATATCCAATCATTCAGTTAATAAGAAAGTTTTAATTATTTAATTTGTAAAGAATAGGTTGGGGGAATAGAAGTAGGTTTAATTAAATCTAACGGTTTGAGTGAAAATAATTTTCTTCAACTGGCAATGGAAAATAATTTGTTAAATCGTAATTGAAGAGCTAAGTGGAAGAACATGTTATGCTACATTTTCTTAAAAATTATTTTACCTTTTGGACGAAGGTATTATCAGGTATTCTATCACATGGTAAAGCTAAAATACCAAGGTTCTATTTAGCCTTCAAGATTTGAGTGGTCCTTTTAAACTCGTCGAAAATCAACAAAAACATCGAAAGTTCGAATTAGTGTATCTTCAGTAATTTTTTATGTATAAACATGAAATTTTCACTTTTGATTAAACAGAACATGATTTTAAATATAATACCAGTAGAAATTGACTAGTCTTTTACAGAATTTGTGTACTGTTGAAATTAAAATAGCACTTTTTTTCACTCCGTAAGTCATTGCGTTCACGATATCTTCTGAACGTATGTATGAATTGTTATGGAATTTGGTGTAGATACTAAGCAAGTAGGTTTAAAATGATCTACTTTTAACTAATTACAGTGGTAATATTTTTAGTTATGATTTTTTTTTTTTTTTTTTTTTTTTTTTTTTTTTTTTTTTTTTTTTTTTACTCATTAAAAAATGTAAATTTTTGATTTTTATTTTTACATTTTTTTTTACACAGTTAATGAAATAATTTTGACCTAATGTCAGATCATTTTAAACAGATGTATTTTCTTAGTTTCTACACCAAATTTCATAAGAATCCATATACAAGTTCTCGAGATATCATTCTCGAAATGCCTTACGGAGTAAAAAAGCAATTTTAATTGCAACAATACAGAAATTGCCGTAAAAGGCTAATTGGTTTCTAATGGTAGCATATTATAAAACATAATCTGTTTAATCAATATTCAAAATTTCTCTTTTATACATAAAAAGGTTATGAAGATAGACTAATTCAAACTTTGAATTTTTTCGTTAGTTTTCTCCCCGTTTAAAAGGTACAAGACCCCTTAAGATATTATTCATTAATATTTAATATTTTAATATTTAATAATGCAAATAATATAAATATTTTTTAATATTGAAAAATTAAATATGAATAAGGTTTTTTGATAGAGTTTAGTACCACATCTGTTAATATTTTAAACACATGGTATCAAACAGAAAAAAAAAATCAATATAATTGACAACAAAAACTTTCATACCAAATTTATGAAATGTAATTTTTGTTACTTAACATGTTCTTCCACTTAGCGCTTCGATTGTTGAATCACATATGTAATAGCTTTAGTCACATTTACCGGGTTCCTAAAACTTTATCGAATTTCACCTATTACCACATTAGTTATTTATTACTCGGCAGGAATATGAGTTTCTTCAGGTTTTTACGAACCCGCTTTGTTCTACGAGTTCATCGTGAAGTATCAAAAAAGAACTTTCTGAAATAGATTTGCAACACATTCATTAATATATAACGATGTACGTGGCGATGCATTTAATTTGAAGTACAAATGAATTAGGTGGATTGGATTTGTTGATCGGAATATCCAGTCATTCATTTAGTAGGAAAGTTTGGGTTATTTAAGTTGTAAAGAATAGGGTGGAGGAATACAGAATTGCGTTTAATTAAAGATAAGGTTGTGAGTAAAAAGATTTTTCTTCAACTGGCGATGGAAACTTGGAGATGAAACTGAAACAATAATTTAAGAAATACTTTATTCACGAATGCTGTCATATAATAACCACACTAAAAAGATTTTTTTATTAATCAGGGCCCGACTTAAGCTATATAGGTCTCCGGGGTAAGTATCATTCTAGGGGGAACCATTATATTTATCCATATAAATTTTTCGCGAATAATGTGGAAGTGGCAAGTTCTAAACTTCATATCTATTGTATTTATGCATAAATATCGTACCAGGTACTAATCGCATCTTTATACATGGTATCAGAAAAATATAAACAAAACTTTAAGAAAAAAATACTAATAGGACACAAGAAAAAAAATACATTGGTTGACAGGAGGATTTGTTTGCAAACTTTTACTTTGCTTACCTAGGTATGTTTTAAGATGTCCAAAAAAATGCCCCTAATTAATCGTAATTAATTATTTTAACTTGACTCGTTACGGAGAAAACGTCAAAAAAGAAATTATCTTTAAAATTTTATAATGCTAACATCAATAGTAACAATAGCAATAATACTAACAATACAATACTTCCTTTCTAAATGTTGGAAAGCATATGGATTTTGATCATTTTGGGCCAATTTTAACCTTTTGACACCTCTTAAGGAAAATTCTGATTATTTTAATACGGTGAGGTCCCCTGAAAAAGGGAGGCGGGGCGGCTACTCCGCATGAACCTTCATTAGTCAGTCTCCGTTAAGAATGCTTTATAAAATAACTTAAGAAAATCCAAGGGCTCGTTTATGGATATTATAAAATGGTTTAAAAATAAATTGCGAATGAAATTTCTGCGATTTCGTTGTTTCGACATTTAAGGGAGTAATGTAGTTTGAAGTGAGGAAAGTCGGAACAAAATCCTGTATGTTATTACCATCAAAATAACAAATAAAAATGATACAAATATTGTACATTATATTCGGCAAAATGTATGTTTTCCTCCTTTGTAAAAGTAAGCAATCAAACAAGTTCATCATGCTGTTTTCCAAAAGAAAAAAACCTCTAAAAGATATATGTTAGCTTTTGTTTGTAATTATCAGTATCTCTAAGAAACCATCTTGATAGGTACATACTTCCAGATCTGATAAGAAACTAATAACAAAATGATTTAACTTGTGAATTTTATATGAAGATTAAGTTTCCTCTCCATCAATTTTTATTTTCATTAAACTTCAAAACAAGAATATATTTTCAAAATTATAACTCATGGAAGTATCGAAAATATCTTTTAATAAAAACTAAATAATATATATATTATTTTTAATTTTTCAATCAATTAAATTTTTTTAAATATTTTTTAATTCAAGGTACAGATTAATTCTTTAAAGAATTTCATTTTGCGTTCATTATCTTACAAATGAAGGTAAGATACTGTACACACTCAAACTTTGAATTTAACTGCAGTGATCTCTTCATTATACAGTCTTAAGATACCAAAGGAAGTGTCATACCTACGAAATAATAGCATAAATGTAAGATCAGAAATTATATGATATAAATTCAGAGGAAAAAAATATAAAAAAGGCTACCATAATAATATCCATGGTGCATGGAGAGATTTTCTGCATAATAGATGAAAGCTCGTTTTGTTGAATATTTGAATAACTTTATCTGGCATCTCATTTGACGTACAATATTTAAATTTAAATTACAATGTTTTCTTCTGGACAATTCTTGAATAAGTTAAAAAAAATAAAAAATAAAATAACAACATTTAAATCCTATTGAATACGGCCTTTCAATGGTTGGAAACGTTCTAAGTTTTCTGATGTATTTTGAAGTATTTTAAATTTGTATTTTAAATACCTTTATATCAGGTTGAGCAAAAAGTTCTGCGAAATTTTTAATTTAATAATTATCAGAATTTGTATCGTATATAGGAGTACTAGTGGTACAGTCGTGGAAAAAAAAAAAGTAAACACCCCCTACTAACTCTTCAATAAATTATCGTAGACGGAAGTCACTGGTACCGAACGATTTGAAATAAAGTCTTCTTTTAAATGACGTATATAAAATTTGCTTAGGGGGTCATCTACATATTAAAACTAACCCAAACCTCATTTTTTTTCAATGGCAATACCCAATTTTAACGAGATATTTCAAATCATCGGTTCAAAATATGCCTAGACACCAAATTTCAAGTCATTTGAATGATAAGTTTTTGAATTATAAACATTCAAAATTTAGTGCTTCTAATGTTAAATTACATTTTCATATTTTTATTTATATCTTCAGAAATTATCCTCCTAATGTGCTAATTTTTTGTTTTGCAATAAAACTAATGTGCCCAAACATAAATACGCTGAATTTGCAATTTTTATAATTTTATGATATGAATTATGAATTATGAAATTAATATTCGAAAAAATTATGAATTGCAACCTACAATTTTTTTTGATGGATTTAGATTTATTAAGTTCTGCTTTATGAAAATCCCAAATTTCACATTTTTCTTCCAAGTAGTTTTCAAAATATGCTTAAAAAACGGCAAAATGATGGTTTAAGGGGCCATCTATGATTGAAGTGAGTAGATATTTTGAAATTTCTTCTGCTGCCTTGTTATCTAACAGACTGCATTGACTGCTTAAGGTGCCTTGATCAAGAAGGCGGCTCTCTCGGTTAGCAATCGAGAACCCAACTTCGATTTGGATACAGCCCTTAAAATACGCTCGTTTTAGAATAATTAATTTCCCGGAAACTTATGGTACGAATTGCATCAAAATTTGTTTTTAGGCTAATTGAAGGGTGTAGAGTTCATTTATGCTGTCAGAATTGGGTATTGCCATTGAAAAAAAATGAAGTTATGGTTCGTTTTAATATGTAGATGGCCCCCTAAGCAAATTTTATATACATCATTTAAAAGTAGACTTTATTTAAAATCGTTCGGTATCAGTAACTTCCTTCTACGATAATTTGTTGTGGAGTTAGTAGGGGTGTTTACTTTTTTTTTCCACGACTGTACATTCCAGACGTGACTCCATCTGATTATGGCCTCTTTCGATCCATGCAACACTTTTTTCAACGGCCGTCGATTTGAATCCTTTAATGATGTGAAGAAGTATGTCGTGAGTTTTTCGATTCCAAAGAGCCGTCATGGTGCTTCCAACAAATCCAGAATCTGACAGAATGTCCTGGACTATGATGGTCTCTACTTTGAAGAATAGCCCTTGTTGCTTTTGCTGTTAATTTGTGCATAACATCGCAACTTTCACAAATTTCCCAGAACTTTTTGCTCAACCTAGTATCATATTTATCATCTAAAAGTAATTTTTGTACAATTATCTGTGCTTTATGTATATTTTAATTATAAAAAGGCTGTAAAACATTAACATAAACATTTAAAATATACATATATGTATCGGATATAGAAAAACTTTACGAAAACATAACATAACCACTTCAGAGTTATCTAATATTTCAAAAAGCGTTCATTTATCATTGCAAACTTTAGAAACCGATAAATTTCCTGACTGAATAAAGCTTTTTTGAAACTGAAGTTTCTTCAGCCCGTTTCAAAAACAAAGAAAAGAACAAAACGTTTTCGAGTAATTACAGTTCATTAATCAGCTTTTTCGACATAAAATATCTATTTTTCGGATGCTGTCAATTGCCAAATAAACATTTTTATTCAGATGTGTAACAGAATTTATGCATGCTAACTATATTTGTACAAGAGCAACAAACTTAATTTTTTATATTAATGTTAAACCTGTTCATTTAGCATGTTTTAATATTAAACCTGCTTGTTGAACATGAACATGTTTACTTGTGAAATGACAGCATCTGCAAAACCGATATTTCGTGTTCAGAAAACTGATTATTTTAAAAACTTCTCAGAAACATTTTTTTTTTCTGATTTTGAAATGAGCAGGAAAGAAACGTTTGTTTTAGAGTTCCAACTTTAAATCTAGGAAAATTTATTTCTGAGGTCCCTGAAAATAAAGAAATGCTTCTTCGAAATAGCCTATAAATATAAGATGCTATGGCATAACATCGTAAAGTTTTGTTATACCCAGAAATTGTGATTTTAAAAAAATGCAAAAATATACAAAAAATGGTGTGAATGTATTATATTAACGTCTTTTACACGTGTAAAGACAAATAGATCAAAAAACTATTACTGAAAAATATATTAATTACAATTTAATTTCCGTATTGTGACAACTATTGATAAATTCTCAAATACTTACTCGATTATTTTTAGTAAATATTTAAAATTATTTTATCTGTGTTAGCATTAAAAAAAATAATAATTTCTATCTCGTGCAGACTATTATGAAAGAAAAATTCATTTGCTCTTAAATTAATATAAATTTCTCGTTATTTGTTTCGAGCTTATATTCCACAACGAAGTTAAAACATTTGTCAAACAAGAAATATAACAATAAAATATAAATAAATCACGAAGTTAAGTCATCTAATCGAATTTAGCGCGTAAGCCTTTAAAGTGAATAGAATAATAAAGCCAGATTCTAAATAGAGAAACTTAGACGATTTCTACGCTGACGTCTACTACTCTAGACGACTGCTAACTTCTGACGCGCGGTCAATGTGTAAATATCGCTTTTAATACGTTTTAAAACTTCATTTGAACGCATTATTGCTATTTTTCATATAAATTTGATTTTTAGTATTTTTAGTGGGCATTCTAAAAAATGTATGTACTAAATATAAAGAAAAACTATTACAGTTATCGTCCAAAAAAGAAAAAAAGAAAAAAAAAGAAAAAAAAAGAAAAAAAAGAAACAAAGAAAGAAAGAAAGACACTCGGACGAAGTTTACGAACGAAGTTTCACTCGTACGAAGTCGAAATTATTTGCGTATGCGTTTTTTTTTTTCATTTACTAGCCGCCCTTGCCGACCAGTTTGGTCTCCCTTAAAATTTATGTTTGGGGAAGCATACTAAGCATTGTATAATGTTACTTTTATTCATAATTTAATTTACTTGGACTCCCTTAAATATAATTAATATAATCCCTTAAGCTAATATTGGTTTTTGTTGCATTAAAATATCTCAATTTGTTGATTTTCTGTAAGCAAATAAACCCTTTTGGTTTACAATGGAAGTCTATGGGAATTAGCGAAATATTAGAGATATCGCCAAGGTGGCGTCACTTTTGGCGACTCATTTTGGTATCCAAATTTGGCAATATATCGACAAGTCAGCGACAAACATGGCGGCATTCGGCGACAGAGCAGGGTCCCCCCTATGGTAAACTCCCTTATAGGTATGGGGATGGTGCTCAATAACCAATGAGATGCGTTTCATTCCGGCGTTGCTATCAAACAATTAAAAAATATTGGCAATTTCTGTGTCACGTACGATAGAGTAATATATATATAGCTATTTTTTATTAATTGCAATTTTTGTTATCAAACAGCGTGTTTTAACGAAATATAAGTATACAACGTCAAAAACCGCTAGCACCACATTCCGAAAAATACCTCATCTATCGCCGTTCCTTATCTGCTGAGAAAAGAGGATTTTTAAAATCAGAAATAATACATATGATATTCTTTACCCATATTTGCTAAAACGAGAAGCCCAGGTTTATCTCCTTGTTTATATAAGGGTTTAACCGTTAAGAATGTTGTACACAAGGTTCGTAAGGAAAAGTCCTAAATTTATGGTGACATGCGCCGCAAATGCTGAACCGTATACACCGCCGATATCTGCTAAGGAAAAAAAAATAACTCCATTATCAGGTAATACTGTTTTTAAGCGGTTTTGCAACGGTAACTTTTGAAAACATTAACTGATTCATGTGTTTCTTAAAAGAAAATAAAAATAAATCCTCCACAAACTATACCAGAAAAGGAAAAATAATTATTTTTCAAGTTGTTTATCTGTTTTATCTGTACAAAGTTATGAGAAATGGCGACTCAAAAGATGTTACCTGAAATTCAAAATTTTTGTGAAATGTAATTTGCAAGATTCATTTTGTTGTAACACGTTTGTTATTTCTGTTTTACAAACTCCGATTTTTTTTTCTATAAAATATGAATGAATAAATTGAAAATTGGTACAAATATAAATGGATTAAAGCCTTCCTAATGCACGATGAAACTTCTATTCATTTTACTCATTTCTTGTGTCTTAAATTAAATTGTTAATAAATCATTTTCTATCACTATTATAGATACAGAAACCTTTGCGGTTTTTAGGTGCGTTCGTAATTATATAAATACGTAGCACCTATAGTCGTCGTTCAGTCCGTCCGTCCGTCCGTCTGTCCGCATGTAACAGAGCAAAAACTACCCAACCGAATGGTCTGAAATTTCAAATATATGATTGTTGCAAAATTTTGTCGAGCCATTTCAAATTTTATGAAAATCGGATGTATAGTTTAATTACAGGGACAGTCAAATTTTTTTCTTTACATTACGGCCAATGGGAAAAATTATTGCAAGTGCATTTTAATGATATTAGAGCCTTCCGAATGATCTGAAATTTTAAAGATATAACTGTTGCAAAATTTTGTCGAGCCATTTCAAATTTTAGGAAAATCGGATGTATAGTTTAATTACAGGGACAGTCAAAAGTTTTTCTTTACATTACGGCCAATGGGATAAATTATTGCAAGTGCATTTTAATGATATTAGAGCCTTCCGAATGATCTGAAATTTTAAAGATATAACTGTTGCAAAATTTTGTCGAGCCATTTCAAATTTTAGAAAAATCGGATGCATAGTTTAATTACAGGGACAGTCAAAAGTTTTTCTTTACATTACGGCCAATGGGAAAATTATTGCAAGTGCATTTTAATGATATTACAGACTTCCGAATGGTCTGAAATTTTAAAGATATAATTGTTGCAAAGTTTTGTTGAGCTATTTCAAATTTTAGGAAAATCGGATGTATAGTTTAATTACAGGGACAGTCAAAAGTGTTCCGTTACATTACGGGGAATGGGAAAAAATTATTGGAAGTGCATTTTAATGATGTATCAGACTATGCGCTTTATGAAGTGCAAAAAAGTATACATTCAGTATAATATGGGGTGCAAAAAATAATTATAAAACAAGTTATAGTACGAACGCACCTCATTTGCCACGTTTGACGAGCAATTTCCAACTTGTTAATAGCTGTATCGAATAATTTTTCTACTATGCATTGGATTCACACATATAAAACATATTACAGAATAATTTCAGAAATATTATTTCCGCAAATCAGCAACAGCCACTGCGTATCGAATGTGAGATAATTCCATCAAATGCTAACTTAAATATTAAAATAAAAATAACGATAATTCATGTTTCTGCTTCATTTCCGGTTTGTTAAAGAAGATTAATAAAAAATAACTGTTAAAATGGAGACAACAAACTAGTAAGTTAGGGTTAATGTCGAATGGAGCATTTCAGTTCTGTAATTTTGAAATGCAGTCTTCTCCATCTGTTTTCAGTTTAATTTCTTATACAAATTTCGTTTCAGTCATAAATATTACGTTTGAATTATAATTTTAAATAATAAAACTTTCTTGCATACTAGTATGTACCGATTGCATTATATTGTATCAAGTTTCTTTTCAATAAAGAATCGCTATTTTACTTTAAAATTTAACATAATATGCTTTTATATGACTACAATTATCTGTTTTCATTTGAATTTTCCAATACATGCTTACTAATATAATTTTTCATTATTTTTTAGAACTGTTTCTTGTACTAATGAGCCTTATCAGAAAAGAGAAATAATTTTCTTTCCGGATAAAACCCTCGTTTCCATGCATTTGCATTGCTTTTATTTCACATAGTTTAGAACTTTATTCTATTAAAAAGAATAATTGGTGCTCAAAAGCTATAACGAACGAGAGTAGATAATATTTGCCGGTTCTGCGCCAGTGGCACGGCGGCATGACCCTGAATGACCTTGAACGACCTCTGCATGCTGTTTGAAGGTTATGCGGCGTAGGTGAAGGTTATACTCTGGGAAGCGGGGTCAAGGTGATGCGTCATCTTATAGTATGAGGGGTAATTTTGAGTTTGATTTTTTTTTTTTTTTATGATAATTAATTTTAATTGGGGGACTTTAACTTTTTTCGGGGTAATTTTTGAAGATAGAAATTTTTGTGAGATTGATTTTTTTTCTGACCGTACTACAGTATGAGGGGTTATTTTAAGTTTGATTTTTTTTTAATGATAATTAATTTTAATTGGAGGACTAACTTTTTTCGGGGTAATTTTTGAAGATAGAAATTTTTGTGAGATTGATTTTTTTTTCTGACCGTACTACAGTATGAGGGGTAATTTTAAGTTTGATTTTTTTTTAATGATAATTAATTTTAATTGGAGGACTTTAACTTTTTTCGGGGTAATTTTTTTGAAATTTTTGGGACATTGATTTTTTTTCTGACCGTACTACAGTACGAGGGGTTATTTTAAGTTTGATTTTTTTTTTTAATGATAATTAATTTTAATTGGAGGACTTTAACTTTTTTCGGGGTAATTTTTGAAGATAGAAATTTTTGGGAGATTCATTTTTTTTTCTCACCGTACTACAGTACTTAGGGATAATTTTACATTTGAAAAATACATTAACGATAATTAATTAAGAAATTTTAATTGGGGGACTTAAATTTTTTGGAGTAATTTTTTGAAATTTTTGGGACATTGATTTTTTTTTTCGTCGTACGAGGGGTTATTTTAAGTTTGATATTTTTTCATTAATGATAATTAATTAAGAAATTTTAATTGGGGGACTTTAACTTTTTTTGGGAGTATTTTTGAAGATTGAATTTTTCATGGACATTGAATTTTTTCGTCGTATTGCAGTATGAGGGGTTATTTTGAGTTTGATTTTTTTTACTAATGATAATTAATTAAGAAATTTTAATTGGGGGACTTTAACTTTTTTCGGGGTAATTTTTGAATTTTTAGGGGTCATTGATTTTTCTTTTCGTCGCACGAGGGGTTTTTTGAGTTTGATTTTTTTCATTAATGATAATTAATTAAGAAATTTTAATTGAGACACTTTAACTTTTTGGGGGTAATTTTTGAGATAGAATTTTTTGGGAGATAGATTTTTCTTTTCGTCGTACTCCAGTACGAGGGGTCATTTGTACTTTTAAAAATTAATTTAGAAGTTTTAATTGGGAGACTTTAATTTTAGGGAATAATTTCTGAGATAGATTTTTTTTTTTCTGACATATATTTTTTAGCGCACTTGAGATTTTGGTGTTATTTTTAGGGGCATAAGTTTTGTGTTAGAGTTTTTAATAGTGGTGATTTTTAATATTAATTTGAGAACTTGAAAATATTTTTTTTTTCTTTTTCACGATTTTTCATTGGCAATCGAATTTTAAACATTCATTAAACATTTTAATTGGGAGACTTTATCTTTTAACGCAAATTTTTAGATAAAAATGGAATTTTCAACATAAATTGGATGAGAGGACTTTATGCGATTCAATTTAGTGACGTATGCGCTTGACTATTGAGTATTAATTAAAATTTTGAATGAGTGGACGGGAAGTGCTGGGTTCGATCCCAATCGCACCCGTCGGCCTAATCGTTCGGAGTTTTCTTCGAACCATGGATTTTCATGCGTAAATTCGGGTTAGGTTACCTTAGAAAGACCTTCACGAAGGGCACTCCGCCCTTGGGTCTAGTAGACGGGTGTAGATAATCGCCCGTCAAAATCAACCCACCTTTTAAATAGTGTTAATAAATTTTAGAATTTGTTTTTTCTGAATACGTGTTAGATCGGTGGTTATGTTTTCGCGGATTTAATCATAAATAGAAATTGTTAGGATATTTTTAAGGATATCAGTTTTCGATTTGTTATGCAATTTTTAGGCATGTATTGCTTAATTTTTATGAAAATATATTTTGAAAAAAAAAAAAAAAACATGAAATGCCATTCAGAAAGATATTAGGAAATGTATACCCCCTACCCCTAAATGAATATCTATATATTTGTAAAATATGGGGTTACCTATTCAATGGTTCGTTTGAATTTGTCCCTTCAAATTTTATTAACGCATGTTTTTTATTTTTTAAACAATGCCATTATAAATTATCTAGATCTATTTTTCAAAACTAGAAAATCGATTTTTATACAAATATAATTTTTGAATGTTTCTATTAAAATACTTTGAATTTTTAATAAGATTTTGGGAAAAAACGCATTTTTTACAAATTTTCGCTAATATTACGCTTTTTAGAATAAAACTATTAAATACATAAATTTACTAAAAATTTAACACACTTACTTTACTTCAAATGACTTTCAGAGTCTAAAAAAACGCGTGTTTTTGTAGGAAAATGTCTACTATACTGAACCGTGGTCATCGTGCGTTATCTTTGGGAACACTCAGAAGTGAATCACTTTATCTAGATAAGGGGTTTTCCTTTTTATCGTGATAGGATATTAGATTTTAATTTCGATTGACTAATGGTGGGGTACAAATTAAGATTTTCAAATAATTAATTTAAGATTTTTATTATCTCACTGATTGCGAATTTAATGAATGAATAATTAATATTACGTCACACAAAACGAATTTTATGAATAATTTAATATTGCGTCACAATTTTTGAATGATTTTATTAATATAAAATTTTTATCCAATTGGGGGTCATTTGTTCTCATAGATTTATTTTAAATAAAATTGGAATATTCATTTAGTAATACTATATTAACAATTTAATGCATCTGCGACATTTCTTTTGGATAAAATTAAAACTATTTTCTAATGAGACCTTTAAAAACGGATACTTTTTTAACTGATTCATTAACCGCGAGAATACTTCAAACATGTCCTTGATGAGTCATCACGAATAACACTCGAAAACATGAAAGTTTTAATAAATTTATTGAGGTTTATGAAAAGTAACACTTATTGAAATTTATTTAATATTTGAAATAAACATTACGCGCAGTGACCGTTACGCATACATTTTAAAATATAGATCTAGTTCAAATTTTACTAAGTTTCGTAATGGAGGTCACGTTATACCCTAACCAATCATACTATTTAGTCAGGGATTGTTATTTTGGAATTATCTAAATTAGTTACAAAACTTCTCATTTTTTAATAACTACACTAATCATAAGTCTTGTTTAATTAAATAAATATATTTTTTAGCGTTTTTGTTACTTAACAAGATATAAATACCTTATACATATGCTATATTGATTCTGGTTTAGTTTAGTGCATATAAATTTTAACTAATATTTTTCTTTTAGTAGATATAACAATATTCGCCAACATATACATATATATTTAACATTATTCAAATTTCGCACAAACCTTTAAATAATTTTGGAAAAAATATTTCATTTTTAGAAGATTAACAATAATATTAATTTTAAACCTCTTAATTCTTTTTTAATTGAGGTAGTACGATAGAAAATTAATATATTCGACACAATAAAGAAATTACTAATTCATATTAACACTGATTTTAAGCATTATGTTAAAATTCGAGATTTTTCATTTACAAATAATTTGAAAAATAAAACATTTAAAAGTAAATTGACTTACTTGTATTAATTTTCCATCTAAATCCAAAAGGCTTTCAAACAGAAACAACACACCACATACAGTTTTGTGTCACTATATGAAATGAATTAGGATTTTTCACCCCAATCTCTTATCTCTGGGGTAATTCCTAGAACTGACTCATGCGATTCGCACAATATTACATCGTAATTTGAATCTAAGAACAGTGTTAATGAATTTAATATGATGCGTTATTAATAAGGGATTAAATATAATGTGTAATTAATAAGGGATTTAGTTAATTTGTTTCGTTATTAATTAAAACCTGAATATAATTATGTCTTTTTAAGTCTTATTTAATAGAATAGGAATACTTTTAAAAATTTCAGGAGGTTTTTTTCAGAAACACTTTTTAAGAATACTTTTCTTAATGAATGTGTAATTAACATTTTTTTAATTAATTAATTAATAGGTAATTAAATTTTCAAAATTAAAATAAATATAAAATAGAAGAGAAATTCTTTTCAAATTTATTAAGCAAAATACAAGTTATTATTAGATAATATTTCAAATTGCTGAAATTTTTAAACATGTTGAGTTATCACTGAGAACTTAATATCGAGGTATTTGAATAGTAATGCTAATCAGAATTTGAAAAAAAGAAAAATAGTAAAAATAATTTTGATATTAACTAACTTGCATAACTTGCTACAAACATGACTTTCTTTTGAACACACTAGAATGGGATTGAACTTTTAAAGACATATTTATCTCACATATTTAAAATAAAGACTTGTGCTAAATTTTCAACGAAAATATTTCTCATTTTAAAGTTAACTTCTTTCATTGAAAAAGTTCTATACTTGGAAATTTCACATACAAATTTTTCTCACATGGAAAAAGACTTAAGTAATTGTATTAGAATAAAAACTTATCATATGAAAATTTTACTTGTGTAAATTGTATTTTAAAAAAACTTATCATATTAAAATTTTTTATAAGTTAATTATTATTATTAAATCTATGTCTCCCACCACTCACTTTTTTTATAAATAAATATTTATCACCTTTTAATGGAAACAAGGATGGTAGGTAAACCTTTCGTTTTATATTTTAAAATTAATATGACCCTTTTTTTTCAGTGCGACTCCTTCAAATTTAAAACCCTTTAAAAGCTTTTATAGGGATAACATAAAAAAAATCGAAGTCTCCCATTTCACCAATAAAGGATTTGTACTAAATACACTACAGACATTCTTGTTTTAACATGATTTGAAAAATTTTAATTCAAGTTCTTTTGAAAACTTTACTTATTTCATAGGGAGAAAAAAAAAAACATGCATTTATAAATTTTTAGTTTCACATATTTTACACTAAATAAAATATATATTAAGATAAAACATTTGCAAACTTATTTATAAAAAGGAAAGACATAACCTTATTTCACTTTTTCGTTAAGCATATTTTTAATTCACAAGCAGGCTTCAGACATATTACTTAGCACACAAGTTACTTCAGCGAAAAATCCCTAACCCAGAAACTAAACCAGAATCAATATAGCATATGTATAAGGTATTTATATCTTGTTAAGTAACAAAAACGCTACAAATTATATTTATTTAATTAAACAAGACTTATGATTAGTGTAGTTATTAAAAAATGAGAAGTTTTGTAACTAATTTAGATAATTCCAAAATAGCAATCCCTGACTAAATAGTATGATTGGTTAGGGTATAACGTGACCTCCATTACGAAACTTAGTAAAATTTGAACTAGATCTATATTTTAAAATGTATGCGTAACGGTCACTGCGCGTAATGTTTATTTCAAATATTAAATAAATTTCAATAAGTGTTACTTTTCATAAACCTCAATAAATTTATTAAAACTTTCATGTTTTCGAGTGTTATTCGTGATGACTCATCAAGGACATGTTTGAAGTATTCTCGCGGTTAATGAATCAGTTAAAAAAGTATCCGTTTTTAAAGGTCTCATTAGAAAATAGTTTTAATTTTATCCAAAAGAAATGTCGCACATGCATTAAATTGTTAATATAGTATTACTAAATGAATATTCCAATTTTTTCCAATGAATATTCCAATTCAAAAATTGTGACGCAATATTAAATTATTCATAAAATTCGTTTTGTGTGACGTAATATTAATTATTTATTCATTAAATTCGCAATCAGTGAGATAATAAAAATCTTAAATTAATTATTTGAAAATCTTAATTTGTACCCCACCATTAGTCAATCGAAATTAAAATCTAATATCCTATCACGAAAAAAAGGAAAACCCCTTATCTAGATAAAGTGATTCACTTCTGAGTGTTCCCAAAGATAAAGCACGATGACCACGGTTCAGTATAGTAGACATTTTCCTACAAAAACACGCGTTTTTTTAGACTCTGAAAGTCATTTGAAGTAAAGTAAGTGTGTTAAATTTTTGGTAAATTTATGTATTTAATAGTTTTATTCTAAAAAGCGTAATATTTGCGAAAATTTGTAAAAAATGCGTTTTTTCCCAAAATCTTATTAAAAATTCAAAGTATTTTAATAGAAACATTCAAAAATTATATATGTTTAAAAATCGATTTTCTAGTTTTGAAAAATAGATCTAGATAATTTATCATGGCACTGTTTAAAAAATAAAAAACATGCGTTAATAAAATTTGAATGGACAAATTCAAACGAACCATTGAATAGGTAACCCCATATTTTACAAATATATAGATATTCATTTAGGGGTAGGGGGTATACATTTCCTAATATCTTTCTGAATGGCATTTCATGTTTCTTTTTTTTTTTCAAAATATATTTTCATAAAAATTAAGCAATACATGCCTAAAAATTGCATAACAAATCGAAAACTGATATCCTTAAAAATATCCTAACAATTTCTATTTATGATTAAATCCGCGAAAACATAACCACCGATCTAACACGTATTCAGAAAAAAAAAATCTAAAATTTATTAACACTATTTAAAAGGTGGGTTGATTTTGACGGGCGATTATCTACACCCGTCTACTAGACGGGGGAGTGCCCTTCGTGAAGGTCTTTCTAAGGTAACCTAACCCGAATTTACGCATGAAAATCCATGGTTCGAAGAAAACTCCGAACGATTAGGCCGACTGGTGCGATTGGGATCGAACCCAGCACTTCCCGTCTATTAGCTTCGTGAGCATAACCTCTCAGCCACGGGTTGGGCAGTACTATTTTAAAATTTGCAGACAAAAATTCTAACACTAAATAACAAAAATTCACATGTGACCTCATTCAAAATTTTAATTAATACTCAATAGTCAAGCGCATACGTCAATAAATTGAATCGCGTAAAGTCCTCTCATCCAATTTATGTTGAAAATTCTATTTTTATCTAAAAATTTGCGTTAAAAGATAAAGTCTCCCAATGAAAATGTTTAATGAATGTTTAAAATTCGATTGGCAATGAAAAATCGTGAAAAAGAAAAAAAAATATTTTCAAGTTCTCAAATTAATATTAAAAATCACCACTATTAAAAACTCTAACACGAAAATTATGCCCCTAATAATAACACCGAAAACTCAAGTGCGCTAAAAAATATATGTCAGAAAAAAAAAATCTATCTCAGAAATTATTCCCTAAAATTAAAGTCTCCCAATTAAAACTTCTAAATTAATTTTTAAAAGTACAAATGACCCCTCGTACTGGAGTACGACGAAAAGAAAAATCTATCTCCCAAAAAATTCTATCTCAAAAATTACCCCCAAAAAGTTAAAGTGTCTCAATTAAAATTTCTTAATTAATTATCATTAATGAAAAAAATCAAACTCAAAAAACCCCTCGTGCGACGAAAAGAAAAATCAATGACCCCTAAAAATTCAAAAATTACCCCGAAAAAAGTTAAAGTCCCCCAATTAAAATTTCTTAATTAATTATCATTAGTAAAAAAAATCAAACTCAAAATAACCCCTCATACTGCAGTACGACGAAAAAATTCAATGTCCATGAAAAATTCAATCTTCAAAAATACTCCCAAAAAAAGTTAAAGTCCCCCAATTAAAATTTCTTAATTAATTATCATTAATGAAAAAATATCAAACTTAAAATAACCCCTCGTACGACGAAAAAAAAAATCAATGTCCCAAAAATTTCAAAAAATTACTCCAAAAAATTTAAGTCCCCCAATTAAAATTTCTTAATTAATTATCGTTAATGTATTTTTCAAATGTAAAATTATCCCTAAGTACTGTAGTACGGTGAGAAAAAAAAATGAATCTCCCAAAAATTTCTATCTTCAAAAATTACCCCGAAAAAAGTTAAAGTCCTCCAATTAAAATTAATTATCATTAAAAAAAAATCAAACTTAAAATAACCCCTCGTACTGTAGTACGGTCAGAAAAAATAATCAATGTCCCAAAAATTTCAAAAAATTACCCCGAAAAAAGTTAAAGTCCTCCAATTAAAATTAATTATCATTAAAAAAAATCAAACTTAAAATTACCCCTCATACTGTACGGTCAGAAAAAAAAATCAATCTCACAAAAATTTCTATCTTCAAAAATTACCCCGAAAAAAGTTAAAGTCCTCCAATTAAAATTAATTATCATTAAAAAAAATCAAACTTAAAATAACCCCTCGTACCGTAGTACGGTCAGAAAAAAAAATCAATCTCACAAAAATTTCTATCTTCAAAAATTACCCCGAAAAAAGTTAAAGTCCTCCAATTAAAATTAATTATCATTAAAAAAAATCAAACTTAAAATAACCCCTCGTACCGTAGTACGGTCAGAAAAAAAAATCAATCTCACAAAAATTTCTATCTTCAAAAATTACCCCGAAAAAAGTCCGCTGGCGCAGAACCGGCAAATATTATCTACTAACGAGGAAAGGGACACATTTACTGTCACTGTTTTTTACATGAACTGATATGAAGTAATATTATATAAGATTAAAAAAAAATCTTACAATACTTATGAAAATATAATTCATATTATTGAAAGGTTCTTTTATTTAAACGCATCGTAAAGTGTAATTTTGAAAATACAAAATATCCATTATTTGATTAAGAAATATTTTTTTAATGAAAATATGCCTTAATAAAAAAATATATTATATATGTGATATAAGAAAAAGGCCACAATTAATGAAATAAAGGAGTTTAATAGTTCTGTGTTATATGTTACACATCAAGTTAATATTATATTTACAAAGTTCGGGAAGGTAGGGATTTTCTGCAGATCGAGCCGCAGCATTTGAGACTTCATATCGGCTTCTGACTCGTCTAGAGCTAGAAAAATACGTCCAAACTCCGCCATTTCGGAATGAAATATGAACTTTGGTTGTTAATTTTTCCCGAGCAAAAAGGAATCAAAGCTGCACATCAGCAAATTCAATACCATCTGCTGTTCTGAGGTTACAAGTTTCTCATGGAAAATACTGACCGTGTCCTATTGCTAGGCGGAGAGTGTTATTTGAACTCTAAAACCACAACTCACACACACATATATATATATATTATATATATACAATCTTGTTATTATAAATTTTATATATCGGATAAAATGGAAGTAAATGATATCTCAAATAAAAGCTTCGTTTTAAATTAAAAATCTTACTTTACCAAACTAATTAAGGGGACGAGGGACCTTAAAAATAATTTTTTTATTTTTTGTAAATTTCACTTTAAATATTACTGAAAGGTACATTATATGCATAATGATATACATTTATTACAAAAAAATAAAAATAAAATGATATTTTTGAGAAAAGGTGGAATTTTACGCGTCGTCTTAGAAATCTCTGAAATGTCCCCTGCGCGTTCCATATCAATGATCTCTCAATATTTTTTATAAAAGTTTGGTTTATATATATAAATAAAACTGTGCATAGAATTTTATATAATTAAATAAAAAAAATTTAAAAAATTTGAAAATTTTCGAGAAAATTTCAAAATTTCAAAATTTTTCTTTATTTTTTTTCTTTATTTTTTTATTTTTTATTTATTTATTTATTTATTTATTTTTTGTAAATTTCACTTTAAATATTACTCAAGGATACTGTATTATGGCATACATTTATCACAAAACAATTAAAAAAAAACAATTATTTGTGAGAAAAAATGGCATTTTGCGCATCGTCGTGGAAATCTTCGAAATGCCCCCTGCGCATTCCATATCAATGAAAATGCCCAATATTTTTTGATATGTTTGGTTTATATATATAAATAAAACTGTGCATCGAATTTTATATATTTGAATATAAAGGTATAAAAAAATCTTTTAACCTTTATATTCAAACATATAAAAGTTAAAACAAGGATGCCCAGATTTTTTAATAAAATTTTATGTAACTTAACTAAAGAAACAAGATAAAAAGTAATTTGAAAAATGGAAAGCATGCTGCTTTAAAAAATTAAAAAATGAATTCATGTCTTTGTTTTATTTTAATTTTCAATAAATTGAATTTTGTATTTTTTATTGCAAGCTATATTTAAAGTCAGAGAACTTATCCACTTTTTGGGTTAAACTAAATAATAAACTAAATTTTAACAGTATAATGCACGGAAATTTCCCTCAAGAGTCATAAAAACATTTCACGCCGGAATTTTTATTTAAAATTTTTTACAGATTTTCAACTGATTTATTTAACGAATGTGCTCTAAATTAACCACTTCACAGAAGCAAACGAAAAACTCAGCAGTGTCCGGGAAAATAATTCAACGCAGAAAGATATATTTTCAAAATTATTAATTTTAAGTGAAATCCAATACTAACGATCATTTTGTCAATTAAGCTTATTCCTTCTTATTTGTAAAAGAAAAAATAATAATTAATGTTGTACAAACTTCTTAACTTGCTATTTATATGTATAGTTCCTGAAGAGGGCTTTTGTTTTTATAAGATCTTGGGGTCATGGAGGCTTTCCTTTATCATATGGCAGAACAAGTGCGTAACGTATCTTTCCTTTTTTTTATTTTTTATACTGTCTGTTTCATTCATTCTCATTTTTCTCCAATATCATGAGCGGGCGGTGCTACCGAGTCTCGTCCGATGAAATTTTCCCTGCTTTTTGCAGCTTTACTTTTTCTCTCAAAAGCAGATTTTTCTGTACAGTTTGACTTTTTTCTCAGTGCGAACTCAATGCTTGTTAGGCACTGCAACATACGACACTGACTATAAATTAGATCTGCTACTAGGAGAAACTTTAAACATTTGTACTGTTTCGCTCTGTTTCGTACTGCGTGGTTTCAAATGAACATATTTTATGAAAACATTTCTTGCTCCGCTTGACATTTAATCATATGGTCGGAGTCGAATCGACTGCTTCCAGGCGTTGTAATGTTAAGTGATTTGTCTCTCTATATATTAATTCTCGAATACTATTGGATGAGATATGTTCTTTAGAATTGAATGTTACACTATCATTTTATGCCATCCAGACTCAAAATTTTTTCTCCTGATCTCAAACATATGTATCCTATGTCAGGTTTGCCGCAGCACAGTATACCTATATAATAACGTTGAAATAAAGTGGTAAGTAAAACATAATGCCACCATAAATACGTGATAGCAGTGTGATAAAATAATATTATCAGTGATTGACTATATAATAAGTATGAAACGAAATAATAAAATTATGCAAAAGATAAAATGAGTTAAAATTTGTTTTTAATATGTTACATTTATTTAATGCAAAATATTTTTTATCTTTTTAAAATGAAATATATATGATGCAAGTTCATTTAATTTAAAATAATGTTTTATAATTAATTATCAATTAAATATTTTCTGCTGAGCAATTTAATTTATACATACAGGAGGAAGAAAAAAAAGTATCGATTTTAATGATAATTATTTAACATGTTTATTTTACATGTTTGTCTGTAAAATTCAATCGTTGATCATGAAAATGCTTAATTAATTTTTCAACTACTTTTCAGCAGTGAAACTACGCTTGAAAAAATTATTGAATATTAAAGATGTGAATTATCACATTGCTAACAAGACGTAAACTAACTTAGTGAAAAATGTCCAAGCCGGGCCCCTGGAATAGATCTCCAGTGCTCGGCCACTAAGCCACAAGGACGATGCCCAGCTTAGCATCTCTCACTTATATAAGTCGGTAAGGCTGCTACCGCAGCACTAGATGGAAAAGTCTTCATGAGCACACAATTTAGTGGCGTAACATGAGACGAAAATGAACCCAGCATGGGTCAATATACAATTTTTTTTGTATATTCACCCATGCTGGGTTCATCTGCGTCTCATGTTACGCCACTAAATTGTGTGCTCACGAAGACTTTTCCATCTAGTGCTGCTGTAGCAGAATTACTGACTTATATAAGTGAGAGATGCCAAGTTGGGCATCGTCCTTGTGGCTTAGTGGTAGAGCACTGGAGATCTATTCCAGGGACTCGTGTTCGATTCCCGGCTTGGACATTTTTCACTAAGTTGGTTTACGTCTTGTTAGCAATGTGATAATTCACATCTTTAATGTTCAATAATGAAAATGCTTGTTTGAAAATTGCTAGAATTCGATAAACCTATATTCCGGAGTAAAGAAAATTGATTAATACAGTAATAAAACTTGTTGGAAATCAGTGGAAAAAAAGATAAATTTTGTTTTTATAATTGCTACTTTAAATCTCGAAAATATTATGATTTCTCGCGTATTTAAAGATTTAGAAAGATTTTTGGAAATGTGAGTAACGTAGCACATGTTATTGCATATTTCCGTTAGTGGTTATATTATACTTTTGTAGATTTAGAAGAATATGTATTTTTTTTAGCAGTGTATAATATATGTTATTTAGAAGGTTATTTCGTCTTATGAAGTACATGTTTATATTATAAAAGTATATATGCATACACTTTCATTATTATTGTTGGAAGAAACAAGACATTATTCGGCGTTATTATCAATGCTAAAGACCTTGTTTTATAAAATATTTTCCCCATTAAAATAACAAGTGAAAGGCATACCCATACATTTAATCAATTCCAAAATTTTACAAAAAAATAAAAATAAAAATAAATAAATAAATAAAACAGAAAAAAAATATTATTCAGGGTTTACAACAGCTAAACTAACAGGTACACTTTCAAAAATATTTTAAAAATAAGCAGAACTATTGCTAAATTTTATTGTTTTCCCTATTAAAATACTTTGCAATTGTTTAATATTTTTACTGATATGGTCACGCTCATTGTGAAGAATAATTTAACGAATTGGAAAGGAACAGTTTCAGATTCTAGAAATGTCAAACCAAAACGAAAAATCATGCAACAGGTATAGATTATGAAACAATTTTACAGCATCTACTGTTCATTATTAAGAAATTTCAATATTTTATACGTTGAAATGAGATCTAAATAAACAAATTTAATGATTTGCTCCGCAAACGATTTTACCCAAAAGACTATAATTTAAATTAGTTCTTTTGTATGTACCTGTAAACAAATTATAAATGTTACATACTTCATTTTAAATAGCGGACATTATACAGAGAATATCATTAACATATGAAAATTACATTTTAGTCCTGATACATTAATGAGAGTTAGATCACTTACAGACGGATAGAGAGGCACAATCCGAATTCTAAAGCACTTTTCAGTTACGATGTAAAAAAAGCGTCAAAAATATTTCAGAATGCAAATTAATATATCTCAAAATCGATGTGCTTTCTATTATTTTTTCCATTTTTCAATTTTTATTTAACATTAAGACATTTTTTTTTACGTTATAAACAGTGCTATTTTATGAAATTCTATAGCAATCATGCAAATAATTTCTTTCACATAATTTAAATAAATTTAATATTCGCAAGAGCAGTTATTAAAAAAAGCATTTTATTTCAAGACACATTCACAATTATTTTTCCTTTAAGAAATTTCAGAAAGCAAACGAGACAGGGAATCAAATTGTTGTCACGTTTTTTGAAATATTATCGTTGTGAAGATATTTCGACGTTCAATAACTTTCAATTTAAATTTAAATTGCCTCCATATCTTAAAGCTTTGCTGAAGGGAAGAAACAATCCGCTGCAAGTTGCATTTCGATACAAGGAATAGCTTTTTATTTTTTTTTTCTTTATGTCCTTTCGTTTGCCTGATTGTTCTGCTTCTTGAATAATAAACACAATTCAAAAGTTCTCAGAACGTGAGACAAATAATGCATTTCTCCTTTCTGCAAATTATGCAAATATTCTACCTCATCCATTAATTTTTGTTGTATGGATTTATTTTAGAAAAAGACAGTTATTCGTTTGTTATCTAAAATTTAAATACTCGTTTAGCATTAAACTAATTTAGTTAATTATATACAGGTACAAGACATAAAAAGACAGACAGGCAGTCATTACTTTCAATTTAGTAGCTAGCATTCCAAAGGTTTAAAGCGTGATTTTATATACTTTAGCTATATTTTATCATTTATATATAAACCAGAAAATATATACCAAATTTATCTATTACTTACAAACATATACTCACATACAATTTTTTACGTGTGTATGTGTGACGCATGGAATATTTTATCACAACAACAGTTTTTAATTATCAGCTAAACCTTTATAAAAATCTCAAGAAAAAAAATGTGTTTTTATCAATTTTCCTATTCTAGTATATAGGATTTCTCCTAACAAAGAAATTAGATAGGTGATGATGTTAAATTAATGTCTAGCTTTTATTCAATCCAAAATTTTCATGTTTTAATCCTTGTACAGTTATCTATAGCATTTCAATCAGTATTTAAAAAAATATATTTTCAGTACACTAAAAAAAATTAATCTATGAAAATACAACCTATCCACGAAATATAATATACAATAACTTCTTCCGCGTTACTAAATGTTTCGAAAAATTTCATTATCTTTAGAAAAATCAGAAAAGTAATATACAGTGTGATTATAATTAAAGTTTAAGTTTCAAAACGCTCTAAAAAACGAACCACTTATTAGAATGACGTCAAAATTGAACGGCATATTATTGAAGAAGGGGAAAAGAACATGAACTAAAAAATAGTTCCAAAATTTAGCGACAGATGGCGCTGTAACCGTCAGAATTTCGACTACAAATGTCGTCTGCTTCAATGCTTCGTCTGTCCACAGAATTTTCCACGGCCAGTCATTGTCCACTTCCATGCGAGTAAGAAATTTCAAAGCAAATCCCTCTCTTGCTGGCAGGTCAGAAGGAAACAACTCCTGCACATGGCAATTTTTGTACGGATAACATTGCAGAATGTTTCGTAGAATGTTACGCACCGTGCTCACTGGCCTGTCCAATGTTCGGGCAATTCTCCGTGCACTGCATGGTTGCATACCACCGCTCGACCCCTCCTGAACTGCTGTGGCCACTTCTTCTACTACCGCCGAATCACATCTTTTCCTTACTCTACCAGATTGCACATCAAACGAACCTGTATTTTCGAATTTTTTCATCATTTTCACCAGACCCATGACAATCATCGGTCCATCGCCTTTTTTCATACCCTTGAGAGTCCTGAATTTCTGCAGAGCTACTGGTGCAGAATCACCGTCCTTGCAATAAAGCTTTACAAGCAGAGCGCGGTCTTTCTGTGAGACACGCATGGCGAACGTGTGAGACGCGAAATGAGGAAACACTGTTTACCCAACGCTTTTATAACATCTGAAATGGCCATGCGCACGCCAGGAATTTTAATTTACATCTTTTGATGCTTACAGCGCCATCTGTCACTAAAATTTGGAACTATTTTTCTTGTTCATGTTCTTTCCCTCTTCTTCAATAACGCTGTTCAATTTTGACGTCATTCTAATCAGTGGTTCGTTTTTAGAGCGTTCTGAAACTTAAACTTTAATTATAATCACCCTGTATTTTGAAGAAGCAAAGTATCATTTATAATAAAAAAAAAGTTTTTTTGTTGCCACTGAGTCTTGGAAACGTTTCCGGGTAATTTCTAAAGTTTTCTGAACCCGGAATAAAGATATTTTGGATGCTATCAATTCTCAAGTACACATTTCCATGTTCAACAAGCATATTTTGTTGGCAAGCGTAATAAAATAAAAGCATTACATTAACATTAAACTTAGTGTTATTTTGTAATTCTTACATGTATGAATTTTCTTACGAAGCTGGAATTGTAGTATATTTGAGAATTAATATACTATAAACTGTACTCGGAAAAGTAAGCGAAAATCAGTGACAATAAAAGAACGTTTTAATGTATAAATGGTTGTTTAGATCTCAAACGTACATATATATATAATCTAAAGTTTGTCCTGAGGAAGAAGGCTTTTCGGAATTATGGGTAACTTGAGAGTGGTTATAGTATTTTCGTCCGTGATGTTATTTTATTTGCCTAGGTTGACAAGCAATTGTCTTTTTTTTTAGAATATAGTCAAGTCATTCCTATTTTATCCAATTTCGTTACGTTTTCATTGCTCAAAATATTAATATTAATATTATTATTATTTTTTTTTAAGAATATATCTTTTTTACACCAGACATTTACATAACTTATAATATATTTCAGAGACGAATATTTTAATAAAATATATTATTATTATTCTCTATTACATTATTTATAGATATATTATTTGTATTTATTAATTGTAAATTCTTTTTCTCTAAGATATATTATTTTTCTCTAAGAGATTCTAAATGAATGAATAACCTCAGGACATAAGTGAAATTTCTGTCATGTTTATTTAACCCTTTATGTACTGAATTAGGAATCCATGAAATTTTTATCTTCTAAAGCATTTTTTGTGAAATGTTTTAACTACATTAGAAGATTTACGTAATCATTTAATAAATATAACAAGGATTTTAGAAGGGTTGAAGGATTTAGAAGGATTAATTAAACTTGAATTTATAGGGATTTTGTGCAATATTTATAACCCCACTGAAATATTTTATTTATTATGTTAGTATTTTGTAGAATTAGAAAATGTACAAATATAATGTTCTTACAAGAGAAAAATAGAAATGCTTCCGAATTGAAAAAGTCACCCCCCCCCCCCCCACCAACGTCAAGAAAGCTGAAAAGATGCAAAGGTAAAAGAAATCATCCTTCTAAAAATATTTTTGTTTTGTGTAGCCAATAATGCTTTTGGAACAAGATAAAGTAATGTATATATAACTCATTCTAAACTATATTACAACTAATCGATGTATTAAATTAATTTTATAGCAAGTTATGTTAATGGTACTTATGAGTACCGTCAGTAGAAAAAGGGTTAAAATATTACGTAATGATTCAGATAGCCGATAACTTTCAATTTAAATTTAAAATACTAAAGCTTTCCTGAAGGGAGTAAACATTCCATTCTTTATCACATTCCGGTACGTGGAATATTTTCTCTTTTCTGTACAGTTCGAAGCAACTTTTCGTTTCGCTAAATATTTTACTTTATGAATAATAAAGGCAGTTCAAAATCACCCACCCCTCGCGAAAAAATAAAGATATATACAGACAAAGAATTTATATATCTTCTTGCAACAAGTCGGAAATCGTACGTGAAACGTGACAAATGAAGTGCTTTCGAACTATAACTAGTTTTATACGAATTGAATATTTCCAACTGAGCGAAAATTGCGCAGCCGGGAATCGAACCCAGATCCTTGGCTTACGAGGCCGGTAGAGCATCATGACCTCGTAAGCCAAGGATCTCGGTTCGATAATTGGCTGGGCATTTTTTGCTCAGTTAATACTCAACAGAAATATTCAATTCGTATGATAACTTTACCAATCAGTCTGATTGTGTTAAAATAACAGTTTTATAAATATTCAAATATTGGTGCGATAGCTGTTGCATTCTTATGCAATAATGCATGGTTACAAAATTTATTACGATTATGTATATTAAATTCACCAATACAGAAATAATATGACTCCATCTTATATAGGACGTAATCACCATGGTAAGTTAGAATCATTTCCTGTCATGGGATATCATTCAATTAATTACGTAAGATAGGATTTAATAGAATGAAGAAACATTTATTAATATCTCTTTAAGTTTTGACTCGATTTTTATAAATTGAAATGCCTCGACAAAATTCTGCAACGATTATATATATAAAATTCCAAACCATTGGGTTGGGTAATGTTTGTGCAATTATATTATTCACAAATTAATATTTACAAATTGCAGTTACATTAGTTACAAATTTATTGTGATTCACAGTGAAATAACTGTATCATAATTTAATTAGTTGAATATTTTAAAGTTATTTAGAAGTCATAGTTGTTATTAACAGTAAGAATTTTTATTCCAAAAGGAAGTTCCAATCCCATTACCATTCATGAATGTGAGTTCGAACTGTAGCTTGTAAACTTTCATACGTTTCCAGCGATATTATATATAAAAAGAAACATTCCCTTACGCACAAAAATAATACTGCTTGTAGTAAAAATAGGAGTTTAATAGTGTGCTTTGAAATATTTTACGACTACAATCATTTTATGAAATTTACTTACGACAGAATTTTCAAAAGAAATAGCATTCTTTATAGGTTGTTTCATAATTGCAAGTTTTAAACGAAACCCTACACGAAGCGTTTATGAAAAATAAAATACTAATGTTTTCACTGTTGAAAAGTGTATCGCTTTAAATAAAATAATCATAACTGCAGAAGTTTGGTTACAAATACCGCTTATCCTTTAGAACATTCATTCAAAATATATGTTTTAGAAGCATAATTTTTTGTAACTAAACTAATTAAAAATTAAAGTAATAATGTTACATGTATAATATGGTTATGTAAAATTTTAAATTTCGATTATTTTGTTTACAAAAATACTTCTGTATTGATACGCTGAATAATGTATTCTAATAAGTTCTAAAATTGTAAAAGGCCTAAGATAGTGGAAAATTTAGTTACTACTTTTCATGAGCGTGTGATTTAATTTATTCGAGAAGAAAATAAATAATCTGGACAGAATTAAAAAAAATATTTGGACTTATATCAGTTAAACATTGTGATTTACAAATCTTGATTTTAACATTTAACATTTAATCACAGTTGTTTATACTATGAATGCCAAATCATAAAACACTTTTATTTTATTTAAAATATTTAATAGTAGATTTAAAAATTATGTAGATGCAATTGAATCATTACCTTGAACTATGAACCAAAAATCATTACCTATCATAGGATATTATTGAATTAATTACGTATTATAGGATTTAATAGAATGAAGAAAACTTTTTAATATCTGTTTACATTTTGCTTCGATTTTCATAAAATTTGAAGTGACTCGACAAAAGTTTGCAACGGTTTAACGGCAACATTAAATTAAAAACTAGTTGGTTTAGTAATGTTGCGTTGTTATATCCCTTTAAGACCTGAAGTGTTTTGGTTAAAATTAAAAGTCTTGGTTTTTAACCTTACGTTATAGGATAATATTTGATTGAAAAAAAGTATTGTAAAAATTTTCCGATGTCAGGTTACGTCAAGTGAGATCCATACAATTATGTGGTGCAGGTTCGGCTTTAAATAATATAAGAAGGGGAAATTGTTTTTTTATTTTTCCTTAGGATTACCTACACCATTGTGTAGGTCAGGTCTTAAAGGGATATGGGGACAGACTGACAGACGGAGGGACCAGACGACGATTATGGATGTTACGTATTTATATAATTAAGAATACACCTAAAATTGATAATTTAGTCGATGTGGACCACGTTAAGGTCTAAGGTGTCTTTAAATTTATATGAAAATATTTTTAAATTAACAGGGTTTTCTTTTTTTTTTTTTTTTTTTGAAAATCCACAATAAGTACTTCTTAAAAGGAATGAATTTCTCAAAAAATCATTGCATGTGAGAAAATACTACAAAGTTTAGAGTAGAATAGTTTCTACTGGAATATTACTGTTTAAACGGACATTGCTAGAATGGCATAAATCGCAAATGACCATCAAGAACGTGAGTTTGAAGCGACCTGTAAATGTGCAATGATACATAAGATTTCTCGAAATGATCTTAATGTTAAGAGCTTATGGTATATTATGGTGGAATTTGACGTCATATATGTGTGACAAGTATGTGGTGTAGAAATCTATACACACAGCTTGTTATACAATTAAAATATTTATACAAAACAGAGCAATCTATTATTATTCAAGAGCAAATAATAAATGGTATTTTGAGAAACATTTCTTTATAAAATAAATAAAGTAAATTAATTTTAAAAAATCTTAAGAGCATTTAGATGAAGAAAAATCATAATTTATAATAAGTATATGCATGAATATATATGTTTTTGGTATCATTTCATTTGTAAAAATTTAAGGTTTGTGAATATTGAATGTATTTCGTAATATAGCAATTAATTAAGAATTTTGTAATATTTTATATGCAAATTAACAGTGTGATAAAAACTCACATATACTTCAGACGAAAACAGGGCAATAAAACTTAAAGAAGGGCACATGGAAGCCATAAAAGGCATGTGAATAATAAAGCCAGTCACAAATATTTATGATGCTCTTAGCACTGACAGGGCTACTATTTATTGGTATCATCGTGTGTGGCAAAAGGGTTCCGAAGCACACAGGTGACGTCAGATCCCCGTAAACGAAGAGAAAAAATTAGCTATTCGTTGGAAAAGTATGGAGACGCCCAGAAGAGGGGATGAAAAGCGAACCACAGCCAAGAGATCAGGCGCACCAGTAAGAGAGAAGCACCAATCGACGAATTAAATAAAAGATCATATTGTACTAATGAAATACGCCCATTTTTTTGTGGAGGAAGATTTTGAAAAAAAAAGAGACACTTGGATTTTGTCTTCCATCTTTGTCTCTCTCCTGAAGGAAGCTCTTGGATGAGTCTTGCGACCAAAAACGCTAGGTTGATAAGCAGAAGTCTGCGAAATCCTGCATCACCATGTATCGGATATGGAAAGAAGTCTGATCTCGGAGGGCGCCAACATTTATAATGGCCATTGATGGATGGAATTCTGCGAAAACATCACCCTGAATTGAGTATGGACAGAAGTCTGACCTAGGAGTGCGACACCATTTTCTGATTACCATTAGCGGATGAGATGGGATGCCACACCGAAAAGTTCCAGTTATCAATGTGATTGTGTAACGAGCTCAGCCAAAAGAGACTATATGAACTTTAATGTGCTCGGTTAAAAGTGACATTCAAAATTTGAAAGGTGCGGACCAAATCTACCTAGTGATAAGAACTATCAGTGCTCTACAGGAAGTGCTTTCGCCCTTTCGTCTGAGGTATATGGTGAGAAAAAAAAATCATTACTTTAATATATGGCCATTATTTTATTGTATATTTATATTGTGTGCGTAAGAATTTCTGTGTTTAATATTTTACAGGCAAAATTTTAATGCGGATGTGAGTATTTATCATTATTATGGAATAATCATAATATTAAAATGCTAGCGTTGGAAATTTGTCAATAACTTGGCTAAGAAACCCATCTATTTGTGCTGTGAGAACTTCAACCAAGGTTTTGAATCCAAAATTTCACAAAGATATGACTCATAATTATAATTTCCCAAAGATATGACTCATAATTATCTTGTTATGAGATCTCATGAAACTGAATATGCTGTCAAATTAATATGCAGTTAAGAATAATTATGTTTGCTATCTGAAATTTATGTGCTTGAAAATAATAAAAATTGATTATATATGTGCATTTCCTATCTTTTCTTTGAATCATTATTCTTATTCTTTCTTTTCAGGTGTTTATTAAATTTATGAGTTTTAAGAGTTTAATTTAAAAAAATATTAAATCGAATAATTATCTATGCAGCCCACTGAATCCTGAATATAAATTTTAACGTTAAATAAGTCGATTCTGAGTATTGACGTATATTTTTATTCAAAATTTAATCTCCTCCTATTTTATTAATTAATATTACCCTCTTTTGATCTTTCCCAACGCGGATCGGGTAACATTTCTATTAATTGTACTAACCACTTTATTGTCGCGTGACCAAGTGTGTTGGTGATGAATCGTCACAACAAAGTATGAAACAAAATGAGGTTATTTACGTTATTTATTATAATAGATAAAACATGTATGCATGTTAGAATAAAAAAACTCCTACATTTCCTAAGTAAATTAATTAAGTTTATTAAAAATGTGTTAATTAATCACTCTAATTAAAAATGTCCATACGCATTAAATTTTGCTTTAGGAACCTGACGATTTGTTAAAGGTTCGGTTTGTAATATAGCAACAAAAGTTAATATGCGTTTTAAAATTATACCAATATATTGAGAAAAAATAATAAAACAATTCCAGTATTTAAACTTTTTCTGGAAAATTCATGGAAAAAGTTAGGTAACTACCGAATTTTCCGTTTTATGTACAGAAAAGAATGCATATTATTACTAAATATATAAGTACAGAAATAAAATTTAATATTATGAAAATTGGATAAAAAATAAGACGCATGGAAGATTTTGAATACACTAACTCGAAGAAAATTCTCATTTTCATAAAACGCGATATAACATTTTATTTTGAGTATCACTCAATTACGGTGTAAAAATTTGAAATTCGTGTAACTTCACTACGAATCTCTGCGATTGCATGCAGTTTTTTTTTTTTTTTTTTTTTTTTTTTTTTTTGCAAATGGTGTAGTTAGAAATGAATTATATAAACTAGAAAGCGGGAATTCTGCTTTTTCAGAATTTAGTGTCGCCCTCGATGACAAAAAAATATATGTATATAAATATAGATACGGTAGAGTCCCCATTATCAGAGTTAATCGAACTTATACCTTTGGAATGGATCATTTTCTTCTGATCGACTGATGGCTTCCATTATTATGAAACAGTCATCATAAATGAAGTGTTAGGTGAAGATGAAAGATCAGTCGTAAAAAATTAGAACTCCGATTTTCTAGTCAGAATGGCAAAAAAATGGTCATAATTTTTTTTTTTTTTTTTGACTGCTCTTTCATTTTCACCTAACACTTCATTTATAATGACTGTTTCATAATAATGGAAACCATCAGTCTATCAGAAGAAAATAACTCGGTGAAAGGGGAAACTCCGATAATCGGGACTCTACTGTAGTCCAGTTTTAAGACTTATATCACGCGATTTTATTTTACATAAAGTGATGTCATCCCAATACTCTGAAGAATTCATCATTTGCGATCCGGTGTTAAACACCATCTACATTAAAGTACTCTTAGAACGTCACTGTCACTGAATAATACACAAATCCCCCCCCCTCCCCCCAAAAAAGAGATTTCAAATAGATCATTCAAAAGCTCAACAAAAAAATCGGCTATCTAAAGATTCACAGGCCTTCATTTTTTCGTATTATTAATATAGACATTTAAAATTAAATTTAGTTTCTAATAGTTCCATGTTTTATCAGAAATCATTTATATATTTTTTTCAAAATAGCAAGTATTTTAATTAATTTTTTTTTTCAATTTTATGGGAAAATGGCAACAAAAAGATATAATTGCTATTTTGCTTTCACTTTCTACAGAAATGGAGTTCTTTCATTGCCAATATTAAGCAAATGGCTCTAAAAATTAAAAAAAAAAAAATATTATCTCAAAAACAAATGGAGATGCAGTTTTCAAACAAATTGCATTAAAAAGTACTTTTTTTCCCATACGACAGTATAAAAATCGAAAATGTAACATGCTTAGAAGTTTAAAAAATTGCTATAGAGTATTTAATCGTACTACATTGTTTCACGGCTGGCTTCTGTAATGTAACGTTATTTTTTGGAGACTGCACAAAATAAGCTGGGAGAAAGAAATAGCATACCGTACCGGGGGTTAATAAACAACAATAATAGAAGTCGGAAATTGTACGTCAAACGTGGCAAATGAGGCACGTTCGTACCATAACTAGTTTTATAAATAGTCAGATCTCTTGGTGCAATAGCTGTTGCACTCTTATGCAAAAATGCATGAATATAAAATTCATTACGATTATATATGTTAAATCCAGTAATGCGAAAATAATATGATTCCGTCTTAAATATGACCTAATTATCATGACAGCCAGGAATCATTGTCTATCATTGGATATCATAAAATTAATTACGAATGATAGGATTTAATAGAAGGTACAAAAGTTTATTAATATATTTTAAAGTTTTGATTCGATTTTCGTAAATTTGAAATGACTCGATAAAATTCTGCACCGATTATGTATATTAAATTTAAAACCTTTCGGTTTTTATAATTGTTGCGCTGTTATATCTGGACAGTCAGACGGACGGACTAGATGATAACTATAATTGTTATGCATTTATATAATTACGAAAGTACTTAAAAACGATTTTTTATTCAATTTTGCCCACTTTAAGATCCAAAGTGTCTTTAATATTACTTTTTTAATATTAGTCTTTAATATTTTGGAATTAAGAGGTTCTTTTTTGAAAAATGCACTATAAACACTTCTTAAAAGGAAGGATGACTTTCTCTAAAAATCATTGCATTTGAGAAAATACTTCAAAGTTTAGAGTAGAATAGTTTCGACTGGAATGTTAGAGCTTAAATGGACATGGCTAGAAAGTGTCATATAGGACATAAATCGCAAATGACCATCAAGAACGCGGGGTTGAAATGACCTGTAAAAGTGCAATGATACTTAAGATGCCTCGATATGATCTAAAAGTTAAGAGTTTATGGTATATTATGGAGGAATTTGACATCATACATATGTGACAAGTATGAAATAAAATGAGCTTTTTTACTTTATTTATTATAATAGATTAAAAAATGTATGCATGTTAGAAAGAAATAAGTACTTCCAATTTACTTTTTATTTTGTCAATGTGAAGTAATTGAGAAAACCTTTTACGAGTAATAACGAAAGATAATATACATAAAACATTTTTTTTGTTAAAATAAATTAAGTAAAACATACACATTATAGATTTTAGGTTTGAAACCTTTACACGGTGGACTAATTGGCATAAATTTGACTCATAGATATAGAAAAAATTATATATATTGTTTAAATATATACTGGGTGCAGTTTATGAATATTTGAATCAACTATGTATTTTTACAATTAATTCAGTACATATTAACATCACTACACAATCATTTATACAAAATAATTTTCTGCAAAAGTAAAATGTATGTCAGAAAATCATTAAATGACCTTTAAATTCGGGTATTTAAGAAACATTTTATGTCAAATTGTACCCAAACAGAAAAATTCTTTAAAAACAATTCATTTTCATCAGTTGTCCGAAAGCTTTTAGAATATTTCTCTGAAAATGAATGCATTTTATTTTCAGAGTTCAAAAATGTCTTCCGAAACTTTTTCAAAATGTCTTAGACATTAACATAAAAATGTAATATTCAGTTTTCTAAAGGTTTATGTTGTAACATGACTCTAGCGAGTCGTTTTTCCTGGTTACAACATCTACCAAGAGATTACTGCAGCTGAAAATGCAAATGTCTGAAGAGATTCTTTCTTATAACAGAAAATTTCAGTGAAACAGTACCAGAAAGAAAGAGATGGAAACATATTAAAAAAAAAAAGTTTCTTCTGTTGTTTTTCTCTTTAAATGCCATGAAATGAATTAAAATCATGCAATGCATCTATCTCTTTTCACTGCTAATTTTTAAAACATGCTGGTAATGTTTAATTCATAGCATTTTACTGAAATGTAATAAATCACTTTTCTATAAATATAACTTTAAAGCAGGCAATTTTGATATATTAAATTTGGTGATATATACTTCTGTTTATATTAATTATTTTATTTATAATGATTATTTAAAAATATTTTATAATATTTAAATGCGTGTAATCTATACAAATAAAAGAAAGTTCCGCATTGTTTGCGTGTCTGTCTGTGTGTCTTTGTGCGATGGCGGAAAATATCAACCGTAAGTACAGTGCAGAAAATTTGTATGAGGATAGTCCAACGCATGTCCAAATGCACCTGAGACTCAGAATTTTAAATTATTGATAATTAGTCGAGCTAATAATTAAAAACGCATCAAACGGCATAATCCAAAAATGGATTACTTTAGGTGAAAACGGACCAAAGAAACGCAAAACAATCGCAAGAGATTTAGACATCTGTTTTCGATACACCTGTCGTGAAATTAATGAAAATTATTCGACGAAGCAAATTTTAAGTAGATTTCGTATGAAATGCTACCTATTACATCCCCACCCCCCGAGTTGGAATTTCTGAAAATGTATATATATATATATATATATAATATATATATATATATTCATATATATTTAAATGCGTGTAATCTATACTAATAAAAGAAAGTTCCGCATTGTTTGCGTGTCTGTCTGTGTGTCTTTGTGCGATGGCGGAAAATATCAACCGTAAGTACAATGCAGAAAATTTGTATCAGGATAGTCCAACGCATGTCCAAATGCACCTGAGACTCAGAATTTTAAATTATTGATAATTAGTCGAGATAATAATTAAAAACGCATCAAACGGCATAATCCAAAAATGGATTACTTTAGTGGAAACGGACCAAAGAAACGCAAAACAATCGCAAGAGATTTAGACATCCGTTTTCGATACACCTGTCGTGAAATTAATGAAAATTATTCGACGAAGCAAATTTTAAGTAGATTTCGTATGAAATGCTACCTATTACATCCCCACCCCCCGAGTTGGAATTTCTGAAAATTTATATATATATATATATATATATACTAGAGGGCTCTGCCCCCTGCAAGTTACGCTCGCCAACCCCCGTTCAGATACCGCAAAATCTGAAAACACGTTAATCTGATCGGTTTTAAAAATATTACAGAAGATTGAATTATACTGAAAAAAGCTGTGCAGATGCAGTCCCTGTAACCAGGTTTCCATTCAATTCCCTTTGATTGCAAAAATTTAAGGCCGATCAGTTGCTGTTAAGACATCCAATGGTTGTTTTGGTTTGATTAAAGAGGATCAGTTAAACATTTGAAAAGAAGCTAAAATAAAATGAATTAAGTGTACAGAGTCTTTGTCTCCCGGTATTTAAAAAAAATTTCTATAACAATAGCCTAAGTCATGTGACTATCATCAACAGTTCCGGGCAAGCCACTTCGCTTTTTATATTCCTGGTGCCATTTTGGTACTTTAATATTAGCCAGGTACAGGTGATAAGTCGCCAAATCTTATTTTATCGCCATTATTTCATCTATATTATAATAGTCCAAGTCATGTAAGAGCCATAAATAAATACGCTGTGATCCCTTCGCTTTTCATATGAAAGTTTGGTCCAGATATCATATACGGCCCCATATTGGCGCGATTTTTTTTTCGACGTTAATTTGGGGTAAACTTCAACAGCATAAACAACTACATTTCTTAGCATACAGTTAAGGGAGGCCAAATTTCTCGCCAAATTAGTTTAAAATAGTAACCTTTTCTTAAATCTGAAAAAAATATCTGTTATGATTAAAATTTGAGTTACCATCATTAGAGAAAATTATATAAAATTAGAAAAAAATTAATGTTCTAATCGAAATTCTAATTCGGTATTCTAATTCGAAAACTAATTCGAATTAAAAAAATTCTAATACTAGTTTTGAGATCTGCAGATCAATACGGATTTTTGGTGTTAATTTCATCGCAAAGTATTCCGTATTTTAGGAGAAATCGCCGTGAAACATAATCAGTTGCTTAATCAGTCGTTTCATGGAATCGTTACATAAATTCGTTTCATAATATCTGTTTCATTAGGATTTTATATATATAGGGTAGATATATCACTTTTTATGGACAAGATAACTTCCGTAATTCTACAAAAAATCTCTTCCAAACTGATACATAAAATCAACCCAGCAAAGAAAAAAAATAGTGGGCCATCAGTTGCACTGCCATAAGAGATAAAGTGCAATGGTGCCATTACTTAAACCAGTACAAAAGCGTCCGTGCGGAATGCAGCTGGCGCATCAGTGGTGGCCAACAGCAGGCCAGCATTGGTATGCCATCACATTACTTCAGTCCGGCACTTTTCCTGCAGTGCTAGCACTTATCCTACTGCTGTTCCTTTGCTGGACAAGCACTTTCCCTTACAAAAATGTCTTACAGAATTCTATAAAAAAGGCCCGTTTTTCTATGAGCTAGATCCACCAACAGCTATAGAAGTGTCTATAATAGAAATGTCTATAGAAATATTTGAACTTGCAGCTGTTTCATTTGTTCACCCTCCCAAGTACTAACCGCGCTCGGTGCTGTTTGGTTTTCGTGATAGGACATGAACAAGTACTTTCAGCCTATGTTACGCCCGTTCGTTGTTTTCAAGCTCTCATTACACCATTTCAAGTTTGTTTCTTTTGTGATTTGCGTTCCAAATCATTAAACTTGTATAGAAATTACTGTATTGTAGAGAAATCCTATATATTTTTTTACGTTGATTGATTCTCAACTGTGTAAATTACGAAACCGAAATTCATTGTAACTTAGTAAAACCAGATTAAAGAAGAAAAAAAGTGTATTGAAATAAATAATTTATTTATTTATTCATTTACTTATTTATTTTGTTGGTGGCAGTAGTGCTATATTATTTACAGTTTTAAAAAAATAGCTTGGCAGCTTAAATTGTGTTAAGATATTCATTTCAGATTTGTGTTCAAATTCATTAATCTGCCGCAGGGTGATAAAAATAACTCTTATTTTAATATAACCTTGACAAAATATTTAAAAGTCTAATAAATTATTATTTGTTGAACTTGAAACTAATTGTTTAAATATTTTTACACTTTGGATTAAAATATTTGAATAAAAATTACAATTAGTGAACTTTTCTTATCTTAGATGAATTACGCCACCTAGCGTAAGGGTTCCCAGCAATAGTACTGCAAAAGTTCGTGCACTTCCATGGCGTGGTGGCCAGCTCAAGAGATAAAGTGGAGGCCCATCAGAATTTCATCTGATGGGATCTGAATTTTATCTCCATCATTGCCAGCACCTATCTTGCTGCTGGCCAGCAATTTCTTCTTTGCTGGGAAGGGGCATAAAATCTCGGTCAAATTCGTTAACGGGCAAAATCGGAGCCACGGCATGGAAATAGGGAGAGATTTTGTGAAAACCAAAAAAAACGCCATAACTTCTCAATATTTGTACTTTTAAATTAGTTTCTATTACTTCTAAAAAACAGGCCAAAAATTTATGTATCACAGATTTTTGTTGGATTAAAAATGGGCTCAAGAGGCGCAAAAAACGATTTTAGCGAAGGGAAATAATCATAACTTCGTCAATTCTCAAGATATCAAATTAAATTTAATTTTTTATAAATATTCTTAATATTATCTACAACTTTTACACTGACAAATTTTTGTTAGGACCAATTCGTACTGCAAAATAATTAAAAACGAAAACAAATAGGGTTGGTTGAAGAAGAGAAAAGTCCATAACTTAGTCAATTCACAAGATATAAAATCCGCATGAATTTATTACATATCTTCTTAATATTATCTACAACATTTATATTGACAAGTTTTTGATAGGACCAATTCTTACAGCAAAAACAAATTAAAAATACATAGCGGTTGACGAAAAAAATCATCGCATTAAGGGTGTATTCAAATCCAAACTGCTTATTTTCTGACTCAATTTTAAATTCCTTTTTGCTCTCAAACGCATCCAATTAGTAGATTTTCTTATTCAGAAACTATATAATGTACCGTAATGGTCGATTTTTTGATAGAGGCAGAATATATTTTAAAAAATAATGTCAAAGTAGGCATTTTGAACCGAATTTCCCGAAGCGATTGTGTTGGAAACAAAAAGTATTGTCCTACTGAGAAAATACTTGTTCATAAATAGAGTTTTAATTAATTGAACGAAATATAAAAACACACGCCGCTTATAAATCTCTTCAAAAATCGCGTCAGCAAGTTTCTATTTTTTTTTTTTTTTAATGAATCTGAAAGTGTGCCAGGAAATTTCGAGTTGTTGAGCATGGAAATGTATTTTTTTTTTTAATACCGCCTTAACATGATTCTGATAAAACCATCTCTTTTATAAAAATGAAATGTAAACTCGTCAAAATCGGCCAGGTAAAATTGTTAAAGTGTGTTTATCCTAATCATGATTTAGTTTTTGTTGATGAAATCAGCACTTAACTTCGAAATCTAACTGGGCCTGTAGGCCGAGCCGGGAGGGATTTCTTTTAATTTTCAATAATTATCAAATGAAAAAAAAACTGTTCGAGGAAACGTCAGACATACATAGAAAAAATTTCTGCTTCCAAAAATCCAATTTTTCGTATATCACGGTAAATTTTCTTAATGTTTAAAAAAAAAAAAACTTGCGGAGACGGAACAAAATTTCACAGAAAGGGGTCTTTCATTAAAATAGTATACGGAGGACCGTCTACCCAACTACATTCTGCTAAACGGTGTTTCACGAAATGCAATTTTTTACTCTCAAAAAACACTTGCTTTTCATGATTAAATGAAATTTTCTAAAGAACGTGCTTCTAAATCATCTTCATCAAAGTGAGGGACGCCAGAAATCATAAAACCGTTATTGATACAGATAACTGCTGAAAGATTTTAGGCTAAATATAAGTAATTTACCATAATATAAATTTAATTTTGCGGCGTGCTAGCGGTGTTCGTGGATGAAATAGAAATGTTAAGGACCATTGGTTAAAGTAACAGGGAGATAGGTGTGCGGCATGTCCGTAAATAATAAAATCGCATTAATGTTAAATTGGGATTTTTAATGGTTATTGACGCTTGCGCAGCATACCCATTGTATGCTCATAGCTGCCAACCTTCCACTAATCTTCCGAGATGTCTGGATTAATTTGACTCAGGTTAACCACGTTTCGAACCAGTAAATTTATTTAATGAATGCTTACTTATTTAATTCCAGGTTTCTACGTTGAACCTATTTAATTTCATTTCGTAAAAAAAATTTCTGATTCGAAACATATTAAACCAGGGTCAAATTAACGCAAGTATTACGGAAGATTAGTTTGAGGTTGACACCTATGTATGCTGCCGAAAGCAGTGGGGACTCGTCAAAGAGGTCCATTTTGAAATATTCGCCTTTTTTGAAAATCTTAATCTGTAACGTTTTGAAAAATCGACAGGCCCGGGCAGCGTCGGGACGACCAACAAGTAATATACAGTGTGTCCACGTATAACCTGACCGACCTTTATTTTCGCAACCGTTGGTCCTAGATGCATACTTCCAATTACAAAAATTGTCAAAATTAGGTGCAGGGTTAAGATAAAAAAAAGTTTGAAGGAAAAAACAATGTAGTGAATAATTACAGAAACTAAATTTTTATACGGTCCCCCGATCCTATAAGTTACATTTAGTAAATTTTCCCTGTTACACTGGCAAGTAAGGCAAAAAAAGTCCCGTAATTCTACGATTAAAACTGACCCAGTAATAGCTGGTTAAAGTTGAAGTACATTTTTTGTTGCATATTAGGGGTCATTCACAAATTTAGTAGAAATATAATTTCGTCAGATATATTAAACAAATGGTTGAGGGTAAAATTAGCACTGCAATATAAATTTGAAATCTTTAATCATTCTGGCATATTATTGCAAAATCTACAATTTGTACTGAACATTATAAGAGAATAAAAATAACAGATTTTTTGTTAAATAAAAGGATGAAAAACCACAGCCCCAATTCTTTACAAAATGATACATATTTTAAAATGCTGTTAGATTACACTGTCTTTCATATTTTGGGTTGTAGCATGTTTTTTAGCTTCTGAAAATTGATTCTTATGTATTTTTTAGCACTGAATCCGAAAATGACCTTCATTTTAAACCATCACGTCAGGAATTTTCTCAAAACGCAAATTTTTAAGTTAAAAAGCTAAAAGTTAAAATTTATCCCCCCTCCCCTCCCATCTTCATCGGATCCCCGAGCTGTTTAGCTGTAAGAAACCCAGTATAAGCCAAAAAATCTAATAAATTATTGATTAATAAAATTAAACTGAATAAAAAAGTCTTACATCTATTTTATAGTATCAGATTTTTCGCTATTTTTTAACCTTGAAATTTACGATTTGCGAAAAATCTTGACATGATGGTTAAAAGTGAAGGTGATTTTTTGATTCAGCATTAAAAAATACATAAAATGTAATTATAAAAGTGAAAAAACACAACCATCTCAGGTTTATGTTATCTAATCTAAAATTCTTTCTTAAACTTCTTGACGGTAATCTATCCGAATTTTTTTGTGTTATCCTCTAATATAAGTATGTATAAGATGGTAAGAGTCGAAAATCATAATAATATTGCATTGTCATCGGATTTAAATCAGTATGTAAAATTTAACTTCGATCGGACATTTGAAAGTAAGTTAAAGCTCGAGTGCAAATTTTAAACTGCAAAGACGACCATTGCAAGTTAAATAAAACCTTATGAAAATAACATAATTTTAGTTAAGAGAAATCATAGCCTCAAATCCTTACAAAATAAAACATGTTAAAATACAATTATTTTAACTAATCTGAAACTTAACTAATAAAAGTTAATCGTAATATTTGTACGATTTCTTTTAAAGCGCAGATACCTTGAAATAAGTTTAAGTACTTTATACACGACCCCTGAAAGCATTGTCGAAATCATCTGTTTTGATATGCAAAAAAGTGGTATAAGTCATGCATTTCAAAGTTTCATAACTCGGTCAATTTTAATGTTAGATGAATGGGACTTTTTTTGTCTTAATTGTTAGTGTCACAGTAATTTTTTAGTAAATATCACTTATAGGACCGGGGGACCGTATAAAAATTTAAATTTCGTATTTTTTAATAAATGTTTTTCTTGACCCAAATCGCTTTTAAAATAATTCTTTACCTTATTTAAACCATTTTTGTAATTAGAAGTATGTGTAGAATTTAGGAATAATTGATATAGACTTTATTTGTGTAAATAGAATAAATTGAATTCACAACAGTACCTTTTTTGCTGCGAAGTCCTTCATCGTTGAATACGCTATTTTCTTGGGAATGAAGATCGTAAAGAATATTAAATTCTGCAGGAACTTTGACGACTTTGAATGGGTGAATCTAGATTACTATTTTCTTAAAGGATACAGAAATTTATTTAAATGATTACGATTGAGTTTGTCTTTCAGAATATTTAATTGAATAAGTAACATCTTTAGAATTAATCGCCTTCATCTCAAGAATCAAAACATTGGAATGTTCTATTACAGGTCCGCACATGACCATCAAAATACAGAATAAAATTTATCTAATAAAAGAAAATAAAACAAGATTAATATGCATATAATACAGAAAAAGGATAATAGGAATTTTAAAATTAAAAAAGAGTTAAAATAATAAGAATAAAAATTGAATAAAGTCTTCTATTTTTAAGGCAGAGAAAACCAGTCATTTTCAATTCTCGTAGTGCTGCCATCTGTATCTATCTTTCAGTATTAAAGTCTCTGCTCATAAGAAATCATACATCCTCCGCCCCCGGCAGGAGAGGGGACACCTTTGAAATGGGACGCTTGATATCACCGTCAGCTGTTTTTATCAAAACAACTCGTACAAGATTGTCCGGTCCAGGAAAAGTCTTTAGAATGCGGCCCAATTTCCATCTCATGGGCTGAAATCGATCATGAACAATTACCAAGTCTCCTTCTCGTAAATTAGCTCGTGGAGTAGTCCATTTTGGACGCTGTTGGAGATGTTGAAGATATTCACGCGACCATCTACACCAAAATTGATTCTTTGCTTTTTCTATCAAGCGCCACCGAGCATTTAATGTTAGAATTCTGGGATTTGAAGATTCTGGAATATCAAGGAGGGGTGCTCCTATTAAAAAATGACCTGGAGTTAATGCACGTGGATCTGATGGATCCGAAGACATAGGGGTTAAGGGTCTTGAATTTACGCAACTCTCAATTTGACATAGCAAAGTAGTTAATTCTTCAAAATTCAATACACTAGATTTGCAGGCTCTTAGAATGTGATTTTTAGTTAGCTTTACAGCTGCCTCCCATAGCCCACCAAAGTGTGGTGCATATGGAGGGATGAAATGCCAATTGATTTTCTGGCTCGAAAGAAATCCTTGAACTTCATTTTCTTTCAAATATTGAAATAGCTGCTTTAACTGATTAGCCAGACCTGTGAAGTTCTTGCCGTTATCTGAATATACATCGGACGGCAGACCTCTACGCGCGATAAATCGCTTCAAGGCTGCAAGCAGGGCTTGCACAGACAAGTCTGATACCAACTCAAGGTGTACCGCCTTAGTGCACATACAGACGAATACTGCTATATATGATTTAATTTTGATCTTACTTCTTGTCAAATTTGGTTTAGTTAAACAGGGTCCTGCAAAATCTAGACCCACCTGGGAAAATGGACGGATTGGGGTGATTCTGTCAACGGGAAGGTCTCCCATCATTTGTTGACAAGCTTGAGATTTAAGGCGTTTGCAAAGCACACATTTGTGGAGCTCTTGTCGTACAGTAGAACGACCATTCACAAACCAGTACTGTTGGCGTAATATAGAAAGTACTAGCTGTGTACCAGCATGTAGATGTTGTTCATGGACATGATTTATCAATAACTTAGTAATAATATGATTTTTCGGAAGTAGCATAGGATACTTTCTATCAAAACTTAATGTCTGATGTTGTGACAAACGACCACCAACTCGAATAATATCACTAGAATCTAAAAACACATTTAATGATAATAATTTACTATTGCTTGGTAAGGGTTTTCTTTCTTTTAATAATTTAAGTTCTGTACTGAATTCAGAATTTTGCACTAATTTTACAATACATTGAATAGAATCAGAGATTTCTTGTGCACTCAGATTTCCAGATTTTTTTGTAGCACTATGCCTAGCATTATAAATGAATCTAAGACACCACGCTGTGACTCTTGATAACTTAGAGAATTTGGAGAACTTAAGAATAAAGTCTGGAAGGGCAGTTACTTGAGTTACATTGCTGACAGATTGAATTACTGGATTTAACTCAGATATTGGAGGATTATACAAAGGTATTGGGATTGGTTCATTTGATAGCAGCCATGGAGGCCCATGCCACCATAGTGAATGATGAAGAAGCTTTCGTGAAGAAATACCTCTAGAAGCTGAATCTGCAGGATTTAGAATACCTGGAATATGATTCCACTCACATGAAGGCATTAACGATTGGATTTGACAGACTCGATTTAGAAAAAATTGATTTCCCTTTAAAGGAGGTGATTTTAACCAGCTGAGAACGATTTGGGAATCTGACCACAGATAAATATTGTCAAAGTTTATTGGCAAAGTATCGATAATGACTGAGCATAACTTGGCTAATAAAAGAGCAGAACAAAGTTCAATGCGTGGCAGTGTTTGAGGTTTTATAGGATTTACTTTAGTTTTAGCTGCAATCAAATTTACAAATACTTCGTCAGGAGTAACAACACGTAAATAAGTAACAGCAGCATAAGCTTTACCTGAGCCATCACAAAAACCATGTAACTGAATTTGGACATCATTTTGATTATAAGAATTAATATATCTGGGTATTTCAATTGACTTTAGCAAATGAATTTCTGATAAAAACTCATTCCAAATGTGTAGTATGGAGTCTGGGATTTCTTCATCCCACGAAATCTTATCTTTCCAAAGATCTTGCAGCATGATTTTTAATCTTATTGTAGTAGGAGCTAGGAAACCCAAGGGGTCAAATATTGTAGCCACTACTGATAACAAATCTCTTTTTGTTTTTACTTCTTTAAAATCATTGAAACGAATTTGTAAAACATCTTTGGAAGAATCCCAAAGTAGTCCGAGGACTTTAACGGTATCATCTTCCTGAATTACCTTTTGCGATGAAGCCTTCATTTCATCTGGTAAATGAGCAATTACTTCTGGATCATTACAAGTCCACTTACGTAGATTAAAACCTCCGCTTTTCATAACTTCTATTAACTCAGTTACCAATTTTTGGGCATTTTCCTTTGAATCCGAACCGGAAAGTAAATCATCTACGTACGTACTTTTCCGAATTGTCTGAGAGGCTTCTCTATGATTTTGCTCATTGTCATTTGCTAATTGGTGTAATGTCCTAATGGCCAAAAATGGAGCGCAAGAAGTTCCGTACGTAACGGTCAACAGCCTGTATGTTTTAATAATTTCATCTGAATTGAATCTCCAAAGAATGCGTTGATAATCTACATGATTTTGATTGACGAGAATTTGCCTAAACATTTTCTCGATGTCAGAACTAAAGGCGATTGGATGCATTCTGAACCTTAACAGTAGAGGAAAGATTTCTGGTTGCAATGTTGGACCTATCTCTAGATAATCATTCAAGGAGCGGCCTTCTGAACCAACCGCAGATGCGTCAAATACAACTCTAAGCCGAGTTGTAGAACTATCTTCTTTTAACACCCCGTGATGTGGAAGATAAAAATGATCAGGATTTGAAATTTCTGAATCTGGAACAAGTTCCATGTGCCCTAAGTCGATATACTCGCGCATGAAGGCTAAATACTGCTCTTTAAGCATGGGGTTTTCTTGAAGTTTTTTCTCCAAGAAGTAGAAACGTTTTAAGGCTTGAGATTTAGAGTTCCCGAGAATAGGTTTAGATTTAAAAGGTAGATTTACAATATATCTTCCAGATTCTGAACGTGAAACTGTTTTCGCGTAGTTATCTTCAACTAGAGAAATTGGATCAGAAGTAGGAACCGATTCAAGTTCCCAAAATTTTTGTAGTTGAGAACTTATCTGTGTAGTGGCATGGCAACTAATAAATGAATTTTGATTTGATTCATTTGAATAAATGATCCCCGAAAGAATCCAACCCAGTCTGGAATTAACAGCACTCGGTGATCCTTTAGGTCCCAGAATTGATTCCCCTATTATGATGTTAGCAAATAAATCTGCGCCTATAAGTATATCAATAGAACTGGACAAATGAAAATTAGGATCCGCAAGGTTCAAGCCTTCAATGTGTGGCCAATATTTAGTTGTAATCAAAAATTTGGTAAATTGGTTGTAATCTGATTAACAGCTAATGCATCTAAGTGAAAAGTTTCATTATTGAAATGTGGAGAGAATGTCAAGGAAACTTCCTGGAGAGCCGTTTCTGCGACTAAATTATTTTTTCCTGAGATTCTATGATTTTTAGGCCTAGATGGAAGATCTAATTTTTTGCAACAAGCTTTTGACAGTAAACTTTTTTGAGAAGCACTATCTATCATCGCTCTGCAAGGAATAAATTTTCCTGATTTAGATTTAACCTTTATAATGGCAGTAGCCAACAGTGTTTGAGAATTTTCATTGATAGACTGAGAACTTAAACAGTTAGATTCATTAGAATTAACAACAGCATTTGGTGTTGTAACACGATCTTGTTTCCTGAAAGAATTCTGTGATGCAGGGATAGACTGATCACGATGAAGGAGTGTATGGTGTTTAGAATTGCAATGCCTACAAGTAGTCGTAATACGACAATCGACTACGAAATGATTTGATCTTAAACAGTTAGTGCAAAGCCTTTTTGATTTTATCAAATTCCAACGTTGATCAAGAGATAATTTTGAAAATTCTGGGCATTTATGAAGTGGGTGCGATTCTTTACACTGTGAACATAAAATATTTGTAGTTTTATTTACATTATCCATTACAACTGCATTGGCGACAGACTTTTTTGGAAAATGTTGAGACTTACTTTCAAATTTTAAATTAGATTTGGATTCACCTTTAAAAATTTCAGAGTTACAATTTTGCAAACTACGAGCCTGTTTTTCGAGAAATGTCATCAACATATCATAAGTTGGAAATGAATCATTATTTAAGGATAATTCCCATTGCTTTTTTAAGGATTCATCAAATTTATTTTGTACTATATACACTAAAATCAAATCAACAAATTCATTAAATTCAAATTTCAAAGATTTTAAGTTTCGAATTACTTCATTACACGTATCCAAAAGCTCTAAAATAGTTTTCTGCGTGGGTGATTTCAATGGTTTGGCATTAACAAATTTAGACAGCAATGAATATGCCAAATACTTACGATTATCGTATCTATTAACTAGAGTTTCCCAAGCTTCTTTATAATTTTCCCCAGAAATTGAAAAACCGGAAATTAATTTTGAAGGATAATTCCTAACACTAGCTATAAGATACGAAAATTTTAACTGATCTGAAAGAGATTTATTATTATGAATTGAAGTCAAAAATATCTCTTTGAAGCTAATCCATTGAGCAACATCTCCATAAAAAATGGGTAATTCGAACGTAGGAAGCTTCAAAGCGTTATTACTAACTCCTATATTTGAGCTATTATCAGCTGCACTTTGATTTTCTTGTGATTTTACGCCTTGACTTTCTAAAAATTGCTCAATTTTCACTAAATCATCAACAACAATATCTTTAGCTTCAGTAAAGGACTCGTATAACGAATTTACACTTTCTTCAGCTACTCCAAAATAAGATTTTTTTAAATCATTTTCTAAACTTATCAATTCAGCTTTTAACTTTTCAATTAATTTTAATTTTTTATTTTCAATTGCCTCGGTAACCTGAGCGCTAAATCTTTTTATTTCTTTAACAGTAAAAAGAAATTTTGATTCTGCAGCAGTTTCTGCTTTGGTTTTCATTATAACAAATTAAATAAATACGATTATCACTAGTTATCTCCGGCTCGACGGACCAAAAATATAATATGTAGAATTTTTGGAATAATTGATATAGACTTTATTTGTCTAAATAGAATAAATTGAATTCACAACAGTACCTTTTTTGCTGCGAAGTCCTTCATCGTTGAATACGCTATTTTCTTGGGAATGAAGATCGTAAAGAATATTAAATTCTGCAGGAACTTTGACGACTTTGAATGGGTGAATCTAGATTACTATTTTCTTAAAGAATACAGAAATTTATTTAAATGAATACGATTGAGTTTGTCTTTCAGAATATTTAATTGAATAAGTAACATCTTTAGAATTAATCGCCTTCATCTCAAGAATCAAAACATTGGAATGTTCTATTACAGGTCCGCACATGACCATCAAAATACAGAATAAAATTTATCTAATAAAAGAAAATAAAACAAGATTAATATGCATATAATACAGAAAAAGGATAATAGGAATTTTAAAATTAAAAAAGAGTTAAAATAATAAGAATAAAAATTGAATAAAATCTTCTATTTTTAAGGCAGAGAAAACCTGTCATTTTCAATTCTCGTAGTGCTGCCATCTGTATCTATCTTTCAGTATTAAAGTCTCTGCTCATAAGAAATCATACAGTATGCATCTAGGACCAACGGTTCCCAAAATAAAGGTTGGTCAGGTTATACGTGGACACACTGTATATGTTAATACTTAATGCAATATACGACCTGTGGCCAGAAAGTTCGGTGAATGAATTTCTATTTCAAATACAGTATTGTACATCATCAAATACAATTTACTGTCCTTGAAAATAATCTCCATGACTGGTAATGCACTATTGGGAACGAGTATATAAGTCCTGGAAACTCCTGTAAAACAGTTCTTTCAGAATGGCTTTCAGCTCGGCCGTCACGGCGAAGTCCGCTTACCGCCTTGGTTGTACGGCGGTTTCTGACCGCGAATGGTGTTGTGAGACTTGATCACCCCCTTATTCACCTGATTTGGCACCTGCAGACTTCTTCCTCTTCCCCAGATTGAAGTCATCCCTGATGCGAAAGTGATTTACGGACATAACCGACATTCAACGCAACGTGACGGCCGAGCTGAAAGCTATTCCGAAAGAACTCTTTTACAGGAGTTACCAGAACTTATATACTCGTTCACAACAGTGCATTACCCTCCATGGAGATTATTTTGAAGGACAGTAAATTGTATTTGATGCTGCACAATACTGTATTTGAAATAAAAATTCATTCACCGAACTTTCTGGCCACAGGTTGTATATAAAATATGTAATTTTATCGTTGGTAAAACGAAATACGCTCCTCTTTTTTAACGTGCATTATTTTCCTCATGAATTTAAAAATATTCTGTTTATACACTATATGGGCAAAGGTGACCGGTCAGTTGCAATTTTAGACGTTTTATTAAATATCTAGAAAAATACATAAGGAATTAACCAGAAACTGCAGGTGTGTAAACAGTATAGTGTAGCTCATATATTTCCTCGAAGATTTTTTTCCCGAAACCCCATAGGGGACAGTCAATAAATTGAAAAAAAAAACGAATATCTTTTGGAAATCCCTGTAAAAACTAATGTAGCAAAAGTGCTTAAACTCGATATCATTAATAAGTGGCCTATTCTAATATACTGTGTTCATTTTTATGAGGATAGCATGTGTACTCGTAGAGAAATTAAGGTTTTTATGAAAACAGTCCCAAGTTTCGCCAAGTTTATTGCTGATAATTTGGACAGTTCTTATAAAAAAAGGAAACAAAAGGATGAGGGGTTGTATCCAAATATAGTAGTACGTGCAATATTGTGTACGCTATCTTGGCACTAATCAACAGATATTTGATACTCACACATTTTTGCTTCTTTTATGGAACAACGGATTTCGAGCTTATTCTATCGACGATAATTTTCAGAATTTCCAGCTATGATTTTGATACTTTGACAAAAGTTGCTCTATATACTTAGCTAATACATTATGAACATTATATTTTGATTGCTTTCGCGCATGCGCAGTGAAACAATTTTTAGTAAACCTGCTCATTTTTCATCCAATTTCTATTATTTTTTTAATTAATTGCAGAGTATTGTGTGCAATGTTATTTGTCCTATTTTCTGAAAATAACTTTTTGTTATATTAAGAACTCTGCAAATTATGAGCAAAAAACTTGGCGAAATTTGGGACTGTTTTTATAAAAACTAAATTTCTGAACAAGTATACATACTATCCTCATAAAAATGAACACAGTATATTACAATAAACCACTTATTAGTAATCTCGAGTTTGAACGCTTTTGCTACATTAGTTTTTACAGGGTTATCCAAAAGATATTCGTTCAATTTATTGACGATCCCCTATGGGGTTTCGGGAAAAAATATTCGTGGAAATATATGACCGATACTATACTGTTCACACCTACAATGTCTGGTTAATTCCTTATGTATTTTTCAAGATATTTAGCAAAACGTCTAAAATCGCAAGTGACCGGTCACCTTTGGCCATATCGTGTATAAATTAACTGTTTCTATAACTAATATTTTCTCCATAATTACCCTCATATTTTTATATAACAATTCAAAAATTTACTTCTTTAAATACGGAATACTGAAATATGGAGCAACAAAAATAATAGAAAATTATATTATTATTTTTAATCAATCTCTGTATATACGTCTTCAAATGAATTCGTGTTTCGTCAAGAGACAATGTTTATGAGACAAATCAGTGAAAGTCTAACCTCAATGGAATAAATAGTTTTGTTAGCACAAGTAAATCTGAAAGCAAATATCTGTATAATTTAATAACTGAAGTTATTTAATTAATGAAAGCAAAATTCGCTGTAAAAAGTTATTGAAAAAAAAATGTATGCACCGGATAGGTCAAGTATACAGACACAAAAATAAAAATAATTTGGTTGAGCTCTAATATATATAGGGCAGACTGGGGATGGTTAACCATAAGGGAGGGTTTACCCACCCTTCAGTATTCATATTTAAAAGAATTTCAGAGTTTTGTCAATAGGTGGCACCCAAAGCTACTGAAATGCTCAACCAAATCGTCTTTCTTTCATGCAGATAATTAAAACAGGTTTGAAAAAATTAATTGTGGAGAGTTTTTAATTATGGAGAATTTTGAAAGATTTTCTCAAATAAAATAGATCATAGGAATTTATGTATGTAGGCTTTAAGTAATGCAGAATAATGATATTTCATTCCAGACATAAAGCTTGTACAGTACATTTAGCTAAAAATAACCATGTAAAAAGTGTGTATGTGGGGAGGTTTGACACAATCAATGTTAAGGAGGGTTGACCAGATGGTCAAAGCTTCCTTAGTTAAGTGTTTTTGGAAATCTTTTCATTATGCCTGTAAAGCTACAGTAAAATGAGGTGATAGCTAGGAATATGTTTAATAATGATTAAAGGAAGATGTGAAAAATTGCCATAAAAGCAAGGAACATTTTGTTGATAGGAACTATTATTTCATTTAAATAGTACCCATAGTAAATAGAAAGAATGGAAAAGACTAGACAGGATTAAAGCAGCAGCCTTAAGAAATGTTAAATGTTCATGCCTTACAAAACAACATAATTTGATGAAACCATTGTAGAAAATTATGTAGACAAATTCCACAAGATGAACACAATGAAATGAAGCCAAACTATGTGGCAACTGGTATTGCCATTATGTGTCACAAAATGAGGGTGACTGAAAAGGAATTTTTCCCCTATGCCTTGAATTCCGTCTAAGGAGATTTGATTACATATCACATTTTCAAAATAATTTTTGATAATAATTAAACCATGTAGCATAAAGTTATTCTGCATTTTTTAAATTGATTTTATTTCCGTTAACAAAATTTCAATAAAAAATAAAGTGGATCAAACCTCCCATATGTGGAGAGCCTTGACTCATTTCTCATGATTAAAATCAATCATTTTTCAAGTTTCTTATATATTACACTTATGCAGCAATTTTATTTTGATTACTGATTGCATAACAAATAAAATGATTTATGAAACTTTATTCTAGGTCTATCTAAAAAGTAAAAAATCATGTTATAAAAAATGGGTCAACCCCCCGCAATCTCACCTACATATCAGAAAAATGTTTAACCAATTTTTTTGCTGCACAAATTTATGCAGGTTTGCCTGGGCTAAATAAATTACTTACTTTTTTTACCCGACTGAAAAGAAGGGTTATGTGTTTCACGCGTATCTGTGTACGTGGATTTCTTTATACCCTCGAAACATCCCAACGGCTGGATGGAGTTTAATGCATGAGCCCTCTATCAATTCGTCTTATCGGTCCGATGGTTCTAGGCTAGGTTTTGTTTTTATAAATTCAAAATGGTGGCCGTAAAATATAAAATGGCGGTAGAGACGAAAAAAAAATTTGCTCACCCTATTGAGTGGCATATCATTGGATAGGTCTTTCAAAATGAAGACGATTTTTAATTGACTATTTTACAGTCAGTACCTCCGTTAAAATATTTTACAACCTGGAAGTTGTGTATGTATTGTGGATCTCTAGCTTTACTGGAACTTTAACCATCATAGACATCTATAGAACTCATCAAAATAGTGTTTATAGACAGGAACTAAGAATTAAACACAACTTGAAAGTCATCAATACAAGTAAATAAATAAATAAAAAAATAAGTAAGTAATATAAACAAGTAATAAAAAAAAATTTTAAGTCAATTCCTTCTTAGGTCAATAAGAGAATTTTTTTCTCCCATTATTCTTTCCTCTTGAGTAGAACTTAAAATGCCTTGATTAAGAAGAGGGATCTCTCGGTCTTAAAATACCTTGATCAAGAAGAGGGCTCTCTCGATTATTGAAAATTAATTAATTTAATTTAATTAATGAATTAATATTTGAAAAAAACTGAATTAACATCAAGTGTCAGCCACTACAAGTTTAAAAAAAATATTTGAGGTTCATTGGATGAATAACAAGTATTTTATTAACGATTGAAAATTTGAACAAGATATATATAGCGAGAGTGTGAGCTAATAGTAGGAATTGAAAAAAAAATAGTTTCACATTGATGAGAAATAATTAATTAGTTCGCTTTTTAAGCAGTCGGGTTTTCGGATTTTTTAATTTTAATTGTTTATTCTTCTTTGTGTATCGTGTGGGTATCGAGCGAAAGCTTTCGTAACGCCGAACTCAAAAATACATTTTTCTTAATTTTAGGTATCGTAGTCTCGGAAATGTCGTCAAAAATGTAATGCAAAAATCTGTACTCAGAACTTCAGAAACTACTGAAACTAAAATTATGAGAAAAATAAAAAACAGATAGTAGAAGTTATTTTAAACATTGCAGGAGAACTATAGCCTTATAGTATTACCCTAGGTCACATAGTTTTTGAGTATTTTTCAGTTAAGCACAAATTTTGATTTGCGTGCGCTCAGGAAAGGAATTGAGGAGCACTTGAGGTACCTATCTTCGCAGAAGTATAAAAGGATTGTTGAAAATAATTTTCGAAAAAAAATGTCAGTAATTAGTCAGGATATCAAACTTTAAAGACACGGACCGTTTGAACATACTTAAAGATACGGTCGGCGTAATCTACGCGCCATCGACTTTTAAAACCTAGATATCAACTTTTAATTATATATTTGTGTAATGCAATGCCCAGTTACTAATTCATATATTTATTTTACGGAATCCTCTATACGCGAGTAATACTCGCACTTGACCTGTTATTTATTTTGTAAAACCTATTTATTTTTGTACGTACTTCATTTATTAATGCCTTCATCATATCGGTTATAACGAAATAAGAGAAAAAACATTATATACAAAAAGCTGAAAAAAAAGTACGATTTTTAGATAAGAAATATTTTCTATGAATTATATGCGGGTACTTTTTAAAAGAAAGTAATTTTTAAAATTGACGTACATAAGCTCTTCATTAAGTTTTGAAGTTAAAAAGTCCATCTTTTTCTAGACATTTTTTTTAAGTCGCTAAAGAGAAAATAATAATAATAATAATAAATTATTTCAATCCTCATTTATGAGCCTCTATAATGTTTCAATTTTTGTTGCTGTCTTTAGTAAATGAGAGAGAATTCAGAATAGAATTTGGTAATAAGGAAAACTCACAATTTTATTGCCTCCATCTTCCCTACATATCTCTATTTTTAACAGTCTCATTCTAGTAAACCAAAAAAAAAAAAAAAAAAAAAAAAATCTTATTAAATTGCATAGTTTTTTACTTCTCGCTATAGTTCAATATAATTATTTTTAAAGCGTTTTTTTTTATTTTTAAATTTTGATAATTTTTGCTGACTATATATATGTATATAATTCTTTACTGTAGATATTTATTTTTAAATATTTAGAATAAAAGGTTATATGCATAAAATTACCTTGTGAAATTCATTCTAAAAAGGACACGTTAATTTCATTTGCTTGGCAAGATCACGGCACACTCAGAAATTAGATTTAATGGGACCCAGAAATTAACGGATCTGACAAAACATGTAAGTAGGACAGGTAAATCCTCCACATTTACTTGACGGTGCTCCTTAGATAGTTACTTAACGAGAAACTGACCGTAAGCGCCTATCTAGAATTATGAATATCTAAACAGCTAAACCCTAGAATAAAAATTATAAAAGTACCGCGTTATGATTATTTAAGAGAATTATAACATCAAATAGCTCGCTAGTTGGTATAACAAGTCTAGCAACGTATAAGATACACCAATGCAATATTAAGCATATCTCAGCTAAACCTACATACTAGAGTCGAAGTAAGCATTTTCAAAGTAAAACTGATTAAAGAATTAACACAGATTATTTACAAACTATTTACAAAAACATAAATAAAACAACAAAAAAGCAACATATAATAAAAAAACGTTAACATAGATATGGCTACCACGTAGCTTATTTAAAATTAAAGTATTAATTACATTAATATTTAAATATATGTCTTTGGGACAAATCAAGTGATAAACACCATGTTAGCAATGCTAAAAGTAAAAATATGCAGTGCACGAATATATCATTATATAATTTTCTATTAAATATCTCTTCTCTTAATATAAAACATGTATTGCTTTTTTTGCATTATTAATGGATATAAATAATTAACGTATATTGGCTGGATTTTAACCCTTAAATGCCGTGTGTTGTCTTTCGGCAACATACCCAATTTAGCTATATACATAGCAATTATACTTTTAAAATACAATTAGAATAATATTGAAGCTGTAATGCCTAATGTTGCCAATAAAATACATTCTGAAAATATTATTAAATCGATTTTCAACATTTAGATGGCAACACTTGTGCTGTTTAAGAATAAAGATTGATTTATTTTTTGAATTGTTGATACATGTTCTTTTTGTTTTGTTTGGAAACTTGCGAAATACCCTATTTTGTTCTGCAGTGAGCAAGTAAAATTTATTTCTTATCATATTTCTTAAAATTCTTGTGTGTTTAATATTATAGAATTTTATCAAGGAAAATTATTTTTCAATTAAAGAACAGTATTGCCGATTAGTACCAGACATTTTTTTCTTAGCCTTAAACAATACTTAAAACAAAATATGATCTTTTTAAGTATTTTTCCCATAATTTATTTAAAAAATGACAGCCGAAAAACATTTTTTAAATGATTATTGAAAAAATCAGCCATTTAAGGGTGAAACTGGACTAATTTTATATAGATTTTTGCCGGATGGAATTTTTAAAGCCTTTGTTTAATTGTAAGAACGTAGTTAATTACTATAATATGTTTTTACGTCATTACCATTTTCTTCTCTCTCAGTGTACGCTCTATGCGTAATACTGTCTAAGGAATATTTGCAGGAAATATGTTTTCAGTTATGATTTTTCTTTTATTAGTTTAGCTAATTTTTTTCATACTACAAGGTGTGTAGAAATTATATAGTTAACTTACAGGGATACACAAAATAATTCGGAAGTATTACTGAGTATAAGCGTGAATTGGCTAAAGGTGGTTTTACACTTGAGTTATGCTTCAGAGGATTTTAATTCTAGCTGAATAGTACGTAGTATACTAAGAGACGTTTGTAAAATGTAGATAAAACCATATACAGGGACACGCAAAGAAATATGTACATGACCGTGTAGTCCGGATAATTGCTAGAAATGTGATTTCATTAGTTTTAACCCTGTTTGACGCTGAATAGAATTTTTGCTTAATATGTGGCAAGTATAAATATCTTTTGGCAACATACTTGCAGGCTGTACAAAATAGTTCAACTATGTTTGAGTCTGTTGGTAATAATTGCTGAAGGGGAATTTTCAACATATTATGCGTTGTACTAAACTAAATTTTAGTAAACTATATAGAATGCTATATGCAAATTTATATATCAAATACAAGGCTTCACAAAAGAATGGGAGTACAAAGCCGGTTATGGACACTGGTGAAATGAGGTTTTCATATGCGTTATGTGTTTTCTAAAGTGCTTACTTAGATGTCTTATTTACCTTATTAAACAGCACAGTTTTTTTAAAGGATTCTGAAAATTGTGTTTTTTTTCCATTATCGATGTTTGATGCATGATTTTAATTTCTCGTTTTAAAGGAAATAATTTTATTTTATTCTACTTTTACATTCCATTTACATGATGGGATTAAACTTGATGCTTTTGATGATTATTAAGTATCCCCATTTTAACTTGCAACTTTTTTGACGTATTTATTTGGGTAAAAGTTTCTACCTTAAATTAAGCATCTGTATTCTCACGTAATAGCATTCCATTTGCAGATAAAAATACATTAAAGCAAATTAATTTCTTTTATCTTTGTGAAACAATTAAATCTTCCTGAAATATATTCCGCATCTCTAACGTAAAACGATAAAGATTCGTAAGTTTTTTGGTTGAAATACCAATTAAACAGAACATTTATGTTCGGCTATAAATACAATTAAACCAGTGAAATGTTTATTAACACTTTATCACTCTCCGTATATTTTCTCATTCCTTTGTAAAAGAAATTTATTGGAAATGTCTGGATCTTACAAGTTACATAGAAGTTAAATGAAGCGAAAATTGCATTTAAAATGGCTGTCCACTTTTATCTGTGAATTAAGATAGTACTTACGTAGTTGGAACGATATTGTGTTTAATTGAAATAACTTTTATAATTTACATTTGTTTATCAATTATCCAAATAAATAACGTTAGATTTCCCTTTAATTCTTAGAGTAGAGATTCTTCAATAATATTTTTCTGGAACTTGGGATAAATAGACAGATGGAAAATGCTTTTGCATTGTTAAAGCAAACTGTAGATTTCCATGATAATGTATAAATGCGCATATACTATAACACGGAGTCCAGAAGATTAAAAATACTTCACGTTTTAAATAAAACTCTACAGTCGTAGAAAAAAAAAAGTAACCCCCTACTAACCCTCCTCAACAAATTATCGTAGAAGAAAGTTACTGGTACCGAACGGTTGGAAAAAAGTCTACTTTTTAAGGATGTATAAAAATTTGCTTAGGGGGTCATCTACATATCAAAACGAACCCTAACTTATTTTTTTTTCAATGGCAATGCCCAATTTTAACAAGATACTTCAAATCTTCTGTTCACACTATGCCTAGACACCAAATTTCAAGTCATTTGTATGATAAGTTTTTAAATTATAAACATTCAAAATTTGGTGCTTCTACTGTTAAATTACATTTTCATATTAGTATCTCCTGAAATTATACTCCTAATGTGCTGATTTTTTGTGTAGCAATAATACTAAAATACCCAAACCTAAAAACGTTAAATTTGCAATTTTTATAATTTTATGCTATGAATTATGAAATTAATATTCGAAAAAGTTATGCAAACAACTTTTTTAATGGATTTAGATTTATTAAGTCCTGCTTTATGGAAATCCAATATTTCACATTTTCTTTCCAAGTAGTTTTCAAATTATGCTTAAAAAACGGCAAAATGATGGCTTAAGGGGTCGTCTATGATAGAAGTGAGTAGTTATTTTGAAATTTCTCACGCTATCCTGTAATGTAGCAGTCTTCAATGACTGCTTGAATGGCGCTTAAGATGCCTTGATCAAGAACGGGGTTCTCTCGGTCAACAATCGAGTACCGAACTTCAGTTTGGATACAGCCCCTAAAATAGGCTCGTTTTAAAATAATTATTTTCTTGGGAACTTATCGTACGAATTGCATAAAAATTTGTTTGTAGGCTAATTGAAGGGTGAAGAGTTCATTTATGCTGTCAGAATTGTGTACTGCTGTTGAAAAAAACACAAAGTTATGATTCGTTTTAATAAGTAGATGGACACCTATGCAAATTTTATATACATCATATAAAAGAAGGCTTTATTACCAATTGTGTGGTACCAGTAACTTTCTTGTACGATAATATTTTGCAGAGTTAGTAAGGGGTTTTTACTATATTTTTTCCACGATTGTACATTTCCGTGATAATGTACAAATGCACATACAGAATACACACAGTACAGAAGATTAAAAATACTTTTGTAGCTCAAAAAGCAGATTTTAATACAGAAAAAGATGACACACATGTGACCTGGGAGTGACCCTCCGAAACACAAAAATCAAATTTTTATCTTTACATCATGAAGAGCAGGGAATGATTTCATGTTTTTTATTCGTGAAATTTTTGGAAGTTAGCTAAGACACAGATATTGCCAACAGATTAGCTTTGCAGTGGAATACATACGGAAGTTTAAATTTAGATGAAAAAATAATAGACGATAATTAGACAAAGGTTAGTACGGGAGAAAGTAAGAAAGAATTTGACGGCCGCTGGTAGCTTTAGAGCGGGTGCGGTGCATCATTTACCGACAAAGGGGAAATATGTTTAAAAGTACAGTGGTGTGCAAAAATTAAGGACGGGAATTTGTTTAACGTCATACAGAAGTTCTGCAAATCGATTCAAATTGTACCATAATATCCTCGAGATATAAGAATGGGGGAAAAGTGAACAGACTTCCTAAAAAGGATACGAAACCGTTCTGCCTTTTTTTGCCGCTGCTATGTTAATTTCTTCATTTCGTCCTTACTTTTTGCAGACCAGTGTCTATCTGGATATTATTATACAATCAGTGGTTTAATCAAATTGTTTACTATCTTTTAGAAGAGTATCGAATTTAAAATTCAGACTGAAATAAAATTACATGAGCAGAGGCAGCACGAAAAGCCTAATTTAAATTATATATATTTATATATATATACTAGGGGACTCTGCCCCTTGCAAGCTACCGTCGCCAACCCCCATTCAGACACCGCAGAATCTAAAAGCACGCTAATTTGTTCGGTATTAAAATGATTAGAGAAGATTGAATTATAATGAAAAAACCCAAATTAATCTCCTTGTATGCGGGTTTCCAGTTTCCATTCAATTCTCTTTGATTGCGAAAATTTAAGGCCGGATCAGTTGCTCTTAAGGCATCCACTGGTTGTTTTCGTGTTTGATTAAAGAAGACCAGTTACACATTTGAAAGGAAGCTAAATTAAAATGAATTATGTAAACAGAGACTTTGCCTCCCGGTATTTTTAACAGCGTTTTAAAACGATTGACATAATACAATTTACTGCTTTAACCCCTTCAAGGGCGGTGGTTCCTTTTTGGACCACTTAATTTTAATTTTTAAATGCCACATTGGCACCAGAATATTGGAATGAAAATTTTCCTTTTATTAAGTAAGTGGACATGTTTGTTGTCTGACATTTTTGTTGGCGGTGATTTTCTCTTGAGGTCTGAACATTATGGTGATCTTTCTTCAAGTTAGTTTATCTTATATAAAACTTTTATGAACATTTTTCTTTCGAACACTGAACTCATTTGAACATTAGTGAACAGTGAACTTTTATGAACATTTACACTTCATAATCTTGAACAAGGATTTATAGTCTTAACTTTTGTTGTACATTTAAGTCACTTCACTTTTGTTTTTATTTTTATTATTATGATGAAAGCAACATCAATTGTTTTGTAAATTTACGATTTACTATGTAAGTTCGTCAGAATATGTGCCTTTTTCCCTGTTATTTTGGGTGCTTTCCGATGTCCGGCATCGGTGATTGTTGTGGGGATTTTCCACCGGAGCGTTACATCCTATGCCATTCTTTGGTTGGTGCTCCGGTCGGGTGATCAAGTAAGTGGACATTCCTACGTACTGGCGGACTGATTATTGATCTTGCTGCGTAGTTGTTGTTAATCATTGGCTATCAGTTTTTTCCTGCATTTATGAACTTAAGTTTTTAAATATTTTTGATTTTAAGGACTATTTATTTTATTGGACTATCTTCAGTTATTGATATTGTTTCTGTTTTTCAGTTGGTTGTGGAGTTACCCATAAACCCACACTCTTGTAAATGTTGCATGGTAATCTCTAAACATGCTTTTTGTATATTGTTGATCATAGCGAGTTGCTATGTTTTATTTTTGTATAAGAGTTTATGCTTTTGTTATTTATTTTGTTATTATATATGCCGTTGGTTTGCCCGGTCCTTTGGTAGTGCGCGGAGCTGGATTGTGGAGGGTTTTTTTTTTTCCCGCCAGGACATTAGTTCCATAAACCTCACGGTTGGAGTCCTGGCTGGGTGTCAAAAAAAAAAAAAAAAAAAAAAAAAAAAGTAAGTGGACAAAAGCATTTTCGTATATCGAAATTTGTTTGTAAATTCTGGTAACATTCACTGATTTCAGCATTTTACGAATAGAAGTACCTTGCCTCTGAAAGGGTTAAACGCATATTAATGTATTTATTATTTTAAAGTTTCCCTTCTCTTTTAACATTTACGTGTAAATACAATTTTCAAGACATAATTTTCAATATTTTCCTGCATTTAAGACCTACTCATTTAATAGTAATTTTAAAGGGTTTTTTCTGATTTTAATAGTCACGTGTAAATAAATTTTTAATCGGTAGGAAATACTATTCTTTGCGCTGTTTTTAGAATTCAAAACAATCTCTATAATAATGACCTAAGTCATGTGACTATTATCAACAGTTCCGGGTGGATCCCTTAGCTTTTTATATTCCAGGTGGCCATTCTCGTACTTTAATGTTAGCCAGCCACAGGCGATAAGTCGCTAAATCTTATTCTATCGCAATCATTTCACTTATATTATAATAGACCAAATTCATGTAACTGCCATAAACAATTACAACCCTTTGCTTTTCATAAGAAATTTCTCCATTTTGATTAAAGAATCAAAGTTATTTTTTCGAATAAAACTACATAAAAGTTGCCATGATTGCAAAGAATTCTTGGTTGTTTTATGTTAGCTGGGGGCAAATCTCGCCAATAGCTTTTTTAACTCGCCAGTTAGCATTTTTTTTTTTTCGAGTGGTAAATTAAAACGGTACTACTTGGTTATCCCATCGACCAAAAATCTATAGCCAGACTATAAGATTAAATGTGAATAATGGTTGATCGTAAATGTCACATTCACTTGACTATAAGTAACTTACACGTGTTTACACCATCAAGTGATTTTTATTCGACGTTTTATTTTTATTTTTATTAATGATATACTAATTTATTTGTTCTTTTATCATATAAAATATAAAAATACGTCAATTTGCATAATTTGGTGAGTGGTTTGGCGATTTACATAATTTGGCGAAATTGGTCGACAGGAAAACTGAGTATAGTACCATTTAAACATTGTTCTGAATTTTAAATTAAATTTCAGGATTTGTTGCATTATTTAATCGGATTTGGCGTGAATTTTTTACAACAATTTGGCGAAAACCTCCTTTTCGAATACCAGTTACATATGTATTTTTAAATTATTTTTTAAATGAAATAACAATAAATAAAAATAAATTAATAACTGTACTACTCAGTTATCCCGTCGACCAATTTCGCCAAATTATACAAATTGACATAATTTTTATTTTAAATAAAGTAAAAACAAATAAATTAGTATAAAATTAATAAAAATACAAATAAAACGTCGAAATAAAAATCATCTGATGACGTAAACACTTGCAACTTGCTTAAAGTCAAGTGAATGTGACATTTACAATCAACCATTATTGGCATTTAATCTTATAGTTTGGCGATAGATTTTTGGTCGACGGGATAACTAAGTAGTACCTTAATAACTATAGAACAAAACAATTTATAATATTTTTTTTAAAAATAAAAAGTAAATAAATGTAAATAAACATTTATTAATAAATAAGCAACAATAGCCGAATTACCATGTCAGGCAAAATTACGCCATTTTGGTGCCATTTAGGTACCCCGGTGTGTATATGACATCTGCGCCTAATATTTTTCCTTTTCGTTTCGTTTAAAAAAAAGAAAGAAGTGAAAGACATTGATTTAAAAATTTTCAGTTTTAAATGAAAATTTTTTATTAAATAAAATGATAATGAAATAAAAAAGCATTGTTTTTAGCATACATTTAAGGGAGGCCAAACTGGTCGCCAAATTAGTTTAAAATAATAGCCTTTTCTACAATATGAAAAAAAAATGTATGTTATGATTAAAATTTGAGTCGCCATCATTAAAAAAAGTATTTACAATTAGAAAAAAATATTTCGAAAACTATTTCGATTTTAAAAATTATAATACCCGTTTTGAGATCTGTGGATCAATATGGATTTTTGGTGTTAATTTCATCCCAAAGTATTCCATATTTTAGGAGAAATAGCCACGAAACATAATCAGTTGTTTAGTTAGTCGTTTCATAGAATCGTTTCATAAATTCGTTACATTTCAGTCGTTTCATATATCTGTTTTATAAATTCATTTCATTAGGATTTTATATATATATAGGGTAGATATAGTATATAAAGAATATATTGAATTATCTGAGAAGATTAAAATAATACATAAGAAGGTAAATAGATTAATTTAACAGATAGCTATGCAAAAAGAAATAGGATGGCGCAGATTTTTCAAGAAATGTAATATTAATTTTGACTACATAGGATAATATCAACTACCAATAAAGACCAATATATTTTATATCAAACGATGTCACAATTCTGTTATTGATATATGTTCTTTACAGTTATAAAACATAAATTAATAATTTTAATAAAAATTGTATACAAAATATTAAAACATTTTGTATACAATTTTATGTCCATTTAAGCATAAATTAATGTTTATCTCTCAAATGTAGTTCAAATTTAGTAACATTGCTATAATACGTGAAAATATTGATTAAAAAAGAATTGATGTACTATCTCAGTATGATTATAAATGGAAATAAACATGCTATGAGAGATCATTGTTAGTATTAGATGTATGAAACACAAATGGGTATTCATTAAGTACGAAAGGATTTTAGTTAGCGTTAGCTGTTTATGGAATTATCGTTCAATCTAATAATGGTTTTCATTAGTTATTTCTCCATAGCTGATTTTTTATGAGATATTATTGTGACGATATTCTATCAAATAATGTCCAGGTGAGAAAACATTGAATCGAGTGTGTGCGTCCGCCGAAGTGATTTATAAAGTACATATCTGTACATGAAAGTATCACAGTACGTTTAATGTGAACCAAAATTATTTTTCTAATGGAAAACAAACACAGGGATAAATATTTTTTTTTGTTGAACTAAATAACAATATTTGAGCAAAATTTCTTAAAGTTAGCCTGCTTATCTCTGTCTGCCTGTCTAGCAGGTTTACGGGAACAATAAAGCAGATTCTCAGTTTTTGGCATTTGCGATAATTAATTTCAAAAATACCACTTTAGTTTTAACAAGCTGACTCGTCTGGAACTGCCCTGGACAGAGGTAATAATCTTAAATGAACCTGAAATTATGATTTTATATATTTAACTCGGTTTTGTCTGAGATACGTACACGGTGACTATGTAGAAAATCAATTTAAAAAACACCCTAGTGGTAAAAATCTTGAAATAACTGCAACGGGAAACACGGGGAAGTGGTCGGCGGTAATATATTTCCTACGACTGTGTAATTTTCGTTCTGAAATAGTAATATTTAACTGTAATTACCTCTGTTATACATATAACTATTTTTTTTTTCACACGAAATCCCGAGTGATTTTCTTTTTTAAACTGTTTATGCCATCCTTAATGCCGAGTATACGTGAATCGAATCAATAATCGATTGTTAGCTTAAAGGTCAGAATAACTGTATTAAAATTTCTGAGGTTTTGTACAAAATTGTGTATATTGTTTTATCAAAATATGCGTAACGTTCATAAAGCGGTGAAAAACCTAACCGCAACCTAATTGTAACTTTACCCTAACCAGACCGTAACCTAATTATAACCTAACCTTAACATAAGTACAGTGTAACCGTAACAACACCGTTTCATATGTATAACTTAAAGGTAACTTACACTGTTAAAAATTTGCTGCATTCTGTTCAGTCATTTGACCGTTTTTTGAAAAAGCGGTTTTATAATCGTAATTTAACTATATTCTGACCATAAAATGGCCAATAATATGGTCAGAATAGTGTTAAGTTACGGTTGTGTAACCGTTTTCGATAATAACGTTCAAATGACTGGACAGAATGTTGCAAATTTTTAACAGTGTATCACTAGCCTAACTGTAACTTAATTCTAATCGTAACTTAACTGCAACCTAACACGGAACCTAACTGCATCTTATCCGCTAACGCACTGCCAACTACCTTACTTCCAGTTTACACTGGTAAGGGATGTAAACCGGATACCTGTCACCTGTACCGGACACCTGTCGTCTCTGCTTGTGGCACCATATACCAGGTGTTCAGTGCACGCTGTACAGAATCTTTTAGTTCCACTTTCTACAACCAGATTGCTACGCCATTTCGTTAGTTTCCTTTTGTCGTACTGCCAGAAATATCGTTTATTTTTCTGTTACAACTGGAAAAGAAAACGCGCGTTCTGATTTTCATACCTGGGAGATTTCACTATGGTTGTGACAGAGTAGCATAATGTATTCTGATATTCTGTATGTTAACGATTTTGAAAGTGCATGCACAAACCTTCATTATGGTAATTGCCATATTACTTCATTTTATTTTATTTTTTCTGGAAGACCACTTGCAATTGACACGGGTAAAGTCGGGTAGTTTTACTAGTAGTTAAACAAATAAATTTTTCTAATGTAGACTACTTTTTTTTTCTTTTTTCGTTAAATAAATGCATAGCTTAGAAGGCAGGCGTTTTTTTTTTGTTTTTTGTTTTTTGTTTTTTTTTTTAATTAAACAATACGTGGAGTTGGTTATATGCAAACATTTAAGGGAGACTGGGAAAGGTTGACGCATTTTTTACAAAATGATTTTTTATTATTTAAGTATCGAACTTAGAATAAAGTTTCATATATCATTTTATTCGTTATACAATCAGTTATGAAAATAAAATTGCGACATAAGTGTACTATATAAGAAACTTGAAAAATGATTGACTTTATTTTATATTGAAATATTTATTAAGGGAAATAAAATCAGTCAAAAAAAGACTTTTTGCTACAACTTTTGATCATTATTAAAATATATTCGGGAAAATGAAATGTGTAATCAAACCTACTGCGACAGAATTCAAAGCAAAGGATTAAAATTTCGTTTTAAACACCTCGTTTTGTGACATTCGACATAACAACACAAGTTGCCACATAGTTTGGCTTCATCTCGTTGTGTTCATATTACTGAAATTTGTCTACATACATTTCTAAAGTATTTTGATCTATGTTACGGCCTTTTTTAGAGTCATGAACACTTAACATTTCGTAAGGCTGTTGCTTTCACCCGTTCTAGTCTTTTCCATTCTTATCGTGACTGCCTGATTAACCTGTGGAACACTAGTGCTTTTATAATACAAGCACAATATGTATGGATAGTTTTAATAATATGTATGGATTTGTATATCACCAGATTTAAGATAAAATTATTCATGCAAATATTTTAATAGATGCGTATGCCCTTTACTGATTAAAAGTTATTTATTAGCCCCCGGTACGGTATGCTATTTCTTTCTCCCTGCTTGTTTTGTCTCGTCTCCAAAAAATAACATTACCTTACAGAAGCCAGCCGTAAAACAAAGCAGTACGATTAAATACTCTATAGCAATTTTTTTAACTTCTAAGCATCACACATTTTCAATTTTTATACCGTCGTATTGGAAAAAAAGTACTTTTAAATGCAATTTGTTTGAAAACTGCATCTGCATTTATTTTTGAAATATAAACTTTTTTGTAGTTTTTGGAGCCATTTGCTTAAAACTGGCAACGGAAGTACTCAATTTCTGTAGAAAGTAAAGGGAAAATAGTTGTAAAATATTGATTATATATTTTTGTTGCTTTTTTTTTATAACAACCGAAATGAAAATGTAATTAAAATAGGTGCTATTTTGAAAAAATATAAACGAATGATTTCTGTTAAAACAGGGAGCTATTATACACTATATTTAATTTTAAGTATCTATATTAATGTTACAAACAAATGAAGACCTATGAATCATTAGACAGCCTTTTTTTTGTCGAGTTTCTTTAATGATGGCATCTTTTTGCTGCATTTGTGTATTATTTTGTGATAGTGACGTCTTATGCTTACTTTACTGTAGATATTTAAGAATGGATCGTCAATGAGGAATTCTTAAGCGGATCCGAATGACGTCATTTTACATAAAATAAAAGCGTGTGGTGTAAATCTCAAAATTCAAATATGTTTTGTACTATTTATGTATACATATTATTTTTTTTTCATCGGGGTCGACACTCAATTCTGAAAAAACAGAATTCCTGTTTCCTAGATTTTTTATTTCACTAATCACAAGACAACAATCGTTCCAACAATTATATTTGTTATACAATATTTTACACATTTTCTTGTAGTATCTTGTGATAACTAGTAGTTTTTTTTTCTATCTAAAATGCTTTTGCCTGTCAAAATGTAGGAAATCGCTAACAAACAAATGCCCGTTTTAAGCCTTCTGATTTTAGCATCCGTGTTCACAAGGTGTCTTCTCGTACTAATACGATAATGCTCTACAACTTTTTAATTCATTTTTTACCCCATATCTTGTACTGTTTCCGAAATGAGAATGCTAATTAAACCGTTTTTCACCAACTGGCGCTGAAAGCGGTCTCATCTTAGAGATCCTACATTAGAGAGATAGTGGACATAGACGAAATGTCCGACATTTTAGTTACACATTCTGCGGATCACCGTTGAACGCAATATAATTTCAGCAGCTTTTGACACTTTTCGATCTATTAAAATTATGGAAAAATCGTTTTATATCGCTTCTGAAATACATGCAAAGCATAAATTATAGATATAATTTCACTTTATAAATTAATAAGAGTTCTGTGAAATACGTGTATTTTTATTTGGATGAATTTTAAGGTTATTTCGAATCTGATTCTAAGTAGATAAATGTCTTGAAAAAGGTTAATAAATTTTGATATTTCAAACGGTAAGAGAGAAATATAAAAAAGTCCTTAAGACCAGTGCCGGGAGGAACAGGCAGCTTTCATATTCCTTATTTTTAAAAAGTCAGCTTATGTTATTCAAACACACGAAGCTCAGTTTAGTGGAAACCAATTATAGGAGATTCAATACTAATTTTTATAAATACTAAATCATTATGAAGGAGAATTTCGCAAAATTAATCAGCTTTGTCCAAGTTGCTTTTATTTAAAGTAACTTATATTTGGTTGCCAAATTCAGCGATATCTTGAAGTGCCTGCCATTTTAAGCCAACATGGTGGATGAGGCTAACCAGTGAACTTGGTGGAAACCTTAGTAATTCCTGTGCACTTGCTCACTCACATCGGAATCTGTTGATATATACGAGTGCTGTCGCACGCAAATAATTAGATTTTTAAAAATCTCACCCACATTAGAAATTCAAACTGCTATACCTGAGCCATATTTTAAGATAAAGACAAAAAAAAAATGCTCCGAAATCCTTATATCAAGGTCAAATACTTAAGAAAGAAACCTTTTTCAATTTCTAATTTTTTTGCACCTCACTTTAAATGTATATATTTTTTAATTTAATGGCGCCATTTTGAAACAAGATGGCTGATGAAGCTGGCAAGTGAACTTTATCGAGACATTGCTATATACTATCCACATGCCTTCTTACATCGAAATAGGTTAATAAACACGCGTGTTATCGCGTGACAAATATCAGATCGTTTCAAAATGTCAGCCATGCCGGAAATTAAAAGTGCTATAATTCAAGCCTTTTTTAGATGTAGACGAAACAAACACTGCTCCGGAATTTTTGTATCAAGGTCAAACACGTAAAAAAAATCTTTTTCATTTTCCAATTTTTTGGTACCACATTTCAAATTTTAAATTAAATAAACAATTAAATTTAAAAAATCAAAAAACCCGACTGCGTAAAAAGCGAACTAATTAATTATTTCTCATCAATGTAAAACTATGAATTCAATTCCTACTACAGTGAGACCCCGATTTAACGTTGTTCAAGGGACCGTACAGATATGACGCTAAATTGGGGCAGGACGAAAACAAAACACTGAGCGCAAAAGAGAGACTAATTTAGGTAAGATACCATTCATTTCTTGATTTACAACGATTTTGACATCAGTTTTCTATATTTTGTTTTAAAGAATTGTGTTATTTTATTTTCCGCGCTGTTTTTAGTAGCTACAACACAAATCGCTTTCTAAACTTAGAGGGTTTTTTTGTAAGCGTTTTTTATTGGTCTTCACTATTTAAAAGGAATATACTATATTTTACCATCTAAAGGTAATAAAAATTTTTTAACAATCTATCAGTTCCGTTCTAGTACAAAAAGCATAATCGAATAAATTAAAAAAAGTATTGGTGTGGATAGAAGAAGGGGGGGGGGTGCGAATATTTCACCTGCAGTTGGTTAGAAATACAAAAACATGAGATATTCCAAATTTCCAGCGTATTGTTTAAAAAAAAAATTATTTGTTTTCATCACAATTTTTTACTATTTTAGAAAAATTCCATTGTGTTCTTACCGATAAAAAACGTTAAATGCGGGAAATATTTCAAAATAATAGTGTTAAATCAGGGATTTTTTAGCGTTACAAGTATAGGAAATTAATTGGAACTAGTGAAAAATGATGTTATATGCGGGAAATCGTTAAATACGGGTTACGTTAAATCGTGGTTTCACTGTATTAGCTCACACTTTCCCTTATATATCTTGTTCAAATTTTCAATCGATAATAAAATACTTATTATTCATCCAATCAAGCTCAAATAAATTTTTTAAACTTGTAGTGGATGACACTTGTGCTAATCCAGTTTTTTTCAAATATTACTTCATTAATTAAAATAAATTAATTAATTTTCAATAATCGAGAGAGCCCTCTTCTTGATCCAGGCATTTTAATCGCCACTCAAGAGGAAGAAGAATGGGAGGAAAAAAAAATTAATTGACCTAAGGAGGAATTGACTTAATTTTTTTTATTATTATTATATTACTAGTTTAAATTACTTAAATTTGTCTTATTTACTTGTATTGATGACTTTTAAGTTGTATTTAATTGTTAGTTCCTATCTATAAACACTGTTTTGATGAGGTCTATAGATGTCTATGATGGTTAGAGTTGCAGTAAAGCTAGAGATCCTACATGCACAACTTCCAGGTTGTATAATATTTTAACGGAGTTTCTGACTGTAAAATAGACAATGAAACATCGTCTTCATTTTAAAAGACCTATCCAATGATATGCCACTCAATAGGGTGCGTAATTTTTTTTTCATCTCTACCGCCATTTTTTATTTTACGGCCGCCATTTTAAATTTATAAAAACAAAACCTAGCATATAACCATTGGGCCGTTAAGTCGGATTGATAGAGACCTCATTCATTAAAATCCATCCAGCCGTTGGGATGTTTCGAGGGTATTAAGAAATCCACATACACAGAGACTCGTGAAACACATAACCCTTCTTTTCAGTCGGGTAAAAAAAATTAAAAGGCCGCCATTTTGAAACAAGATGGCGGATGAAGCTGGCCAACGAACTCGGTTGAGACATTGGTATGTAATGTATACTCCAAGTTACATCCAAATCGGTTCATAAATACGAGATTTACAGTGTGACAAATTTCAGATATATATATGATGTGACAGAATTTGAACTCTGTACTGCAAAGCCTAGCACATTCTTAGATGAGGCTCTCGACGATCCACCCCAAACTCTGAGTCTACGAAAAAACTTCTGAACTTAAAAAACTATTGTGAGAAAGAGAGATGACTGTTGGTTGCTCGTGTGAGCAGACGTGCTGAAACGTCGTCGTGTCGACGAATACCCGGTCACGGACCTGGGTTAAGCGGAATGCCGCCGGCCAGTTATAATTATTATGTTTAATCTAAATGTAAATACCCCACCTGTAAATACCTCATCCATATATTCAAGAACATTAAAGTTTAAGATTTAGTTAAAAATGTGCCTGGTATTCCTTCTGGACACCGATCCAGTAGAAGTACATTTATTCAACAAAATCAATGTGCATTAAATTTCTACAGATTGGGGGGTCGGCCGGGATTTACATGCAAAGTGTGGATTGAACTTGTACGAAAAAATTGCTGATGCCCTAAAAAAATTCTGATGGCCTTAAGTTGAATGATGTTCTGAAAAGGAAAAAGAAAAGAAAAGTTTATTTCATCGAATGTTCCGGGAAGGAAAAAGAGCCATGTGTTTTCGGCGCTTCGTAATTTCAACGGAGTATTTCATCTAAGTGAGGGTGCCCTATGATGAACCAATGGAGTGTTCTGCATCTTCTCGCAGAGTTTCGATTATTTCTGCTGATAAAAAGTGTGTTTCGAGTCTCGGTGACCGGTTGACCTACTTATTCATCGCAAGATTTTCAGCTTCGTGTTTTCTTGTGTTAAATGGGTAAAGTGAGTTTTTGTGTGTGTACGCCAGAAGAAAAAGAAGATTTTTTTTATTTTAGTGAAGTTTTTTAGTGTGTTTTGTTTTTGGAAAGTTATTTATTGAACGTGTCTGCGGTGATTTATTTTTTGCAGACTGAAGAGTGAACAAGTAATATATCAGATTTTGCTGATAAAGATAGTAAGTTGTTATTTATTTTTTTTTTTTTTTGCTTCCTAATAAAGTTACATGTTTTCTAGTTGGAGAGAAAAAAAAAGTGTTTTAACGATATATTTTTTTTATGTGAAAAGAAAGAAATATATATTCTGTGAGAATATTTAGAGGGAAGCAAGTTTTTATAAAATTGGTATTCAATAATTATTTTTTTTTGTATTATTAAGTAGTGAAGAAAATATATATATATTTATTTTTTTTGTGGAAATATCTGGTACGAAGTAAGTGTGTTTTATAAAACTGTTACATATTATTATATATATAGATATATTTGATTTATCGGGTGCTTATATATTATTAATTTATATTGAGATATTTTATTTATGTGTTAATTGGTTAGATATAATTATGGCGCACTTAATAAGGTCTAAAAAGATCGATCTGGTTATTGCGGTAATCGAGTTAGTTTTAAATCCTCCAGATGGTGCTAATAAAAGTCAACTGACTGAATTAATTGTAAAATCCGATGGGTATAATGAGGATCAAGTAAAAAATTTTCTAGCGGGGATTGTACGCGAGAGGGAAGAGAAAGAAAAATTGTTGCAACAAAAAGAAATCGAAAATCGCGATTTTGAGTTAAGAAAATTACTATTGGAAAATACACTGTATGTGAATACTGTGTGTAACTTTAAGATTGAAGACAAATAGTTTTCTTTTTCACATTTTTATATCACACAGCACACAAATGTTACAAACAATCACAAACACTGAAAAACATGTAGAATGATGAGGTGACTTTGGGGTAATAACCCGCTGTTAGAACAAGTGATGTTCATAAAACATCTTTTGGGAATACTCCCGCTATAAGCAACAGAATAATTGGGGATAAGACCCGATATAGCATAATGTGCCACAATGGCAGCTCAAGAACAACATACTATACTTGGGGATAACACCCGCTCGAATACACAATGTGCCGAAATGGCAGCTAAAGAACAACTATATACTTGGGGATAAGACCCGCTCGAATACACAACGTGCCGCAATGGCAGCTAAGCAACAACTGAACTGGGTCACATGACCGCAAAGCTACGGAGCTCGTTCGGCATGCGCACAAGGTCCGAACATGCCGCCCCGCGTTGCAATGTGCGTAGCACATTCAAAATATTAAAAATACACTATAAATACAAGAACTAAATAAAATACCAATACCACAAAATAATATTACAATACAAATACAATAATAATAAGTAGCAACAATAAGGACTATATAATACAATAAAATTAAATTCTTTGTTACAAAATTTAAGCTATTTTCTAAAAATAGTTCTATATTGTTCTTAAGAAAAGTTGAATGTAAAATAACATGTAAATCTTAGGTGCACCTTAAAATACATAAACAATGAGAAATAAGTATATACATTAGATTTCATTAAATTTCTGAAGAAATATTTTGTTACTAAGCTAACGAAAATCGCGATATAAACCTTATGAAAAATCCCTTTTCCTTTGATTTTTATTTTTTAATCTCTCAAAAAGGCTGGAAAATCAGCTCCTGTATAGTTAAAAGAAAAATTTGGAGTTACTCTTTCCGATGGGAGGTCACCCATGATTTGTTTAGCAGTAACTGGGTTGTTCCTAAAACAGACAACGCAATCATGCACTACTTTTCGCGCTAAATTTTTTCCACTTACGGGCCAAAACCGCATTCGTACGTAATGGATTAAAGTTTGGGGACCAATATGAAAATACTTCCTGTGAAAATGCTCAAATATGAGTTTTGTGAGCTTATGGCCTTTCGGCAAAATGATTTGATGCTTCTTATCAAAGTTTAAATCTGAATTTTCCAACCTACCGCCAACTCTTAAGATATTATCTTGATCCAAAAAGGGGGATAAACATTTAATTTTACTGGAAGGGGAAACCCTTGATTCCCGTTTTAAACCCTTGATCTCTTCCTGAAATTCTGCATTTTGTACTAATCTAATTAGAAAAAGTTCTGAATTTTTTATTTCTGGGGTTGTGAGGCTGCCTCTGCGCCGGTCTGCTAACTTATATTTGCAATTGTGAAAAAACCTATAAACATATGCCAGTATGCGAAGAATACTATAGTATTTACCACTTATGTTGAGAAAAAAATTTACTTCTTCAGGATTCCTGAAAAGAGAAAGAGAAATATTAGAATTGAAATCATTACAGTTATTTTTATATTTTGATTTAGTCTCTGGAATGTAATCTGTTTCTGGCACAGAAATAGTTTCTTGCTCAGTCACTAAGTCATCAGCTGCTAGGAATTTTGGTCCCCTAAACCACATTGGATTCTCTACAAGGGAATTAACACTCGCACCTCTGGTCAAGAGATCGGCAGGATTGTCCTTGCTAGAGCAGTGATACCAAGAGTTCGAATCTGAAAGTGCATTAATCTCTATGACACGGTTTGCCACAAACTGCTTCCATCGCTTTGATGATCCTTTGATCCAGAATAAGGTTATTTTGGAATCTGTCCAATAGTACACCTTCGATGTGATTTTTTGATCTAGGATGGGTTTTACTTTATTGGTCAGTCTTGCACTTAGTAAGGCTCCGAGAAGTTCTAGCCGAGGCAGAGTTATCTCCTTTATCGGTGCAACACGACTCTTTGAAGTCACGAGATTGACTTCCACACCACTCTCTCTTTTTATTCTCAGATAAATTGCAGATCCATACGCTATTTTACTAGCATCAGAAAAGGCGTGTATTTCTACAGCTATTACTTGATTCAAGCAACCAAGAATTTTCCTCGGAATTTTTAATTCTGCTAAATTTGGAAGTTCTTCGAGCCACTTTAACCATTTTTCGTGCACATTAGTTGGTAACTGTTCATCCCATGCTGTCTTCTTTAGCCATAGTTCTTGGAACAGGCATTTTATTCTAATGGTGAATGGCGTCAGCATGCCTGACGGATCGAAGATTTTAGCAACTGCTTGCAATAGTAGACGTTTTGAGCTTTTTTGCGATGACAAGAATTCTACTAAACTTTTGACTTCGAATGTCAGACAATCTTCTTCTGTTTTCCAGGACATTCCTAATACCTTGCTTAGATTGCTTCCTAGGCTTATTGCAGCATGTTCTGTTTGAATATTTAAACCTTCCTCTTGCCAGCACTTCAGTAACGCTTCATCATTGGTTATCCATTTTCGAAGAATCATTCCTGCTTCAGACATTATTTCGTTAGCATTCAGGGAAACATCAAGAGCTTCTTGCAGCGTATCTTCGCCAGATATAAAATCGTCCACATAAATATATTTATCGAGTAGGTGAACAGTTCTTGGGTGTAGGTTCGTAAACCGCTTGATGTGCTCCTTTATGGTAGCAGATAGGAGGAATGGAGAGGCATTGACTCCAAAAATAACACGTTTGAATCTGAAAACCTTGAAAGATTTTAAACCATCATCATACCACAGAAAACGGACAGAATCCCGATCTTTTTCAGCTAGTGAGATTTGAAGGAACGCCTTCTCGATATCAGAAGAAAAGGCAATTTCGTATAATCTGAAGTGGATTAAAATATCAAATAGAAGTGGATTTAAGTTGGTGCCGGTCCATAAACAATCATTAAGGGACAAATCATTGTTATCATGAGAGTTGGCATCGAAGACGATTCGGACCTTTGTAGTAAGTTTATCTTCTTTACAGACCGCATGATGGGGCAAATAATAAACTGCCCTGTCTAAAACAGGTTCATTTTCTTGCACCTGCTCTATAATTCCTTGCTTTAAGTATTCCGTGATTATTTCAGAATATTGTCGAAAAAGCTCTGGGTTTCGATAAAATTTTCTTTTTAGACCTTCCAAACGCTGTTTCGCAACATTAAAATTATCATTTAAATCCTTCCAGTCTTTTTTCCACGGTAACTGAACTTCATAACGATCGCCTACAAATTTGACAGTTTTATCGAATATTTGTTGTGCTTGATCAGTTTCCGATATTTTCGCATTATCATGTTTAATGCCTATAGACTCAAGCTCCCAAAATTGTTTTAAATTATCATTTATTTCATCGAAATCTCTAACGAAATTGCACATAGTAATATTGTTTGTTTGCGTGTTCTCCTCTAGCGCCCCAGTTGGGATCCATCCAAAAACAGTGTCTTGCAGAAAAAGTTTATCATTTATCTTAACTGAATTATGCTTTAAAATTCTATAAAATAATTCAGCGCCAAGCAATGCGTGAACTTTTCCCGGTTTGAAAAATGTGGGGTCTGCCAATTCCACAATATTCGGTAAATTAATGTCCGATACATTTAATTGCTTTGATGGAATTACATCCGTGATTTTGGGAACAATTAAGAAATCTGTATTCTCCCTGAAAGAGCCATCTTCGTTTGTAATTACACTCGAAATTTTATGTTTTACATTATAAGTATAACCGTTTAATCCTGTAACGGGTACATTAATTATCCTTTTTTTAAATTTCAGCATGTCAGCGCAATCCTTAGTTAAAATATTGACATTGCTAGCATTATCCAAAATGACTCTAAACCTTCGTTTATTTCCGAAATTATCTTCTATAAAAACAAAGCATGTACTCAATAAAATTGATTTTCTTTCTTTACTTATATTATTCAAGGTCTTTAATGATTCGTTATTTACCGAAATGTTCTTCATTTCTCTATTTACCGCACCTGCAAGAGGGGAGGAAATTTGGGGGGAAGCCAATTCATTTATGGATTTATTTTTTTTATCTCGATGAAGCAATGAGCTGTGTCGCAATCCACAGGTATTACAATTATATTTTGAAATGCAAGAATTTACGCAATGAGAATTATTCAAACAATTAATACACAGCTTATTTTTCTTCACAAAATCGTATCGTTCAGAAACATTCATTTTTCGAAACTGAGAACATTTGTTCAAATTATGAAAAGCCAATTTACACAGAATACAAGTTTTTCCATTCGATTTATCATTCGAATTTAGCATGAAATTTTTTTGTTTGTTCGAAAGAGGAATGTTTTTGTTTAAGGGTTTTGAAGCAGAGTATCTATTTACGCTTTCTAACGTAGAACTGCGGTTTTCCAAAAATGACATTAATTCATTAAATTGCGGGTATTCTGATTTTTTAATCGAATATTCAAATAATTTTCGAGATTCCTTATCTACCTTTTGCAATATAATATTGATAAGGATAGCATCAGACAGATTGTTTTTTTCATATTGTAATACTTTTAAGGCCCTCAAATTTTTATTTACACAATCAATAAAGGATCTCAATTCTTTAGAAGACTCGTAATGTATTTTTTCATAATTAATTATGGCCGATAAATGAGTGTCAATGAGCAAACGTTGATTTTCGAATCTTTCAGTAAGTGCTGTAAACAATGACTCTAAGGAATCGTCTGGGCTCTCTAGTTGTTTTGCTTCATTTTTTAGCGATGCTCGCAAATAAAACAGCTTCTGAGCGTCATTTAACTGAGCATTATTGATAATTAAATTTGTAAATTGTACTTTAAAGATTGACCACTCTTCATATTTACCATTGAATGTTGGTAGTGGGATTTCAGGTAACTTAACTTTAATATTGTTCAAACTTATAGATTCAATACTATCAGCATGCACATTTATTTCAGAAACTTTAAGATTTTTAAGAAATATGTTGAGACTTACCTCAAGTTTCTCGAGACGATCTTCGAGTTCATCTAACTCGTTTTCGATTTCTGGTAACTCCTTAATCTCAGGGATATCATAATATTTATCCCGTATTTCCGATACTTTTGCTTGCAGCTCAGGTAATTTTCGAATCTTTATTTCGAGCTCGGTACTCGAGTAATTAATTTCGTCTGTATTATCTTTTACGAAATTTTCTAATTTCGTTATAGCACCTTTTAGAGCACCCTTTGTTCTATTTAATTTTTCCATAGCAGCTATTTCGCTGCGAAATCGACGGACCACAACAATGTATGTGAATACTGTGTGTAACTTTAAGATTGAAGACAAATAGTTTTCTTTTTCACATTTTTATATCACACAGCACACAAATGTTACAAACAATCACAAACACTGAAAAACATGTAGAATGATGAGGTGACTTTGGGGTAATAACCCGCTGTTAGAACAAGTGATGTTCATAAAACATCTTTTGGGAATACTCCCGCTATAAGCAACAGAATAATTGGGGATAAGACCCGATATAGCATAATGTGCCACAATGGCAGCTCAAGAACAACATACTATACTTGGGGATAACACCCGCTCGAATACACAATGTGCCGAAATGGCAGCTAAAGAACAACTATATACTTGGGGATAAGACCCGCTCGAATACACAACGTGCCGCAATGGCAGCTAAGCAACAACTGAACTGGGTCACATGACCGCAAAGCTACGGAGCTCGTTCGGCATGCGCACAAGGTCCGAACATACACAAAATACCCGATTGCATAATTCGGTATCTACAATCGCCGGAAAGGGTTCCGATGTTCTAAAACTGCTAAATAGATATAATAATGAGGAAGAAATTAGCATTTACTTAACCCTTTTCAAACGGCAGGCGAAGCATCTAGGAATAGAAAAAAATGAATGGGTTGCATATCTGTTGGCACTGTTACCGCTCGATCTTGTTAGTTTAATAAACCGTGAAAGTGAAGAACCATCCAGTGATTACGACTGTGTAAAGAAAATACTTTTAAGACGTTTCAAACTTACACCAGAGCAATTCAGGCAAAAATTCTTTTTACATAGAAAACAAAATTCAGCGTCATGGAAAGATTTCTCATTTGAAATCGCAAATTTTCTGAATGAATGGTTATTGGAATTACACATATCAACGTTCGAAGAGTTAAAAAATATTTTAATCATTGACCAGATTAGGCGAAAATTGTCCGTAGAAATGAAGGAACACTTTTGTGATGAACTGCCAAAAATTACGAGTGTAGAAGAATTGACAAATAAATTGGATGATTTTGAAACAGCCAGAATTAACTTACGGAAAACTGAAATTAAGCCCCATACACGGAATTTAGAAAACGTCAAGGTAGTGAGAATAATCGAGCGTTCCAACGAGATGACATTATTCGCGTACCATATGAGAAAACTACACACCTACCCCCCAAAAGAATTTAAATACAAAAATCCGTTGTTTTAATTGCAATGACTTTTCCCACCGTTTCAGGGATTGCCCCCAAAAAAGGAAAATCCGGTCTGCTGGAAGTGTAAATTCCTGGCCACAGGTCTGACCAGTGTACAAATAATTCTCCTAAAAATGCAAATGCTGCCATAAGCAATAACTCAAATCCGGTTGATAAAATAATAAAAAGCGTGGGGATTTTAGTAAAAAATATGGATGCTTTAATAGATACAGGAAGTGATGTCAATATGTGTGGCAACGATACTTATACAGCCCTGGGATGCCCTAAATTGCATGAAAGTGACTTGGTTTTATCAGGTATTGGTGGTAGCCAAATTACACCCACAGGATTTACGACCCCAAAAAATTGAAATAGATGGTTACACAGTGAATGCAGATTTATACGTCGTAAAAAATTTGAGCCATTCTATAATTTTAGGAAATAACTTTTTGAAACAGGTAAATTTCAATATGTCAGAAAAAGGATTGCAAATTACAGGGAAACGGAAATTGAAGGAAGTTAATGTGAATTCCCACAAGCTTTCCCACAAGAAACAGTCAGGACAAAAACCAGACGCGTCATCTATGTCACACCCAGATTTCATGCGATGTTGCGGTCAGAAAAGCAAAACAATCCCACGATAGGAAAAATGATTTCGACAGCTGAATTGGTGAGAAAGGAACAAACTAATCAAAATGAAACAGCTTGCAACTTTAGTGAAAAAATAATCATGCAGTTAAGCTCTGATAAAAGTTGTTTGTTGGAAATTGAACAGTATTCCCTCCCACAGTTAGACTCAGCGAAAACCACAGGTATTTATTTAGCTGAGACAGCTAATTCTATTAATTTTCAGGAAGTTGAGCTAAACCATATTACAAACAACACTATTAAGAAAGAGTTAACGGAATTCATCACTAATTATAAGCCAAACAAGGTTAAGGGCACTGAGTTAAAAGTAAATATAATATTAACTGATGATATTCCGATTGCGCAAAGACCGCGTAGATTAGCATATCCAGAACAGGAATTTGTGGACAAACAAATACAAGAATGGTTGGAAATGGGAATTATAACGGAGAGTAATTCTAATTATGCATCGCCTATTGTGTTAGCGAAAAAGAAAGATAATTCCTGGAGATTGTGTGTAGACTATAGACCCTTAAATAAAAAAATAATTAGAGATAATTTTCCCTTGCCAAGAATAGAGGGCGTTTTAGATAACATTGAGGAAGCGAAGGTTTTCACTACATTGGATTTAAAAAATGTTTTTTTTCATATAGACGTAGCAGAGGAGAGTAGAAAATATATAGCATTTGTCACACATAACTCCCAGTACGAATATTTAAAGCTTCCATTCGGATTATCGATTGGGCCCCAGCAATTTCAGAGATATATTCAAGCTGTTTTTAAACAGTTAATTAAAGAAAAAGTAATATTAATTTACCTAGACGATGTCATAGTACTTGCGGAGACTGGAGAAGAAGCGCTTTTAAAACTGAAACGCGTCCTGGAAGTTGCATCGGATTACGGACTTGAATTTAATTTTGCAAAATGCCAATTCCTTAAACGGAAAATTGAATTTTTAGGTTATATTATCGAAAACGGAACTACAAGGCCATCGGAAGCCAAAACTTTGGCAGTAAAGAATTTTCCTGAACCCCGCACCCTTAAACAATAACACAGTTTTCTAGGTCTAACTTCTTATTTCAGAAAATACATCCCACATTATGCGACTATAGCGAGACCTTTAAATGATTTATTAAAAGCGGGAAATACATTTAAATTTGGAATCCCCGAAAAACAAGCTTTTGAGACTCTTAAAGAAAAACTAGTTACCCCCCCAGTATTGCATACATTCCGACGAGGCGCTAGACTAGAATTGCACACCGATGCAACCGCCATAGGTTTTGGTAGTGTCCTACTACAAGAAGATGAAAACAAAAACTTACATCCTATTCATTATATGAGCAGTAGAACTACACCTACTCAAGCAAAATATTCGAATTATTGAAAACACTCGCGGTAATAGAATCGGTTAAAAAATTCCGAAACTACTTATTAGGCACGAAATTTAAAGTTGTGACAGATTGTTCCGTGTTTCAAAAGAATATGGACAAAAACGACATTACGCCAAAAGTAGCCAGATGGGCTCTATTCTTACAGGAATTAGATTACGAAATTGCCCACCGATCAGGATCCCAAATGAAACATGTAGACGCATTGATTAGAAATACAGTACTAATAGTTACCCGATCGCATGATGAATTAACATTAAAAATAAAGAATGCACAACAAGAGGACGAACACATACAAGCGATAAAAAGTTAATTGAAAAAAATGAAAGTTCAGAATATTTTATAAGAAACGACATCGTATAGAAATATGAAAATGATAGAGAACTTCTGATGATTCCTACCAATATGCAAAAGGAAATAATACGCGATGTTCATAACAAAGGTCATTACGCAGTGGCTAAAACTAAAATTATTCTAAAAGAAAATTATTTTATACCCCAATTGAGAAAGCAAATTGAAAGTGTCATTGCCAACTGCATAGAGTGTATACTTTGCAATAAAAACCAAGGAAAAGGAGAAGGTCTGTTAAACCCGATCCCCCCCCAAAATATGCCCCTCGAAACGTATTGCATAGATCACATTGGCCCCATGCCTTCTACAAATAAATATTACAATCATATTTTTATTGTTGTGGACGCATTTACTAAATTTGTTTGGCTATACCCCGTTAAAACTACAGCCGCTAAAGAAGTCATCGATAAGTTAACCCGACAACATGATATTTTCGGAAATCCATCGCGAATCATTACCGACAAAGGACCAGCATTTACCTCTGCTGATTTTGAGAAATATTGTAAGTAAGAGATAATAGAGCATGTTCCCATAACAACAGGGATACCTAGAGGAAACGGTCAAATAGAGCGAATGCACAGAATTCTTATCCCAATTTTAGCAAAACTTAGCGTAGAAGACCCCACTAAATGGTACAAGTTTGTTGCGCCCGTACAGCGCATCTTGAATAGAACCGTATCGAGGAGTACAAAATTTACACCTTTTGAATTACTGACAGGAACGAAACTGCGGCAGAAACTGACCTGCAAATCAAAACGCTGTTAGATGATGAGGAATTAAATTCCTTCATGTCAGAAAGAAATTCGAATAGAGAAATAGCTAAGGAAAACATACTAAAAATACAACAGGAAAACATGAAAACGTATAACAAAAAGCGAAAAAAGGCCAACTCATATAAACTCGGTGATTTGGTGGCCATTCAAAAAGCACAGTTTGGAACAGGCACCAAACTAAAGCCTAAGTTTCTTGGTCCCTATGAAATTACTGCAGTAAAAAGACACGATCGCTACAACGTAAGCAAAGTTGGACACCATGAGGGTCCAAATATGACCTCAACAACTGCAGATCACATGAAGCCTTGGACTTCTACTGTCTAAGACGAAATACTTATGCTTTAATTTTTTTTATTTTTGTGTTTTTATATATTTTTTTTAAACTGTGTGTTATTGATATCTTTTTTTTATTATTATTTTGAATAAACTGTGAAAAAACTGCTTCCAAGTGACAAGCAGAAAAACTTTATTATTTTTCTAACTTTAAAAATATTGGTCAAGGACTGAAAACTTTTAAAAAGCAGTATTTAGTGGTTGATTTTACTATTATTTTGTTTTATATATTGTTTGTGAATTTTTTTGTGTGTATAATATACGTTCTGGAAAAAGTAGTCCAGTACCAGTGAGGCGTATAAGGTAGATGGGTGACTGGAAGGACCCAGCCCTGTTAGGTAGGCCAAATTGTGGTGACATAATTTGAAATCTGTACTGCAAAGCCTAGCACATTCTTAAAGGAGGCTCTCGACGATCCACCCCAACCTCTGAGTCTGCGAAAAAACTGCTGAACTTACAAAAACTATTGTGAGAAAGAGAGATGACTGTTGGTTGCTCGTGTGAGCAGACGTGCTGAAACGTCGTCGTGTCGACGAATACCCGGTCACGGACCTGAGTTAAGCGGAATGCCGCCAGCTAGTTATAATTATCATGTTTAATCTAAATGTAAATACCCATCTGTAAATACCTCATCCATACATTCAAGAACATTAAAGTTTAAGATTTAGTTAAAAATCTGCCTGGTATTCCTTCTAGCCACCGATCCAGTAGAAGTACATTTATTCGACAAAATCAATGTGCATTAAATTTCTACATATATATATACATATCAACATTTGAACAGAGGGTGGTTTCGGGGTCTGGGGGTCATGATCGATGAAAATATACCAAATTTTTTTGAAATCGCTTTCCTCCGAACGGCTGCAATAGGTAGCTTTTTGTAATGAAAGCTACCTAAAATGTACATTACAGAATTAAAGTTTTTCTTTTTTTAAGTTATGACCCTCTCTTAACAATAAATATTAAAATTATTAATAGAATAATTTTAAATGAATTATTGATTCTTTCTGTATTTAAATTTATAAATAAAAATATTCGATTGCTTTATTTATTAAGTTAAATAAATAAAAATAATAATATTTTGTATAAATAACTAGGTTATTGAGTTTTTAACTACCGAATATTCAATGAAATATGTCTAAAATTTCTGTTTAACTTCTTTCTGATTTTCGTAACATCAGTGCTCTGTTTAATTGTTATGCTTAAAAATTATTTCAACGTAATAGCACACTGCAAATAGAAGCGTCTTAAATTTAGACACATATGTGACTGAAAAAGAATTTTAGACACTTAAGTGTCTTAATCTGAAAATTCAGACATTATAGATGTCTTAATTTAATATACATAAGTGTCTTACTATGACCATAGTGTAAACGAACTGAGAATAATCTCTAAAATATCCGCAAACGTCTTATTTTAAGACACTTCATTGCTTTAAACGTGTCTTAATTTAAGACGTTTTGATTCTTCCGACGCAATAACCACCAGGGGGCCCTAACACTCCCAGTTGCGCATGCGTTTTAGATGTCTTCGTTCGAAGTGGTATACGTTGTAATTGAAACAAAGTTTGTTTTTATGTACGCGTGTATTTTAATTCGTTTTTTGCGAAATGTGAAGTACTGTGATTTTAATTCGTATTAACTTGGATTATTTATTTATTGAATACATACATCTGACGTGTGTGCTCGACATCAAATGTCTCTTAGAAGCTGTCGTCGATACAAGGGCGGGATAGACACAGAACAGAAGTAGACGACGGTTCAAGATTACACTCGGAAATTCACAAGATTAAAAACAATTCAAGATTGAAAAACACAAAATATAAATAAACAAAATACCAAAGTAATTTTTTTCTCAATATTAACCCTTTGCACTCGAGGACTCCGGAGCGGAGCCATTTAAAATTTGTCTTCAAACTCGAGGTCTCCGCTACGGAGACAATGCAAATAATTTTGTGATACCATGTAATCTTGGCTTTTCTAGACAGGTATCACAAAATTATTTGCATTGTCTCCGTAGCGGAGCGCTCGAGTTTGAAGACAAATTTTAAATGGCTCCGCTCGGGAGCCCTCGAGTGCAAAGGGTAAAGTAGAATATTTATTTATTTATTCATAGTTAAATAGCTGTTGTGATTATCATCTGATATATATGTAAAATTGCCTATGTGGCAATATAAATTTAAAAAAAAACTATTTTTAAATTATATGAAGTAGAGTAGGACAAGATTATAAGAAATATATATATTTATCCATGTACTTTAAAAGCCCTCAATAGCCCTTGCCGCTGAATTTGTCCGATAATCGGAGATGTCTGCTTTTGTGAGGTAAAAATATACAAATATGTATGCCATGCGGATTAAAAAAGTATTCGCTAAATAGATGTTTCAGAATAGCTATTCGGGAATGTCCATTAACCTCCACAACGGATACTCCCGAATACCGGACATCTCAATTAAGATAACAATAATGCAGTGTTGCATTTTTTGCAAAAGAACTTCTTGATTAAAGAATGGGCATACTGGGCCGTGCCCCGACCCCCTACGATTTTAGTGCCCACAAATTTGATGTGCAATATTTGTAAAGTTTATATTTTAAATCTGTTTTGAAATTTCACTGATTATAATCAATATTTTGAACTTTTAAAGTAAAATAAGATTAAAAATAAAACAAATTAAAAAAATCTAATATTTAGATAAATATTTTTTGCTTTAATCTTGTTCTACTCCTGAAGTTCAAAATATTGATTATAATCAGTAAAATGTTGTAAAAGATTTAAATTATCAGCTTAACAAAAATTGCGTACCAAAATTGGGAGCACCAGAAAAATCAGGTTGTAGGGGGGGGGGGGCAGGACCCCAGCCAAATATTTTTCCAGGATTCAACGTGGTCAAACATGGCTACGTATGATGCTTACAAAAAAAATGGATGCTATTAAGACGTTTGAAGTGTCTGAAATTCAGACACGAAAAGTGTCTGAAAAAATTCAGACATTTTAAAATATCTGAAAACTGAACACTCCGTTTCAGACACTTAAGTGTTTGAATTTCAGACATTTTAATTTACAGTGCACTTACTATATTTATCGGATGCATTTATTTAGATTTTTTAAAGCCTTATCTATAAGTTAATTTAGAAGATAAAATATAAAACTTTCAGTGTTAGATTTTAATCTAAGTTTTAATAGCGCATATTTTTACATGAAAGGTATACCGTAATTCAATCTTTATTTACTTTTTTTTTATCTCCAAAGTAAAAATAAATGATTTATACGAGTAATAGTTATTGTAATTTAGATCTGTGTACAAAACTGTCGATAGTGGCGAAAAAACAATAATGCTGTTTGTAAAATGTAGTTTAAATCTGATAAATGTATCCCACCTGCGATGTCTTTTTTTTTTTTTTTTTTTTTTTTTTAAGTTGTTTCAGGAATTATTGAGTAATTCTTTATAACGCAATGGTGTCGAATGTTAAAGTTGTAGCTAAAATGACGGATTTCACAAGTCTCCCGGTGCGTCAATGTCCAGTCAATGTTCGGGGTCAATATCTCACCTAGTAGTGCATAGCCAATTTACTATACCTAGAAACCATTTTATGACCCCCCCCCCCTCCACCTAGGGCCTATATCCCTCGTGTTGATAATTGGCCTTCATAAACACAGCAACCAACCATTTTAATGCTAAAGCTGCAGCCTTTTGGTAGTTAAGAGGGTGGGAAAATATATAGGTTCTATATGCCTTTATCAGGGCAAATAACCAAAATATTAGTTCGTGTAGAAAATGCAGAAAAAAAAAGTATTGAATTATTTTAAATGCAGATTAAACAAAATATTTTGTGATAAAAATAATTAGCAAAATCTTAAGTAATTTTAAAAATATCCGTTATCAAAGGAAATGCAATAGAGCAATTACAAACATTCTGAAACATGATAGATGCATTTAGAAAAATCATTAATAGGTTATTTTGAAGGATTTTCACAATTTTATCGAAAACCAAATCAGAAAGTATAGTATTTTTTTGTAAAATAATGATCCTCTTGTTAGACACGCTTTTCTGTAGCAGTCTTTTTTATCCCAGACTATTTTTTCCCTATTAATAATTTAGAAAAGGAAGAAGAAAAGTTAGTATGTTTTTATGGACAAGAGTGGAAAAAATTAAAAAGAGAATTTTTTTTAAGACTCTTGTTACTCTCAAGAGATTATTGCTTAAACTTACGATAGTAAATTGAAAAAAAATTCCGATAAAAGAGCTTTCGTCAAAACTACATGCTAATATTAAAGTTTAAAAGAAATTTATAAAGAATTAAACTTGTATAATTGCGAATTATGATAATTTCATTTTTAGTTTAATCTAAGCATTACACAACTTATGTCAAATGACGTCATTCGCATCCGCTTAAGAATTCCCCGTTTACGATCTACGTTGTTAAACATCTTACGATCTTACGTTGTTAAACATCTACAGTAAAGCATGCATAGCACATCACTATCGCGAAATAATGCAGAAATGCAGCAAAAAGATTCCGTCATTCAAGAAAATCGAAAAAAAACGGCTATCTAATGATTCATAGATACTTGCAATTAAATATAGTATATAATAGCTCCGTTTTTTAAATAGAAATCATTAGTTTCTATGTTTTTCAAAATAACACGGATTTTAATTACATTTTCTTTCGGTTGTTACGAGAAAATGGCAACAAAAATATATAATTACTATTTTAAAACAATTTTTCCCTTACTTTATACAGAAATGGTGTACTTCCGTTGCTAATATTAGGCAAATGGCTCCAAAAACTACAAAATAATTAATATTTCAAAAATATATGTAGATACAGTTTTCAATACCTTTAAAAGAACTTTTTTTTTTCCAATACGACGGTATAAAAATTGAAAATGTGCGGTGCTTAGAAGTTTAAAAAATTGCTAAAGAATATTTAATCGTAATGCTTTGTTTTACAGCTAGCTTCTGTAAGGTAACGTTATTTTTTGGACACAAAATAAGCTGGGAAAAAGAAGTAGCATACCATAGGGGAGGCTAAAATTGAAAATTTAACAGTAGGAACATAAACAGTAAAATTAATATTACTATAATATTCTTGCATTTATGAATTTATTTACGCAGCGGAAAATGTTGACTTGAGAATTAATAGAATCAGTAAAACTGATAACTCTGTTTGAGAAAGCTAAATGTTGCATTGGAAAAGCTATTCGGAAATGTCTGAAATGTTTCTGAAATGTAATCATAACAAACCTAATTCTACGTTTATAAATATTTCTTTAAATCTTGGAAATATATTTTTGTTTAAAATAATTATTTAATAAATAGATAACACTAAATAAATAAAAATTTTATAAATGTAATAAATATTTGGTACTTTCAAAATCCAAACTTTTGTTCTCGCTTTTCCTCGTTGTTTTATAGCTTGTAGAGTTCATCGATACTAACCCTTCCCTGCACGATTTTTTCTATTTTTATGGAAAAAATTATTTGAAATCTATATATCGGTCTAATAATGGAAAAAATAGTAAAAAAAAAAAAAAAATCAAATTTTCAGCTAAAATTTTATATTATATGGTGTGGGCCACATGTACACAATTCGAGTTTTAAAATATTGTATTGCTATATTTTACAACTAAATGACATTAAAATAATTAGTTTTATCTGCTTAACACTCTGAAACTTTTTTATATTAATATTTTTAAGTATTCAGTAAAAATAAGGAAAGTAAATCTTACCCTAATACATTGATCGAATTTCTTTTTTGTTTCCGAAGAGCAAATCCTAATTTTTTGTGAAATGAAGGCATCTTACATGGACAAAATAAGTGTTATTCCATCCTTTGGACTGTTCTTGAACAGGGACAGAGATCATATTGGCCAAATTCATGACACATAATGATAATTGTGCTGTTTTTTTTTGTATGTGCCAGATATGGCACGTGGTGCAGTGAAGAGTAAATATTGGTCTGAGAGGTTATCAAAAACTAATAAACTAAACATTCGTTTATATATATATATATATGTCTACTATCTTTGACAATTGTCTAATTAGCAGCATTCCTCCAGGGACGATTTTTTTCTTTTTTTACGTTTCTTTTTATTTTATTAAATGACTGATTGTCTTATGGCCACCTAGGTTTTATAAATACAGCTACTCCTTGACAAGGCATACAGTTGTGGTCAACTAGGTAGTCTATGAAACTAGTTTTACAATATGAAATTTTTATAATTGCATTTATTAAAATTTCCTTTTAAATGGTTAATGTGGCAGTAAAACATGTGATTTTAATCAATTTTATGTTCGCTTATATGTTTTAATCAGTGTCAAATAAAGTAAACTTTAATTTACTAACTTTGTTTCTATTATAAAATATAGATACAAATTTCAGATGTGAGAATAACCGTTGAGCGTGCGAATGCAGGATCTTTTTTATAACAAACAAAAGCACTTGGCATTTTATACACGTTGTAACCGAGTTAAAAGGAATTTGAGAACATGTCACGAAAGAAAGCTTCGAATTTATATAAACTTACTAAATGTTGTGACCTTAACTTTAGATGTGGTGATACTAAGTACTATGTACATGTGAACTTAAGTATTAAAATTTGACACAGGGATTTCCTGAAGACGGATTAACACTCTTAAATCTAATTATCAATTATTGCAAAAACAAAATGGCGTCTCACGCAAGTTAGTGTTTCTGGTCTCAAAATTAATTCTTTTCGCTACTACGTAATTCCCTTTTCTCAATACCATGCACCCCACTCATTTATGAGTAAAAATGCTCCTGCCAAAACACTTTTTATTGAAAAAATATAAAATACGCTTTTCTAAAATTATGTTTACATTTAAAATTTAAAATATAATTATCAAATTTCATTATTCCAAAAAGAAGAAAAAAGTGTTTAAAGTTAGTTTAAACATTCCTAAATTAATAACTTGATTAATCATGGACACTTTTGAAAATTGATTTCGCAAGACAATGTAAATGGAAAAAATTATTAGATGGCAATTTTATATAAAATTAAACTGTACATTTTTTTCTGGAAATGTTTAAGAAAACTAATTTAATAATATAATTTTTATGTACTTAATATAAAATACGATGCAAAAAATTTGCATTAATGAATCTTTGTTATCGTTTTAAACATGTCAAATTTATGACGTTCCAGCAAAAAAAAATTACAACATATATCTCAAACTTTCCAGTATTATTAAATTATTTAAAACTCATGACAGCATGATTGTAATCAATATAGACAGACAAATGCATATGTAAAAAATTGTATTTTTTTTATATGCAACATCAATATAAAACAAAGCAATAATTTATGTATTCATACACTAATTAAAAATATATATTGAATAAACATATATATTTTTCTAAATATAAAGAATAATTAATTTAAAACAAAATAAAGAGCTCTTGGAAAAATAATGTGCAGTATTTAATTATTATTACTAATTATTATAATTTGAACAAAGTGTATATTTACATTATATTTTATCACAAAAAACCAACTTTATTAATGCAGCCTAAAAAAAACTGAAAAGACTTAATGAAAAATGCTTAAAAAATACATTTCCTTTTAAAGATTTTTAATTATTTTGATAAATTTATGAAAATGTAATTTTAATATTCAAAAAGCAAATTAATTTAAAATTTTATAATAAAACACTCCATTTTTCTCTAAAGAAAGAAAATAATTTTCAGGCGTATCTTATGGATTAAATTTTTTATGTACCCACATTTTTTACATGTTATTGACTAATTAATGGGGTAAAAACTAATGACTGTTTTTACTCATCTCATGCCTTATAAAAGTTTTTTTTTTTTCTTTTTACCAGTTATTCCAAGAATATTTTTTAGGTGTAATTATCACTTACTTAGAGAATGGAAGAAAGGCAAAACAATTTTCTCCCGTTAATGATTGAAATGTAGTTTTTGAATAAGATGAGGTTTCTCTGCTAAATTAAAAAATAAAATTTTCTGGGAATTAATGTAAGAATAAAAAATTATGTTTATTGTGACGTTTTATCTGAGCTCACGAAGAGACCAGATGACCATAACGTAATAAACATTTTTAATTGGGACCTCCAGATGCCTAACTATAAATTTACATGTCAATGCTTCACAAAATCCAGATCTAACGTGTAAACAGATTTAATGTTGTAAATATCTTGAGAAGGGCTGCGTAGCATTTGTAAGAACTGAAACTTTTTTGACCAAGATGACCCAATATACCACGAGAGTTGGCTAGGAGACAGACTGAACTCTCGGAAAAGGCCCCGTGGGAGAGATGCTGCTTTGACACGACCGAAGGCGGTCAGTTATCGGTTCTGCTAGAGGAGCGATTCGCTCCTAAAAGGATCAATTTTTTTATGTGTTAAGACTGTATGTGTGCTTGCTGATGTGTGTGTCCGTGTGTCGTCAATAAAAAAAACTGTAGAAAATGAACTCAAAATTCTTTTTATTTTAGTTAAGATTAATTCCTTAAGTTAGATTTTTATTGGCGTTACATCACATATAATATAGTTAAAACAAGTCGGATTGTACATCAAACTAGACAAATGAGGAACGTTCGTACTATATCTAGTTTTATAAATATTCATATCTTGATGCAACAGCTATTGCACTCTTGTGCAAAAATGTCTAAATAAAAAATTTATTACCATTATATATATTAAATTCAGTAATACGGAAATAATAAGGCTCCATCTTAAATGTGGCGTAATCACCAGGGCAACGTAGAATCATTACCTATTATGGGATATCATTGAATTAATTACGTATGATAGAATTTAATAGAATAATCACATGGCAACCTAGAATCATTACATATCATGGGATATCATTGAATTAGATACGAATTTGAAGTGACTCGACAAAATTCTGCAATGATTATATATATTAAATTTCAAATTAGTGGGTTGTGTAATTTTTGCGTTGTTATATGCGTACAGACGGACAGATAGGCGGACGGACCAGACGACCACTATAGGTTTACGCATTTATATAACTGCGAACGCATCTAAAAATCATTGTAGTTAGCGAATAGTGTCAGAAACATTAATATATATATATATATATATATATATATATATATAAACATGGAGTGTTGCATATCGGTTTCAGTCAACGGAAAATGTGTCATTTCTTACAACCCCCTCGCCTCCCCCCAATTTCGGAATATATCATAAATATAGTGCCTATTATGGTGTGGATTAGAATTGTGAAAGATTGCTTACCACACAGACGCAAGTTTCAAAGGTATTTTTGCATTAAGTTATACAATTTTTCAAAGAACTGAGGAATAAAGTGACAAAGTGGCGGAAGTGACGAAGAAGTATATATGACGAAAATATTTGAATATTATTTGGTTATGCTGTTATGGAGATTTTTCTGAGACAAGTTATAGAAAAAAATCATAAAAGTGACAATGAATGACATTTTAACGGCAAGAATCAAAAAATGGTCGTAAATCCACGACATTTCAGGGATAAATACCTATTGCTGTGTACGTACACGGAATAGAGGAGAATTTAAGGATATTTAGACGAAGATCATTTTTTTTCTAACGCTTTCTGTAGCGCTAATAAAATGTGGAACAATGTAGCGTTTTTAACCATTTGGAAAAATGGTTATTGTCTTCTTCAGGGTAGGAAATCAAAAGCATATCTGAAGGCTTTTATTGGTTTAATCATCATTTTATTTGTTTTCTGATTGGTCTATACAGTAATCTGTATTCCCCTTTACTTTCAACAGAGATGGACAACAGAGTGTTGCCACTATGACAAAAAAGTAATAAAAACTACAAAAAAAAAAAATAATAATTGAGATACAGCTTTCAAACAAATTGCATTTAAAAGTACATTTTTTTTTTCTCTATACGACGATATAAAAAGTAATATTGTGGGATGTTTAGAAGTTTAAGAAATAAATTTCATTTAAAATTGGCTGTCACATTTCTTGGAAATCTGACGATGGAAAAGCCTTTTCCCGAACAGCCAATGAAATGCTTGGATAATACGTAAGCTTCAGGTGGATAATACGTACGAGTCGCAGGCGATTTCTGTCGTTTGGAATTTTTACGTGTATAGCACTATTAATGTTTAATTCATGGCGTACGTAATGTATGAGCAACTCCGTGCTTTTTCTTTGAAAAAATCATTTTCCAAATGGTAGTTGTAATTTGTTAAATTGCATTTTTTTTTTTTTTTTTTTTTTTTACTGTCAACTAAAACTCGATGCTTAAATTTTTTTTTTAGTTTTTTAGAATTACTGAATGGCAGCAGCCTTATATTATACTATGAAAATTTTATGATAATACAAAAAATTGCTGATTTTGAGTGTGCGACATTAATTTTGACCGTATGGGTGTTCTAGAAGTCTAAAATCGATGTTGTAAGAAGTAGAATGTAGAAAGAACTTAGAATAAACAACAAAACTACTTTATTTTTAGAATAACACAGCTTCTTTTGATGACACTGATTTTCATAAAAGTGTCTGAGCAGATTTTACAGTATACTTATCTGTTTTCACGAAGCGGAATAGCGGTTTTGAGGATGCTATCAATTCTCCATTAAAAATTCTCAGCTGCGCAAATGTATTCATATCAATTCATGTTAATATCATTGCTAATCTTTTTAATTTATCACGTTTGTCTGTGAAACATGTTTATTGAACTGTTTAGGTGTCTAATCCCTGGCAGAAAACCTAAAAACTTTTTGTGATCTAATTTCAAGACTTTAAACTTTCGCTTTCCTAGCTTCGAATAGTGCTTCTACAAAGAACAGAATATATAGCATATTTGCGGGTTTTTTTATATGCTACGCTATTTACGTATTTTTTCTATTTACTTGTATTGATGACTTTTAAGTTGTGTTTAATTGCTGGTTCCTATCTATAAACACTGTTTTGATGAGGCCTATAATTGTCTATGAAGGTTAGAGTTGCAGTAAAGCTAGAGATCCTACCTACACAACTTCCAGGTTGTGCAGTATTTAAATCGAACTTATGACTGTAAAACAGTCAATGAAGCATGGTCTTCATTTTGAAAGGCCTATCCAATGATATGCCACTCAATATGGTGCGTAAAAAGTTTTTTTTTGTCTCTACCACCATGTTGTATTTTACGACCGCCATTTTGAATTTATAAAAACAAAAGCTAGCCTATAAACATCGGACGGATAAGACGAATCGATAGAGACCTCATTCATTAACATCCATCCTGCCGTTGGGATGTTTCGAGGGTATAAAGAAATCAACATACCCAGATACGCGTGAAACACATAACGCTTCTTTCCATTCGGGTAAAAATTTAAAATAAGTTAAAATAAATATTCGAAAGAACTGCGTACATGAAGATTTCTGCGGTTGAAAGTTCTTCAAAAGCGTGAGAAAAAGAACAGATTCATACAATACAAAAAATTACTCAGTGCTTGAAATTATGCGCTTAGTTAAACAAGATTTTCTTTATTTGTTATACTATGAGTATGGCAATGATGCAAATTAACTTTTTCACTGTCACTTTGAAAAACTGGCATTAATATATACTGTTAATTAATATTCTTCTCACATCTCGGTTTGTGAACACTTTATTACAAGCAAGTCTTCCTATACTAATTAAAATTCACCCTTAAATTAAAAACATCATATATTAACTATAGACATTTGCATGAGGGAAATAATGTAAAATCCATTTTTTAACCCAATATTTAAAACTTGTAAATGTTAATAATATAATGAATATTTATGTTATTAGTAAAATTGTTACCAATTGTTGTTTATGCTAAAATATTTTATAAATTAAAATGCGCTCAAATTCATTTATACCGCCTTTAAAAAGAAAAACGATTAGAACACGATGAATTTCTAAATTCGATAAATATTCTGATTCTTTTAATTATTTCATCAGTTTCGCGAATGTTAGTTGTTAAAAAAATATTATCTTCACAAAATTAAAATAAATTTTCTATTATCAAAATGGGCATTTATGGCGAATAACATTCTTGCATAATAATAATTTAAAAATAGTACCACTTAAATTTGGTGGCGTAATAATATATAATAAATCTCTCAAAGTAAACATCCTCTGCTTTTAAAATTAAATTAAATAGATTGTGAATATCTTGCATATTCTTACAGCGCAGAAATAATCCCCAACACAAAAATATGTATAATGAAACTTTTGTTTTGGAATACATAAAACCTAGATTGAACAACATGTGCCATTTAGAGATAAGACTTTTTCGAATTTCAGATAGAATTTTTTTTCTATCGTGAATAACGTTGGATGAGTAGAATTTTCAAGATAGCGTTCAGGAAAAAAAAAACTGCTTACACGGGCGTAAAAGAAAAGAAAAGAAAATTAGGTACATTGTATTAATTTAAGTTTTTACCTAAAATCAGTTTTCAGCAAACAGCTTTGGATTTGCTATTAAAAATTTAAAATTTTAACATAGAGCATATATTTTATAGCTAATTTTAATTCTAATTTAATTTTTACCAATAACGACTGAAAAAATTAAACTGCTACATTCTTTTACAGTAAGATAGCTTTGTAAAATACTAAATATATTCTAAAGTAGTTCTTCTAGTTTTTTCAGCTATTACAAATTCAACGTGGAAAAGTATACAAAATACAGATCCTTTACACTCTAAATAAAAAGGAGTGACTATTCACTCCGGAGGAGTGAATAGTCACTCTATCGCAGAGTCAAAATATGCCCAACCTCTTTAGAGTGACTATTCACTCTGAGCAAAAGTGAAAATTTTGACTCTTTGAATGAGTGAATAGTCACTCCTGGAAAGTGAATATTCACTCTAAACAGGGGTGGATAATGACTTTTTCGGAGGAGTGACTATTCACTCTTGCTAAAGGAGTGCGGTTTTTCACCCCTGGTAGGAGTGAATAGTCACTCTTTCATAAAAGTGAATGTTCATTTTTTATGTAGTCGTTTTTTTTTGTTTTTTTTTTGTCTTTTTTTCGCTTCTATGGTCATTTTAAAAGAATCACATCTTTTACAGCATGCAATGAAAACAGATACAAGCGTAGTAAAGATTGGAATAAAATACTTTATTAGCAATATTTATTTAATTCATAGTTTGTAACACCAATTGAACTTTTAGGGAAAAATTCAGTTAAAGTTACATACGAATTTAAATTAGATTACTAATAGTAATAAACTAAAATATTTTATTCCAATCTTATCCTTTGTGTTTGCTTTTATTGCATGCCCTATAAAGATATTACTTTTAAAGTTTTATTAATAACTTCTTAATCAGCGGATGTTATATGTTTAACAATGTTTGATTTGATTTTAATTTTTGTTTTAAATATAAAACCGTACTTTTTCTTTAAATTATTGCTATTTTTGCAAAGTCCTATTGTTCTAAAATATTTTTAATTTTTCCATTTAAAAAACAATACTTATAAACTCACATCTTTTTAAAATAAGTTCTAAGCATGATTTAAATATTAAGAATTTATATATATATTTTATCCGCTGTCATTTGCTTTTGTTTTATTTAATATGAACATGGAGTCTAAAGTTAAACTTTTAAGTTCTCTGGAATATGTATATAATTTTCTTTTAAACATATTCCTTAACTTAATCATGATTTCTAATTTTCGTCCGTCATTGCTGAAAAATGAAATTAATACAATACTTATTAATGAAATGACGCGATAAGCCATGTTTAATTTAATTTTTTTATTCGCGTAGATATTGTATTTTGTGAATATGAGCAAAATAGATTTTATATGTTTTATAGGAAAAGATTGACCTCGGAAATAGAAACAAGTTGGAAATTGCTCGTCAAACGTGGCAAATGAGGTGCGTTCGTAATATAACTAATTTTACAAATATTTTTTGCACCGCATATTGTGCTGAATGTATATTTTGGTGAAATTTATAAGTGCATATCAATTTCATTATGTTCAAAAGACCGTAACATCATTAAAATGCACTTGAAATAATCTTTTCCCATTGACATTAAAGTTAACGGAAAGCTTTTGACTCCCTGTAATTAAACTGTACATCCGATTTTCATAAAATATGAAACGATTCGACAAAATTTTGCAACAATTAAATAGGGTAGATGTGCCAGTAATGGACACTCTTAAGGAATTTCTTTTAAAATTATTTTTTTTTATTAATAGTTATAATTATTACATTCCAGTTTTTTCAATATTATATTAATCTATCAACAATATTTAACCATTCTTATAGTCTCATTTCCCAATGTGAATCGAAATTTAATTTTAAATAACAGAAATATACCAAAACACCCAAAAGCCCAGTAATGGACACCCTCTGGCCCAGTAATGGACACCCTCTGGCCCAGTAATGGACACCCCATAAAAAGTAATAAATATAATTGTTTTTATGACTGTATTTAGAACCAGAGTTTAATGAAAACATACTAATGAAACAAAATGGTTATTTTCAAATAAATTTAACAATAAGGATACCAGTAATTAATAAAATATTTGTGATGATCATTTACTGTTTGCATCAATTATTGTAATTATCAGACGATCAATGTTTTAATTATTTTAGATGGATAGTTTAAAATACTAAATATCAGGCAATTACAGCTATTAAATTATTGAAACAGTGGGGGATTTAAAAGGTAATAATAATAAAAAAAGTTTTGGAATGTTAGTGATGTTTAGTTTTGTCTCGCTATTTTTAACAATTAATCTTCCAGAGACTACTTGATATATCGTTTATAATAATTAATATTGCAAATATGAAAGAAATGATATTGTGAGTTGAATATTTTAAATTCTAAGTAAAATAATTTCAAAATAAAACTGTAGAACTGATGTTTGAGGCCACTGATCTGCAGATTTACCAGTTTCATGAATATTGCCTATAAATTAAGGAATATTACTTTTTTTTCCTTCTTTTTTTTCAGATAAGAATAACCAAATATTTAACACAGAAAATAGATTTTTAATAGCTTCTGTAACTTAATTTCTTTTATTTAAAAGGAGAGGTATTAAGCCTTATGAGCCCGTCTTTGGCTGTGCTCTTAAACAATATTTTCTACTACCTAGCTGGTTTGATTGCCAGATTTTAAAATAGCAAAGTATATATACATAAAAAAGGAATAAAATATTGAAATTTTATTAATCACATAAACTAACTTAAAAGCAGGTATTTAAAAAGTTTTGGTGGAAAATGACTAATTAACCATTCTAGTAATAGACACCCTCTCTTAAAACCTTAAAAATAAATGAAATTTCGTAAATGACCGTTAGTATATAAAAGTCTAAGTTTTCTATTGCTACTCAAACAAAAACATTCAAATTTTGCAAGAAAATAAATAATATATAAATTAATTAAACGAAGCCAGCTCTTAGCCTCTTCATTAAGATTTTCACAGAAAAACCGCAAAACTTTGAAACATTATTTTCTACTTCCTAATTGGTTTGATTAAAAGTGTCAACAATAACCCAGTTTTATAAAACATGCAAGGGGAAATTATAAAAAAATTAATTAAAGTTAAATATTTATTACTTATTTTTTTATGAACCAAAAACATCAAAGGGTGACCATTACTGGCATATCTGCCCTATTTAAAATTTCAGACCATTCGGAAGGCTGTAACAACATTAAAATGCACTTGCAATAATTTTTCCCATTGGCCGTAATGTAACAGAAAAATTTGACTGTCCCTGTAATTAAACTATATATCCGATTTTCATAAAATTTGAAATGACGCGACAGAATTATACAACAATTATATATTTTAAATTTCAAACGATTCGGTTGGGTAGTTTTTGCGCTGTTATATGCGGGCAGACGGACAGACAGACGGGCTGAACGACGACTATAGGTGCTACGTATTTATATAACTACGAACGCACCTAAAAAGCAATTTTTATTTTTTTATATCATTAAATAGTTTAAACTTTTGTCTTTCCAACGATGTGTCACACATGTTTATATATATAAAAAATAAATGTTGAAATTATTCATTCTTTCTAAGAGTACTTCACAGCTTAATGGCAATAAATCTTTAATCGACTTTTTCTCAAAACTTGGATTTTTCATGTTTATGTTCCTTTTTTAGGTGCGTTCGTAATTATATAAATACGTAGCCCCTATTTTCGTCGTTTAGTCTGTCTGTCAGTGTTGATTTCAGGGGGTGGCCCGGGGGGGGGGCATTTCCCCTCCGGAAGATTTGAGATTTTGTGTTTTCAATGGTCAAAAAGTGCAATTCCCCCTTGGAACTCTATAATGTCCCCCCCCCCTCCGGAACCACAGAAATCCCTCCCGGAGATAAGGGTCTGAATTCAACACCCGCATATAACAGAGCAAAAACTACCCAACCGAATGGTCTGAAATTTTAAATATATAATTGTTGCAAACTTTTGTCGAGTCATTTCAAATTTCATAAAAATCGGATGTATAGTTTAATTACAGGGACAGTCAAAATTTTTCCGTTACATTACGGCCAATGGGAATAAATTATTGCAAGTACATTTTAATGATGTTACAGCCTTCCGAATGATCTAAAATTTTAAATATATATTTGTTGCAAAATTTTGTAGACTCATTTCAAATTTCAGGAAAATCGGATGCATACTTTAATTACAAGGACAGTCAAAATTTTTCCGTTACATGACGGCCAATGGGAAAAAAAAATATTTTAAGTGCATTTTAATGATGTTACAGCCTTTCAGAACAGAATGAAATGGATATGCACTTATGTATTTGCACTAAAATATACATTCAGTACAATATGCGGTGCAAAAAATATTTCTAAAACTAGTTTATAGTACGAACGCACCTCATTTGCCACGTTTGGTGAGCAATTTCCAACTTGTTTCAATATCTATTAAACATAAGAACTCAGACTTTTTTTAATACTTATACTATGTTATATTGTATACACAGGGATTTAATGATTTGTTGAGAATTATTTATTTTAGGCAGTAAAATCTTACCAAAAAGTGCTAATTTAAAAATGACTTTCAATAAATAATCAATAATTAATTTTGAATTTTACTGGAAATGGTCTGTTAAAATACGTAAAACATGTTATTCAAACTACTCTAAAAAATCTAGACCTCTATATTTCACCATTTCTGAGAAAAATGTACATAAAGTTGGTGAATTTAACATGGCGGAGATACGGCTTTCCCGGTTCACTTAAAAGAATTACATTTCAGTCCGCTACATGAAGAAATCCCACAGTCACTTTAGAACGAAAATGGTCAGTTAAAAAACATAAAGCATGTTATTCAAACTACTCTAAAAAATCTAGACCTCTATCTTTCACCATTTCTGAGAAAAAGGTACATAAAGTTGGTGAATTTAACATGGTCCCCTTAAAACAATTACATTTCAGATCGCTACATGAAGAAATCTCACAATCACTTATGAATACTCCACGATCAATCTTTTGCTATACAAACATACAACTATTTAGCTCATAATCTGGACATTCCACATATCTACACGGATAAATGCTTAAAATTAAACAAGACTTATCTTCATTTTATGTATTCCAAAGAATAATTTTAATGATATCCTAATCTGTTTATCTTAAAATGGCGGACGAAAAAGTGATCATTTTTTCTTATCTTTAAAGGCTGTCGTCGCCTTGCTGCTCTGATTGGTTAATAAGCAATGCACACGTAAGTCACTCTTCTTTCAGGAGTGAGACATCTCACTCCTTTCTAGAGAGTGGAAAACTTCACTCTTTAAGGAGTGTATTTTTATAAAACTCACTCCAAAAAGAGTATAAATATATATATATATATATATTTATAACATTATTTCATACCATAATGTAACCATGATAATTCTGAAAAAATGCTGTGTCAAATATTATTGATTTTTTTTTTATATTTTTTATGCGTAAATTACGGGAAATTAAAATTTTTAATAGTACACATGTTCTGTTAGAAATAATGTCACTGTTGAATTCCACATTAAAAAATAAATCAAACTTTGTTTGGTAATTTAGACACTGGAAACTGACATTTTGAACTAAAAATAAAACATGCTTGATACACTCTAAAATTGGGAGGAGTGAAAAGTTCACTTTTTGAAAGAGTGACAGGCATTTTTCAAAAAGTGAACTTTTCACTCCTCCCAATTTTAGAGTGTATCAAGCATGTTTTATTTTTAGTTCAAAATGTCAGTTTCCAGTGTCTAAATTACCAAACAAAGTTTGATTTATTTTTTAATGTGGAATTCAACAGTGACATTATTTCTAACAGAACATGTGTACTATTAAAAATTTTAATTTCCCGTAATTTACGCATAAAAAATATTAAAAAAAAAATCAATAATATTTGACACATATATATATATATATATATATATATTATATATATATATATATATATATATATATATATATATATATATATATATATATATATATATATATATATATATATATATATATATATATATATATTTATAATATTATTTCATACCATAATGTAACCATGATAATTCTGAAAAAATGCTATGTCAAATATTATTGATTTTTTTTTTTTTTTTTTTTATGCGTAAATTACGGGAAATTAAAATTTTTAATAGTACACATGTTCTGTTAGAAATAATGTCACTGTTGAATTCCACTTTAAAAATATATTATATTATTTATATTATTATCTATATTATATATATTAAATTAAAGTAAATTCGAATTTCTCATTAATACGTGGTATTATACTATATAATACCACGTGCTATACGTGGTATACGTGGTAAAATAAATATTAACACGTTCACGCCGGCACGGTGGGTGGGTCACACTTGACTGTCTCAGAGCTGCAAAGTCTCCGGCTTTTTGGATATCAGTATTTTAATAAAGAAAATGTTGTTTTATTTAATTAGAACAATTGGGCGATTTAAAGGAACAACAGTTTCTCTAAAATAATAGTGGTGTGCAAAAAGTCGGAGGCTTGGCAACTCTGATACAGTTGAGTGTGACCCACCGCGCGGCGTGAACGTGTTAAAGCTATACGTGGTAAAATAAATATTAAATAAAATAGAACACCGGAAAAAATAAGAAAATTCTATTTAAGAATAAAGAAAACTGTCTTACAAAATTATAATTAGATTATTAGTAGCATGCACTAATCTTGTTGCATGGTCGTCCATTGCGATAGCTATGAAACAAAAAATAGTTAATTACAAAATTTTCGAAGTTCTGCGCACAAATTCACACGTAACTTCTATTTTGAGTTTTTTGTCGTAGACTAAGTTAGACTACACCATAAACTCATTAAAATAAATCCAGATGGACCCAATTCAGAAATTTATTAGCACTTGTGTATTGGCGTACACCCACGCATACGATTGGGCACGCATACATGTATACATGACAAAATTAACTCTAAAGCCACATAATGTAATGGAAACATAACAATTTGGCAAAATTCTGGCTATATATATATATATATATATATATATATATATATATATAATGTGTGGGATTTATTGCGAAAGATTTGCGAAGTGGCGATCTTCTGCAGGTATTTTTTTTTATTGTGTTTAGACATATTTTTTCAGCTAAGGAATGATGGCATGAAAAAAAATCGCAGATCGTGTGTGAAAGTAATTTAAAACAATCTCTAAAAATAGTTTTTTTCCCTCTAGAAAATGGAAAAACATTAATGATTTGTGTACTTATTTTACAATAATTTTATTAGCATCGATCGAATTCTGAAGTGATCACTTTTTTAAGGGCTAAATTTTTTGGATTATATTAGAGGGTGTGATTTAAGTGATGCCTGCTGGACAGATAATTACACCTGTTTATTTTTTATTAAATATATTCAAAATTGTTAATTGGTCCAAATCATCCAAGCAACCTCATAGCAAATTGGTATATAGTTTTATATACCTTAGATAAATTTAAATAATATAAGTGATCGTATTTACCTACATTCTAGTAGAAGAGCAACGCGAAGCATTAATAAAATTAAATTATAATTCGCGTCAAAAGTAATTATTAAATTTGAATAATTACGAATAAAATTAAGAGTTTGCGTTGTGAATTATTTAGACGAACTCTTCCACTTATGAATTAAACTAAAATTTAAGCTGTAAAAAAAAGAATTGACACACTTTAAATATTATTAATTAAATAATTACAGAAACTTTTTAAAACTTGATTAAATATTTTATTTACATTGAACATATCTATTTACAGAAAAACATAATATTAATTCAAAAAATAGAAAGCAACACTTTTGTTTGCTTCTCATTATTTTAAGTATGTTTAATCTTTTTTTTAAAAAAGACAATATTTTCACGTACTCTAATTATTATAATTGTTTCTTTTTGCTAAAAGAAATACTCTCTTTCATTTTTAAAATTACCTTAATCTTATTTAATTATTGGTTTGGTCGGATCTCAGATAACTCTCTACCATAAATATCAGAAAAGTATTTTTTAAGATTTTTCATATGATCTTAAGTGGTAAAAGAAAATGTTTAAAATAGTACCTTCTTTTGATATACGGGATGGTGGCCTTTATTCGTCAAATTCCGAGTTGTTGCGTTGCTTAGGATCATGGCAATGTGTCATCAGGAACGCATCCTCAATTTGGCTTGATTAGGATCACTCCGATAAGTACATCAGGAAGACATCCTCAATTTGGCTTGATTAGGCTCACTCCGATAGGTACCTCAGGAAGACAACCTCAATTAGGCTTGATTAGGCTGGATTAGGCTCGCTCCGACATGTCCATCTCGCCTGGGCTTTACTAGGGCTTACGGGACTCATTGCACGGGCTTTCAGGAGAGCTCTTGCATCCTCTACATCTTTTTTCAGACTATCCTTTTTCAAAACTTATTCTTCTTGCACACCAGCTCCTGCAGTGGGAGGAACTATTTTTGTCTAGTCCACTGTTATTGGATGTGAGAAGATTTTTTATTATACTTCGATAGGCCTATTAGCTAGCAGTCTGCAAATGGCCCCTAACATATACTTTAATATTATTATCTGCCTTAAAGTTTGGGTGGTCTGAAAAGTCATAAATTTATCCCAACACTTTTATTGAGGCCATAAATTGATTCCAACGTTTTTATGAATTTACGACTTCTAATTATACACCACTTTCCATTGGCTTGTCATAAAACGACACCATGGCGTCTGCGTATTGTTGTTGTCTGAGATCCGAACTCCATTCAACGTTATACATTCATTTTACAATACAACAATTTTTTAAAAATATATATTTAATCTTTAAAATCAACTTAATAATTTTTGTATGAACTTACACTCTTATTTTACTTAAATATATAAACATTATAATTTTACACTCATAATTATATTTTATAAAAAATATTTATACAAACAGAAATAACAAATTACGCAATTTTACTTTGATTTAACCAACATGGTGCGGGAACATATCATAGTTATATGTTGCCCAGCAATGCCTTTGTAATTGTATTTGGCGATAGGGTCATAGAATTCGACTGCATGCGAACATGTAAGAAAAGTATGTTCTCATAATGCAGTAGCCTTTTTTTCTCACTGTTATAATCGCGATTTATAATAAAAAAAGGGGGCGTAAATTACGCAGCATCCGATGATACACCTTATACTGGGCTTTATTAAATATTTTTCACTATTTTGATTTGATTTGAATTGCTCTGTATTTATGCTTAGTATTGATTGTTTTTAATAACAAATAATTTTTAATTCTAATTTTTACTAACACTTTAAATTTATTCAAAAATGATTTTTTTTTAAACAAATGGTGTATATATGGTTTGAAATTTCTCAATTTCCAGACATTTTAATATTAAAAAAATTTGTATTAACAAAAAAATGTGGTGAATAAAAAAAATGTTTGTAGTGATATTAATTGAAATAAAAAGGAAAGAAATACATGTTAAATATATAATTTTTTTAATATATTTTTTTTTCATGCAAACATTGAAAATCTGTTTGTTGGGATAAACTTTATCTGAAGAAAACATATTTTTCTATATTTTGTTCTGTAATGACTGAAGTTATATGATATTTAGATTCCTCCCAAAAAACTTAAACAAATTTTTCAAAATAACTAAAGTCTAAGTTTTTAAAAATCTCTTCAAGGATTTCTCAGGTACACTATGAAGTTACTATGGTGTATTACTATGGTGTATTAAATGCTGCATCGCTGGTATAATACAGAGAAACCTCAATGAGTACACAGATAGACACAAAAACTGTTTATTTTTATTCCAAATATTCAAAAGGCAGTTTTTTTTTTTTTGTGTGTGTGTTACAAAGCAGTTTCAAACGATTAAAAGTAGGACATGTGTCTCACACCATTTGAAGCATAAAACAGATTACAAGCATTTATATTGAAAGATTGTTTATTTGCACGAGAGAAATGTCTCCATCCCTCCCCTGCCCTGTTAATTTCAAAATTGTAGCGTTATTCACTACCTTAAATCATTTGTCTGAATTATTTAACATATTAATTTCGTGATAACGGCATTAATAAGTATGATCAATTTGCTATCCTCATAAATATGTTAATAATTACTGATTTAATAATAATTGCTCATTTTATTTCACCCCTTGGGTCGATTCCATATTTTTGGACCAGGTACGTCAGTGGACACGCATAGTTTACTAACAATAGGTCCAAACAGAAGTTTAGTTTTTGAGATACGGTTAAAAGATTTATGTTAAATTTATAAAAGTTTAGGAATATTCAAAATAGCTACCTCAACATCATACGTAACATTCGTGCACTTATGTAGTAAAATTTGGGGAAACAATCGAGCCATTTATTCCTTGGACAAAATTAAAGATAACCTTCTATAACTACATGAGTCACATCTTCGAAGCCACGGCGATGTAATTCATATTTTTAAATTAAAATATGAACAAATGTAACAGCAAAATGTATATATGAATAAACATTTATCGTAGGAAATGTCACATTCACCTTGAACCATAGTGAAATAAAATTAAAGAAAAACTTGCTTAAAAGGTGCATTTAATATAAAAGATGTCACAATATAGAAGATGTTATTACATATTATACTTTTTAAAAACTTAAAAACGTTCACAATATTCGCGCCGAACGCTTTCGATCAGACCTTGATCGTCATCAGTGCAGCTTTGCATACAGACACATCTTAATCGTACTTTTGTCCTCGGCTGGACAACTAGGCTAGTCCATACTACAGTGGAGGGGGAGAGGAGACAGTAAAAGAGTCCAATAAGATGTGGAGGGATGAAGAGGAACAATAAACTGAACATTTCTATCCAAGCCAAACAATACAACTTCTATTTTAAAAATTTTAACCATATTTTTGGAATGTTATATGACATATTATCATTAATAGCTTATTATTATTTTTTTAATTAAAATTTCTATGGATTCTTTTGTTATCGACATATGGTAATGGGATGAAGGAAAAATTATCCTTGCTTCATTAAAACGGATATTTAAATTTTGCTGTAAGTTAAGTTTTGCTAACTCTGTGAATGTTCTGTTAAATTAATCTCATTTACGTGTTTTTTCAATCTGTCCTTGAATTTCCGTCCGGTCATTCCGATATATACCTTTTCTTCTTGTGTTTCTATTAACCGTTGAATTACGCTGTTCAAAAGTAACAGATAACATAGAGAATCAGAAGAGAATAAAGTGTATAATCTATAAATTTGACTTTATTTTTGAAGAAATCTGTCATTTTTACTTTCTCCACAGTATCATCATACATGAGTACCTTAATACTACTTTCTTAAGGACGATCTGGAAGATATTTAGTAGTGAACTAGTTAGATTTAATTAAATTGTGTCCCTATAGTTTTAAGATTTTCACAACTCCTGCACTTTTGAAGCTAACGGCATAGGTTCCTTTTAGAATTTATGTATGTATTTTCACCATTGTTGCCTTGTGTGGTTTCATTACGTGTTAGAACGCGAAAAAACTACAAGTGCATTTTATCACTAGTTATTCGTTTAGAAATAACGCTGTGTCAACCATCATTAAGTAGGTTTAGTGTTTCTATTTTAATTCTTATATCCTCTGCTCTTGTGATGTCTGTTAAATTATCGAGTATTCATGGACATGCAAATTTTTTGCACTCAGGATTTCATGAAAATTTTTGTCGAGTTTAATTTTAAATGTATTTCGTATCATTTGCTAGGTGCATCGCTTGTCTTCTATTACTCTTTTGTTTCCTTGTATGACGGATAAAATTTCGCGAACAGTATCTAAATAAGGTCTTCCTGTGTAAAGTTCACATAGAAGAGAATTTTAACTTCTACGTAATTCTGTAAACGATTTAACTACATTGCTACGAGATAAGCTTAAATTAGAAGGAATCTTAAAGAATATTTCCATCTTGAAGTAATTCCTCTTGATTTAGGTCTATATAAAATCATGACAAATTTCAGCAAGAAAATATTTTGTTCTTACATTCTAAAATAAATTGTTCTTACATTCTAAATTCATACTGCAATAACTGAATTGTGATTCTTTCCACAATTTCTCATCTGCTACTATAAAAATATATTAATTTGATTGACATATAAGAACACTTTAAAATGAAGAAAATAAAAGTATATTAATCTGCTTGATTTGTTTTACAAAAAAGTCGACAAACACCAATGATGGCCCATCTCACACTAGTAATGGCCCGTCACTGCACCAGTGATATCCCACCGAAATCAGTCATTTTTTTGTGATCATTTTTGACCCATTTTGATCCTTGACCTTTAATTTGCCTTCTTAGCTTCTTTGTAGGCCTCCTAAGTTTATTTTACTCCCGGCTTTACCAATCTTTATTTCCTTGCTTCTTTTTGATGGTATGATGTAGAATCATATATTGATAATTAATGTACTCAAAATTATGTTTGTTCGTAAATTACATTCCGTTATTTTATTTGTGCTCTCATAAATCTTAAAATCAATTCATTTACTGTCTAATATAACTTTATATTTATCTCATCTAAAAAGCTCTCTTTGATAATAATATTTATTTCTAAACCTTTATTTATTATATATTATAGCTAAAATAAATATTTATTTTAGCTAAAGTAGGGAGGGGGGTAGTACATAGTGAGACGAAATTTATTATTACTTAACAAATGGCGACGATTTTTATTCTTTTGAAAAAATTTTTGCTACATCTTTAAGCTACACAAATGCGCTACACATTAATGTATAAATGGTTTTAAAAAGCTATTTATAAAAGCATAGAAGCAGCATAACGGAGTATCGAAAATTGTCTCACTGTGTACCACAAGTACTACACAGTGAGACAATGTATATTTTTTCATAAATCACACATTTTTACACTTAATCAATAATTTTCTGCAGTTTATGATTTCTAAATAATATTTCTAGATTTTCAAAATATTAAAAATATGAGCCCCGGGTGGACAATGGCAGACCTTGGGTTACCTTCGTGTAAATTTTCAGCCTCTTACGTTTAGTAAATTAGCCATCGCACGCCCACACACACACAGAGAGAAAGAGAGAGAGAAAAAAACCTTTTATTAATAAATAACTTTTATAACATCAGAACTACATAGCAGGTAATAAACACACAATAAGACACGTCTCACTGTGTACTTTCGTTACGTTGTAACAAAATGGATACCACATCTGTTACATCAATTTCAACGATTTAAAAATTTTATGTCGGTTTGCCAAAATAGTCTATTATTAGATATAGCTAGATTTGGTTAAGTAAAGATATGTCATATTGTAGGAAATAAACTGTAAAATAGACGTTTATGTAACTTTAACCACTATAAAATAAGGAATTATTTACTATTTTTCAGACGAGTAACTGAAGTGCAGAAATTACATCCACGTGTTGCATGAGATGAGGTCGCTATGTGTGTGTGCCAGCTTGAAGAAAAAGTTATAACTATATGTTAAAGTGGCTGCTGTCTCACTGTGTACTCCCCTACCCTAATTTCCTTAGTGATTTAACTGGGCCTTCCATTTCGTTAATCTTTGCATAATGTTTATGAAAGAAATTAAACAGCTGTCAGTAGCTAACCAAAATAATAAAAAGTTTAAATAGATTACTAGAAAGATTGAATGCTTATTTCCTATAATCACTATGAAACATTTTTCATATGTAATCTATTGTCAGATTCATGTCTTTAGTTTTTGAATTTTATATGTACTAATACTAATAGTCATTTTAAGTTACTTTTTTTGTGGTTCGACGGAATATTCTCTCTGAGATTTGGAAACTGGCTCTGATACGATGAAAATCTAAAAAAAACTTTGTTTTCGCGTTAGCGAGATCACCTACACTTTACTCTGGCTGCAAAAGTAAACTATTGTTTGTGGAAGACTTTCAGCTTATTTTGTGTTGAATTCAGCATTTCAGGATAAAATCATACGCTTTTTGCAACCTTTCTAATGCAATGCACTTTAAAAAGACTGTAAAATAATATGACCATTTCTCTTCAACATCTTTTCACACTTGACAAATCATAATGACAGATGGACTAATTGTTTCATCCGGTCGTTGACATTTTGCAGCTAGTGCCATCTTTTCGATACCTAGAAGAAAGCATTCTATTGGACCTCCTATTCCCTTTCCTTACGAGTCTCTGCAGTCATTAAAATATTTCGTTTAACCAATGAGAGCGATCTTCAAATATGGAGAGGGAAGGTTATGAATTTTCGAGCTTTGAAGAACTATCTTCGTCGGTAGTTTTCGGCTAGTTACAAACAATTTTAAAATTGGCAAGAATATTTTCGATGTTGTTGTTACTGTAGTTTGTACTTAGTTTGAATGCCGTGATGTCCTGGGTATCAATCATCTTCTCCTGCTGAGTCTGTTCTCGTTTCTGTATGCCTAGTTTGAATGTTTGCTTTTTGCTCCAGGCGCATACAAAAACGGTGCAAATCTTTCAGCTCTTCACTTGATGGTTCTTAAGTATTTCCGACTATCACCACCATTCTCACCGACGACTTGATGGAAGTCATCAATTGATGGAATTTGCAGATTTTGGGGTGTTCAAAGACTTTGTTAATGATGAAAACAATTAAAACATTGATAATGAAGCGATCTTTGAACAGTCTACAGGTTTTTGAATCTATTGATTAAAGTCTGTAGTCTTGAAACAATTTTATTACCATCTTCAAATCGCTTCTAGCGCGATTTTCAGGATTGAGTGATGCACATTTTAGTTACAGCTTCACGTGCATATTTTTTGCGCCAGCGAAGAGCGACCTTGTAACAATTGGTTTTTACCTGACGAAAATCAGCATCAATACAGGTTTGAAGAATGTGGATAGTGTTTGGGTATAAAACGGTCAAAATTATCTGTAGAGGTTTGTAAAGCTTTCTTGTTTCACGATTAAAATGCGTTTTGCACCCATCCACAAAGCAAATTACCAGTAGTTGAGCATCTTTCTTTGCTAGAAAGGAAAAAGCGAAGACATTTCATATTCTTTACGTTTTTCCAGAAGTCTAAATGTCGCTGCCATTACCAATTCCCGATGCCCGCGAAACACTGTGAACCACATGTGAAGGAATTCTTTAATACTTTTAGATGATAATAGGTTCCACTGAACATAAAATGCAAACTTGACAGTTGTGGGAAAGGTTAAGTCAGCTTGGTCGATTTCTTAGGCACTCTTGGTGTCCTAGTTTGTCCTAGGTGTCCTTGGTGTCCTAGTCTTGGTGTCCACCTTGGTGTAATAGTTTGTGTCGTCTGTCTTGAAGACTCTGTTTGGATTAAGTAAATCTGCAAAAAAATTTTATTTCTTAAGCATTTCAGTGATCTCCTGGATCTATTTTCGAAGGTAGTTTTCGCTGACGTTTCTATTGTCTTTTGTAATGGTGTATGGCGATCGATGTGCTATCTCAGGGCTTTGGCACAAAAAAGAAAGTTGATATTGTCTACCTGATGAAAATTATGTCGCTGTCATTAGCTCTCGCTGTCTTAGCTCATGGGCTGGCAAAAATCTGTAGATGAGAGAATTTTCTAGAACGGCACGCAACACAGACTAACAATAATAGTGCTCCACCGATTTTTCAAAATGAAAATTAGGCTCTTTTAAACATGCGCAATATTTAGAAACTAAAATTAAAAACAGAAATGATTAAACTCTTATCTTTGGTAAAACTTGTTTTTACTGTGGATATTTTCTCTAGAAACGTCTTGACGCTGCCTAGAACATTGTGATAGTGGAGGCGAAAACCTTTCTTTTTAATTCTTGATCTCAGTTCGATGGCAGTTGGATGGCAAATAATGCGCATGACCGTTCGCATATGGAATACGAACAGCGATATACGTCTTGACGAAGGTCACCATAAGCGTTTTTTTTTTTTTTTTTTTTTTTTTTTTTTTTTTTTTTTTTTTTTTTTTTTTGCTTTATCCAAAGAAAAACCATAAATCTTTCAACTGGTCATTGTTTCCCAAGCGTTCTGTGGTCATTAACAACAGAAATGGGAGTCTCAAGATGGACATTTCAACGACTTTCACTGGTGATCTCTGACGTCTAGACATCCTACGATAGGATCCAAAACAGTAAGGTTTATTTTGTTCCAAATCTGAACCAATATCTTCCATTAGTATATTCAATATTTTGGGATACAGCTTTTAAAGATCTTGTTTTAAAATTCGAAATGCACAGTAATCCATAAGGCACTACTTTCTTGTATAGGAGACATGCAATTATCGTAGGATACTATGTTCATATTTTTCTTATAGTGTATTAATCAGTTATGTTTATAGCAATAAAGTGTTCAGAATTAGCTATTTAACACATTAATTCATATGATATAAGCATAGGGATATAACTGTTAGAACAATGCAGGCTAATTCCATGAAAACTTGTCATGTCTGTCACACAGCTAAAAATCGCTATGCTTGTTGGTCACCGTTATTTTCGAAAAGTTTGCTTCGCATTATTCAACTGATAAGATATCTCCGATAACATAAGACACATTTTTCCATTCTAAAATACTGGTAGCCAACAAGCACAGCGATTTTCAGCTATGTGACAGACATGACAAGTTTTCATGGAATTAGCCTGCATATATAATTTTTAACATAAAAATCAAATCTGTTTTTCATAAATTTTTTTATCTGTTTATTCTTTTTGTTACACAAACATATATTAGATTCCAGGAATATTTTTTAAAGAAACATAGAAATTGTATTCAGAACAATGTTTTTAAATTTTCTTTTTTTTTAATTTGGTGCTGAATGAATTACCATGCAGTAGAGGCATCTTGTGAATAAAATTCAAATTAATTCTTCTTTTGGGGTGTGGACTAGCTTAGGAACATTGGCCACATTTGGCTCACCTACCTTATGGTCAGCAATAATACAGATTTCTTGTTTTTTTCACAAAACATACCAAGTTAATGTGCATTTATGCATTGTAATTTTTAAGTAGAGTTTTTTATTCTTTTATTGAAAAATATATTTAGTCAAGAAAAGAAAGGAAGAAAGGGTGAAAGAAAGGGTTTATTATTTCTTTTACCTAGCTACGTCTTTAAATAACTTCCTAATTTTTCATATGACATTTTCTTGGGATTTATTAAAGACTTTAAAAATTAAACGTCATTGAATAAGTAAATATAATTTTTTGCACTTTTTTTTTTCACTTTAAAGTCAAATAAATTCGCTGAATTTTTATCGAATGTTTTATAGAAATAAAATGGGCCATATATACATTGAAAATATGATGTTAAAAAACAATGGGTTCCCTGACATAATGAATATTATGATTTCATATCCAATGAGATTAAACTCATTTATTTATAGATTTGAAAAAAATGTTTATGTGGAAATTGTTGGAGAGATCTTAAAGAAAATAATCTAAATAGCTTTTCTTAAAATGACGCTCGGAAGAAAGAATTTTCTTCATTAAACTATTTTAAATAAACCAATTAAATAAAATTTTACTTAATATAAGAAAAGATTGTACATAAAATTTAATATAATTATATATGATCCTCTAGAATTAATATATCAATAGAAAAATACTTATTACCGATTACTATGACACGAAGTACCACAAAAAACAATATATGTCTATTATCGATAGTATTTACCTTTAAAAAACACTGCAGCAATAATGATTTTTTTTTGTTTGCACATCTGCAGATGTTTGTTATATTTTCTAAATTTTAAATCGGAATACATCTAAAATAAAATTATGCAGTTTAAGCATCAGTAATGAAAACGGAAAATGTTATACAGAATATTTCGATATAAAAATCTAAAATCTAAAACCATCATTTTTATATTTATCAATATACACAAAAAGTGTCGAAAAAGTATAGTCTTTATGTAACTACATTTGACACATGATGCAACGAAGCCAATTACACTTCCTCTTTTTTGGGGTAGTTTTCTAAACATTCCTTGGAATGAACGTCTGCGTTACGAGTAATCCATTTTTTCATTATTATCATCTTGACTTTTTCCTTTCGTTTTTCTCCTTTGGTTTTAGTAAACTTGATATCAGGCCTAATTTGGTTAGACTGTGCAAAAAGAAAAGGAAAAGTTAAGCACAAAACTTAATCATACCCTACAAAAGAGACTGCGGCATGTATACCGGAATTGCAGTATAGCATGTATCCCATTTTGCATGGTACAGGCGTCGCACATCACAGTTGCCTGCCATCGCTATGGAAAATGGCGTAACCATACACACAGTACCCTATACAAACGCTACACTTAGTTTTGACTTCGAAACCATGCATGTATTTAATAATTAGCGTATGAAAAGTATTTGAGCATAACATGTTTAAAAGTTTGGACAGGGAAATCATGCACTACGTCAAAATAAGGATTGTACATATACAAGTAAACATCGAAATGAGATTCACGCTATACACTGGTTAAAATAATCTCATTGCGCACCTATACTGCGCATTTGACGACCATCTATTGGTAATTACAAGAAATGCAAGGTGTGCGGCATCTATTCCGGATGCAGCGACTCTCCCTGAGTTACTATCTATAAAAAAAATATCTAAACTAATAGCCTTAAAATACTTCTAAAAAAGTCTACGTAGCTGCATAGAGAATTCAATTCTGTATTACAATTTAAAGGAAATTTTCTCAGCGAATATTAAGCAATTTTTGCGGTCATATAAAGAAAAAAAATGAAAAGTGAGATACAAGTCAAAAGTTTGTCTTAGCGGCAATTTTTTACAGTGGCATATTTGACAATGTAAATTATGTAAAAATTCGTGTTTCATTTAATCGTTTTTGGGCAATGTTAAAGAAACTATAATCTATCAAAACATGCAAAAAATACATTTTTTGATAGTTTAGCAATTGGTTGATTGGTTAACATAAGGGGAGACATAAGCTTCGAATATGAGCCCCCTCTCCCTAATGCATTTGTTTAAATAAAAAGAAACTCGTTAAAGGTTTAAATATTTTTTACGAATGTCTATTGAAATATGGACATAATTTTATTGATAAATAACTGTGTAGTGTGATGTTTTTACGTTCCAATTCCAAAAACATGTGTTTGTATCATTAAGATATAGTACTATGAAACAATAGTTTTCCAAAGGGAGCGATACCGCTCAGCAGTGGGTTTAGGAGCCTTCCATGTGAGCGGTAGTGGGTGCAGAGGCAAATGGGTGCACCCTGGTGTACCAACCTATTTAGGAAATTAATATATTAAAACTAGCTGACCTCTTCCTCCCGGCCTTGTTCGGGCCAATTAAAAAAAAATAAATATACCTTTATACAAAAAACTAAACAAACGAACCTATAGCTATGTGGTTCCAAATCTAATCCATTTTATGAATGTCCAAAATCGCTATAAAGCTCGTTAAAAATCGTTAAAAATCCAGAAATCACGGAGTTGAAAATTTGCCGTATTAGGCTGGCTAAAAGGTTGAAACCGAATCGTTTTCTTTCTTTATTCACCCGTAATGTGAAAAATGACAGAAATATAATGACACATACATGAACAGAGATTTCCTAAAAAGGCTGTTGTTTTAATCAATCTCAAGAAATTCATTTTTCATAGCGAAGTTAAAGAAGCCATTGTAGCAATCATTTTCATATCTATCCGTAAATCTGTTGAAAAGTTAATTTATTTAAACTAAAACCTTGGCAAATTTTGTAATTCAAAATCGTTCACGTCCTCTTCGTATCATTGAAAAGTGTATGCAGTTATGCATAAAATTGAACTAAATATTTTGTGATGTTTTAGGCTATAGCGAGTAGGTCCTCCTCGAATTTGGAAATATTACCTCGGAAGGGGTGCTGCAATAGCGATTCTTGTGCCATTTTCATTATTATACTATCGAAAAATGCATAAAGTTATGTATCAAACTGAATCAAAGTTTTCGTACATGTTTTTGGCCATAGCCAGCAGGTCCCAACTGATTCTATTAAAAATCTGGGGATCTGTAATAGCGATTTTTCTCGATTTTTCATATTTCTATTGTACAGTCGTGTGAAAAAAAAAATAATAAAAAAAATAAAATATAAAAAAGCAATTTAACAAATTACAACGATCATTTGGAAAATGATTTTTTCGAAGACTAAAATTTAAGACATAAAAAATCGCACAGTGTTGATCATACATTACGTACGCCATGAATTAAACATTAATAGTGTTATTACACGTAAAAATTGCAAATGACAAAAATCGACTGCGACCTGTCAGATTTCTTAAAACTTACGTATTATCCACGTGAAATTTAATTATTATCCATGCATTTCATTGGCTGTTCGGGAAAAGGCTTTTCCATTGTCAGATTTCCAAGAAATCTGACAACCAATTTTAAATGAAAATTCATTCTTAAACTTCTAAACATCCCACAATATTACTTTTTACACCGTCGAATAGAGAAAAAAATGTACTTTTAAATGCAATTCGTTTGAAAGCTGTATCTCAATTTGTTTCTGAGTTATTAATTTTTTTTGTGATTTTTATTACTTTTTTGTCATAGTGGCAACAGAAGTATCCATCTCTGTTGAAAGTAAAGGGAAATACAGATTACTGTATAGACCAATCAGAAAACGAATAAAATGCGAATTAAACCAATAAAACGCTTCAGATATACTTTTGATTTCCTACCTTGACGAGGATAATACCACTTTTCCAAATGGTTTAAAAAAAAAAAAACTTCCTTTACTAACTCTGGAACAAATGATTTTAGAAGTAATTTACTGGTACCAAACACTTGGGAATAAAGTCTACTTTTGAATGATGCATATAAGACTTACTTAGGGGGCCATCTACATATAAAAACGAACCAAAACTTTCTTTTTTTTTCAATAGCAATACCCAAGTTTGGCACAATAATTAATTTCTCCACACTTCAATTAGACTAAAAATAAATTTTCATTAAATTCGTACGATTAGCCTCAGATAAATAAATTGTTATAAAATGAGCCTGTTTTCGAGGCTGTATCCAAATTGAACTTCGAAATTGAAATGTTACAGAATGACTATTTAACTTCTATACATGTATTATTTCTTCGGGATATGACCATATCCCTCGCTTAATGTGTTTCAACTATTGACAGTCAAAATATTTCAATAAAATGAGTAAAATATATTTTATTTCATATTATGCATTTCTGTAGATCATTGACTAAAACAATCATTTTGATATTTTTTAAGCATAATTCAAAAACTACTTAGAAGAAATATTTTGAATTGAGAATTCGCATAAAGCAGGACATATAAATATAAATCTATGAAAAAATTGTAGGTTGAAATTCATATATTTTTTAATATTAATTTCATGTACCATAATGCAAATTATAATCATGTAATTACAAATTCAATGTATTTTGTTTTAGTATTATGACCACATAAAAAAATTATGATATTATGATTATAATTTTAGGAGATATTAATATAAATATGAAAATGTAATTTAACATTAGAAGCTCTAAATTTTGAATGTTTATAATTCAAAAACTTATCATCCAAATCACTTCAAATTTCGTTTCTGTGCATAGAAGAACTGAAAATTAAAAATATATTATGAAAATTGTGAGTTGCCGGTTAAAAAAAACAAAGTTAGGTCTGATTTTGAGTTGTAGATGACCCACTAATCAAATTTCATATATATCATTTAGAAGTACATTTATTTCCAATCGTTTGATTCCAGTAACTTTCTTGTACTATGATTAGTTACAGAGTTAGTAGGGTTTTTACACGACTGTACATCAGCTGTTCTTGCAGCGACGGGCAATTGGCATACAGCTAAACGTCAATTCTCAAGCAGCTGATGTACAACATCATAATGAAAAATATTGATTTTATTAAATATTATGATTCAGAATAAAATCGCTTTTACTCCGATTACTGAAATGAAGCAAAAACGTAAGATGAAAATCAAAGTGTATTTAATATTGAAGTAATAACACTGAAGTATTAACATGTGTAACAACTTTGTTAAATATTAACATGTATGAAAAAGAGAAAGTTTTGGGATTGGCACATCTGACTAGTTTAAATTACTATTATATTTAGAAAAAACCTCAGAATTAAATGCTACGCTGTACAAATCTATTTTGCGCATGATATTGTTTTGGCTGATTTCCATGTGGTCACAGAGACGTCGAGTTACTTCTGTCGGATGTGTGCGGTAAAATCTACATTTTTAAAAATGGGAAATATCATTTTGCATTTTCAAATAGGGAGTGTAGATGTCGTTTTATGTTATTTAGGTTTCGTTATATATATATATATATATATATATATATATTGGTCAGAATTAAAAGTTTATTGAATCTAAATATCAGAGATTAAAGCGGCAAACACTGTAACGGGAACATATTGGTTTGTTTGTATAGTTTTCGTTTAAAGATATAATCATACAAATTAAAGTTCCGTTTGTAAATCTAGTGTCCGCTGACAAGGACTGTGAGGCCCACAATCTTGGAGCTTATTTGGAAAGATTTTTATTTAAAAATATAAATACATACAGAGTCGAGGATATACGCTGCCAAACGCAGTGGAATAGTAATTATTAGTCTTTCTTGGAAATAATTTCTTTCAAACATGTAAAATTTTCCAACACGGATTTTCAGCATATTTATGGTTATTATCACGGACCCAAGCAGTGCTTGTCAGAAAGGAAAGTTGTAAATAAATATTATTTGAAATTGTTAGATAAATAGTCTAATATTTTTGCTGTAAGGCCATAAGTATTTGTTATACATAAAATTATATCAAATATACATTATGAATATTGAATATATGTGAAATTGGTGCAGTTGTCATATTAAACATTAGTAGCAACAGCACTTTAGAATCCAAAAAATATTCTAATGTTATTTTGACGCATTTAATGCAATAAACAGCGCCCTTCTGTTGAGAAAAAGTGTTATCTCGCGTTCAGATTTTCGTCGGAGCAAAAACATTAAATGTCCACTCTTCATTATCACTCTTTTATGGTTCCATATTTTAAACGTAAAAACGGAACCATTATAAGATCACTCCTGTGTCTGTTCGTCTGTCTGTCACGGCCATTTTACTAGTAAACTATGAAACGTGGAAAGCTCAAATTCGGAGAAGTAATAAAAGCTATCGGCCCACATATTTACAGATTATTAAACATTCACAAATATAATTAGGAAAAAGGTAGAGGGGCTAATTAAGTTACTTGAAAAAAAAAGTATTTTCTTTGTATATATCGTGTGGGGTGTAGTGTGAAACCTTTCGTAATGCTAAACTCAAAAATACGTTTCTTTTAATTTCAGGTATTATGTTTTCAGAGATATCGTCGAAAATGTGTGCAAAAATATATTCCTCCCCATCTATTTCCGAATCAACTGAAACTAATATTATGAAAAATTTAGAGGTAGAAGATGTTATTTATACCTTGCAGGAAAACTATAGCGATAACCCTAGGATACATAGTTTTTGAAAAAATCGCATTTTTCCGTTACACATAAATTTTGATTTGGGGACATTCATCAAAAGTGTTGAGGAACGCTGGAGGTACCTATCGTAGCAGAAGTATAAGAGCATTATTAATAATGATTGTCAAAAAAATCGTCGGTAATTAGCAGAGATATTAAACCTTATAGACACGGACGGTTTGGACATCTATATAATGACAGGGGCGTCGTACTCTATTTACCATCGGCTTTTAAGGCCTAGATAACAACTTTTAATAATATATTTGTGTAATGCAAGTTCCGGTAGCAGTATAAAAGCAATAAACGTCAAATTATTAAAAAACAGACTAATTTAATTGGAATTAATCACATAATTACTATGAGATTTACGACTAGTTTCCATTGAGTGGATCTCTCAATATGCCTCCCGTGTCTTTAAAAGTTAATTAAAACACAACGCACACAACATGGAACCGTATTTGCCAATCTGGACACTGAATCATTTCTGCTATTTTATTTTTCTTACAAATTAGGCAAAACAACTGTCGTAATTTTTCAGTTTAGATTCTAAATGATTAGACATTTTTTTTTTTTTTTTTTTTTTTGCAACAGAAAGTTTTTTTTTTTTACCCTATGTCTGTAGTTCTTCCCTTCCATCATTTTCATACCAACTGAATTACGCCTATTTCTTAGCACCTGATGTTTCAATTGCTTTTCTGCTTTCAGAACTTCCTTTTGACATTTATGCATATATATATATATATATAAGATACATAGATCATATATTTATTCTTTCTGTTAATAATAATAATTCGATATCTCTTCCTGTTAAGTATCCTTCTAATCTAGAACTTAGTGCTTACTATTCAAATAATTCTAGTATCAATTGCATGGATGTTAAAATTAATATTCTGACTAATAACACCCTAACATTCAATATGTATGATAAACGTAATGACTTTTCATTCAATGTAATTAATTTTGTTAACTTCAATTACTGATTGCATATTTCAGTATATAGAAATATTCTACTTAATCATAGTCTGTGTATCAAACGTTTATGTTCCTCCCAATTCTTACAGCCTAACATTTTTAAATTAAAGCAATTAGTATTGTCTTATAATTATCCCATCTCTCTTATATCTGCATGGATCAAATCTTAATATATATGTATATATCTATATATATATATATATATATATTACTTTTTACCAATATAGGCATATAATATGTTTTAAAAAAATTAAAAATTCGAAAACACTATTATGGAGGGTGGGATTGCTGAAAAAAAAGATTATAAAAACATACACAAAAATTTATATAAAAAAAGTATGTGTGTGTGTATGTTTTCCATACATTATGCACTATTATAAAGGAAACACATAAAAAATAAAAATATCATTACGGAGGTTTGAGGTCTGGATTGCTAAAAAAAGTTAAAAACCTTATATGTTTATATATGTGTGAGCATGTATATGTGCATGTACAATTCATCTTATATATTGTATGGGTATATTAATTAAAAAAAAATTCGGGGTATTATGCATTTAACATCATAAATTTCTCATAAATTTTCACATATTGTTACATAATACAAGGCTATATTTTACTATTTGAAAATATTCCTTATTGTTTTTAAAATGTTATTTATATTCTAATTTTTTATTTTATAATATTTGTTTTTAAATTAGTTAATTTAATCTATGCTCTTTTATTTATTTTTTTATGTAATTATTTATTTTATTTTGTATTTACTTAGTACTTATTAAGTTTATTCCAATTTTTTCATTCTACTTTAACTAAATGTTAATCTAAGTCATTTCTTGATTTCTTTAATTAATTTAATTCCTTTTTTTTGGGGGGGGGGGGATAGGTGGCAGCACTAAACATTTTTGTTAATAATCTAGTTATAGTTTAGTTTCCCTTTCTCACACCAGATGGCAGCAAAGTTATGGGTGTCAGTCAGTTACTCAACTGCGTTCCACATGTTATAATAGTCCTAACTCAGTTTTGCATCTTACATGCTATAATACAGTGAGTCTACCTTCTGAAGTTTTGGTTCCTAGTATGAAACTGAGGTATTGTGCTCTAATAATTTTTAATATCCTGTGTGAGGTGTATCTTTCTTTAGATCTCTTGGATTTTTATCATCTATTATCTTTTATATTGCGTTATCAGGAGCTAAATTTTGTCATTTTAGGCTTAATGCCGACAAAATTGGATGAAATAACGGATCTTCACTATGAATTAACCTACAAGCTCCTCTGACGATTCTGTGGGTTATTCATAGTTTCTTATTTTACATACTGCTTTCCTATATTCATATCTAGTTCATCTTTAGAATTTTACCAAATTTTTCATATATTTGTGATTTCATCCTTATTATATATATATATATATATAACTATATATATTTCACGGTTTACTTCACATGGTAAAGATGTTAACACAGCTGTTTTTTGATTTACTCTGTACTTTCACTTAACTGATTTTGGCAAGAGTGATTTCGAAAATTCATTACTTACTTTCGAAATTTCCACTTTAAGCGGGTTAAAAGGCACTCAGGAGTCACAGGGAATGAATTAGCTGATACCATGGCAAAAAAGGCAGTAGCGGACACTAATGTCACAACACCTTAGGGCTTCTCATTAATAATATGAATTAAAACAGAAAATAAAAAATGGCTGGCAGCGGAGATGGGACAATGAAGACACAGGCAGCTACACACATAACTAATTACCAAGTGCTCCCATTAAATTTACCGTAAATAATCGCTGCCTTTTCTTTTCTTGACAAACCATGGCCCTTTCCAGAAAAAATCTTTACGACATAGGTAAACGTGACTATCCTCTTTGTGCACGTGACTTCCCTCCATCTGTCATCCACCTGACGTACTGGATTGTCGTCTGACAAAATATTACCACGTTAAAAAACGCAGAAGTATGGCGATTCCTGATTGGATTAATTATGTTAGCGAAAATCCTGTTCTCATGAACAGAATATCAACACTAATGAGATTTATAGAAGAAATGTAGCCACTTTTACAAATAATTATCCATACCTCTCAGACACTTCTTTCAGATGATGATTTATGATGTTTTTAGCTCACAGGCTATCAAAGCCTGAGAGCTAATGTGCCCGCCCGTTCTGTATTTATGTATGTATGTATGTATGTACGTACGTATGTACGTAACGCGATAACTCTTGATAGAAACATCCGATTTGCTTCAAAATTTTTTCCTAGGTTCACTGTGATAAGGCGCTTCCCTGATTAGTTTTGGGAGTTCATTGGTTAAGGATAAAGGGGGAAAAACGGGGTTAGTCCACCCCCCCCCCTTAATTCAGATAAATGGGTTTTTCATGCAGAATGATTCGATTTGCTCCGAATTTGTTATACCGGTTTATTATGTTAAGGAACTTCCCTGATTAGTTTTGGGAGTTCATTGGTTAAGGATAAAGGGAGGAAAACGGGGTTAGTCCACCCTCCTTAATTCAGATAAATGGGTTTTTCATGCAGAATCATTCGATTTGCTCTGTATTTGGTATACCGGTTTATTATGTTAAGGAACTTCCCTGATTAGTTTTGGGAGTTCATTGGTTAAGGATAAAGGGGAAAAAAACGGGGTTAGTCCACCCCCCCTTAATTCAGATAAATGGGTTTTTCATGCAGAATCATTCGATTTGCTCTGTATTTGGTATACCGGTTTATTATGTTAAGGAACTTCCCTGATTAGTTTTGGGGGTTCATTGTTAAGGTTAAAGGGGGAAAAACAGGGTTAGCCCGCCCCTCTTAATTTAGATAAATGGGTTTTTCATGCAGAATGATTCGATTTGTTCCGAAGTTGGTATACCGGTTTATTATGTTAAGGAGCATCCCTGATTCGTTTTGGCGATTCATTGGTTAAGGATAAAGGGGGGTTAGTCCACCCCCTTAATTTAGATATTTTTTTTGCAAGATTATTCGATTTGCTCCAAATTTGGTATACCGGTTTATTATGATAAGGAGCTTCCCCGATTAGATTTGGAGGTTCACTGGTTAAGTATAAAGAGGGAAACGGGGGCTAATTCCCCTTCACTTATTTTTTTGAGTGGCATTATTCTTTAAAATAAGAGTATAATATACAATTAGTGTGAATAGTCTGTGAGCTCAATGCCATCAGTTTAGCTGGGCACTTTTCTTTTTTATTTCTTTTTCATCTTCTTTGTTTCCATTGTAAATAGCTTGCATTTACATTAATTAATTAATTAATTATTATTATATATTTATTTATTTATTTATTTATTTATTTTTTGGATTATAGTTATTACTCTACTTTTTGCTACTAAGACTTAGTATTTATTACAAATAGTCATGTTTTGAAACAAGCAGCTATATTAAAAATATTACAGTTTTTTTTGTTTTTTGTTTTTTTTTTAACAATTTGGAAAAATGGTTATTGTCAGGATGGGAAATCAAAAACATATCTGAAGGGTTTTATTGGTTGAATCCGCATTTTATTCGTTTTCTGATTGATCTATACAGTAATCTGTATTTTCCCTTTGCTTTGAACAGAGATGGATACTTCTGCTGAATCTATGACGAAAAAGTAATAAAAATTACAAAAAAAAAAAAAAATTAATAACTCAGAAACAAATTGAGATGCAGCTTTTAAACAAATTGCATATAAAAGTACATTTTTTTTTCTCTATACGACGGTGTAAAAAGTAATATTGTGGGATGTTTAGAAGTTTAAGAATGAAATTTCATTTAAAATTGGTCCATGAAAATTAATGTTTAATCCATGCCGTACGTAATGTACGACCAGCTCCGCAGAAGTTTAAAAATTTACAGTACCGAAAAATGTAATCCATAGCGTACGTAATGTATGATCAACTCCGTGCGATTTTTTATGTCTTAAATTTTAGTCTTTGAAAAAATCATTTTCCAAATGGTCGTTGTAATTTGTTAACCCGGGATAACTCGCTAGTGAGAATGCCCAATCGCTTCTCTTTTACTTTACATTAATAAAATATCAACTTTTTTTGGTTGGCTTAGTACTTTTATTCACAAAAGAGGTAACATAATTGTAAAACATTTTGAAATTTTAATTAAAATGAAAAATGGTTTAAATAAGAGTCTTAAAAAAGTACGACGAGAAAATCTCACAAAAGAGAGAAAATCTCATGCAGCGAGTTCTCCCGGGTTAAATTGCTTTTTTTTTTTTTTTTTTTTGAATGACTGGATATAAACATTGTGCAATCAAAAAAAAAAAAAAGAACAATCTTTTTAAAACTGCTGTTAAATGGATGGACTAACAAATGGGCTTCGGCCGTCCGCAAGTAAACACTCCATCAGTTATATTTATATATATTATATTCTTTTATATTTACATTATATTTAGATATATTTATATTATATTATATTTATATTATATTTATATATATTGTATTCTTTTGTAATCTTCTATGTTCCCATTGTAAATAGTTTACATTTATATTAATTAATTATTATTATTATATGTATATATTTTATTTATTATTATTTTTGGAATTATAGTTATTACTCTAGTTGTAGTTTTGTTACTAAGACTTAGTATCTATTTTAAATAGTCATATTTTGAACCAGGCAGCTATATTAAGAATCTTACAGTTTTTTTTTTTTTTCTTTGAGTGACTGAATATAAACATTGTAAAATCAGGAATAAAAAGAAACAATCTTTTTAAAACTGGTCTCAAAAGGATTGACTAACAAGTGGGTTTCCACTCTCCGTAGGAAAACACTCCACCAGGCTTACAGCTTGAAACTATGTTTCGGATTTCGCTTTCCCCCTTAGTTTCCAAATTTATGATCGTATATCTGGTCTAATAAGCAACTCAAAGAGCGCGTTCACGGACGCGCACCCTGGGTTCAACAGGTTTACCACGGGTAACCCGAAGCTTTCAGAGACCGACATCACGTGACTTTTTCCGAGTTCCCCGTAGCGTTCAGAGCCGGAGATTACCCAGATTTCGGGGAACCCACATTAACTGAAAAATTTTGTTGGGTAAAGTGATCACGTGGTTGGGAAATCTGATTTGTTTACCATTTTATAGCTTAACTGTGACTGTTAATCGGAATAGCACAGTTTTGATCAGTTTTATCGCACATTGTTACTGTTTTTTCATATTACAAAAATAATAATAAAAACATATCTGGTCTAAGTTTAACTTTTAGATAAGTTAGAAGATAAATGTAAATTTTGCATATGACAAATCAGTTCACGCTTGGAAGCCTAAAATGGCTAGCAAAACCTGCACTGTTAAAAATATCCTGAAAGATTACCGCTGTTTTTAAAGGCTATCAATTTGCTGACCAATGAGAAAGCTACATGAACGCCAATAAAGCGCTCTCATTGGTCAGAAAATAGATAGCCTTTAAAAACAGAGGTAATTTTTCACGATATTTTTAACAGTGTGTGATACATATTTGTTGCGATAGTTTTCCCCATAAGAATTAACTTTTGGAACAGTTTACCATCTAAAAAAAGTGATAATTGAATCTATTTGCACTGTCGAAAGTGCAGCTGCCGCCATGTTTGTAAATGTAAATAAAAAAATCACGCAACTTTACACGAAAGCGTTCAGAGCCGTTTTTACCCAACCTTACACAGAGAAACCAGTATGACGTCATTCCCCAATTTTCCGAGTTACCCGTGTTTCGGTCTCTGAACGCGCTCAATATGGTCAAATTGAGGCAACTGTTTTTTTTTTTTTTTTTTTTTTTTTTTTGTAAGCAGATAATTACAAGACTAAGAACAAAAACGAAAGCAAATAAATCCACGTGGAAAATATGCGCAATGAATTTAGATATGTATATGGAAACATAACAACTTACCTGAGTTTTAAAATATTCGCTTCCGTTTAGTAGGAGACAATTAGATCAAATTAGCTAATTTTAGGATTTTTAAAATTGTCTGAATACAGCATGTGGAAGGCGGGCACTTTTTTGTAATCATAAATGCCGTCATTCTGATAAGAAGGATTTTCTGCCACTTGATTTTATGTGTCAGTTTGGAAGACATTTGTGCAGAATTGTGGAAGCTATCGTATCCATATAAAAGTGATATATATACATATATATATATATATTACATCATTTCAAAATGCCTAAACACCATAACTCCAAAAGGAAGGTGTATATCTGCAGAAATTTTTTAACTATAAAATACATAAAAGAACAAGAAAGACAGGTAAAAAAAACAAAACAGTCTGTTCTTCATCAGTGGGAGGACAGACAAAAAACTAACTCCACCCCCACTTTTAAAAAGTGGGGTTGGAGTTAGTTTTTAGAGCTTAGGGATGGGGACAAACTATTCTAGTACAGCAGCAAATTTATTTTTGTTTTATTATGAATTTAAGTATACTATAAAATATAACAAGTCTTTAAAGGTCTTTAGGTATATTGATGATATTTTGATTTTTGATTTTGATTTTTCTAATGAATATGATATTATATATCAAATTGTTTAAAATTGAATAGAGCAAACAGTGATGATTATAATGCACAATTTTTGGATATTTTATTTAAAATTATTGATAATAAATTGATATTGGATTTGTACGATAAGAGAAATAGTTTTCAATTTTTTACTAGAAGCATGCCACATTGGTTTTCAAATTTCCATAAAAAAATTTACATAAATATTATCATTAATCAATTAATACGTTTCAATAAAATTTGTGGCAGAGACAATAAATTTTATAAACAGAAGTCTTTAAGTTGTTGGCTAATTTATTTTACAATAATTATTACCATATACAGTTTTTGAAATATTATTTAAAGACAGTTCTAAAAAGTGAATGGCAACGATGTGGACTAGCGGCATGAACATGTAATGGCAGCTTTCTGGAACTTTCTGTATGACATAAGCATCCTAAAGTCTTGTTAAAAGAACGAGTGTGTATTGATGAATTGAAACGAAAGAAAGTTGCAGACCTGGAACTCAGGTATTTGACAATGGCTTTGGAAGAAAAATTATTTGTTTATTGTTGACGGGTGAGAAACATTATACAGGTATTACTATTTTTCATGTTTTGAGAAATTTTATTTTGCGGTTTTTTTTTTGGGGGGGGGGGGGCGCACGTTTATTCTGGATTCATGCATGTTAAGTTAATTTCTTTTGTTTTTATTTTAATGGCAATTTTTTAAGTATTTCTCTAAAAGACCTTTTATTAAAGCTTTTTTGTTTTTGTATGATTATTTTGTATTGTATGTATTATGTTTGTTAGTTTTAATTTGAGTTATTTTAGTTTTTTATGGAATTTGGTTAATAAAATGACAATATTTTTTCAATATTGAATGCGGGGTGAGCGTGTGTTCAGAAACCTGCAATTTTTAAAAGTGGATGCGGAGTTAGTTTTTTGCCTGTCCTCCCACTGATGAAGAACAGACTGTTTTTGTTTTTTTACCTGTCTTTCTTGTTCTTTTATGTATTTTATAGTTAAACAATTTCTGCAGATATACACCTTTCTTTTGGAGTTATGGTGTTTAGGCATTTTGAAAAGATGTAATATGTTTTATTGCATTTGATATGTGCTGCTGTAGCGCCATTCATGCGGTAATTTTTCATTAATTTTGAAATAAAATATATATATATATATGTGTGTGTGTGTAAAGTTTTGAAGTAAGAGTGGTTTGGGGTTTTAGGGGTCATGATCAACGTAGATTTGCAAAAATATTTCAGAAATTCAAACATAAGGGAAAATGTAATAGGTTGTATTCCTTACGAAATCTACCTTAATACAGCTATAATGTAGGTATTCAAATTTTTATCACCTATTATTAATGCAGAGAAATCAGTCATTATTCTGACGCTTCTATAATTAATTTAATTCTCTTTCATCGAGGGTTTTCATTACGTAATTTTACGGCGCGCTGCTTAAATTTTACTTAGTAAATTTCTCTTTATATATCCTGTATCATGGTGCAGGAATTTTGTTTTTTAATTCTGTCCAAAACGCGTGATGTTTGAATAAAATTTCTACTCGCAATTATATGAATATGCTATGCGTATGATGTACAGTTCACCTTTATTATAAAAAATGATGGCATTATAGTTTGTTTTAACTCATACTATTACAATTTTGAATATTTAAAAACTAGTTAGCTTCATTATTTAAAACAGTATCCTCAAAAATAATATTTTCTGGTTTTAAGTTTTAGTGTTTTACGTTTAACTGTGTTTAATACAATATGTATCAGTAATTTTTTATCTATCGGATTTATGAATGAAAAAAATAAAAAAATAAATCAAATAATTAGCAGTTTCAAATTTTCTTTAAGGGAACGGTGGATGTTAATATTTTATTTTTATTTTCATCATAGAAGTATAAATATATGTATATTTTGTGTATATATACATTTTATCATAAGTATATAAAACTCCTTAAACGAAATTTTTTTATCTTAATACAATTTTAAGATTAAAAAAAAAAAATAATAAAATTTTTAAATGCTCCAGCTGTCATAATGTTTGAGATATGTCATTGTTGTTGCATTGTAATCACTTAAAACTCTATCACAAACAAATTTAAGCATCGATTTTTCAGTCTCCTTTTATAGGTAATTTTTAGAATTTTCTTTTTTAAATTTTATATCGATTTTCATCAAAATTTTGCCTTTTAATACGTTAAAAATGTCGAGTTTCAAATTGCATGCTTAGTTCGTTTGTAAATAAAAATATCAGTGTTCTTCCTTATGAATTTTATGAATTTTTATCAAAAATTACGACGCCTGGACAGTTTTAAAAATCTAAAATCGTTGAAAAAACGTTTTGGGAAAAGCAGATTTAAAGTATATTAAAAGGCCAAAAAATAGCTATTTTACAAAATCCAAAAGCTTGTAACGTTACGGAAAACAATCGCTTCTACGTGCGGTTTTTGGCAAATGGCTCAGAACAAACTGAAGAACAATTATATGCACAAAACTAATTTTCTATTTTGGGGACGATTTTTTGCTCAACTAAAGGTCCACGGTGACCTTAACTATCTTTTTGAAAAATGTTTGAAATTCATCTGAATCAAGCCGAATAAAGAAATGATTATTATTTGATTTTCTTTTAACAAAGTGATTGATATTAATTGCCCCTTTGAAACTTTGAGAAACGATTATATTTTATTATTTAAACAAATAACAGCATAATATGACTTGAATTTACATTGATATTCAAATAATTACACTACATGATATCTGTAAATTCTATATTTAATAAACTATCATTATCCAATTATTCATTCAAAAAATTAGTCTTTCTTAAAAAAAAAAAAAATAAACTTAGAAAATCATGAACCGATTCAAGCTTTCGCCACAATTTTGAGAAAAAAAAAAAATACCACTGTTTTCCTGGGTATCAGAGTTCACGCGTAACTTCTACAGTTTGCGCGTGTAATAGACTAAATGATGGAAGTACAAATTCTCTCTATCGTTACAATTTATTCTGAATTTCTCTTAAAACCTTTTACAAAAACAATATTTCGTAAAATAAACTTATTGAGGATGCTAAAATTTATCTTTATAATATGATATGGAATTACATAAATGATTCATTACTTAAAAGGTGATTAAACAATTAAAATGTGTTAAAAATCAAGTACTTCCAGCTATTACATAGCCATCATCAGAATTTAAAATTTAAATAGTTGTTACGAACGCTAATTGTCCGTGTATCAGCCATAAAATCCTCGCTTCAAATCATACGTCCGGGTTCCATGGTCGATTCCAAATAGTTGAGGATGATAAAATCTGTCTTAATAATATAATGTTAAATTACAAGAGCGATTAATTAGTTAAAATATGATTAAACAAGTAAAAACATTTAAAAAATCGAGTACTTTCGAATATTGCTTAGCCATAATCAGGATTCATATTTAAACAGTCGTTATGACCTCTAACTGTCCTTATTTCACTAATGGAATCACAATGGAACACGGATGTAAGGTTTGAAGCGAGGGTTTTATGAATGAGATGTGGACACGTAACGTTCATAACAACAGTTTAAATTTTAAATTTCTGTGATGGTTATGTATTATCCGAAAGTACTCGATTTTTAACATCTTATTAATTGTTTAATCATATTTAAAGTAATAAATCATTTATGTAATTTCATATTATAAAAATATTTTGCTTTCACAACAACAAAATTAAGAGGTTTTGTAAAAATAATTTAAAATTGGAACTGATGAAAGTTGCTACATACATCAAGTTATGTAGTATGAGAATAATGCAGGTTTTGTTAATACTTTCACTAAAATGTTTAGACACTTCTTCGAAAAAGTAACTTTTCTGAATAATATCATATTCATAAAAAAAAACTTAAAAAATGAAACACTGATTAAAATTTTGGCCACAATTTCGAAACAAAAACGACACTGCGAGGCTTCCTGCAGCATCCTCTGTTTTTAAAACTAAATTTTATGTAGATTGTAAATAACTTAGACATTTCTAACACAGTGAAATAATCCCCAAAATAAAAATATGGATAATGATTTTTGTCTTGTTTGTTTGTTTCAGCTTACATAAAACCTAGATTGAACGACATCTGCAGTTAGAGATAAGCATTTTTTTCCCTTTTTTTTTTAGGTAGCGCAAGAAAATTGTTTTTATATCCTGCATAGCGTTGAATGAGAAGAATTTTGCGATAACATTCATGTAAAATAATGCTTATGCCGGCATATACAGGGGAAAAAATGAAATACGTATGATGTGTAATATTTTTTAAATTATTATTTAAATCTAGGAGAAATTTGGATTTGTTATTAAAATAAACTTTCAAATTTTGAATATATTTAATATTTTTAATATATATGTATATGTATATTATATAATTTATAACTAGATTTAACTTCTTTTTTTTTCTTTTATTCCGTAGCCCCTGCAAAATTTAAATATTACATTCTATTATAATGCTATTAATCCGAAATACTATTTCTTTCAAATATTACAAACACACTGTGAAACATTTTACAAATTACGTAACCATTAAATACCTTATTTTAATTTTATTTTACAAGAGTCTGCTTTCAATGACTTAATTAAACAAAAAACTTCCTTTTTTGATCTGAAATTCATCAGTGACACACTTTTTACTACAACCCATATGCCATTTAGAATTTATTAGTAAAAACACTTAGCTTATGCAATAAAAAATAATAAAATTGTAATGAAAAATCAACAACCTTTTTTTTGAGGGGGGGAGGGCAGGATCAGGGAATTATCATGGTTACTTTATGGTACATATAAAAAAATTGAGTAAAATTTAATTACTCATTGACCAATTTTTTTGGTGTTGAAATAAATATAATAAAATGATTGAACCGGAAAAATTGAACAAATTCTATTTATTTAATAATAATATTGGAATTGGAATTAGTTAAAAAAAAATCAAGTTGTCGATCATGCTACATAACCTAGTGATGGGCGATTCTCGAGAATTCGACAAACGAGATATATCGTCATCGTAAAAAAATCACAATCGATACAGCCATTGATTAATTTCTAGATTCTACAATCGAGATGTTTTACAATCGATTATAACGAGAGAAGCTAAAAACAGTTGTTGGAAAACTTAGCTATTATTCTGGCCGACAATCCCATAGTAGTGATGGGCGATTCTCGAAAATTTACCAATCGAAAAAAATCGTCATCGTAAAATACACAATCGATACAGTCATCGATTGCTTTCGAGAATCTACAAAAGAGATGTTCTACAATCGATTATTGAAATCATTGTTTTTACATACATATAAGCCAGATTTTATTAAATATAGGGTAATTGAAAACAGATGGAATAAAAAAACAACAAAACAAAGGGAGGCTATAATGGAGCCACAAGACTGGAAACGTCATATGAGGGCGTCCCCTGGTTGAAAAAAGTTGAAAAAACGCGAGTAGCTATGAAGCGGTAAGGGGACTTTAAGTATCAAATATTATAATTTTTCGGCAATTAGCACCAAAATGGCTAAAGAAATAAGATTCAAAAGCACCCCCTAGTGGCAAAAACATAAACTAAAGGATGGTAAATGGGATCAATATTTTTTATTCATTTTTCTACGTCATTTGAGATTGGATTTTTAATTTCCCCATTTTTAGAAAGCCTTCGACTGGAATACATTAAACGAACCATCGCGGAGAGCAAAGTAGGGGGAGGCGCAAGGAAAGTGCATAATATGAATAAGTGGTCACAGGATTTTCCAACGATATGTCCCATGAGGGGTGTCGGCTAAATTTAGAAAAGTGCCCCCGCGCGGGAGTAAAGTAAGGGGAGGGGCGCGGGCGATATATAAAATGAAATAGTAGTCACAGAGCTTTCCAATGATATATCATATGAGGAGTGTCAGCAAAAGATAGAAAAGAGTCACAACTCCCAGGATTCTAATTATATTGCCCCCCGAAATACACCCTGCCCATCCCTCTCTTTGAAATTTCCATATATTATAAATTATTTATCGGAGGGCTCAGTAAAAGAAAAAAAAAACCGATTTAAAATGTTTAAAAACACTACGTCAAAAAAGTTCGAAAAGTGTCTCTCTCGGGGCGCCAAACTAGGGAGGGAAGAAGAAAGGTTCATAATATGAATGAGTGGATAATTAAGATGAGTCCGAAAACTTTCCGATGATATATCACATGACGGGTCCAAAAAAAGTTTGAAATGTACCCCTCCCACGTGGGTTCACTCTTTCTTCCCAGAATATATCTGGAAATCACGCAACCTCACTTTTAAAATTTTATATTTAATAAATAATATTTATCAGAAGGCTCCATCACAAAACCTCATTTAATGATATTTATTGTAGAAATCGCTACAATAAAAAAAAATACCCTCTCACCACTCCCTCCCCCGCCCCCCTGCAGGAATTCAACTCCGGGAGGAGAAAGGTTCATAATATGAAAGAGTGGTCAAAGGACTTTCCGATGATAAGTAACAGGAGAGGTTTGGTAAAAGTTTGAAAACTAACCCCAGCCCCTCGGTCTACTCTGGCGCCCGTCGGAATTCACTCACCTTCCTCTTTGAACTTTTTATGTTTCATAAATAATATTTATCTGAGAGCTCCAGCTATGGGACAACTTGTCAGAGCTAAAATAAGAGAAACATTGAAAATTCAGGTCAAAATGACACTAAATTCAACAGTAAAGTTTGAAACTAGGACAATACAGAACTGAATACATAAACCACTATGCCTCATAACCCACATCGGTTAATAGCAATAAAAAGGTAAGTGCCTGCTAAACTGATGACATTGAGCTCACAGTTATTCACACTAATTGTATATTACACATTTCAATGAATAATGCCCCACAAAAAAAATAAAGGGGAAATATCTCCCGTTTCCCCCTCCCCCTTTATACTTAACCAATACCCTCCAAATCTAATCAGGGAATCTCCTTAACATAATAAACCAGTATACCAAATTTGAAGCAAATCAGATAATTCTGCATGAAAAAAACATATCGCTAAATTAAGGGGGTCTAACCCCCTTTAACCCCTTTATACTTAACTAATGAACCTCCAAATCTAATCAGGAAAGCTCCTTATCAGAATGAACATAGAAAAAAAATAATTTTAAATTTATTATCTGTAAAAAAAAGCATCTCATTGATTTTTCTGCCGTTATAATATGCATAGACTCTAAAATATTTTTTTTTTCAATTCAAAATTAAATTTTGAAGCATGAAAATTATTAATAAATTCACGTTCTAAAAATTATGAATTATGATCAACAATAACTTTCACAGAAGAATAACCACAATTATAAAAACGTAAGTATGTAAATTTACAGCACATTCCAATCAAGAGTTTTCGAGATATAGATAAATTTTGGTTTTGGGTTGCCTGATGGGCTCCAAAGGGCTGTTTGGTCACCTTTTATAAAAGCATTCACAGAAAAGAAAATTTTTGAAATTAACCGGGAAAATTTTATGATATTATTTTTACATAATGGAACAATGGAACAATGTTAGCAGGTGTTTGGATTCCCTACTTTGGCAAATTTACATCCAGGCTAAATATATATCGTGTTACAATGCAATGGGAGCCTTAGACAAAAAAAACGTTTAAACGCGGCTAGTAGCCATATAAAAAGAAAGTAAAAGCTAAGAAGATAGACAATTTTTAAAAGAAAAAATTATTAATATAACTTGTAAAAAAAAAAAAAAAAAAAGTTCCATATGATACAAATAAATGTCCAAGACAGGCGAAAAAGCTACCAAAGGAAGCCCCAATATATAAAAAAAAAGACTCAATTTAGAGACCATACATTAAGTTTATCAATAGAAAAAAAAGTTAAACACAATGCAAACAATATAGAAAAATGATAAAAAACTTAAATATTTACATATTTACAAGAGAGTTTAATATACTGCAAGGAAAAAAAAATAAAAAAAAATAAATGCTACAGAGAGGAGAGTTCTACCTATATATACAGAGAAACGCAGAAGCCGAGGGGAACAAACGACAGCAAATATTTTTACATATAAAGAAAGTGAATTTGTTTTACACTAAAAAATTATGTATAATTTTTCTGGTAATTAACTGGATGTTCTCGATAATCTCCTTGTAAAAAGAGTGTTTATAAAGTCCCGAACCCATTTTGATGTTTAATTACTCATAAAATAATAACGATAGATTAAAATTAATAACATAAATGGTTAGATAGACTCAAAAAGTTTCATGACCCTTGTCAATGAACTTCCACGTGTGCCTCCTTCGTCGCACGGAGAATATCAAGTCGATAGTCAATTTCACGCCAGGTAGCGGCAACCATATCGGCATCCACAGAGGCTATTGCGGTTGTAATTCTGGCTTTTAAGTCATCAATGTTCGACACTCTCCTCCTGTAAACATTGTCCTTTACAAATCCCAAAAAGAAAAATCCAAAAAAAAATCCAGCGGCGTTATATCAGGTGATCTGGGTGGCCAAGGAATTGGACCTCCTCGCCCAATCCATCTTCCTGGAAAATGGTCATTCAAAGAAGTACGAACGATGGTACCCCGATGAGGTGGTGCACCATCTTGTTGCAAAATGACATGTGGCTGAAGCTCTTCTAGTTGTCCCAGGTCGAAATTCATGCTGGTATTTCTTTGCTGGACAAGCATTAAATGCTGTTTCCCAGCAAAGTAAACTAGCATAAACTACCATAACAGATTTGCTGGTTCCACCATAATTACCAGCAAATCATGGTGTGTATTGGAACACTTTTCTGCTTGGCCAGCATACATATTACAGCTTGTGTTGCTTGAATATGTTGCTGGCCTAGCAGCAACCAAGACGACCACTTGCTTGTAATTTCTGCTATTCTATCAGTAATTTATAAATAACAGATACTTTTTTTTTTTTTTTTTTTGCTATTCTAGCATTACATTTCTACCATCAGTTGCTTTTAATTTTCTAGCATCACTTGCTTTTAATTTTTGCTAGGCTGGCATTACATTTCCAGCTTCACATGCTTTTAATTTTTGCTATGCTAGCATTTCTTTTCTAACACCACTTGCTTTTATTTTTTGCTATTCTCCCAGTTGGACAAAAAAAGACGTTGGTGGTGCCATCTTTGAAGAATTCTGAAGTGCCTACATTTTTTAGAAGGGGAAACTTATATCGGATTTTCTTTTCCTCTGTGAAGGGCAGAGCTCACTAACTCCGGTTTGGGAACTCGATGCTCTACTAACTTCGCTACTGAGAACCATTTTAAATGCGGGTAATGGGTGTAGAGCTGATTCTGCTGTGTGTTGATATTTTTATAAGATAAGGATGAATTTATGGATGCTGTTATTCTCCAAGTTTCAATTAATAAGGTTAATTTATTATTAGGATTTTTTCTATGTTTAATGGATAATTAGAATATGGCTTAGTTATTATAATTTATTAGTGGAATTATCTTTGCTTAATGAATGGTTTGAATATGGTCATAATTATTTGTTGCAGAAAAAAAAAAACTTTTGAAGTGTATTTAGGATAGAATTTATTAATTTCAGGTGGGGGTTAAGATTTTCAAAATTTAGTCCTTATTGGAGGGGGGGGGGTGTCAATTGTACATATTTTCAATTCGATTGGTATGAACTTATTTCTTAAATGAAACAGTGCTCCTTGAATTTTGAAATTTAACTGACTAAATTCTCTTTTTGAAAAGCACGGATTTTTCTTTTTTCTTTTTTTTTTTTTTGTATAATTAAAATAATTAAACACTAAGAGAATGAACAGCTAAGAATTTTACGATGGGGAAGCGCTTTTTCCCAAAAATCCTTCATGGAAATTAATTTTCAGGGTTTTTTTTATATTTATGTGTTAAAATTTTATCTAAACCGGGGTGGTGGCGCTTTTTCCCAACAAATCCTTTATAAAAATTATTATTATTATTATTATTATTATTTTTTTTTTTTTAAGATTTATGTGTTTAGATTTTATCTAAAACGGGTGGATGAAGACAGTATTGAATTTACGTCGTAGTGGTTCCAAAAGGAAATCTACCACCCCTGGATTTTGAAATTTAACAAACTAATATTTTTTTTCTCTGATTTTAATAAACACAGTAAATTTAATCTGTTCGAGAAACTTAAAAGAATTAAATACTAATAGAAAGTGCAGCTATTAATTTTCTTCCCATTCGCGGGGCGGGGGGGAACGGGGGGGCTTTTTCCCTTTAACTCTACCATGGAAGATATTTGTTAATATTTTTAAGTTTATGTGTTAAAAAATTATCTCAAACGTGTTCAAGGGGCAGTGTTTAATTCAGGTGGTGGGGACACAGTCCTCCTTGACGTGGGGACACAGTCCTTGAAATTTAATAAACAAAATTTTATTTTTTTTCCATTTTTAAAGATACTAGTTGCGTAGCAACCCGTTGTGTTGCTTTTGAATTGCATGAGACAATCGATCTTTTTGCGAAAAATGAAATCTTAACTTTATTGTAAATTTAGAAAGCCATTGCAATATTAATTTTATTAAATACAATATTTCAAATAATAAGTTATATTTACAATTTAAGTCAAAACTTTCCCAATAAAAATGCACATATTGTATAACTTTATTTGCCTAGAGCTTTTCGCTCTTCCAAGATTTTGCTTCGAATTTCGGAGTTCGTAGAAATGATGTCATTTGGGTCAACTTATACAAAAATGAATTTGTTTGGACGAATTTATTCAGAAGCATTTTATATTTATGAATTAAAATAAATATTTAAAGGCTTATTTTTTTTTCTCGCTAAACCTTTTCTCTTTTTTTCTCGCTTTTTCGCATTTTTAATGTCCGCTTCTGAAATGTTTTATTAGCCATCTTAAGGCAATGGTTGAAAATCTACTTTACGACTTTAAATTAAATGAAAATAACGTACAATGTTTTTTTTTTCTTTTTACGTCAACAGAATTTATCTCAATGTTCCAGTCGAGAGTCGAATTTGTGTTTCTAAAATAAACGGATTCCTAAAGCTTGAATATGTGTGAGTTCGTATATCGTGAAATTTTCTTGAAAACTACAATCATTCTTTCACTATTTATTCAAATATACGTTAATTTCAATTTAAAAATGATTTCAAACACTGACCTAATAATCCTTGTCATTTTCCCTTTTCTCTCTTTTATCCACAAAAATGGAGCAATTTTAATTTCCATCATTACATAAATGTCATCAAAAATAACGTAAAAATCTATATCTCGAAAACTAAACAAATTTTAAAATTCTGCGACCATGTTTAACATCCTCGGACCCATGCGGATAACTGGCGTTAATTTGATCACCCAACATTCCATATTCTAGGAGGAACAGCTGTGAAATACAAATGAACAGTCACTTTTTAATATAATAGATTGATGAAGTTTTAATTTCGCTGTAAAAAAATAATCAGTTACAAATGCTGAGTTATTTATATTATTTTAAGTGCAAATGGCTTATTCCGTAATGGAGCCTGTACGCAATGGATATAGATTAAAAAAACATTATTCTTGAAAATTATTTAAAAAGACATGATAAATAAATCAATTAAGATAAAGTTTTCAAGAAAATTGCATTTGAAATTAGATTTTCCCCCCTATATAACGGGTATAAAAATTGAAGATGCGCGATGTTTAGAAATTCAAAAAATTGCAGTAGCAAAGATTGCAAATCCGACATTTAATCGTCAAGCGTTGCGATTCTCAAAATGACGTCAGCCGTACGCACGGACATATTTTTCCTTTATAATATAGATAGATTTTCAAACGTGAATTTCCGCTTGTCAGCTAAAACTTTGCATGTGAAAATGTATTCTTTTGGCTTGAGGGTCTAATTTCTGTACCGCGAAGAACAAATTCCAGAAACTGATGTCCTTTAGATGTATTCGTGTAAAAATATATAGTTTTATCAAAGAAAAGGATTGTTTTCTTTTGAATATGGCACTTACTTTAGCATTACGCCAAGTGTCTCAAATTCGGTATCAGCCGAATGAAAATATATTGTAACATTAGCTTTATGAGCGAAAATGTTTTTTAAATAGTGACGTCATTTTCTGTTCAGACTTAAAATAAAGTTATTTTTAATTGTAATGAGTAAATGGTATCAATAAGGATAAATAAACCCCACTATTTCTTTTTTTCTGCAACAGTGGAAATAATACGATTGCTACCATTTTGATGAAATTTCAAAAAATCTTTTCAAATTAAATTAATATAAAAGTGAAAATATTTAGAAAAATAGCTAGTGCGAGGACATCTACAAATGAACAGCGTTCATTTAAAAAAAGAATTATTAGCAAAATTGGTCAGTCAAAAGTTCAAGGAAGATGTCTAAAAAAGCTATCTTGTGTTTTCAATATATAGATTATTTTTTCTCTTTTACTTTAACAGTTGCCTAGCAACTCTATTTCATACAAATTACATTTAAAAGCACATATTTTTCCCAATTCGGCTCTAAAAATTTAAATTGTTCGACTACATATATGTTAAATTCGTGTTAAATTAATATCTTAAAATTAAAATGAGATACAGCTTTCAAACAAATTGCATTTAAAAGAGCATTTTTTTCGTTATACGGCGGGGTAAAAATTTAAAATGTGCGATGTTTAGAAGTATAAAAATTTGCAGTAGAGAAAATTGCGAAATCAAAATTTTATTTCAAATTTCAAAGTGTTGCCATTCGCAAAATGACGTATGCGTTACGCACAGATATGTTTGTCCTTTATAATATAGATAGAAAATTTATAATTTACAGGTAACCTAAAATAATTTAAGAGGAAGAAGAAGGTTAGTTTAAAATTTTCGTTGGGGGAGGGGGGGGGGAGGGACTTGTTGTTCTATATTCACTTTGGGAATTAATTTTTAATTCTGTCTCTTTTAATAATTAGATGTTAAAAATTAATGTCAAATGGCTGGTTTAAGACAGTGTTGAATTCAGGAGAGGGACAGCCCGGATTTTAGATTTTAATAAACAAAATTTTCTTTTTCTCCGTTTTTTAAAGACATATTGCATTTTTTTTTTCGAGTAAGTTATAATATTTAAATTCTAAGAAACAGAATAAAAAAAATTATTTTATAGGCAGCGGACAAACAAAATAAATTGGAAAACAAATTGAAATTTTATCTTTTTTCTTAGCTTAAAATAAAAGAGGAAGTAAGAATTTTCTGTGGTGGAGGTGGTGGGGGGGGGGGGGGGAGACGGAGGTGGAAGACAGCTGTTGTCTCTCCCCGGATTTGAAAAATTAATTTAATTCATAATTAAAATTCCCTTTTCTTCTATTTCCAAAAAACATAGTCAAATATATATTTTTAGAGTAACTAAAAAAAAAAAAAAAGCACATTATGCTGGCAAGATTAAAAAAGCATATAATAGCATGTAAATTATCTACCTCTCCATGCTTTGACAGAAGCTTTAACAGCAAATAAACACCTAAAATGCTTGTACATAGCTTGTCATGCTATTTCTCGCTGACCTGTCTGCATAGTATATTATGCGGGCAAGCATAAAAAAGCACATAACTGCACGTTAAAGTACCTACTTCTCCATGCTTTGAAAGAAGCTTAAACAGCAAGTAAGCATAACATGTTTGTACATAGCTTGGCATGCTATTTCTCAATAAGCTGGCTACATAGGATATTATACTGCCAAGCATAAGAAAGCATGTAATAGCACTTTAAGGTACCTACCTCTCCATGCTTTGGAAAAAGCTTAAACAGCAAACAAGCATAAAATGCTTGTACATAGCTTGTCATGCTATTTCTACATAAGCTGGCTGCATAGCATATTATGCTGGCAAGTATAAAAAAGCATATAATAGCATGTTAAGGTACCTACCTCTCCATGCTTGTGAAGAAGCTTAAACAACAAACAAGCATAAAATGCTTGTACATAGCTTGCCATGCTATATCTCCCTAAGCTGGCTGCATAGCATATTATGCTGGCAAGCATAAAAAAGCATATAAAAGCCCGTTAAGCTACCTACCTCTCCATGCTTTGGAAGAAGCTTAAACAGCAAACAAGCATAAAATGCTTGTATATAGCTTGTCATGCTATTGATGCATAAGCTAGCTATATCGCATGTGATGCATTGTAAAGCATATACTAGCATGAAAATCTAGCAGTCAATGCAATACATAGCAATAACTAGAATATTTTTTATGCTGGTACTAGCAAGAATTTTGACGTGGGGTGGAAATACGTTTTCCAACATGTCTAAGTATACGACTGATGAGACCGTCTCTTCTGTAAAAAAGAAAGGCCCAATGAGTCGGTCGTGCATTAGTCCACACCACACATTAATCTTTGGGGAATCCCTTACTGCCTCACGGTATTCATGGTGGTTTTCAGATCCCATATGCACACATTATAGCGATTAACAATGTCAGAAACATGAAAGGATGCTTCGTCGGAGAACATTATGCGCTTCAGAAAATCAGCATCATCTTCTATTCTCCTTAGCAAATCTGTTGCAAAGGCCATCCTCCTAGGCCTATCGTCCGGTTCCAAAACTTGAGCAATTTGAACTTTGTATGCATGCAGTCTTAATTTTTTTCTTAATAGTCTTGTACACCGTCAAAATTGGCATATAACAATTCTCTTGCCGCTGATCTCACATATCTTCTAGGATTGTGTAAAAATGTCTCTCTGACAGGCTCAACATCAAAATCACTTGTGCAGGGACGTCCGGAACGTTTCTTATCTGCGATACTTCCAGTTACTAGAAAATTCTTTTCCCACCGCAAGATGCTGCTTATGGAGGATCTTTTTGGTAAATTCTTCTGCAATTCCTCTGTGCTTGCACTATCGCTTTTGTTTCTACAAAGGGTACTAGGAAAGTTTTGCAATACGGATTTATTTATCAAACTTTTTCAAAGTAATTTTCGTTACAAGCAATACAGTTCTTCAAACTCCAAAAACCAGTCCTTAAACCAGCTCTGCCAAGTTTCACTTGGGAGTAAGGAACACTCATTGTCCCAATCCCTCAGAAGTGCCTCATCACTGGAATACCGAATCCCTTTCTGCTTCAGTTTCAGATGCAAGATAGTACGAAGTCACAGGGAGCAAGATCTGGACTGTAAGGAGTGTGTTCAGGAAGTTTCAGTCATATAGTGACCAAATATTCAGTGCAGGCTTTGGCCCGGTGAGCTGGAGTTTTGTCATGATGGAGGAAGCATTTGTTCATTCTTGACTTTGGTCACAGGTTCTTCTTAGATTCTATGACTTTAGGTAGGCACTGTTCATTGTACCACTTAGCAGTAACTGCCTTCTGTGCGTCCAAAACGATACACTCAACAATTCCACTCGATTTGAAAAATACAGCTATCATTTTCTTTTTGACAGATCGAGATTTTCTGACAGCTACCGGTGTGTCCTCATCATCAAAGACCCAAACTTTGTTTTGAGACATAGTCGGCACATTTTAATAATATAGCCAGGTTTAGTCACATGTCACGATGCTGTTTACATACCGAGATTATCCTTTAGCAAACTTTTTTAGCATCTCCCAGAACCAAGTCACATTTCGTGTCATCTGCTCCTTAGTCAGTCTATATGGTACCCAGAGACAACACAGTATCTTGATGTGCAAATGATCATGCAGAATTGAATGAATTGCAGGTGCATTTAGACCTAATGTATCCTCTATATGCTTGTAAGTTATTCGTCTGTCTTCGTCAAGCATTTTCCTCACAGCAGTAATGTTTTCCTCCGTAATTGACGTTTGGGACCTTCCCCCTCTTTCAGCGTCCTCCAAGGAGAAATTTCCCCTTTGAAATTCTCTGTACCATGTGTGTATAGTCATACCATGTGAACAATCATCACCAAGTGCAAGAGAAATTTCTTCTAAGCATTGGTTTAAGTTTAAACCACGCGCGAAGTAATACCGCAAAACTGCCCTTATCTCACTTCGTGACCAGGACACCACTGGAAGAACTTCACACGATCACAGCTAATGAATAACTGAGCCTACAGACTTGGGGTTACGTGCAGGTGAATAAGTATGAACCTATGTCAACACGCAGCCACAAGCAGCCACCTGCGACTTTTTGTTTCATCATATTGCAAAACTTTCCTAGTACCCTTTGTATGAGCCACCATAAAATCTGTGCTTTCTCTTGTGGTGTATGCATTCTCCTTAATAACCGCTCGAATAAAACATCACATACAAAAGTAACATAGAACAAACACATCAAAAGTAAACATAATATTGCAATAGTTGCCAAAAACAAAAGAGAGAAAAATGCAATTAATAAGCAGACGATATTTAGAAAAGTACAGATATTTAGACTGGAAAATGAAATTATCTGAAATTAACCCGAGAGTAGTCGCGACATTTTTTAGAACGTTAGTAGTCGCGTTCGGTCCATTTGCCGCCGTTACCAGCAGCCCGAAAACGAAGGGGAAACTTGCCGGTGTTATCAGATGATCGAAAACGGATAACGTAGGGTGAAAATATTGACTGAACTTTAAAAGATTACAGCAATTATTCATTTAAAAACCTTTTGCAGCAAATTATTTATTTCGCTTAAGTATATATTCAGTTGGCATCTAGATAAATGTTTTTATAACTCTTTCTTCGTTTTGCATAAATACTTAAAAGTAAATTGTAAATGATTTGATTGAATTTCTGATGTTACTATGAATCAATAATTAGTAGGAAAACATTTACGAATATGAATCTAAATTCGTGATAGGGGTATTTTTATTTTTTTTGGAAGGACAGAATCAGAGTCAGGTAGATTTTTATGATACTCCGGCACTCTATATCCATTTAATAAAATAAAATTAATAAATTTAGCATCAATATATTACACTGACATTAAATTGAACAATTAAACTGAAAATAAAAATGGAACCTATGACATGCAACAGCAAATCAAATACAATACCACTAATTCACCAGCATTTTATATATATATATATATAATTAGAAAAAAGGTAAAAAGTATTTAATTTCGAAATTATAAATGTAAATGTTGTAACTACGTTTTATTTATTTATTTTGTGGGGTGTCTATGTGTGTATGAGGGGGGAGAGGAGGGGGGGTCTCTCCAGATTTTATGATTAAATCCATTTTTCAAATGAAAATGCATGATTTGCAGTTTTTCTACTTATTTTATGGTGGGAGCAGCGCCCCTGAATAAAAACTCTGGATACGAACTTCGCTTATATAAAGTAAATAATAAGTTATTGAAATTATATATTTAATTTAAATAAATTTGCAATTGTAGATTTAAATCCTAAGATGGATAAATTATTTTAATTAATAGAATCACTGAAAGGTTCATCTTAATAGGGACGTATTTTACAGCAACTATTTAATTAAAATAAATATTCAATTGTTCATTTCATAATAAAGTATTATTGTTATAATTTATTGTTTTATAATAACATTCATTAAAATAATAAAAACAGTAATAAATTTTTCTCCGAAATTATAAATATGCAGCAATAATTTTATTTAAATGAATTTTCTCTCGTATTCTGAAAAACATTATTCTGAAAAATAGTTTGAACAATTGATGAAGGACAACAAATTTAAATTTGTTAGATACCGTCCCCAAGCCTCTATTGGATTTCAATAATAATAAAAAAAAAACATTTTCTGCGGCATTAAAAAAAAATGTGTTTTTACTTACAGTATGAAAATTTAAAAATAGATAAATTTTAGAAAAATACTTAAAATATTTTTTTTTAAATCATAGTATAAATATTCACTGAATTATCCAAAAGAGATTTTTATTTGCGTAATTTCTAACCTACATTATAAAATTCTCATTATTGTGCAAATAAATTATATGTATGTTCCTTGCAGATATACATACTACATTTCTGAGAAAACTGTTTTATCTTTCGAGTTTGTTTTCTTGTACAAAAACGATACTTTTCAGATTTTGGAGATACGGCAATTTTTTTATTGATTCCCACAAAATTCTCTTCTCTTTTTTTTAATGGTTTGGCTGTGTTATTGTGGGTTTTTTTTCATTTATATGTTCTGGTATTAAATGGAAAGCAACTTCTTTCAAATAATGATGATGAATTTTCCTTTTTTTCCATATTTAAACGATTATCAATTTGAGAATTTATTCCCGCAATGTTTGACAATGAAAAAAAAATGTAAGTGACCATCAATCAGTTTTTTGTGCGAACTGACTTCACAACTAATATAATAAAACAATTTTAAGTAACATTCTAAAAGTAAAAAAAAGTACTCTATGAACGAATAAAATAGCAGAATAAAGAAAGACGAAATAACAACAGACAGAGAGTCCGTACTTCGAAGAAACTTTCCCCCGCAGATTTCGCGGAAATGGGAAAGGATGAACACGAGGGGGAAAAATTCAACTAACACAAGTGGTCATTTAGACCGATTGAAACTTAAGAATGCGATAAAATGCTAAGAAATAGCAGTAATGACTTGCAATTTTACTACACAAGAGTGTAAACACACAAGGTCAGCTGCACGGAATTTGGCTATCGTAACTTTAACAGGAAATGAGTTACAGGAAGATAACGAATTTCGGGCGGGGAAAAGACCAACGCGCGACTATTAACGGGTTAACCACACGCGCGGACGATATTTACAAAAGTAAAGATATTTAAACCTGAAAAGGAAAATATATGAGTTATTCCATCAATAAATGCCATAAGTATGTTTATATCTTCATTATTTTATGAGTAATTACACATCAAAATTGGTCCGAGACTTTATAAACACCCTGTATATATATATATATATTTTAATTTATGGTAGACGTCTTACACATTTCCTTTTATAACTTTATGAGGATTTAAAGAAGTTATATAGATAACACTTTTTTCTGGGCTGCTTTGATTCAAAAGACTGAAATAGGGTGCCAAAGCGGGTGTTATAATTTTAAAATTTAACGTTTGCATCTTTTAGTATGTAGACTACTTTTATTTAAAAAATTATATTCAAATTCAGAAAAAGGACAAAATTCAGATTCTTACCTCTTTCATTTCTCTGTCATAATTTGGCGATTAAAAAGTATGGATATTCTCTCTTTCTTGTTTTCTTTTTTTGACGACAGTATATTTGTTTACGGATTCTTTACAAATTTAATTTTGCGCAATAAATTAAAGAGACATATTTATTAATATTATAGTACTTTGTACTTTATACAGTTTTAAAATCTTGACTTTTTTAATTACCCTTTCTTTTCTTCTAAACTATTTTATTTTAATGAATCTCCATTTGAATATAAATATCTTATGTGACCATCTATGTTATAATTCCGTATACCACGGCTTGTGGACAAACAACCTGAAAAATGCTATATTTTAAAATGTTTGCTTAAATATTATCCATTTTTTTTTTTTAAGAATTTGAATAGTAGGATAATACTGGCTGACAAATATCGGAAGCGTTTGCAGAAATTAAGTAAGGTCGAGCCTGATTTTAATTATTTTGCTCGGCTCAGGCCGGGGCCGAGCTTTTAGCTTTTACACCTAGTCAAGCTAGCTTTTTCTGGCCAGTCCTGAACCTGGGTGTGTAAATTTCGGCCCATGTAAAATACCGTTTTACTGACTATTTCCTTATTTTTACCTATTTTATTCCGAGCTGGGTAGGAAATTATTCCGGTACGATAAGAGCAACTATTTTTCCGATTCCTACCGGAAAACTGGCAGTATATGTTTTACAGTGCATTTATGTGACTTTGGGGAGTTGGCGAACAGTAATCAGTTGAGAGTCAATTGAAATTATAATTATCTGTGTGAGGGACAAAGGTTTTAGTTCCCTTGCTTCCCCGCCGTGTTTATGTGATAGTACCTACGTATGTGTGTAACAGAAACATCGATATTCGTATAATTAAAAGAAAACCTGATTATACACGAAGAAAAGCAAATGTGTATAGTTACATTAAAAATTGTCATTAAAATAATAATGAGTAGATTGTCAGAATTATTATCAACACCAACATCTTAACAATCAACATTTAGTTCATGCGTCCGTCCAGATTTTTCGTGCACCTGATGATGCTTCCTACACTGTAAAAAAATACGACCAGTTTTCCTGTAGGAATCGGAAAAATAGTTGCCCTTATCGTACCGGAAAATTTTCCGACCTAGCTCGGAATAAAATCCGTAAAATACCGTTTTATTGACTATTTCCTTTTTTTTACGGATTTTATTCCGAGCTGCAGCCCTACCACAACCACATCGAATTCCTTCTGAAGCGGGAAGAACTCGTGGTCGAATTTTCATGTATCGAAAACAGAAAACAAATGCTTGATAGAGCTTTCCGTGTTTATTAAAAATGCCATCAATACACGCCTAATTAAGATATTTTGATAATCTTTTTTTTAAACGTATATGAAATATAACGTATATGAAATTTTTAGCTGTTGAAAGCTCAAAATGATATGACCGATAGTTTTTTAGAAAATGAAAAATAGAAATGAAATTTGCTTTTTTTTCAATAAAGAAGGTCCTTCCTTTAAAAATTAATAAAAAATTAACACTTTACTCTAGACATGTTTAACAGCTATTATAAGAAAGGCTTTATTCTAAACTTTAAAATGATATAAAAATAAACATTTTTATAGGTTTTTGTTAAATAAATATTAGCATAAATACCCAAAAATTTCAAGAAATTCTGCTTAAATATTAAATAAATGGGAAAATATTTTAAGCTTCGAAACTAATTTTAAAGGTTAACGTACTTTGAAAATATTGCATGCTGTTTTTGGCAGTGATTTTTCTTTGAGGTTCTCTGCCTGTTTGAAATGAAAATTTAACTCAAAATTAAAGAAATTAGAATATGAATATAAAAAAAAATGATTGCTGTACATATTAAAATATAGTTTAACATGTAATTTAATTCATTTCCTTTAAATAAACAGTGTGTTATTCCAAGAAAACTAATTATACAATACCTCTCGCATAAAAAATTCAGCAGAGTAAACAATGCAGTGCATACTAGAAAAATAATTTATGAGATATTTTTGCTAAAACTTCTTTATAGTAAATATTACATTTCTGAAAATATTCAAGTCCAAGGGCACTATCATTGTTTACCCAAATAAACTAATTATTCAAAATTTCCAAATGCTTATTTATATATATTACTGAATGTTGTATCAGTTTTAAGGTTTATTATTTGTTGCATATATAACAAAATACTTTAATAACATTGATAAAGAATTTCCTATTAGTACAAGATAAAAAAATCAAAATTAAAATTTTTGTAGAAAAAAAGAGTACATATCTTTGGAAAGTATTGCAGACTTTTGAATACTTTTAGATACTATATTTTTGATACTGCATATTTCATTGGATTATAAATTAAATTGTAAGGTTTCTAATTACATAAAAAAGCAACGTATTTCATAGTAATTTTACAGTAAATTTTGAAAACTTCGAAAATAAAAAAATACATTATTTGAAGATGATGTGTATCAGTCTTCTTGGATTTTCATTCTTTTGTAAAAATTTATATTCCAAAAAACTAGTTTTATATAAAAATAAAGGACAGAGGGGGAAGAAAAGGTCAAAAGCCAAGAAGAACACAATCATCGATTCAGATCATCTTCAAATAATATATATATTTTTTTCTGTTAAAAATTTCTCGAAATTTATTGTAAACAGGTTAAGAGATAATACGTCGATTTAAGAGATAATACGTCGAAGAAAAGAAGGTGTAACCTCACGAGAATAATGAGACCCTGAAAGGTTAATGAAGCGTGTTGCGCATAGACTGATTCGGTATCAAGTTGGGTCTTTCATTTGCCATGCTTGGAAAAAATCGACAGCTGTTTCCAACGCTATACTGGTGACTTTAAAGTCACTGGGATCTTCTCTTTTAACAAAAACTCTCTCCCAGATCATTTGTTTTCTGCATTAGTGGATAGCGAAATGACCGTACCAGGAAACATGATGTAAGAGGAGGCAAATCTCTCAAAAAAAGTGATAATAAAAAAAAAATACTGCCAGTTTTCCGGTAGGAATCGGAAAAATAGTTGCCCTTATCGTACCTGAATAATTTTCGACCCAGCTCGGAATAAAATCCGTAAAAATAAGGAAATAGTCAATAAAAAGGTATTTTAAGGATTTTATTCCGATTTTACGGATTTTATTCCGAGCTGGGTTGGAAATTATTCCGGTACGATAAGGGCAACTATTTTTCCGATTCCTACCGGTAAACTGGCATTATTTTTTTAACAGTGTACAGCCAGCAGAACCTGAAACTAGCAGTGGGAAAACATCTTCACTTAACAAACACGTACATAAAATCTCTCCTATTCCGAGACTTAGCCAGGTGACTGCAAAGCACAGCATTTAGAAAACGGTAGTAAACTTAACCCCTATTGACAATAGGAACACGCTTAAAGAAAATTTAGAGAAAATATTCCAAAAATGTAAGAAAATTAACTATAAAGAGGACAAAACTACCAAGATAAAAATTAAGTTTGATTCAGGTGGAGGATCCCATGACAGTCCATCAGACCACTTCAACGGCGAGCCTCTGATAGAAAATCTACCCTATATCCTGTCTGTTTCCCCGAATTTGTGCGGTCGAAAATCGTCTCTGGTCAAAAACAAGAATATTTGCTTTCCGGCTTGGCTTTTCTTTCCCCCTGTATTCATCTGTCAACAGCTTTTGTGCTGATTTATCTCGAGAAAAAATCTCAGCTTGAAAGTCCCTCCTAGCAAGGGGGATGTATTTCTCTCCAGAAAGGCTGTTTCTTGTTTTTAGGTAGATTTCGTAAGAAATACTGCCTGCTACCTTCTCTTATATGTTGGAATTTCTGAAAAGTTTTTGCAAATCTACGCCGATCATAACCACTAGAACCCCAAAACACCCCCATTTAAAAACGTTATCTATCTATCTACCTATATACACGCATCCCCCGACTTACGTATTATGCGACTTGCGACTTACGTAAATTCGCAATTACGTAATAAATCTCGAAAATTACATTTGTGAACACACTAGCGTGTTTGATATGTATTTGCATACTTTTGATAATTGTTTTATATATAAAATATGCAGATTTAAAACCACAAACATGATATAATTTTAGAACGAAAGCTAATTTAAAATTTCGATGAAGAGGAAGGAGTGTTTTTTATTTTTTTTTTTCTTCTAGCTTCACCTGTTCGTTTAATGTAGACTGAAAATTGTTTAAATTAATTCATTAATGCTAAATTTATAAATCTCGCATTCCATAAGAGGTTTTTTTATTTGAAAAGTATCCTTTTAGTTCGAATTTTAGTTTTCATATTTTTATAGTTTATACACGAGTAAATACTGCTGCATGATGCTTTATTCATAAATAATATGGTGTAAATAATATATATATACATATTATATTCATAAATAAGTGACTGTACTAAATTCTAAGTCGTTAAAAATTATCGTTATGATCATCGTCTTTATCATTAATATTTATATATGTAATAAATATTGCAGTTTCTTACAAAATTTTGCCTAATCAATTTAGCAATTCGACTTACGTAAAATTCAAGTTAGGTAAAATTTTGCGGAACGCATTACTTACGTAAGTCGGGATGTCTGTATGGACACGATATTTCCATAATTCTGCAAAAATCTCTTCCAAACTGATACATAAAATGAAGGGGTGGAAAATCAAGTTCGTTAAAGTTCGGTCAAGTTCGTTAATGGGCAAAGTTAGACCAAGGGGATGGATATTGGGCGGGGGGGGGGGGGGAGAAATTAATACCCCATAACTTTTTAATTATAATACATATCGAATCAGTTTATAGTTACTGTTACTTCTAGAAAAAGTGACAAAAATTTATGTATGACATATTTTTGATAAAATTAAAAATGGGCTCAAGTGGAGAAAAAAATAGGGTAACAATCATAACTTCGTCAATTCTCAAGATATCAAATCTAATTAAATTTATTATAAATCTTCTTAATATTTTTTACAACTTTTATACTGACAAGTCTTACTGACCAACTCTTACTAAAAAAAAAAAAAAAAAAAAAAAAAGGGGGGGGGGAGGGGGGGGGGAAGAAGAAAAAATTTCATAACTTCGTCAATTCACAAGATATCAAATCAGGTTGAATTTCTTATAGGTCTTCTTAAATCATATTGGCAAGTTTTTGATAGGGCGACAATAGGTTTTAATAGGTTCTTACAGGAAAAAAAAAACCATAGCGGTTGAAATATATATATATTGTATTAAAGATACACTTAGATCCAAATTTCTTTTGTATGAACTCATTTTTAAATTAATTTATGTTCTGAAACGCATCAACTGGCAGATTCTTTTATTCAGAAACTGCATAATGTGCGGTGCTTGTCGATTTTTTGATAAAGGCAGAATATATATTGCAAAAAATGCTGTCAGAATTTCCGTTTCGAAAAATGAAAAAACGAGACCGCTCATACACCTCTTCAAAAATCACGTCAGCAAATTTCATGTTTTCACCTTTAAAAATGAGTTTGAAAATGCATCCGAACATTTCGAGTTGTTGAATGGGGGGAAATTTATACTTTTGAACATCGCCTTAACATGATTCTGAAAAAAGCAGCTCTTACAGAAAAAGGAATTTAAAAACTCGTCAAAAGAGGCCAGATAAAAATGTTAAACTAGTTAGCCCCCAATATGCCATTTCCTTCGGCCAGCAATTAAAGAGTCGTCTCTAAATAATAACGTTCCGTTGTATAAGCCAGCCGTAAAACAAAGCAGATGTATCATTGTACGGTTAAATACTGCACTGCAATTTTTTTAACTTCTAAGCATCGCACATTTTCAATTTTTATACCGTCTTATTGGGCGGGGGGGGGGGGAGTGCTTTTAATCGCAATTTGTTTGAAAAGTACATCTCAATTTATTTTTGAGATATTAATTTTTTTGCAGTTTTTAACGCCATTTGTTTAAAGTTGGCAACTCAAGTACTCCATTTCTGTAGAAAGTAAAAGAAAAATAGTTGGAAAATAGTAATAAACGTTTTCTTGACATTTTCCCATAACAACTGAAAAAAAATGTAATTA